>OY293826.1:125379581-126579581 GCA_958507055.1 Crioceris asparagi
AGACAACCACGTTGAACTAGATTTAATCATTGCTCAATCAACTCAACTACCTTTAATTGAGTTATTATCGGTTAATTTCTAGAAAGCTCTGTATAGATAATAAATTGGTTAGTCTCTTTCGTTATCTGTTGATTCTTTTATTCTACTTATGAAAGTCCATCTAAATTACGACATCCGTACAAATTTCATCATATTATACAAAAGAATCAGACAGTTTTATCATCATATATTTACTGTACCCCAAAAAGCTAATTATTGTGTTCAGTTGTTTTATTACTGTCATTTACGGTACTTTCAGTTTGCGACTTTGTATATTATAACTGGATTCGGTAGACGAAGCACAAGAATGTCGTCGAATACGCCAGCCAGGATCATTTGTTTCAATTTAAATATATAATTCAGACTATAAAGAAAGAATATCGTTCATTCCTAACAATTTGCGTGTTGTGTGCCATGAATGTTTCGATTGTAATATCGTTAGCCATGAATGAATATCAGCGTAGGTAATCTGGAGAAATGAATGAGCAGAGGTCACCTAACTCAGCTTATGTTGGTTGGGCTTTTATGGTTCATATAATTGACTGATCGTTCTTTGATACATTTTGAATAGAATATAAGCTATTTATTACATTTCGAGAATGCATTGTTTTCTTAAACTACTAGATATAATTCTTTTGTTGAATGCGAATATAGGAGTAATATTAGTGTAAGTATTTTGTTGATTGTGTTTATAATTTGATGCTGAACAAGGAAAAATAGATCTCATACTATGGGAGAGTGATGCGTGTATACTGCCCTTATCGAGTTTTGTGTGGAGAGTGTTTTTGGACCGACTTTCAAAAAAGGAGGAGGTAGATATACAATTCGGTTGTATGTTTGCTTTTTTTGATGCATAGCATTACTATGCCCAACCATTGATCGGCAATCTTACATTATTCAAAAAAGAAAAAAAAAACAGTGACAGTGTAATAAAAAATACAAGAACATGTAGAGGGTAGTGCAGCGTGTTGTTGTTGTTGTTACCCTGCGAGCAACCCTAGGACGAGCTTACGAAGGGCATGTTTGTGTTGAATGAACTAATGATTAATTTTGTCTCGGATAAAATGAATGTCCTAATATTCCATGTACCGGGTGTACAATATTTGTAATTCACAGATCATTTCACGTAAGTTTGGTCCAATAATTTTTCCTCTATCTTGTAAAATAACAGGTAAGGGTGATTGGGAAAGCCATAAAAGCGTTGCAATCTCTTGCATTTTGGCAATATGAAATAAGAATCATGGAAATCGCAGCACGTTCACTATTTAAAAGGCGCGAAAATCCATGAAAAAAACATGCAGACCAACAGTCGAAGTACCTCTTCCGTTTGATTCGTCGGTCAAAAATGTATTGTTGAGGAAATATGTAAAAGTCTACTCGTTGTTTTCAAATTGTGTTTAAAGTTTTACTAGCAGAATCTCTTAAATTTTGCAATAAACCCTTTAAGATTATCTTTGATTTATCACCTCATTTATTTAATTTTATTCAGATGTCTATTAAATAAGCAACATTGTTTCGAGCTAATCATCATAATTTATGATCCATGTTTATGAACGATAAACTTTTATTATTCGTAGGTATCTAGTTGCATAGGGAACTTCTTTTCTCAGCCGCTTGTACCTAGATGGGAAATTAACTTTTAAGCTACATATTCTTTGATTGCCATGATCTGGCATATATTTTCAAGAAAATGTAGCCTTCCACTAGGACTCCATTACAAATGTAAAATAAAAATTTTGGTAAAACTAAAACAAAACAATGAGAGTAATTTATCTATTGAGGACTTTTCCAACTATTTTGAAGACTGCATAAACAAGTTAATGCAAAATTTTGCGAGAGATGTAAATCTCTTCCATTCTTTCATGCGAAAAATTTCCATAAATCATTTAACTTTTTACTTACATTCAAACTGTGAAACAGAAATATTGAACATTGTTCATAATCTGAAAAATTCTAGAGCCGTGGATATTTACGCCTTGCATTCGGTTCTCACGAGACTCATAAAAAAATGTGGCGGTTGCTTTAGCGAATCTATTTAATTTTTGTATGAGTACAGGTATTTTTCCAGATATCCTCAATGTTTACAAAGTTACATCTCTTTATAAAAAGGGATATTCTAATAGCCCAAATAGTTACTGGTCAATTTCCATAACACCAGTCTTGGGGAAAACTTTGGTGGTTATCCTAAAAGAAAGGTTGATTGCTCTTTTTGATAAAAACGATATATTATTCGATAATCAGTTCGGCTATAGAACAAAGTCGATGATATCAGCTTTGTACATTCTATGAGACTGTGTAGAATACCTTCGAGTGTCGGGAATTTTGCCATGCGAGATTCTATGATCTTACAAGGGCATCCGACCACCAGACGTACACGTGTCATGCAATCATCTTTGGTGTCCCACAAGGGTCCGTTTTAGGACTCCTATTATTTGTAATATATTTCAATGGCTCATCCTTGAATCTGAGACAGAGAGTTACATCTATTTTTTATGCTGATGATGCAACCTATATAACCAGTGAATCCCATGAAAACAATGCAGTACAAACTGTTAATCAAGCTGAACAATTATCAAAAAAAACTGGTTCAATTGTAATTATTTATTCCTCAATGAATCCAGAACAGAGTTTCGCTTTTTAACACAACACTGTTTTTACTACATAGATGATTATCTGGAACATTTGGTTACATGTGCATGTGAGTCGGTAATTCTATTTTTTCTACGTTGGTATTACTGTTCTTTTTTTTAACATGTTAGTAATCCTTGTCTAAAATTAACATATATGTATTTTGTCACTCGTATGTTTATTATGTCTGCATCAGAAGCGTATTTTATTTTATGTGATCTATATCACTATCTAGGACGAATGTATACAAGCCTAATTGGTTACATGAAATAAATATTTCTATTTCCATTTCATATGATTAATATTTTTACAACTGAAAATCTTTCCTTAACTGGAAGCCCTGTGGAATAGAGTTTGTTTTATATAGGTAATAGGAAGTGTTAAAAGAAAGTGAAATCGAAAATTCTTATTATATTATTCGTGAATTTTCTAGATACATTTATACTTGAACACCTGCTAGAAAAATAAGTTTGGAAAATATCACTGAAAATTATGCAAAATGGTATTGTTAAATATTGTTTCCGTTTGAATTATACCATATATATATATATATATATATATATATATGAATAATAATTTCACGCCTAGCTGGTAAATTGAACCTACATTTCGTAGGGTGCCGCAATAAGAACGAGGTTTGTCGTCTACATATTGCGTTTGTGTGCATTTTTTCCACTATACTGCTCAATCAGATTGATTACCAAACATAGCATCAGTCTCCCAGATATATATCATGATTTCGAGGTTGTTGCCTCTCATCAGTATATCGTAGGGTGAAGAGCCATATTTGATAATCAATCCTTATTTGGAACTCATACTTGTATCAATCTTCGGTATAGAACTGTCGGTGGAGACAAGTATGAGCGATATATTAAGCATGTATAATGCTGGATAATAATAATCGGCAAAGGTTAATAATTAATTAAATAAATGAGGAGCTATCCGTACCAGATGACCATATTAGAATATGAATAATAATTTCACGCCTAGCTGGTAAATTGAACCTACATTTCGTAGGGTGCCGCAATAAGAACGAGGTTTGTCGTCTACATATTGCGTTTGTGTGCATTTTTTCCACTATACTGCTCAATCAGATTGATTACCAAACATAGCATCAGTCTCCCAGATATATATCATGATTTCGAGGTTGTTGCCTCTCATCAGTATATCGTAGGGTGAAGAGCCATATTTGATAATCAATCCTTATTTGGAACTCATACTTGTATCAATCTTCGGTATAGAACTGTCGGTGGAGACAAGTATGAGCGATATATTAAGCATGTATAATGGTGGATAATAATAATCGGCAAAGGTTAATAATTAATTAAATAAATGAGGAGCTATCCGTACCAGATGACCATATTAGAATATGAATAATAATTTCACGCCTGTAGGTTCAATTTACCAGCTAGGCGTGAAATTATTATTCATATTCTAATATGGTCATCTGGTACGGATAGCTCCTCATTTATTTAATTAATATATATATATATATATATATATATATATATATATATATATATATATATATATATATATATATATATATATTACTAGAGGTCTAACTTAAAATATAGGCTCCATTTTACCGCGTCTGTCTGTCCGTCTGTATGTTTGTACCGGCATCACGCAAAAACTACTTTATGAAATCGAATGCACTTCGTAGGGTGCCGCAATAAGAACGAGATGTACAAGTATGAGTTCCAAATTAGGATTGATTATCAAATATGGCCCTTTGACCTGCGACATACTGATGAGAGGCAACAACCTCGAAATCATGATATTTGTCTGGGAGACGATGCTATGTTTGGTAATCAATCTGATTGAGCAGTATAATGAAAAAAACGCATACAAACGCAATATATAGACGACAAACCTCGTTCTTATTGCGGCACCCTACGAAGTGTAGGTTCAATTTACCAGCTAGGCGTGAAATTATTATTCATATATATATATATATATATATATATATATATATATATATATAATTAGATTTATATGCTGAAATTTATTATTAAAAAAAATTTCTTATTATTTTAAAACAGAGTGAAAATCTACGAAAATTCTTGTTGAATATAAATATAAATCACCTACCGTTCAGTTCTTGTTATCTACAAAGCATTAAGTTTATCTTTTTTTGAGAAAATTCAAATAACTTGGATAACGTGGATTGCGAGTATCATAGAGTGGAATAATAGGTGTCATTTCAAACTTATAGATAATATATATGTTATGATTAGAAATCTATTAAGATGACTATATTTTCTTTAGATAATACAAAAGTTTTGGTTATAATTTGCTTAGATACCTAATCAGGGAATAAATTCGATATTATTTATATGTCAATGACACCAAACAACAAATTGATTTAGCAACATTAGTTTTTGTATATTGGAATGTAATTATTATTCTTTGGGTAAACCTTTTCGGCACAAGATGTCTGGGTATCTACTCCTTTTACAAACTTTTTGATTCATGGTTTTTATCTTATAATTTTTCTCAGAATCGAAGAAGTGCTTAGATGCTCTTGACCTCTAACATTGGCTCCACAATAGTGAAAAACTCGAGGATCAACCCTGTTTATTTGTAAAAGTCCCCGCATTCTTAAAGTGCTACGCAAATTCTTCTCTAGTCGTCCCTCATATTCCTTTTAAATAGTTCAGTTTCTTATCACAATATTTAATGCTTGGAACTCCGTGGTACTTGTCCATTGTAAAAATAGTCTCCAATAAACGCGTAATTGACCCAGGCAACACTTATCATTCTTCGGAGAGTCCACAATTGGAAGACCTCAATTTTATTTATTTATTTCTTGAAGAAAGATCCAACCCAAATCTGTAACAACTGTCACAGTTGATACATCCTGGCTGAGTGCCCATTATTTGACGATGAAACAAAATTCAAATAATCCTCAACGGTGATTTACAGAAAGTACCTACCTACTAAATTTTCTCAAATATATTAACATTTATTGTAAAATCTAAATGCATATGAACTGGCTTCTTATGTAATAACACATTGTAGTTAATACGGGGTTATTTTAGTCTAAATATATTGTTGCTTTAGTTTAGTGTCGCTGAATACCGTGCATATCTGAATTATGGTTCCCTTTAGGATCAATCACAGCTGGCCAATCAGCTAATTTTTCCAAATCTATGGAGATTATGGCTTGCCTACAGCCTTCCGCCGGCATAAATACGTTGAAATTAAACTATTAGGTATTTATTTATCGATTGACATCAATTATTTGTAAAGTAAGTATTATTACTTACATGACCCTGAAAATGCACTGATGCGACACTGAGAATTATAAATCCTGGCACGAAGAATGAGCAATTGTTTCCATAGCAAATCATTAATCTGAAATAATAACATTTTTAAGTAAATTCTTAAGAATTATTTTAAAGATTCCCATAATGCTTTTTATTCTCAGAACTGTCAAGATTAAATTTGGGTATTCTTCTTTCATATTATTTACGAACAGACCATAAGCGGAAACGACTTTTAAATACATTTCGATCATCCCAAATCACGTACATCGTTAAGCCCGAGAATATTGGGCAGCTCAGTCTTTTTTTTTTTGCAGTCCTCAATCTTCGTCGACGTTCCAGTTCTTAAATTATTGTTCTCGTTTTGATGCCATCATAATTACAGTGTGCAAAAGGTATGACCGTACCTTTTTCTCATTTTTTCCCAGCTTCGTTGTACAATATGTACAACATACGTTATAATGATAATGATAATGTCTGTCATAATCATAATGTAGTGTCAGATAATGTCTACTTTCTAATAGGATTTTATGGGCAATTCAGAAATTGCGACTGGATATAGGTCAGCCAGTTAATTTCTGTTATCGATTTGCCTTTGAATCATCTCATGGCTGACACTCTCTGTCAGGTACAGAGGTGGTTAGAGTTTGTATGGATTGTCTCGGTAGTGTACCGTGAACAATCAACGAGATCGTATCTTGATGAAGAAACAGATATTCCAATTATATACCTACATTCACATTGTATGAGTTAAAGAAACCACTAAAATGACATATAATAACAAGAATCCATCAACCTCACTACGGTACCTACATTATGATTATGATTATGTCGAAATATCGCTCACAATTTTTGATAATCATTTTCTGATTTTTTTTCTATCGAAGAAGCTGAGGAATGTGTAATTCTGGAGCTCGAAGAAATAATGGTTCGAGAATCCAGCAAAGTCATGTACGGACTATTATGGGTACTATTAATCTCTAATCGGTTGAATTTTGAATGTATTTTTTAGTATGTTATATACATTGTGGATCAGCCAAATGGAATAAACTCATTATTTTAATAAGCAACATGCAATATAATTATTTTTGATTTCATGTTAAAGAATTCTGTTGTAGAAAAGACCACAAACGTTTAAAAAAAACCAAAAATTTATTGCAAAAATGCCTTTTTAAATTCTCGCTCAAAAACGAACCCACAGCTCCGATGACGGCACTCATGTCTATCTTATATTTCCTCCTTATAACTTATGATATCAACTAGTTTCGAGCTTATACTTGTGAGACGGTAAACATTATTTCGTTACGAAATTAATTGTATTTTAAATGGAAGCTAGGTTCATCAGGGACTCCAGGAATTTACCAAAAGTTATTGTTGACATGACTGTACGTTTTTTTGTTGAAAGTGCAGAATGTTCAAGTATAGAAATGAAAGGGACTAAATTATAAAAATATAGGTATATATTGTCCATCCAGGAGATGGATGAAGAAGATGAAGAAGAAAATATGAAGTGAAAAATCTTGGTGAAAAATTATTAGATGCAGATATTTTAATGGATGATATAGAAGCTTTGATAACAGGGAGTAGGTCTGAGACTAAGATGTTAGTAACAGACCAAGATATTGTTGGTGAAGCAAATGACGAAACGTAAATAACGATTCTTCTTCTAGCGATGACGATGTTGAAATTGTTGCGAAAGTTAAACACCAAGATGTTGTAAATTACATTAACAATTGCATCCAATGGGCATCAGAAAAACAATATACCAGACAATTATTTTGAGTTATTTTTTGAACTAAACAATATTGCTGTAAAAAATATTGAGTTAAGTCACATTTGTTTGTTCAGGTTTTACATTTTTAATTATGTAAGTATATGTAGGAAAATATTTATCCAAACTGTTTCAAGATTTTCTGATTAATAATAAAAGTTTTACGAATTATTCTGGATTTTACTTGTATCAAAATAATATTCAGTATTTGGAATATATCTCTTATCTGGTCAACCTCTTTACCTTCAATTGTATGGATCATAGAGGTTATAATATAAATTTGAATTTATTCCTTACCTATGAACTCGAAATTTGTAATAAGCATTGCGTTTTCTCAACAATTCAAGAAATATATAATTTCATTTCATTGAGTTTTAATTTATTATCCGCTTGTTATATACAAATTTACAGATATCAACTCAAGAAAATAATGATATTGCTTTTGAATCATACTCAAAATAATGAATTTATAATCTTAAACATTAATCCAACTTTTGTTGGGGGGGGGCGCATCATGGCTTTTCTAAAAAGAAAACATTTCTCTTTTTATTTAGATATTATAGTTCATAAGTACAGTAATCTCAAATTATCTAACAGTATGATGCATCTAAGCACGTACTCTATTCATAACGACAATATAAATCTTAGTTTATCGCTGAAGGTATCTAACCGTATAACTAGCGTGTATAATATACCTACTTATAACGATTTGGTTTGATGTAGTACTGACCTACCTTAAAATCTAAATCTAATGCAATATGCTCTCCCACGCTCACCATTCTGAATGACAATAACTGAATATGTTTTTGTCTATTCGCTTTGTTAAACCTTCTTTTATTTTTTGACTTTTTGGGTATTAGTGAGCGTTTAACAATTTTCATGACCAATTTTACACTCAAAAATATGAAATAAATAGCTTTTACAAAAAAATGGACCGACTTTATCAGTTGTTGCACTGAAAAATACAAAATAATATTAATTCTATTGGTGCTGGTTCTTTTGGAGTTGGTGCCTACAACAACAAACTACAACGGCACCACTTCAAAATTACCAGCACCAATAGAATTAATATTATTTTGTATTTTTCAATGCAACAACTGATAAAGTCGGTCCATTTTCTTGTAAAAATATTTATTTTCAAAATTTATTTTGTGCGTCTAAGGAAAAAAACTGTCTAAACAAAAAGTATAGTGCGTTGAATTTTCAGCAATTTTTTTCATTAGAAATTAAAGAGTTGTGTTGATTGCCATCTTATTGGGATTGTATTTATAAAGATTACCTACATAAAGCACTATTAGGCATATTTTGTAATAATGATCTTAATGATGTCGTATCAATGTCGTTGGTTACAGTAATTATTGTTACCATAATGTAAATGGCGCGTTATATATATTATTTTGACTTGACTTTGACTCTATGAGACTCAATCAATATAAAATGATTGATGCATAGATAGGGTTATCAAACAATTGATACTGGATTTGTTTTTTTTCTCGAGATACTTTTTACCTGACAAAAATTTCGTTCCAACCACGTTGTATTTATGATTTTTATATCGCCCATTTATTATTTTATCTCGATCTTTCGGATTCGTTTGAATTCTTTCCATAGTTGTACAAGCCTTTTTGTTGGAATAAATGCAAATGATGTAACATTTGAGTTCTGCCTACCTGGTTCCACATAAGATGTAGTATTTGTTTATTTGCTGGAGAGGTAGGATTTGATAAGAGTCTTAGGGAGTAGCAGGATCTTTTGTCGTTGCAAATTGAGTAAGCTCATTAGTCATTAGTTATTACTATCACACCAAGTTTGAATCTGATAGTACATTGAGAATAAATTTTAGCGTTATAGTTTTATCAGATGCTCATATATTTTGTAATTTAAAATTATCATTGCCACAATTTTTATAATGCAATATATGCAAAAGCTGATTTGGTCATGGGACCTGAAATAATCAGAACTAATGAGCCGACAACATTTAATGTATCATTACGCTCAAGAAGCATAGCTTCTTAAACTGGAGGTAGTAATATTCTAAAAGAGTCACGGTGGTAAAGACTCAAATCTGAACTCAACGAAAACAGTTCTCTCTCGTTGTATTGCTCTTCTCCTGTTACCTTTATCTTCAATCTATTATATTTTCGGAATATATTCCTTTTGCATGTTAACATTGCCTAAGTATGTATTGTATCCTGAAAGTATCTTGTCTCACATCTTCTTACACCACTCCGTGGTGTCTCCTCTTTCACCATAGCCCTGGTTGGCGTTGATTGCATAGCCTTTTAATACACCTTACCTAGTCATCCCATAACTCTATACTTTCGTTAAAAAAAACGTTAGTCCCTAAAGCGCCTCATTCCTTAAATATTTTATATCTAAACTTCATTTCCGAATGAACTATTTGGAAGTAGATATCTCAGGCCCGGGTCCCACCTATAGTGAGTGGTTTGCAGAGGTTTCTCAAAATTGGTTAACGCTCTAATTATTAAATGAAACTGGACTCATCTAATTAAAAAAAATATTACAGCTATGCATATAGCTTCCTGGTCCAACTACTAATATTTGTCCTCCAAAGACTCATATGAATATTTCATTAATGAGAGCCGTCATAATTTAAACAATTTTAATGAACGCTGCTAGTGTTTGGATTGTGAGATTAGCATTATTATGTCTTTTGGAAACGATTAACTTACGGATGGTCCCGTTCTGCTATAGTAATTCTTCTATGTACTCTCAATACAACATTAACATTCTTAGACTTTGATGAATATTTAAAAAAAAAGTAGAAAAACATCAGACAGATGGACGAAACAGCCAGGTCACAGCACACACAGATCGTTCAGCTGCTAAAGTAGGTGAGAGCCAACAAAGAGTATTATTATCCACGCTTTCACTTGAGAAGAAGAATGTAAATGCATTATGGTATTTATTTTCAATACGTATAGATAGATACCTATTCATTCTCGAGATACAAATGAGCCTTAAGTAATATCTTTATTTTAAATGAAGAATACCTAGCTAAAATCAATTATCTATTATTATTCATCAGCCATTTATATCTAATATTAGTTGGCTTGAATACTAACGAAATTATAAATACGAAATTGTCCAGACCGTAATTCATTAGATTTAACTTTAAACACCACTTACTTCTTCTGTATGCCTCTATAATAATGATTTTTGAATATAATTTTTAGAATTTTGTTTATCAAAAACAAAAAATGCGTGTACCGAAAATATTTATTTAATTAAATGTATTTGTAACACATATTATCAATTAATTTCCTTTGTCATATAGGTTTTAATATGCAAATTCTCGTACTCCTTTTATTCTTAAGATGGATCAAAATAATTATCTCTTCACTTATTAATATATACAGGGTTATTCACGATGAGTGACATATTAGATGTTTCAGGAGAGCTACTGGGAATATGGAGCTGAGAATTTGCAATAACAATATTTCGGATATGCTCTATCAACCTGAAATAATGGCGACTTACAGTCATACCGGATGTAGACACTAACTTGCTTATTTAGTAGCTATGGCCTGTCATTCTGTCATGACGGCATGCAAACCTAAATGGTCATGAGAATAGAAAAAACATCAATTATTGTGAGTGAGTTATTAGGTTGTAAAAAAAGTAACACGGATAAACATAAAATAATAAAACTTAACCATATCAGCAATAATAAAAAACAAAAATGTTCTCAAAGCAACTAAACTCAGTTATTTAATTTTTCGGTCGTATTTAAACACTTTTGTAATTAGTCCCGAACACTTTTGACGGTTGCTCTTCGAATTTCATCACCACTCAATTCCTGAAACGCCACTCTTATTCTGTCCTTTAGTTCTAGATTGGTATTTACTTGGGGTTTGGTATATTTTACTTTAAAGACACCCCAGCGATAAAAATCAAGTGGAGTGAGGTCAGGGCTTCTAGCAGGCCACGAGCAAGGTCTGCGCCTTCTAATCCATCGATTGCCAAACGTATACTTTTAAAGGTCTGTTACTTATCCGGTACTGTGAGTAGCGGCCTCATCCATTTGGTATTAACAGCTTCCAAAATCGTTTAAAATAATATTAATTCTATTGGTGCTGGGATTTTTGAAGTTGTACAGTTGCAGTTAGTTTGAAAACTTTTGGCACCAACTTCACAAGTACCAGCACCAATAGAATTAATATTATTTTGTATTTTTCAGTGCACCAACTAATAACGTTGGTCCAATTTTTTGTAAGAAATATATATTTTCCACTTTTGAGTGTAACATAATTCACGGAAATTGTTGAACGTGCACTAATACCAATGAAGATAGTACCTACTTATCCTATTATCCACGTATATTCTTTGCCTGTAGTTGTTATTATTGAGATCTCAAAACATCACTGCGGAAATACGCTCAAGTATTTTAGATGTTACCATTTTACCACCGCTGTGACTCGAAAATTATAACTCTGAGGAAAAAATTTTCATTATAAATATTGCTACAAATAACTTGGTCTTTCATGTAGTACCCACAGATTTTCAATTTTCTAAAGAAATTGCCCTCTCCACATAGCAAAAATACACATATTTGAGAATTTAACTTGCCTCTAGCTCGAAAACCGTAGCTATTTTGAAAAAATATTCAATTTAAAAGTTTCCAGATATTGTCGTATCTTTGAACTATACCACCTCAGGTTTTCGATTTTCGAGAATTTGCCCCCTACACCCCCTTCAGGAGCGGTTTTCGAAGGAAAGGAAATTTCGGATTTGTGATTTTATAAATATGGGACCATTTCTCAAGGCTCCTCTTTCAAATGAATCAAAAATCATCAAAATCGGAGCTCGTTTACTATATAAAACGGGCGCACAAATAAAAAAAGCAGATAGTCGAATTGTATACCTCCTCCGTTCGGGGTTCGTCGGTCAAAAAGTCTTTGTATGCCCTCAATAAATAATCTTATACTCGATCACATCAACGTCAACCTCTTTTCCACGCCGCCTATTAAGTGATAATTTCGTTGAAGTACATTAAATTTCGAAGCGTTGATCCCAATGGATATTCTCTCATACTGACACAGTGTGCTCGTTCCATCTTCATTCTCCTCTTTTCATGGCCTGCTTGAATGGCTATGGCTGAGCGTGTGTGTGTAAGTGTATAATACCACAAGCTACGCGATAATGCACTTGAATAAACAAAATTATGCGTGTGCATAATTCTCTTCAATTTATTTATATATGTTCAACAACTGGACTCGGTGTAGGTACGCCCGAGACAAATTATATGCGACTGAATAACCGACTAACCTTGTTTGACGTAAAATCGGAATACCGTAAAAGATGGCAAGCCAGTTTAAGGTGTCATCAGTAGTAGTCGGTATGAGTACCTACTTAAGTGTTTTTTTGTGTCGCATACGTATCAGGTTTATATTTATGGTTGGTGGTTAATGTTGCAGTGTCTCAAGAAATCTTGTTGCAATGCTCTTGCTTCCATTATAAATTAGTTCCGGTGGGATATCAAATATCATTTTTTTTTCTGTAGCAAGCTTGAGGTCTAATTTGCACAGCAACTTGATATGTGATAGTGTTGAAAGTTATCAGATGATGGGATTCTGCTCATTGCAAAGATATAAAGATGATTTGATTCATTGAATTTCTTAACCTCTTTTTATAAAGTTTATATTAAACTTTGTTTTCAACCATTTTCTGCCTGCTGGCTATGCAGCACTATTGTTTCCACAGATGTAGGGTAACGACCGAGGTCATTAAATATGAATTCACATTGCAATAATTAGTATCGATATCGGTGTGACATATGTTGACAGGACAGTTCCTTGCGCAGAGACCATCTTAAATGTTCTCAGATCTCTGTTCTCAGATAGTACTGAACCAATCTTCAAGATTTATGTGTCAAATTAAAGGGAATAATGCGTAGGTTTGCCCTACAGTCCTTCAAAGGTTGAGTCAATACAATTTTTATGGAAGAATAAAATCCAGCTATAATAAATATAAACTAGAATTGATTAAAACATGATTTTTTATCAAAGGAACTGTTATTAGGAAAATATTATTTCCCTACCGTCCTCAAATCGACTCTAATAATAAATACCATCCTCATTGTTGCAACGATGGGAAACTTTGACCCATAGAACTCGTAAAATAATTACGTAACCAATGCATAGGATAGGCAGTAAACTATATATCATGCAGGTACCCCATCAAAGGGTTGATAGGAGATTTCAAAACAATGAATATTTATGAAATCTAGTGTTAATGTGGTTGACGATAAAAAGTTCATATATTTTAGAGACATTTAGAGACATTCTCTCGTGGTGGATGGATCTGGGTTGGTTTTTGGACTGGTTCTGCGTGCGAGTAGGAGACTTTTTATGCCTTTATGTTTTCGTACCACAATCTACTAAAGTGTTTGCACGAGAAGTGCTGAATAAAAAAGCTAGTAATGTTATATTCCTAAGTTCAACCGGTCTTAGTAATTTCAAATTTTATGTGAAATGTGACATTTGCAGACAAAATCTAATAATCATTTTTCTCTATAAGAAAGCCCTTAATATTTACTTTTTTCATCTAGGTATTTATTGTTTATATATAATGTGATAAAGTTATTTCAAGAACAAGTTATACCAACATTTCCCAGGCGAAAACAAAAATAAATTAAAAGATTATAGAAATAAATTAATAGATTATATACATGGCAAGTTGGATGGGAATCGGGATTATCTAAGGCATGAGTTCTGTAAAAATAATATTAAATACATGTAAATCAACTATGTTGTTAATTGTTTAATTTAGACGACCTAACATTATAGTTATTGAAAATTGTAAATAACAGGTATAATATTTACATTTATGTGGCACTTGTTTGTATTTTTTAAATTATTATTAAATGTTATTAAATTTATATAATATAAAATATTTATTAGATCCATATACATCAATCCGAAGAAGAGACTCATATATTTACCACAATTTTAAGTGCATGGCGAAAATAAATAGCTATGTTTATTAGGTAATTGGTGCCAATATGCTAACAGTCATATGATTTTGTAACGTTTAACCCTGTGCTAAACGTTGTGGGGTGAGTTCACTTGCGTAATACTTAAAATTCGCAGATTGCTTCCAATGATTTATTTTCAAACACACTGTACACGGCTTTCTGTTGTAGTACAACTGTCACTACTTGTCACTTTGACTATCGCGTTCCAACTACTTTCGACTTATGTCTCCAATTGACTGATACAATAAACTGACTCTGTTCCGTGATCGTCACGGCTTTATATATCTGAATCATGATATGACATTCATCGAGAATGTTCTATGATTATCTAGACGCACATAATTAATGTTCTAGATCCTTGTCAAACTGACAATAGTATGACAAATTGTACCTCACAAATTGTTTCTGGAAGGATCGAGAATAAA
The DNA here is from genome assembly GCA_958507055.1 of Crioceris asparagi. Taxonomy (NCBI): domain Eukaryota; kingdom Metazoa; phylum Arthropoda; class Insecta; order Coleoptera; family Chrysomelidae; genus Crioceris; species Crioceris asparagi. Next base: position 125,394,711 of record OY293826.1, read on the forward strand.
TCTACTATAATTCTAGAACTACATAATGAAATATACATGCAAAAACTATTGTAAGCAAGGAATCAGAACAAATACAAACTAAAAGAAATAATAACAGGAAGTACATGATAAACTACCCACGTAAAAATTTTATATTTTTAAAATCCCTACTCCACTCGAATTTCGAGGCTCTTCTGTGATTGTTGATAATAATTATCACATAGGTATATGATGACCTAAAGTGCTTGAATGCACAAGAAAGTAGTCAATTGTTGGGATAACTCGAGTGCTACTACAGCTGTTTCAATGGCACGCCCATGTTAAGAACGAGGTAAGTGGAAAATGGAAAGTTCTGTATTCTTTCGATTTAACACACTTCCTACATTTGAATTCTAGATTGTTAAGAAAAGTTTCATCTGTATGCGTTTCTCATACGATCAATCTCTCTCATATGTTGGTTAAACATATGTTATTTTTTTATTTTCAAGAAACTAGTGGTGTTTGTGTTCTATATCGCTAAAACCAACTCACCCGATTGTTATTAATTTGTTTATCTGTCTGTTGTCTGACAATATTTTTTCTGTATAATTCTGTTTCGGAAAATCTGAAACAACTTGAAATTAAAAGAAAAATATAAGCCATTATTCTTCCTACTGCAATATTTGAATTGTTAAGATTAGGATTGCATAATAGGTGACCCCCAACATTTTATTGACCGACGAACCCCAAACGGAGGAGGTATACAATTCGACTGTGTGCTTTTTTTTGGTTTGTGCGCGCCTTTCATATAGTAATCGTAGTCCGATTTTGATGATTTTTGATTCATTTGAAAGAATCCGGGAATCCGACATCTCCTTCCCGCCGAAACTCCGAAGGGGGTGGTGGGGGCAAATTTCCTCGAAAATTGAAAATCTGAGGTGGTATAATTAAAGATAGGACAATATCCGGAAACGTTTGAATTGAACATTTTTTCAAAAGAGCTACGGTTTTCGAGATAGACGCATGTTAAATTCTCAAATGTGCAATGTGGAGAGGGCGATTTCTGTCGAAAATTGAAAATTTGTGGATAGTACATGAAGGACATAATTATTTGTAGCAACATTTATAATAAACATTTTTCTCTTAGATATACGGTTTTCGAGTAAAATCGGTGTTAAAATGGTAACAACTAAAATATTTAAGCGTATTTCCGCACCGATGTTCTGAGATCTCAATAATAACAACTACAAGGAAGGAATATACCTGGGTAATAGGATAAGTACTATATTCATTGGTATGGTATAGTGAATGTTCAACGATTTTCGTGACTAATGTTACACTCAAAAGTGTGAAATAAATATTTTTTACAAAAAAATGGACCGACGTTATTAGTTGGTGCACTGAAAAGTATAAAATAATATTAATTCTATTGGTGCTGGTACTTGTGAAGTTGGTGCCAAAAGTTTTCAATCTACCTGCAACTGCACAACTTCAAAATTAAAAGCACCAATAGAATTAATATTATTTTATACTTTTCAGTGCACCAACTAATAACGTCGGTCCAATTTTTTGTAAAAAATATTTATTTTCGTCGTTTTTACTTCCCTCAATAAGGCAAGTATTGTATGCACGTAAAAAATCGACCTCGAGATTTTTGCTGATATTTACGTTTTGGGGTTCCTAGATCACGAAAATCATGGTATCTCAAGTCCGTCGGTCTGTCTGTCTGTAGTCTGTTGGCGTTGCAGCTCAATAACGGCTTGACCTAGGACAACGAATTTTGGTATGCATATTGAAGGACTACCGGCGACGCAATGTAAGGGTTTTCGTTAATCATATATACAGGGTGTCCAAAATATTAAGTATCAATATAAGAACGGTGGAAGCGATGAGGTTGTTTCCATCTCGAAGCTGGGTGCTTTATCGAGGGAAGTCATAGCTAAAGGCTTTTACCATTTTTTTTATTTTTATTTTTCTTTCATTGGTAATTAAAGATAAATATTATAATTAGCCTACATTTTGAGCAAATTTAATGTTTGTAATAATAGTGTTGACATTCACATTTAGTTTTTTTCGTAGTCTTGGTTTTGTTCTCTCTTCAATTAGTTATTAATATTATAATTATAGATTTTATTGTTTTGTCTCATATTATCATGGGCTGAATAGCAGAGCACCGAATGCTGACATCCCCCTTGCGATTTCTTTTGAAATAAAGATAATTATATAATAAGGACTTCTTCAGAGCTAACCAAAGATAAGGTAAAAAAAAATCTGGTGTTCTAATATTATAATTATGACTAACTCCATATCCAACTTATCTCTATTTTTGAAAACAATCAATAAACATTCATATATACAGGGTTTTAATGGGAAATAATTAGACTGGAGAATCTTTGGTTCAACAATAATATTGAACCCAATTCACTTTGATATAAGGCGTCTCCTGTCTGAGTTACAGGGTGTTTTATTTAATTATTTAAAAATATTTTTTCCCCATTACTTTTAAACTGTTTGAGAATTTTTTATCATGTTTGGCAGGAAGTATAGACACTGTAAACCTTCCTAAATTATGGTAAATAAACGTCTCTGCATACTACCAGAGGCGAACGATGGGGGTAAGTGAAAGATTAATCTGTCCTAAATTCTACCCCACTGGCGAAATTGTCATTTTAGCACAATTTTTCTAATCTTCAATACTTTCTCTGTAAATAACATACTCTACCTTCGTAACGATAAAGTCATTATTTTTCGAGATATTTAAAGCTGAACATAACGTGGCACTGCGTTTGGATTTATTACGCAAATGAAACTTTACAGTTGATTTTTTAGGTTTAATAAGAAGATTAATATACAATTTTACTAATACGTAATTATCAAAAAGTTTTCTTCACATTTTTGCCACAGTAAATAATATGAATAAGATTTGAAAATACTTAACATAACGTTACCTCCATTTACCTTAATAAGTTTATCTATTCTTTCACTAAACGATCTTCTAACTTTTAAAAATATGGAGTTCTAGGCGGCCACGGGAATTCACTATCTCTGTCAATCCAACGATGAGGAAATTGCTGATCTAGATAGTTCCGTACTATTGAAGGATAATGAATGGTGGTGCTCCATCCTGCAAGAACCACATGTCACTTGTTCGGTCAAGTGGTAGTCCCTCTACTTCGTCGAAAAGTCTACTTTGTAGATAACCCCTACCGTAAAGCATATACAGTCATTATATTCATATTTCTGAATTTACTTCTTCACTTCATTTTGATACAATATTGTCAGAGTGTCATTATTCATATAGATACTGTGCAACAACCTTGATTCCGTAACCAATAGGTACTGGCTAATCTTAAGCATACTATTCTTTTCATAATGATATAAAATTGCATTTATGAACTGATAAACAGCAGTATCAGTTGATCTCCCTTGCAAATGTCCATAACATCGGAGAAAAAGATCATACTGATTCATAAGACTCTGCATCACTAATTCAATAATTCTGGAAAAAAACAGGAGACAAAATTATCTATAGATCTGTAGTTGTCAAGAACATTTTGATTACCTTTTTTGAAGTGTGGTCTTATCAGAGCATGCTTTAACTGAGTTCCGTTGAGTTATTTAATATAGCGATGTATAGTGGAAATAACTCTAATACTCTAAATGATGATTTGACAATACTTGACAGGTATATATCATCATAACCACTGCAGTGTTTATTTCAAGTGATCAGATAATTCAACCAATTCAGCAATGCTTAGAGGTTTTCGATAAACATTGGCTTGTCATTTTCTGGGATCATGTTAACAAAAGGAGCATATATTTGATCCAATTGAATGTCTCAAATAATTTTAATTCTTTCTTTCCTGTTATTTCTTGACACATAGCCCACATAGACTTCATTTTGCAGTCAGATTTTCTGATCTTATCTTCTGCTTTTTTCCAATTTTAACTAATTATCATATTATAACAGGTTTTCACTAATTGCTTATGGAAGTATATATATATATAACAGAACAACCATTTTTATGATTTTTATCTGTCTGTTTGTTCCGGCTAATCTCCGTAACAACTGAACCGATTCCGACGTACTTTTCACTGGCAGGCAGCCTGGACGAAGCCACGACTTACAACTAATTCTATGTTTTTTATACACTGGTGTTGCTTGAAACATTTACTGAATAAATTCCAAAATTGATTATTGAAAACATGACATTGTTCATTTACACCAGACTCGGCCACAAGATAAACATTATCCCCAGGTTTGTTCTTCAAGCTTGTGCAAGAAAACTGCCCTATTACCCTCATTAATGGACCGTTTCCGAACAAGCTCAGTTTTACCTATTTGGAACTGTTTGAGCCCTGTGGTCGGAAATATGATATTCCAAAGCCGTTGTTGATATATTGCTAGGAAAATTAGTGAAGATGTTTTCTAAAAACAATTATTTAATAAAAAATAGTTGAACAGTGTGAATAACATATTTTTACTTTCCTACGCTACTATAGTAGCTGTATAAGGAAAGTATTGTAATCGTATGAAATTATAGGTATCGAGATTTCTACAAATGTTGACTTTTCAGAGTCTAATAAATATATTTTCAGCCATTGGTCTGCCTGTCTGTCAGTCCGTCCGTCTGTCTGTCTGTCTGTCTGTCTGTGACAGCATTATCTCGGAAACGGATCGGTGTATTTTGTTGCTTTCTTTTTTATTTTGTTTGGTACCAATACCACTCGCCGGTGGCACTGAATGAGATTTCTGTATACACTTGGTGTTGAGCTATAGCCAAAAAACCTGATTTGCTCAAGACTATAGCGCGAAAACGAGTCTAAGGATTTTGATTAAACTTATCTAAAGTATTCTTCTGAGAGCCCTTTACCACCCAGATATAGCACCAGCATAAGTTGCCTTCGTATATTTTTTACCTACAACTAAAATGTCACTAATGTTTTTACATTTTCTTGTGATGACATACACTTCTATTCAATTTGAAAGTTTTCCAGCTTATTTGATCAACTTAGTCCTGTGAATTCCATTGTTCCGTATACATAAATTCTCAGTCTCTCTCTCTCTCTCTCTCTCTCTCTCAGTAGTAAAAGAAGATTGATTCAAGATTTCATTGTTTCATGACTTAGACGAGTTTTATTAGGTGACAAAATATACTAGTAGGTAGTTGTTGTTCATAAATCTTAAATAGTACATACTATTGCGATTCGAAATGTCTGATAAAATATAAAATGGCTCATTAGTGTGGTAGAGGAAAACGATCCTGTTTCAAATAGTTTTTAAATAGGTACAACGTATCTATGTGGAAATCGTCTTCAGGATGCCAAAGAACGATCCATTTATCATCATCGACATGCAATAATAGCTTGACTTGAATTGTGTGATATCTGTATATGTCTCACAGGTAATTTATAGCCTTGCAGGACGATGTTATTGGCCTGTGGCCGACACGAATGACTGACTCTCAGTACTTAGTACTACTACTCTTTAGGCATCTAATCTATTTATTACACTGTCTGACCAATTTGAAAAGCGAAAATTGATATTAAACGATTTAATTTGTGTCGTGTTTTAAATTCTTCATTTACTGGTTTCAAAATTATTTATATAATTTACCAAGAATGTTTGTTTGTTATTATTTATTCACTTATGGTCGCAGAAATGAAAAAATCCAGTTACCTATTAACTAAAGACGATAATATGATTATTATATATATATCAAAATATTGATAATCACTGATAGGACTGGGCTGACTCATAATGTTGCTTGGAATTTTTCTAGTCAATTGTCTATCTGATAAGTAGATATATATGATGGATTGCTGACATGTGGTTATTTTTGATCTATTGACTAATTTCCAATTCAAGTGCATCCAGTTGCATTTAAACTGAAATAATTGATAGATTAGCATCATATTGTTATATTCAAATACGTGTATATTCTGGATCAAATAACAGCAGAGAATCTTTATTTGTATGAAAGCTACTATTGAAGATACCGTAAGATAAATATTTCTTACAAAAAATTGGACCGACGTTATTAGTTGGTGCAGTGAAAAATACAAAATAATATTAATTCTATTGGTGCTGGTACTATTGAAGTTGTGCAGTTGCAGTTAGATTGAAAACTTTAGGCATTAACTTCACAAGTACCAGCACCAACAGAATTAATATTATTTGGTAATTTTCAGGGCACCAACTAATTGTCGCAAATTTTATTCGTCGCCCTGTATCTTCGAAACAAAGGGATTTTTGAAAAATCATCATTGGACAAAATATTTTTAGAATAGTCCAAAGAATAAATAACCTTCTTGAATTTTTGCCGCAAGTTTAACTATTTATATATAATGAAATTATCTGACGTTGACCAAATTAATGATGGAACTCTCCTCTTCATGAAATCGGTGTGAAATGTATAGGAATATACTAAGGATAGGCTATTTTATAGACATTACGGGGTTCAGAATTTCCATGATGATCTTTTTCCACCAGACTCACTAGGAAAGTTTCTTGGAAAGTAAATGTGTACATAGGTAGGTTTTTCACTCGTTTTTCAGCTATCATCAATTTATTCCACTGCTGTTATTTTTATTACTCTCAGTTGGTTTGGTTGATGTTTTTTGAAGTGATTGAACTCTAGTCACTTGTCACCCATTTTTTTAAGTAGTACATGTAGGGGACATGTCAATTGGAAATTGACATCATTTTCCGATATATAGGCAATAGGGAAACATCCATTGATCCGGAAACTCAATGAACATCTGGTGTGGATGGACCAGAATCAAATATAAATAATACTAAGAAATACTTTTGCTAGCGGCATTCAGAATTAATTAAGGCTGACAGAGTACGTCAGCCCCGCTTATTTTGCTTTAGTTTATTCAACAGCATCTTTCTTAAATGTGAGCTTAACGACCGTAAAATTAAATATTCTATATTCTATTTTTTTGTATGCATCAAACGGAATTTTATGAGATTACTTATGGCTTATTTGGTTCTAAGTTGATTATAAAAAAAAGTCGAATGAATCAAAATTTACACGATTTGACTATCAAGTAGTGGTCTGCGCTCTGTCTGAGGTATTTAAATTAAAAAGGCTCATTTTCAATTTGTGTTGAGTATTTTGATTATAAATTGATTGTTTTTTGATAACATTTGTAACTAAGATAGAAGAGAATGAAAATAAAAAATCTATTTATTATCAATATCGGATTCAATTTCCGTGAAGATTATATATGAATAAAAAAATGGCAATAGAAGAGGCCCCATTAGAATATTGATACAAAACTATGTCCTGTTTCTTGTCTAATCTTTCAGTCGTATGGTATTTGGAATAGTGGAGAGAATGTTTTGTGGGTATCTGATCTAATGGTATGGCAGTGGACAACAACTTTTGAAATAGCAACCTTCTTTCATACGGATATCTACTTAATTTGTTATTCTTCGAACCATATCATATGTCCCTTAAGTTAGAACTACTATTATCGAATTTCGATACAGCAAGAAGTGGATTAATTGTCGCTTATTTGTCGTAAATTTGTTATGGACACTAAAAATTTGTCGCACTTTTAGTTTTTTTTTTGTAGGTGGTGATGCTAACTTGATATTAAAAATAGCATTACCACTCCCTAAAAATATAAAATTTTGACCGTTTTTGACTGTATTGAGCGTAACTTATTTGTCGCAAATTAGTTCTGACGTGGAAGAACTAAAAAACGTTATTTTCGTTTTTTGACCGACGAACCCCGAACGGAGGATGTATACAATTCGACTGTGTGCTGCTTTTTTTTGGTTTGTGCCCCCCTTTTATATAGTAATCATACTCCCATTTTGATGATTTTTGATTTATTTGAAAGAGGAGGCTTGAGAAATGGTCCCATATTCATAAAAACGGAAATCCGACATTTTCTTCCCTCCGAAAACCGTGGACTTTGCAAATTTTCTCGGAAATTGAAAATCTGAGGTGGTATAATTAAAGATAGGACAATATCCGGAAACGTTTAAATTGAACATTTTTTCAAAAGAGTAACGGTTTTCGAGGCATGTTAAATTCTCAAATACATGTATTTTTGCTATGTGGAGAGAGCGATTTCTGTCGAAAATTGAAAATCTGTGGGCAGTACATGAAAGACATAATTATTTGTAGCAACATTTTTCATGAACATTTTTTCCTTAGAGCTACGGTTTTCGAGTTAAATAGATGTTAAAATGGTGACAACTAAAATACTTAAGCGTATTTCCGCAGCGATATTTTGAGATCTCAATAATAACAACTACAAGCAAAGAATATACGTGGGCAATAGGATAAGTACTATCTTCATTGGTATTAGTGAATGTTCAACGATTTTCGTGACTAATGCTACATTCAAAAGTGTGAAATAAATATTTTTTACAAAACATTGCACCGAAGTTATTAGTTTGTGCACTGAAAAATATAAAATAATATTAATTCTATTGGTGCTGGTACTTATTGCCAAAAGTTATCAATTTAACTGCAACTGCACAACTTCAAAAATAACAGTACCAATAGAATTTAAATTATATTATATTTTTCAGTGCACCAACAAATAACGTCGGTCCAATTTTTTGTAAAAAATATTTATAGTTTCCATAACAAATTTACGACAAATAAGCGACCATTCATCCACTTCTCGCTGAATCGAAATTCGATAATGGTAGTGCTAACTTTAAGGACATCCAAATCATGAATTGGTAGGCGTTATAAAAATGATGAATCAAGTTAAAAGAAAATGATTTTCAGTTATAATTTTTCAGCACTCTGTATACAGTCATACGAAACATGTGGAAAGTAGGTGAAAAGTCCAGTACATTTATATTATTTTCTTCGCAATTCATCAATAGCTTGTTTTTTAAAAGTGTTTCGCGAAACATTCCATTCTCAGAGCATTTATTTATTAGTCTTCTAACATGTCACGAGATGGTCCAGGTTCATCAGGATATTTCTCTGCAGATAAAAAATTATATTATAAACAATTTGATTCGGTGATTCGAGTCCAGGTGAATGTAATTATATTAAAGAAAAATATCTATTACCTAATCTTTTTTATGTTTCTGTTCAATATTGTAGATATTTATACATATAGTTCGCATCCCGCCGTCTGTAGATACGCTTAGAATCTAAACTACGCGGCGGATTTTCATTAATAAAAAATGTGATTCAAGAGGAAGGTTTATATGTATATGACATTATAGTAGACAAAAGCCGAGAATTTCAAAGATTTGTAATGTGATGTCGTAAAAAACATGTGCGATTACATTGCAAACGCAGGCTGAAACTTACGAGATAGATTAAAATAATGTATCTACTACTGAATTGTATATGTAAAGATAAAATCGGTGAAATAATACCAGACGCAAGATAGATGAGAAGTTCATCATGAAAAAATCCAGCGTGTTCTGCTAGGTATTGATTATATTGAGAACTATCAAAAATAATGATAAGTGTGTTTATGGAACTAGCCTTTATTTTCATAGTGGAATTCAAAAATGAAACAAAAAAATAGAATGTTCTGTTTGAAATAAGCGAGTTAACATCGACTTCGAAGCCCTGTCACAACGTCAATATTTTTGAACGATTAGAAATTACGAGAAACTCCGTTAAGTATATTTTTCTATATCTCTACTATAACATTTGTCTTTTAGTGAGGGGGTTTTTTAGTTACAAATTTTAAGCACAAAGGATCATCTATATATTGTTAAATCTTTTGGCGAAATTCACATAAATGAAATATTTAAGACTTATTCAATTATATATAAATAATTATAAGATAAAAATATACGTAAACTGAATAATATTAAAAAAATAATATTCATTAGGTTTCTTAGGAATGTTTTGGTATATCACGCAAAGGCAACAAACTTTATTTTAACAACACCTTGTGAAAGTCAAAGTCAGTGTCTAAGGGCCTATTCTCACCTAAGCGGCATCGAGCGAAGCGCAGCGAACTATTTCCACCTAATAGCGGCATTTGGTAGCAGCTGAAACGAAACAGTTGAACTTTTTTGTTTTGTTTCTACAGAAGCAACAATAATAACTTTTCTTTATTATATTTCTATGAATAACATGCAAATTATTGTGAGCATCATTTTGAAGCGCTGCGCGCCGCTTCGCTCGTTGCCGCTTAGGTGAGAATAGGCCTTAAAGGGTATCACTTTGCATTTTTATGATTTTGAATAAAGCTCCTAATTATATGAAACGATATTGGGAAAATATTATTTGTATACATATCAAGGGTGTTTCAAACTCGATGGACTATTACACGCGTTCCTGGACGTAAGACATGTCTACGTAATTCAAATTTTGGTTGTCGCCATAATCAACGATCTATTGAAACAAAATAATTTGATAGTTGTAGTGTTGTCATATCTACCACTGGATATATATCAATTAATTATCTTTTCAGGAATACGAGCAGTGAGGGACTCTTCTTGTCCAAGAATATGCAAAGAAAATGCATATGGCGATCCTGTCTGTGGCAGCGATGGTGTCATCTACTCAAATATCTGCGAGCTAAAGAAGAAAACTTGTGGAAAAGGTAAAGTGACACAAATTAACTATAGTTTTTACAATTATGTATACTGAAGGATCCCGGCAAACGTTGTTCTGTCTCAAACATCTAAGTAGGTATCTATTTATACCAATATACCAATTTCTTATAGCTATCTGTTAAACGGTGCAGAAGATAAAGCACTATAGTGCCATCTAGCTACAATTTACAACAAAGTAGTGCTACCAGTGGCGAACGGTATAACAGTGTAGAAGTTGATGCATTGTAGTGCCATCTAGCGGCGGGTTATGTTAAAGTAAATAAAAACCTTCCCTTTAGAATTAACATAGAAGCGCCGATTTTTATGGTAATCAGTTTAACAGTATGGAAAAACACTGATCACAGATATATCAACATGGATTTATATATAGGTATATACAGGGTGTCCAAGATAAGATAGGGATCTTGGAAACAGTTGAAAAAGTTGAGCTATTAGTATAAGTATTCCGTCTTCAAAAAAATCATTGTAGAAGATGGAACATCGATAACTTTTATCTCAAAAAATACTTAAGTTGACTTAGTTATCTTGAATGGTTCCCAAGTTATTATTTTTTATGGATTTTTTTAAATTAATATTGACATAAGTGAAAAACTGTTACAAACAACTGTTACAAACAAGTCTATGTTATATCGACAAGTTAGCGAAAAATGTAAACACTAACCAGAAGAAAAACAGAATTTAGATGCTTATCTTACTTTCGGACACCCTGTATATGGATACCAATAATTCAAGAATGTGCATCATTATAGGTTTTATCGTTTTATTAAACCAATTGCTTGGATAGAAAAAAGTTATGGAGCTGGCACGTATTCCTGGGTCACCCTGTATATAGATAAAACTGAATATCGGTTTGATTTTTTGTCATATGTGCGTTACTATACCGTTCATCCGATTATGATGAATATAAGTGAGGGTTTGAGAAGGTTTCTAATAAAAAATGGGACAATTGCGAGTTGAACTCGCGTGAAGAGGGTTATAGGTAAAGCAGAACGAGTATTATCGTATAAAACATTAATCTTTTTCATATGGGTATAGGTATTCTAAATATAGAAATTATATTGCATCGTTCTTGTTTATAACGTGCATTTGTGCAGTGAGCTCAGAGAGAGAGCACTTGTTATTTCATTGATCTTTTATGATCCTATCTTGATTATAAGATTATGCCCTATATCAACATAAGAATCTAAACAAGTATATACTGTTATGCATAGATAGATACCTAGGTACACAAAGAAAATCAATATTTCAAACAAACACAGCTGCTGTAATCTCATGCAATAGGTATGCATGTAAAAGAAGCTCTTATGCTAATAGATATGTCAATATATAGGAATATTTCTTCCTCGTTCATTGATCAACATAAAAATGTTAGATTGCTATTAAGAAACCGACAATAATTTTGTAACGTGAAGACTTACCCGAATAATGAACTACACACGCATTCCACATTCCGGAAAACACGGGAGACATCAGAGGCAACGAGAATAAGTCCTGGTCTATTCTCGACGACATATACTGAGAAATAACCTCCAGAAACAACGAAAACAACACTGGAATCATCTAGAGCTTTTTAGGTTAGATATATAATGCTGATGGTAATGACAGGACAGTTAGTTAGTGATAGATAGTCGGTCGGTCATAGATCATAGACAGTAGAAAGTCGTATATAGTCCGAGAAATAAGTGTGAATATAAATGTGTATATAGTCGTGTAGTTATTGGTGTAAATAAATAAGTGAAAATAAATCGAACCCAGTTTTAATATTAATCCCCGTTACAATTTTCAAGAGTCTACTCTCTTCTTGACTTGTTGACAAAGCAATTGTCGCGTGTTAAAAATGAAGTTTTGGATTCTTGTAATGATTTTTCGACACACAGAACAATAATATTAGAGTAGATAGGATTATTATAAAGCAGAAACTGCTTTTTTTAAATTGTCATCAAGATTAAATACAAAAAATGTTTGTAAAATTCCGATTGAGGTTTTTGGAGCAACACAAATTGGAAAGTTGCTATGAAAATTGAAGAATTTAGGAAAAATATTTTTGTATAAACTCAATAACACAATTTGAACGATGGAGGTGCATAATATATTTGTTCCTGGGAAAAGTATTCAGGAAATAAAACTTTCGAACAACTACCAATGAAATTCGGAAAATGTTCAAAAACTTAATGATCTCTAGATCATAATGAACGACATATTTGTTTTTTTTTCGCTGTGCTGTCGGGGCAGCAACGAAAATATTAAAATTTATATTGGATAACATCTATATGGTCAGCTAATTTCTTATATGTAGGTACCTACATACAGGGTTGGGCAAAATGAGCGGAACACCTGATTTATGGCTTAATTATGAATGGTACGAAAATTTGACTTGATTGAAAGTTTTTGTATATTTTATGTACTATTTAGTGGTGTTTGCAGATTTCTCGTTATATTTCTCAAGATATGACGTTATCGGATAATGTTTTAAATGGCTCACCCTCTATTTATATATTTTTTCGAGTAGATATGATTTTTCTGAATTTACTTATATCAGGTTTAGTGGGTCTGTGACATACTGTTTTATAAGAAAAATAAATAAAATTAGATAGTAAACCTTAAATATTAATATCCGAAGTAATTATCGCATTATACCAGAATCTGTTTATCTATTTTGACATTAACGTCAAATAACTTTATTATATTATTTCATTTTACAAATTATTTGATATTATTATCATTATTAATCATAGCTGAACTAAGTGAACGTGAAAGAATTAATCTGTTGATGATTGTTGGTTTTAGAGATAGAAAAAGATCAGAGCAAAGAATTACATCAAGCATTAAATGAAGATGATCTTGATAAACGAATTCAGTTTTACTAAAAAATGATGAATGTAGCTAATGAGGATATGTTTATAAACAACATTGTGTTTTCCGATGAAGTAACATTTTGCCTAAATGATTTTGTAAATCTGTAATTGCTGGTATTGGTCGGATAATAATCCACACTGGATGGAAGAAGACCATACACAATATAAACAAAAGTTGAACGTTTGGTGTGGAATAGTTAGAGGAAGAATAATTGGGCCTTTTTTTATTCGAGAAATCTTAAATGGTGATAGTTGTTTAAACCTTTTACGAGATTAGATGGTTCCAGAATTAATTAGATGGCTTCCCAATCGTGCTAATCAGTTACAGCTATCAGAAGAAATTTGCTACCAGCAAGATGGTGCTCCACCTCATTATGCTGCCAGGGTTAAGGAAAACTTGAACAAACGATTTTCACAGAGATGGATGTGACGAAGAGGATATATCGAGTAGCCGGCAAGGTCACCAGATTTATCTCTACTAGACTTTTTTCTTTGGGGTCATTTCAAGTCTTTAATTTATAAGGATCTATCTCAATCTCTCCAAGAACTAGAAGATCGGATTAGAGAGGCGCTTCAAAATATAACGCCTGAAACTATTAAAAATTCGCTAAGGTCATTTGTTGACGAATTAGGATACTGTCAAGTTGTCGAAGGCTTTCGATTTGAACACCTACTGTAATGCGGTGAATGTGGAATTTTCAATTTTCAATTATCATTCATTTTGTATAAGACGACAATTGAAATTAATGTTTAATATTAAATTTTATTTATAAGTCACAGACCCACTAAACCTAGTATCAGTAACTTCAGCAAAATAATATCTTCTACTCGAAAAAAAAAAAAAACAAATACAGGGTGAGCCGTCTAAAATATTATCCGATGACGTCATATCTTGAAAAATGTGACGTCAACGGAAAATCTGCAAATACCACTAAATAGTAGATACATAAAATATGCAAATACTTTTATCCAAGTCAAATTTTAGTATCAGTTTTTTCTAATTAAACCATAAATCAGGTGTTCCGCTCATTTTGCCCAACCCTGTATATTAAATAATTTGATTGATGATATTTATCAGTTTAATAGAATCAAAATAATATTGTTTTCAGGTATATCATTGTCCAAGGATCCTGGCTTGTGTATGAGATCTTCAGGATCTAAATGTGAAAACCGTTGTGGTGGTGAGAAAGATCCCGTTTGTGGTACAGATGGACGTACATACCTTAACAGATGTATGTTACAAGTTGAAATTTGCAGGTAATAATATTGTAGCATGTGCCTAAATATGTGTCATATTCGCTGAAGGACGACTGTTGTACAACCACACGAGTCCAAAAGCGAATAATACCTAGAAGCGAATGTTGTTTCACGATTTTCAGTTTCGCCCCCTTGCTCATATGTAGGATACATCAATTTTTGTAACACCTGCCTTGAAAGATAAATTTCATTGAGTTGTTTTTTTAACTCTGCGTTGAAATTTTGGACATTCAAAAAATGGAACGCTGCTCGCGTGCGAAAAGTCATTACTTTTCGCACTAGTGCATTAAGTCATTCAAGATGCTGGCGGGGAAAGTACTTACTTTCCACACGATAATCAGGTCTTGAAAGTTAAACTTTCCGGAGGCAGGTGTTGCGAAAAATAATATTTGCTGCGCATTAAGTACGTATTATCTCACATCTAGGCTGGGGATTGGCCTGTCGCACTTGGGGGCATGCAACAATATAAGTGCTCATAGGGAAAACTGTCCTGTTGACTGTCAACAAGCTCCTCAAGATGGACCTATTTGTGGCAGTGACGGGAATGTGTACAAGAATACCTGCCAAATGAAACTTCTAACATGCGGGTGAGTGCATTTGTTTTATTTTTTCAAGAAATCATACGGCAATACTGATTGCCTAATATTTTTTCTGTACCGTGTGGACAAATTTCAATGCTTTTATAGGGTATAACTTTATGTACATAACTTGAGCTATTGGATTCTACTCTGAAAATGCCTACAACTCTACAAATGAATAATATTTAGATTATAGGCATGCTATAAGTACCAATTACGTACAAAATAAATTTAAGGTTATAACTCGAATAGAAAAGATGATAGCAAATTTTTGTTTTCGGCATTTTCAACAAAACAGATCGAGATTATGCCATTTTTTTCAATTTCTAATAGCTACCAAGTTCGTAATTTTACCACCCTGTACATTGGGTGTGTTTAGCGGAACATAGCTTTAGGCGGCGTTCGATAAGCTTTTGTAGGTGTTTCTTTTCTAGCGCTATCTAGCGTCAACGTTAGCTATTTTACACCAAACGCATTCTATATTCTCTTATTAGTATACACATGGTTATTTTCTGGATTGTTCTTGGTCTATAACTCCGTTATTGCACGTGAAATATAAAAAAATAATCATAAAGTTGTCCTTGTATTTTGAAATTATTTAGAAATATACAGTATGTTCCCCTACTTAGTGACATATCATTTTTTTAGAGCATTCGCATTTATTTTCATTTCAGAATCTACCCTTCTTTACAAATACAACAATATTGTCTGTTTTTTTACATTTGTGATAGAAAATTCTTTTGTGTTTCATGATAAGGTAATTCTAATAATTTTGCAACCAGTAGCAAAATAAATTAATTATACTGAGTTATACAAAGGTTTTCAAAAGATAAGGAACGATTTTATCTGAAAATTTGATTCAATTATTTTCTTCCTATATTATACTTAAATAATAAATATCTATCTGTACAATTTAGAGTAAGTCTGAGTTACTAAGGATGTTTAATATTTGTTAAAAAATTGTATATTCGGTAGATCGGTAAATATCGTTCAAATAGCTCATAAGTTATAGATTTCGAAATAAATATGAATGTGTAATGTGGATGTAAAATACCAGAATTTAACGGTATATCAAATCGATTCCTCGACTCCATTTATACTGAAATGTTTATCGTAATCTGCGGAGTCATTCTCGAAAAAGCAAGTGTGGATCTTGAGGGTGGCACCCTCGCATTTTTTTCAAGAAAGTCACCTATCACCAGGGTGATTTATGAAGGCTGAGTCGATATTTTTGATTGGATTATTACAATTGATTTTGTTTCCATGGCAACTTGGAAAAGCTAAGAAACTCCCAAAAGACGTTTCTTGATTTTTATTGAATATCTCGATAAATATTCAGTTAAGGTATAGGGAATGCTGAAGAATTCGTTTTTTTTTAATTATTTCAAAAATAGTAGTCCTTGAATTTAATATTTGAAAGTCGCCTGCGCCCATATGATATGGGAAAGAATATAGATTTCTATTTGAAATAAGAGAGTTGGTACAGATTTATTTCTAAAATGAACGGTGAAAGCAATTTAGAGAGAGTTTTCTTAACCCTACCTAGAATAAATTTTGATTATCTGCATTTTATCAATTTTATAGACAAGGTGTCGTGCGAGCGAACAAGAAGTACTGTCAAACTACGAGGCACTGCCGAGAATCTTGTTGGAGAAACGCAAAGCCGGCATGTGGATCAGATGGAAAAATTTACGCTAACGTCTGTAGAATGAAGTCCAAAAACTGTGGGTAAGTTTTCATTCTGAATTACGCTAATAAATTTAATAGATAAAAAAATAGATAATTAAAACATCTGATGATATCCATATAATTGTTGCCTAGAATTTCTGCATACAGTTGATAAATTTAAGTAATTCATCTAGTTTGAGAAAAATATAAATAACAATAATCTAATAATAATACATTCAATAATTAACGTTAAAATCCAATTGGTAAGATATTTTATTGATTTTCTCAATTTTAGGTCCATAAAGTGTATCTATTAGTATACTACCAAATGTAATAAATATTGGTGCACTGAAAAATACAAAATAATATTATATGGTACTGGTAATTTTGAAGTTGAGTGTGTAGTTAGGTTAGGTTAGGTTAATTCACCTAGTTTGAGAAAAATATAAATAACAATAACCTAATAAAAATACATTCAACAATTAACCTTCAAACCTCCAAAATGAGTAGGTAAAATCGTCATAGCCAAGTTATTGAATTTATCAGTTACTTAATTTCCACACTTTATACCTATATAAAAATTAAGAATTTTCTAATTATAATTAATCACTTGAAAATTACTGATGGAGGATATTCACTTAATAAGAGAAATATCTACTCAACAGGAAGCACGTATTCGAGGTTCCTATGGCATACTGCGCTAGTCAAGAGAGGACAAGTCACAGCTCCTCCTGTCCCAGCGGATGCAAGAAAGAATTGGAAAAACCCACTTGCGGCTCCGATGGTTATTTATATAGGAGTGAGTGCGAATTAAAGCTGCTTAACTGCGGGTGAGATTTACATTTAATTTATTTCATCTTAGGATAGCCCCCCCCTATTTCGGAGGATAAGTTTTTGCCCCTGGCTTTGTAGTTGTTAAAAACTAAATTAACAAAGCACTTGACTCCGGAACATTTTAAAATCCCCCCGACAACTAACGCCATACGCTAAATAAGAAGACAACTGATCCTTTTTCAAAGAGATGGCCCAATATTATAATTGCAGAAAGTACAATTATCCCTGCACCTATTCAATAATGTTGTTTTATTCTCGATAAAGTTGAAAATACTTTGCCCTTTTATACATTAATAAATAACTATCTATTTTCTTCAGCACAAATAGAAGAGTCGTGAAAGTCGATCACGAAAAATGTCGAAATCGTTTGGCCAAGTGCCTGAAGAGTAAATGCCCGAACGAAATCGATCCTGTATGTGGTACAGATGCGAGAACTTATAACAACCAGTGTCAACTGAATCTAGCCAGTTGTTTGAAGGGAGTTCAATTTGCTCATTTAGGCAACTGCACCACACTGAGAGAACCAGAAGCATGTCCCACCAATTGCGACCATGCTCTGAAAGATGAACCAGTCTGCGGATCCGATGGAAATGTTTACAAGTATGTAACAATGATTTCCTAGATTTTTATCTAATATGCAAATGCCTATTTGTTAACAAGGAGTGACCTGTAACGGTTCGCAGTCTACGACAAACAAGTATTTAATTTGTAATTTATTTACAGATCCAACTGTCATATGCGAGCTGAAACTTGCGGTCAGTTAGTGATTCAGGTACCGCTTCATCATTGCAAAACAACAGCTCTCTGTAATGAAGAATGTCCAGAGGACAGGAACTTCGTTTGTGCTTCTGACAACAAAATATATAGGAGTGAATGTGAAATGAAAAGAGATAATTGCGGGTAAGTTTTTCTAATCTGCTTGAATTGTGGAGATGCTAGTGAAAACAATTGAAATAATGTTTGACAGAGTTTGCATATCCATTTTTTATTTCAAAATCCTCTCGACTGGATTTTAACTTTTGGTTGAAGGAGTGTAGGTATCCTGGAACAATACTTGGACATGTAACTGTCATCTTTTAATCAAATCAAATCATATTTCCTGAATTCATTATAAACAATTAATTGGTATCTTTTCTAAGTCAAATCCTTTATTCTGCGCTCCATCTTCAAACATTTTCTTCAACATTGAGTGAGGCTATACAATTTTAAATAGCTGTCGTCGTCAGCCCCTTTTTTTGCGTCCACTCCTGAACAGGCCTCCTCTTCACTGCCTAATCAGTATTGCAACTGATAAGGGGACCTACAGCTAAGGTGGACTCCGAACTACCGATATGTCTCTAAGAGACATACCATTCTATCAGATCAGAGGGTTTTTGAGGCGTACCTTATAACGCTGCCTCAACGCGGGTTGGTAAGGGACAAACAAGCGATCTCGACCGCTAGTTTTTGCCATTTTATAGCGATCCATCTACCCCCGGAATTTTGTAGGAAATTTTTATGTAGGTATGGAAAAAGTACTTGACCTCGTTGGGCACGAACATAAAACCTCTCGGTTAGAAATCCAACGTCTTTCCAACTAGACCACCGGGGATTCTAAATAACTGTATTTCTATGTTAATACCTATCATGCTGTTGCTTTTGTTTGTTTCATTTTAATTATTTGTTCTAGGAAGCATATCTACGTGGTGCCGATGAAACGTTGCATCGCAGGTTTTCATTTCAAGGGTTGTCAGAAGATCTGCCCCACTTATTATGATCCAGTCTGCGGCACAGATGGGATGACATATAGTAATGCCTGCTTTTTGGAGATTGAAAATTGCAGAACCAGGTCATTGGTGACTTTGAAGCATATGGGTACTTGTGCTGAGCCTGTAAATGAGATACCCAAGAATTACCTTTACTAAAGAAGGCCTTCTTCAATTTATTTGTATTGCAAGATTGTGATTTCTGGCAGTGGCAGAGAAAATTGGAAATCGTAATTTTGAATCGGGACACTAACACGGAATAAGCTCATTGTTGATCGATTTTAACCTTTGATTAGAAACCCCCTTGAATATGGAATGGAAAGAATAATAAAAAAGCTTTTATAGGTACTCATTTTATATTCAATTGAATATTTGTTGTTTTTTAAAATACAAAAGTGTTGTAAGAAAGATATTTTGAATTTGGTGATTGATCCAATAACTTACTACTGAGATATGTTGTGACCAGTGTTAGTTAATTTCTATATTTTTGTAGAATCTCTAGAAATCTGTCAGATTAGGTACTACTTTGTTAATTTCTTGCCATCAATCGATTTCATGATATTTATCTGTTATTGTTGATATAAGGCAGACTATTTTAGTAAGATTTCGTTCTAGAATTCATTATGATTATAATAGAGGTATTTATTTAAATTAAGTGAGAATGTAATTGGCTGTCCCTTGAAATAGATTCTATTCTAGGGAGTATCAGGTGTAAGGTAGTTTTATAAAGATTGTGTTTTTGTTATCAGAAGACATGGATGTATTTATTTGATATTTATAAACTTAGGCGAAAATATGCGAAAAGCTTCAACTTCATTGAGAAGTATCGAACATATGTATAATTCTATTTGCTAAAGAATTGTCAACTGCCATGAATACTGTTTAACAGTGTGATTCGATTTCACATAATATACTTACTAATGAAAGTTATTTTCTATAAAGCTATATTGTATGTGCTTCCAAGTACTATGGTATTACTGAGTTGAACACTGGAGCTGTGTTTTTATCTATAGGGTTATATATTTTATTTATTGAATAAATATTTTGAGATATAAATGTGTTTTAAATCAAATTGCAATCGAGTCTATTGATTTAATTTTATTTAGATACTTATGTTGAACCCAAATCTATATACATAGGTACCTAGTTTTGATTTTCAATATTTGGAATAGTATTTATCTCCACAAATTCTTGAATTATTTATCAGTATAAAATAGGGCTAAATTAGAAGCGGCAAAGGAGACATTAGAAAACGAAAACACAGGAACAGCTAGAACAGAATGGTTTGATGAAGAATGTGCAAACATAACTAAACAAAAAAACTAAGCCCAAGAGATTTCCGAAAAGACTTCAAACCAAGAACAACAATCTGTAAAGAAAAGGAGGGAAACATTTTCTCGGAACAAGATGAAGTAATGCAACGATGGATGGAGCACTACAGGAGTAAATTAGCAGATGATAGATGTTAGGCGACGGGAGCAAAAGAGTTCTACTGGACATAACGAACGCTAGGGAAACCCAGCTGCCTACACCTAACAAAATATCAGCAGCAATGAAGACCTGGAGTAGATGAAATAACCGCTGAGATAATTAAAGAAGAAGTAGACAAGCTGAAACATACCCTACAAGAGTTGATAAAAAACTCTTCATATAAAATGCTGTCAACCATCCATTCGTAGACTTTGAAAGCCATGATGGATTTTAAAGTACTTACTCACCTTATTTCATTATTCAGAGAAACACTCAGGGTTGAAAGTGTGGTCAGGGTGCAGAATGAAAGAACACAACAAATAGAAATAAATAAAGGGCTGCGTCAGTGAGACCCTTTATAATGCACTCTATTTAACTTCGTCCTCGAGAAAGTTATAGGGGATTCAGAGATTAACATAAGAGGTACTATATAATAAACAGAAGCGTCCTAATTCTAGCCTTCGCGGACGACGTGGACATAATTGCCAGAAACAGAAAGCACAATATAGAAGATTCCAATCTCATAGAACGAGCAGCAGAGCAGAGTGGATTGAAAATAAATCAAGCAAAAAAAAAATATATACATGCACGTAACCTGCCGAGACGACCCATTCAGAACTTAACAATTATTGGCGAATATAACATCGAAGATGGTTTATCTGGTCTCTTTGGTCACTCCAGACAACACTACTAGTGCAGCGGTTAAGAGAATACTACGGTATGATTAGGCACCTAAGATCGGACGATCTATCAAGATCTACAAAGTACCAATTATATAAAACCCAGATACGACCGGTGTTGGTATATGGCTGTGAGACGTGGGTGTTGTCAAAGCAAGATGAAAGAGTACTTGCCAGAAGATACAGTTTCGAGCTCTACTCAGCGTTCAAAGAACAGGATGTTGTCGTCTTTATAAAGATAAAGTCCAGAGAAAGAAAGAAGATGACATCAAACAAACGCCTGCGGGAACAAGACCCAGGGGCGACCAAAAGGTAGATGCTTAAACCAAGTGGAAGACAACATCTAAACCCTTGGCACTGTCAGCTGAAGGAACAAGACGCGTAATAGATCGAAATGGTGGAAGATATTGGAACAGGCCAAGACCCGCTGGGGGTTTTCGGGCCATTGATGATAACAAAATTATTTATATCAAAAGATTACAAACTAATTGACTAGATACTTGATTAAACATCTTATTTAATTACTTCGTTCTTTTGAACTAGTATTTGAGCGTATCCGAATGATTTTTTTAATAGTCGTTCCTTAAATTTATATTATTACTGTATTGTATTAAAAATTAAATATGTATATTGAAATCGAATGTGTAGGAAGGTCAGGCACGGTAAGTAGAAATTATGATATTTATGAATGACATAAATTCATATTTTTTTCTAACTTGATAAGCATGGAGCATAGTATTAAAAGAAATTATTGATAAGAATTGACATGAGGTACATTACAAAAAAGCATAGAATAGAAATACCAAAGAAAAATTAACATAAAGAATAAATCCACATCTTAGTATAATAGTTATCCTTACCAATATTATAAATGTGACTGTAAGTTTGTTTGTTACGCTTTCACGCAGAAACTACTCAATCGATTTTGATGAAATTTGGTACAGAGATAGACTTGACCCTAGAAAAGGACATATGCTAACTTTTATTGCCCGTGGGTCTCTATGTGGTGGGTTCTGTATTCCGTACCTGAAAGTCTATTGTATATTTCCGAACTCTAAGGCTGGACTTTGATGGTCTTTTTTACCGTGTGTGTATGTGGAATGTTATTGGAATGATCTGGCAGTGGCTGTAAGTGCGACTGGGCCTCCTAGGTGGAGGGTTCCATACCTGAAATACTCAAAGAGGTATCTCTGAGCTTTATGGCTGAATCTTAGTGGATTTTTCGATATATTTGTGTGTAGTATGTCACTGGACTGTTTTGTGAGAGTCTGTCGGTGCAACTAGGACTTAAAGGTGGAGGTTTCCATACCGGAAAATCCCTAAGACATATGTAAGCAAATTCTAATGATGTTCTCTCTAGGTGCATGTCTCTGGATGGATCTATGTTGGCGTTAGGACTGGTCCTACGTGCGAGTATGCCTCTGGGGTAGGAGGGTTCCATACTCAAGACTTGTTATGAATTTATATTTTCGTACCACAATCTACCCGAAAACTGTCGGGTAAAACTATAGTTAGTTATTATATAATTTGGAAATATATGAGTAAAGATAAATCATTTTGAATATGGTGGTCATGTCATGATTTTTTTAGTCAATATCATAGACATCTGAACACCTAGACCATGCATAGCCTCTTTCAGAGCGATCCAACATCACAAGATCATTATTCTTCTGGTCCATAATGATTCGTGTCCCACTGATACGATTAACATACTTGCCAAACTTCTTATGTTTCATGGCAACTTCTGATTTATAGAGTAATAATCAAAGACATTCAGACGTAATTAAAAGGTGGTCGTTGAAAGTTATTACTGATTATTCAGAAACACCTGCAGATTTAATTATGTACCAAATTTATATTTTATAACCCAAAATAACATTTTTCATTTGTGAAATAAGAGGATCATCAGTCGATATCGATCGATTGAGTTAAGTGCGGCAACACAGGAAAATATAATTATGCGTCCGTATTAAAATCGTCAGCTTTCGTCGCTAGTCGGAATATTGTTGTTCGTTATTCCATTCATAATTTGAGTGCTGCTACTATGCTTTACGCATTTATACGCATCTGCAGAGGTACACTGTTGCCAAAATTTCTAATAGGAAAATTTTTGTTTCTCTCTTACACATGGAAAATTCCAAAACAATTCTCTAACAATAACAGATCGCCTTTGGATACATGTTATGAATGAAATGCTTGGTCTAGGTGTTCAGATGTCTATGGTCAATATCAACTTAGTAGTAATAGATAGATTAACAAAAATTCTTTAAATTTTGATATAAAAATACACCATAATTGTATAATATGCGAGTAGAAATAAGATACCTACCTACATTAAATAAAGTCATAAATATAGGTTCTAAGTTTAAAGCTGTCTTCGAAAAATTCTAAGTATTTTACAATAATTAGTTCAACCCTTATCGATCGTAATCTACGTTATATCCATTCAAGGAGTCGATGAACGAAGTGTTGTCAACAAAAAATGTCTGGCAGAATAATGAAATTAACTGAATCAACAATATTTACTATTGGTGATAGATATTCCAAGTATATATCTACCTGTTTTCAACAGATGCTGGGTTGATCTCCGGAATTCCCGAATGTTAATCCTGTAATCCACCTAATTGCTTACCTTTTCCTTAGTACTTACTCTTTAACAGAGGTGCACAACGTTGAGATACAAGACTACAGGACGTAATGAAACATTCGATGTCATTCTTCATCAAGATCTCCGAATTTACAGTGCAAATAATAATAAGTGAAAGAAACGATGGCCTACATTTGTAGCTTGGAAATGTGTTTTTGTATTTTGTGGATTTTGCTTCAGTGCACGTATGGAAAATTGATTGTCAGTGAGTATGTTTGTTTATGTCATTTTCGTATTAATTCAAAAGTTGATTTCTTAATTATTCATAACAACGTATATGGATATTCATTAGATTTTTCGCAAACGTATGCGCAGATATCGGTTTTGAAACTAGGTATATAAATGGAAATTTTAAACATATAAGTACATATTTTATTCATATGTGATTAGGTAGGTATATAATGAAAAATACGCACATTATTAAAACCTTATTATTATTTTTGTGATATGCAAATATATAAAATCTCGACAAAAATCAATTGACTTGATAAGTTGAGTAGTTTACTTTTACAAACATGACGGAATAAATATTGATAAGTTCACAAATAATCACTTAATAGAATTCATTTCTTTTAAATTATTAATTATTCTGCGTAGTTATAAATCTATGACACGGCGTTTTGTTATTTAACAGCAAGGATTGCATTAAGTAGAAATAAAAATCAATTATCTATTTATCATTCAAAAAGAGACTCTTCACATTCTTATTGTGCGTTGATTAATAAAAATATTAATTATTATGTATAAAATGTATTCTATAGGAGCAAATGGGGAAAACCTCGAATTATTATTATTATATAGACCCAACATTTTTTTCTTCATACTTACGTATGATTTCATGAATTTTTTATATCATGTCAAAATAATAACTCAATTGATGTACAGTGCGTTCATAAAGTATGGAAACGCTTCAATAACTTCTAAAATATTAACATATAGAGAAAAAGCTCTGACAGGTCGATTTTTGATTTTGATTTCTACTTTTTTATGCAAACGGCATCATTTTATCCCCTCCAACTTCGAAATTATGACGACATCATTAATTTTTCTAAATGGGAAGGCCATAATTTTATATTATAAATGACAAACTGACAATTTCCTGAGCTCAAAAATACCAAATACATGGGTATTAACATAAAAATATATGAAATACAGGGTACTAAAAAAATAATATATTTTCATTTGATGCCTTCAATTCTCAATAATAACAATAATATTAATATGCAGTGGTAACTAGGAAACTATTAATTGTTGCCAAGGACTACAATTCAAACGCATTCTAGTTTTTATGCATAATTTTTATAAAATTGAAAGCAGCAAATAAAAATATATTTATCCTTTTACTTTTTTAGCACCCTGTATTTAACATTTTTTTATGTTAATACCCATGTATTGGGTATTTTTGAACACAGAAAATTGTCAGTATTCCATTTATAATATAAAATTATGACATTCCCTTTTAAAAAAATTAACGATGATGTCATAACCTGGAAAGTGGAGGGGATAAAATGATGCTGCCTGCATATAAAATAAGAAAATAGAAAACAAAAATCGACCTGTCAAAGCTTTTTCTCTAAATGATAGTATTTTATTAGTTATTGAAGTGTTTTGCATACTTTATGAACGCACTGTATATTTCGATAATTTATATTATAATATTCTAGAATTATAATTATGCTGCAATGGAATAAAAAATATTTGTTTAACTGCCATATTTACATAAAAAAGCAAACATACATAATAAGGTCTATGCATATAACGGAAATATATACCTACCTCATCCTTTTTTGAAGTTGGTTAAAAAGAAAACATATAGGCGAATTGTGAATCCCCTCCGTTTTTTGTAATCAGTATAAAATATCTTTTTAAATTTACTAAAATATTTTAGTTCAGGCTTGAGTTCTTATAGGGTTTTGTGAAATTGAAGTATAATTATTATTTTTTGAATATCTATGAATTCTTATCTAGTAGGTAGATATTCTTTATACAGTATATATTAGCAACATAGATATTATCAGTATACGATGTAATTAAATTCATTTATCTCTATATCAAAATTGTATTTTGAAAACAAAAAATCCCAAGTGGCCTATGTTAACTTTTCCGTGCAAAATGTGCGATGTTATCTTTTTGAGGTTTCCGTAGCAGGTATCTCTAGTATCTTCCAAAAAACAATGTAAAGATCTTTTTTTTGAATAATGTCGGATATCAACGAGATATTTCGTATTAAGTGATGCGCAAACCAAGACCAAGAAGGATAAGGTCGTGGGTCTCGGTCTTGCATAGACAGTTTTGGTCTTGTAAGACTTCGCAGAACTCTTGCAAACATTTTGCACTTATTATAATTTTGAAAAATTCGCGCGATTCTAAACCGTAACTGCTAAATTCAAATGAAGAAGAACCCTACAAAATATGCTTCGGATGTATGTAGTTGATAATCTTATCAGATTGCTTATTAGTATTCGAAATGGATAAATATCGAACGTATACATTTTTTTGTTCATTGTCCAGAACAAACAATCGGTAACGCTAACAAACCATTTTAGAATAAGTACGGAAAGTAAAAATGGGTGCGCAAAATTTAGAGCAAGGAAGATGCGTAGGTAATTAATTAATTAATGAAAAAAAAATTAAACTTCTCTAGAGGCCGTATTAAATTTCATATTAAGAGTTGGATTTTAAATAATTTGAAGTTATAATATACATAGATATTGTTATATTACTTAAAAAATCTGTTTTAATATTTAATATTTCCTATATCATGGGTCTTTCTTTACATTTGTAGTTGTATTTTTAGTTCTGTTGCATTTTAATTTTATTATTTGTTTATTTATAGTATATTAATATGTATATTTAGATTATGTTAAGCTTGTAGATTTTAATACATTATTAAGTTCAGGTCTACACACAGATGCTATTTGCATCTCGGTAGGGGTTTGTTGGACTTTATAAGTCAGAAAATCTATTAGCATACTATTTTTTTAATCAAGATTTGTATGTTAACCTGAATAAAGATTATTATTATTATTATAAATTATTATTCACCATTCACACATGAAAGTCATATCTTACTAGCGCGATGTTGTCTGCTTGTGCTTTCCTGGGATCTTCGGTTGCACCTGAACACTCATTTTTGCCATCTTTTTATTTATAATGGTCTCCCTTGCCCTGTTTAATGTTTGCGCATCATACCGCTACATCAAAACTCATTCTGCAGTGGTTTTGTACCATTTTCTTGAAAGAAATAGTGAAAATACCAAGAATTTCTGTTCTGGACAATTACCAAAAAATCTCCGAGTGCCCATTGAGTGAAAGCGATCAAAAGTATGTCTGGTTTTTAGATATATTTTGTAACTTCAACTTTTGTATGAATATTTTTCCAAAAAAATAATAAAAATTAAAAATTGCTAAGAAATTTGTTAATGCGCATTTATAAGTATCTGTTTAAAAAATCTGTCGTGTTAATATCTCAGTTGAGTTGATGAACATGATCGAAAAAATTTTTTCAAAATAAGTTTTGCTTAAAACATTCAGAATGATAGAAAAAATAATAAAAAACCCTGTAGTTTACCTTCCCCTGGCTACGAGTAGTCGGGATTCTTTGAAATAATAAAAGAATAAAAATCAATCATAAAGGAGTTCAAAGGTTAAATTAATTAGGTAATTTACCAGCGTTTCTTCTCTAATCATTGACCAAAAAAATGTTTCCTTCCGATTTGATATTTGGTTACGGAACTGCGAGAGTCTTGCAGCAAGACCAAGACCAGGTTAGTCTTGGTATTGGTCTTGCATGACAGTATTGGTCTTGGGTCTTGGTCTTGCAATTTTGCAATATCTAGGATTCTCAAAAAGATTCTCATATATGAAGGAAAAAATCTGGCGTGTCCACTCACATGACTTTCCAACCGCTCGCAGGCAAATTCCAGTGAATGAAAAATTTTACATTATTACAATACTTTCCTTGCATAGCGACGACAATAGCGGTAGTAAAGTAAAAATCCTCTGGTCAAATCATGCTACCACTCATTTTTTTCAGCATGTCAAGACAAACAACAATGGTCATATAACATTTTTTCGCAAGATGAAACGTTTAGCAAGAATCTGAAGAAACATATAGAAAATACGGAAATTTATTCAAGCATAACTTTCTTTTGTGCTTTTTCTCAGAGATGGCGCTATATGTGAGTGATAAAGGGCTCTCAGAAGAATACTTTAGGCAAGTTTAAGCAAAATCCTTAGAGCCGTTTTCGCGCTATAGTCTTGAGCAAATCATGTTTTTTTGCTATAGCTCAACACCCAGTGTATACAGGATTCTCATTCAGTGCCACCGGCAAGTGATATTGGTACCAAACAAAATATAAAAAAGCAACGAAGTACACCGATCCGTTCCCAGATAATGCTGTCACAGACAGACGGACAGACAGACCAATGGCTGAAAATATGTTCATTAGACTTAGAAAACTCTGAAACGTCAACATTTGTAAAAATCTCGATACCGAAAATTTCTCATGATTACAATACTTTCCTTATACAGCTACTATAGTAGCGTAGAAAAGTAAAAATCCAGTATTTCATTTTAATTATCTATGTCAATATTGAAGCTTTTGTTATACTTAATATAAATTCTATTGAATGGTTCTTCCAAGGTTTCCCTGTCATGTCATGTGAACCACCGAGAGGAGATGTATGCGTGGAGATACGCCAATGCCCATATTTTGACGACCTCCTCAACAGAACCACAATACCACGTCCCAGAAATGTGGTGAAGATCATAAGAGAGCGACAATGCGGCTTCCATGGAAACACACCATTTGTATGCTGTTCAAAGCAGGACTCGCCACCATCAGCAATCACAAACTCTCACAATGAAAATCCTGCAGCAGATCCATCTAGCACTTTGCTATCGCTTAAAACTCACCCACATTATAAATTATTGCCAACTGATAGGTGTGGACCGATTTCTACAAATTTTCGGATAACCAATGGGAAGAAGGCCATGGTGAGCGAGTTTCCCTGGATGGCGTTGATAGCTTATTCTTCAGGTAAAATGATTTTATATATGAAATTATTCTAGAATGTTAGGCAAATTAAGATTCAACCTATTAACTTTGTTCATGTATAAATATTTGCGTTTGGGAGTAAATTTGCATTTCCCTACAACATTCAAAACCGACATGAAATTCACTTAGAAATTTGATAAATATTATTCGAAAGAAAAAAAATCATATATAATATATTTTATTTTCAGATGTGGGCATTGATTTCAGATGCGGTGGAACTATAATCAATGAATGGTATGTGCTGACAGCAGCCCATTGTATTATTAATACTACTATGTAAGTTTATTGCAAAATGGACTTTCTGTCCTAGCTGGAAAAATGTTTTCTATATAAACAAGAACAATCAAATTCATTCAAGTTTTATCAATATGTCCAATTATTGAGTGAATTGTTTCAAATTATTTTTTTGCTCATCATCATAAAAATAATTTAGATTTTAATATACCTAGTATTATTTTAGAGCAGGAGTTCGCCTGGGCGAGCACAATCTGGATACACAGCTTGATTGCGATACT
The DNA here is from genome assembly GCA_958507055.1 of Crioceris asparagi. Classification (NCBI taxonomy): domain Eukaryota; kingdom Metazoa; phylum Arthropoda; class Insecta; order Coleoptera; family Chrysomelidae; genus Crioceris; species Crioceris asparagi. Next base: position 125,424,548 of record OY293826.1, read on the forward strand.
CAAGGAAATTATTGTGCGCCATCCATCCAAGATGTTCTTATAAAAAAGATTTCGGTACATCCCAACTATAATTCGAAGACATTCGATAATGACATAGCACTCATCAGATTGGCATCTCCAGCGAACTTTACATATCGTAAGTAGCAAAAATTATATATAAATAGTGGCTCTATTTTCTAAATGACTCAAAAGTTGTGTGGAGTGGCTGTAAAAAGTTTTCACAAAATCCTATATTCCTTATAAAAGCCTTGAGAATTAATAAATAATCTTGTTAATTTCGATATCTTACTCTTGGTTTTTGGTGTACCTAAATTTAAAAACCTAACCTAATCTAACCTAACCTAACCTAACCTAAATTTAAAAAGACAGGACCAAGAAAGATATAAAAATTGTGAAGAAATATATATCCATACCTTTGAAACAGTAGATATTGAGATATTATTTGAAAAATAGAGCATTTATGAGTTCAGCATAATGTTTTGAACTGGTTTAGATCATATTTGTGTAAACGAGCACATCGTGTACTGTATAAAAATTTATTTGTCTGAATTTGTAGTGTAAATCATGGTATACCGCAAGGAACATTCTTAGGTCCATTATTGTTTTTGTTATATATCAATGATATGGAGAAGGTGGCCAAAAAATGTAAAATTGTTCTCTTTGCGGACGATACAATGATATATGTCATAGGCAAGAACTCACATCAAATGTAATGCGCATATGAACATTGAACTTAACTGCTTATTTGTTGTCGTCTTTACGTTTTACTCAACAATTTTATATTCTGTTATTTTATTCATCAATAAGTTTTATTCATTTGGATGTATTTAGTTTTTAGATTTGTTTTAATTTACTGAATTTAAAATAGGAATATACCCACACTTGTAACTCTAATAACACTGATGCCATATAATTTTTTTTTCTTCACCGGAATTTTCGCTAATTTGAATATTACGGAAATATCAGTATCAAATTATGCTTAAGGAACTAGTAAGCTACAAAAATAATAATCTTGATTAGACTTGATTGGTTTCGCTTTAACCAAGGAATGATTTGAAATGTAACCAGCATTCTTAATAATTCTGTTAAAACTAAATCGAATTAATGAAATTCAAATCTTGCGAAAATCATTGTGTTAAACAAGTATAGTCAATTATTGTACCTTATATGTGGTAAATCATTTAGTCTAATGAAATTTTAACTTAACTTTTTCTTTCATTCGTCTCTAGGAGTTTAAATTGTAACATTGTTAAAAAAGTTCTACACCAATAAAGATTTATTGAAGACATTTTTATATAAGACAAGAACATTTATTTACGTATGGGGACTGTCTTATTTTGTCAGTCCAATAAGTATTAAGATGAAATAGCCCTGAAATAAGTGATATAATTTATTTATTCCAGCTAGTATTCAACCTGTCTGTTTGCCGTTTGAAAATATGGACCTTAGTGGGAAGTTTGCTGTCGTCACAGGTTGGGGTGTTACAGAAGATGGTAAGTATATTACCTACTATATTATTAAAACGTTAAGCATTAAACTTTTTCAGTCTTTACCTCTAATAAGTATGAGATTGACTGTTAGGTATATCGATCGTATTTGGAACCTATATTAGTTGTTATAGATCCATTAAAGTCCATTGAATAAGATCATCCAAAATAAAAATCAAAGTATTCATCTCTTCTGATCAAAATCGTTCAACGTTCACGTATATTCACAGATTTCAAAACATCCCGTAAACACACATATTTCAGACCTTACCACTTCTGTAACTCGGAAAAATTAATAATGTCCAATTTAAACGCTGCCGGATATAATCTCTTGTTTAATTTTGTCATCTAAGATTTTCGATTTTATAAAAATAATGTTGCCTGTTTTTTTTGAGGAAGGGCATATTGGATTTGGAAAAAATTCGCATCACTCAAATAAAAAAAATATCAAAACCGGTTCCCGTTTATTATGCTAAATCGTGGCACAAACATTTAAAAGCCAACATACAGATGAATTGTATACCTTATTTGTACTGGCAAAGTTGGCCAGTAATGCCAAAATTTGAATAGACGAAATGTTTGGAGATTAAAATCTGATGATATAATTATTCTTGTTTTCATTGTTTCTTAGGTTACAAGAGTTCGGAACTGTTGAAGGTATCTGTTCCAGTACTTCCCAACATTAAGTGCCAGTCAATTTATCAGAGTTTTGCACCCATCACTAATAGGCAGATCTGCGCCGGTGGCTACCAAGGCAGGGACTCATGTGGGGGAGATAGTGGTGGCCCCCTCAACTATGTAGGGCTAGTGGGAAATTCACCCAGGTACATGCAATTTGGAATAGTTTCTTATGGACCCAGAAATTGTGGTACTGACGGCAAACCAGGAATATACACAAAAGTTTCGGAATACCTGAAATGGTTGCTCGATAACATCGAGCCTGGACTTTAGTGATAACAGATTTTCTGTTCTCTTTTGAAAAAGAGAGTACAATGTATATATTTATAACGTTGATATTGGATTCGTCATTTGTGATATATAGAGAAAATAATGGATATTATGTTGGTTTCTGTTAGGCTCAAGGTTAGGTTCAGTTCATTATTCTGTATATAAACGTGTGACGTATCTTTTTGAACGAGGAATTAGGCTATTTGAGGATAAATACATTTTTATTGTTCTGTGTGAATAATGACAAATACATTCCCTAGAATGTACAGTTTGGAAGAAAATCACTACAAATGAAATACCAACTAAAAATAATTCAGAGTAATGATTATAAAATAATATTTAAAAATACATAAATGCTTCGATACAAGTTATGTTTTATTTAATCCTGAATAAGTAAGAATATGTTATGGGTAAAATCTGACGCATATTATCACCCTAATCAATATCTAATACATGAAATATTTTTCTACCAACCAAATATGGTTCCCCGCAGAGCACGCATGTTCCAATTCAACTAAGTACAAAATTGATAAAGTTCTTGAAAAATAATATTTGATAAGAGTATTGAGAATCGAAACTAATCCTTATTTGTTTTTATTTTCGTTAGTTCTTTGAATCGTATATACGAAAGAGTTTACTACTTGTCACAAATCTCCTTATCGATCATTTTCACGGATGCATCTCATTTTTAGAACTTTATTTCTAGTGAAATACAATAAAATTTGAATTGTATTACTTCATCTTTATTTATGGCAGGTACCTAATAAGATATCTACTTAATCTCTTTAATCTGGAATCATTTGATTGACATTATCAGTGATTGAAAGAGTAGTAATTTCCAATTTTTTAAAAATATTTATCACCAGAACTGAGGAACTTCAAAATCTGTATTGATTTGATGGGTTTTGTACTTTCATTATTGGGACTCTACCGCCCTATAGATCTACCTTCATTTATACCTATCCAACGCTCTCCTTCACCATCTTACCGCTGCAATGGTCCTCAGATCATCTTTCACATCATTCAGGTAGTATAGCATGAGTTTGAACCTACGCCTCTACCCATTGGACTTTTGAAACATTGAAACTCTTGCTGGTTCTGTATAGTTCATTCTGAATGTATCTCCAACTCACCTCAGGTGGCTCATTTTCACATTTTAAACAATGTTTGCGTCTTTGTTTAACTTATCAGCTTATAAGGATCAACTTTGTATCTCTTGCACTAAATGATCATTTAAGGCTTCGTACCTATAACATTCGTACTGAAATGTGAAGATCATATACTTATCAGCTTCATTAGTTAGTGCTCACTAAAATAATCCATTAAGAAATATTTGAAACATAAACTTCTTCAAGTCAACCGCTTTAAAATTATAAATGCTATTTACATATTTTGTATTCTTAGGTTACGCTACATACGCCCAACGATTGTATTTTTTCGTCTTACCAATGCCCTTGATTGATCAGGAGAGTAGTTTGATAACTGGTACCTAAGATTACCAAATTATTTTTTAGCTTTTAGTACATTAACTACATCATTACTATCATTATTTTTTGTAATAAAACCGATTAACCACGTAGGCTTGTTCTTCTCAAACAATTTTGAGCCTAAATACACAACCACGTGGTCTACAGTGTTAGCTTGCTTTTATGAACAGTGGAAGCCCAAGACAAAATTAAGGGTAACATCCTTTTTTCAGCTGTTCCATACTAGAACTTTGCTGGAAACTGAATCGCCTTATGATGAATAAGGTGTACGCCGTCTCTTCCAAAGTCGATCCGAACTGACGGTACATTTGTTTGGTACATATGGGTTTGACGAAACTGAGGCCATACAATTTCAGTAATCACATAGTGAGCGATATTCTACTAGTCAAGCCCTTTCATTTCATACCCATATTGAAGAGGTTGTGAAAACATATGTATTTAATTCGCCATTTTGTTGGCGGCCATATTGGATTTTAACTAGTTTGTATAGTGATCTATATTCTACTAGTCAAGCCCTTTCATTTGATACCCATATTTATGGAGTCCATAAGTCCATACCCATATTCAAGGGGTTGTGCAACAATATATAATCCGCCATTTTCTAGCGGCGGCCATCTTAGATTTACAGTGGTACAGATGTATTAAACATAGACTTAAGTCTATGGTATTAAAATGTATTGTCATCAGAACTAAAGGTGTGTACTAAATTTCAGATTAATCTTTCAACAGGAAGGGGGTCAAAAACTAATTACTATATTTGACCCAAATAAATAAATAAGAAGCAAGGCAAGCTAAATAAAGCTGTTTAAAAATTTGAGAGAGCGTCAGCGAATTCCAGTAGTATCAAAAACTGTTACGACCAATGGAAAAATGTGTGTTTCCAGATTCATAGATTTCGAGGCTTCCGACAAGATACAATAAAATAAATTAATTACATTTCTGAGACAAAAACATCGACAGCAAATATATTAGCTGCATTGAGAATCTCTTGTCAAATCAAACTGCTCATTTAAAAACTGACTGGTAATGTTGAAGTCTGTAGAGAAATCCGACAAGGATATGTTCTCTGACCACTGCTGCTCAATCGGTACTATGAGCATATTTTCCAAGAATCTCTGTAAAGGTTTCAGATGGCATCTAAGTCAATGGAGTATGTTCTAATTGCCAACAACATGGACCATTTTCTATATCTTCTCAATACAGTAGAAGAACCCAGCAAAACAATATAAAATACATGGTTATCATCTGTTTACCAGACACGTTTAGAAATATAAAACCAAACACTGAGTATCTGGAATGTATAATGCGAATCACAATGTCCAACTACAAGAACCGATTATCCGGGGGAAGAACAAAGGCAAGTGGGTACTATGAAAGATGAAAATGTCACGGCTGCAGACAGTGGACCAGTATACAACATACGAGTGGATCGATTCTGAGAGCCTAAACATACAGCCATAAACCGAGACGAAATGAATAATCTGTCTGACTGGTTGCATAATACATATTCTTTGAAATGAATTGACACATAATGTAAAGAGCTGTTGGTATTTCCATCATTTTTCAACGCAGTGAGAAGCGATAACAACATTAGCTGAGCATATTAAAGATACCTACCATTTATCAATGTACCTCAGTAGCTGGATTTAATAAACTGTGAATGATGGGCAAAATCAAAATATTCATCCAATCAACTACGGGTCTTAGTTTCAACCCTCATTTTGAGATACTTTTCTTGAAATATTACATATTTACTCATTAATAGAAATGAGAATAATAATAAGTATAAATAAAAACAACAACAGGGAAAACCCGTGAAATCTAGATTTCTTTTAGGAAAATTATCTATTTTATGATTTATGATATTTATTCCAGATCTGGTTCGATAGAATGTTGGATAAGAACAAATAAAAACAGTCATCTGGGAAAAACCGTGAAATCTACGTTTCTTTTTGGATCCATATCTATGAATGGAATGACATTCATTCCAGATCTGTTTCGATCGTTTGTTGGAGAAGTAGAGAAATTGAAGAAAAAATTTTAATATTACAAATAATACTATTTTAAAGGAGTTTTTAACATTATTTCTGTATAACAGTCTGATTAATAATTAACAAAAATTTGTGTTTTACTATCACGATTAAGAATTTTTTATAAATGATGTTAAGGTACACCTCATGGGACTGTACAACTCTTAACATAAGTGGAAACTTAGACTAGGAAACCGAAGGTAATAGAAACTTTTTAAAGAAAATTGATCAATAAAAATGTATCGAAAATACAAATTTTCAAATTAGTGTGGTATACAGACTCTTGTATCTACTATTTCAAAACATTTCTTTTGCACTTTGTGATGCACTCACTTTATATAGTATATTAATTAGGTAAATTTCTTATAGAAATATACCTATTAGTCCAAAAAAACATTTGGTTCAAAAGTTTATATATATATATATATATATATATATATATATATATATATATATATATATATATATATGGGATATTACGAAATTTGTTAACACGATAGAGGTCGCAGTTTTGAAGGTATCAAGTTCAAATTTGCTACAAAAATCAATCTTTCAAATATCTCGGTCGAGTTCGTTATTGGGCAATATCGGGTAAGTAGTTTCAAAATGGCGACCTTTCAAACATTTAAAAAAATTATCAAAAAAGAGCCGTAGTGTAAATATTATTAAAAATAATTTTAGGTTATATATATAATTAGTACCTACAACTTTTGTTTAAAGAAATTTTTCATAAAATACACAGAAAAAAAAATAAAAATTAATAAAGAAAAATAACAAATATTGATAAAACATGAACACTCAATATAAATTTGATGTAATTGTACATTTTCTGGAGATCATAATATAGACCCTGATTAAAAAAAAATATAGCATATTTATTGAAAAGAAATAGGCAAAAAAAAAATCTGCCTTGAAGTGGACTCGAACCCTGTCTGCTTTATATTCAACAGCCAAAACAAAAACCTCTAACCGCAAGGCTATGACACATACGACAAATTTTTGTAATAACATGTACGTATACCAATGAAAAGGTTGTTGAAATTTCAATTCAATGAATTTTGAAAAAATTACCTTTCCGCTGACTACAGGCCATCGGGATTTTTTTATACTTCTATTACATTTAGATCCGAAGCGTTATGGTGTTGTGGAATTTCGTATGGAAATTGTTTTATTTATATGGGCCCCTATTTGGTAAAAAGCAAATCTATGTAAAAAAAAAAATAGAAAGTGTATCATGTGAACACACCTACCTAAGCAGTATCAGTTAAAATATTATTACCTTGAAGTATGTGATACCCAATACAAATGAAAAACTGGGTACTTGTAACTGAGATATACTCCCCGATTTGGAGGTAGGTGGTGTTCTCTGTCCCTGACAGACCAAGTTGGACCTAGTCCCTAGTCTGCGATACCAGTATATCAGATTTGGTTGGTGCGAGGTGGGCGTCCATTTAGAATGACGGATTAATTATTAGACTTTTCCATCTCTTCTTTTTTTAAGTACCTACCTACATCGAATTTTTCATTTTTGTGTGTGCATATTACTTATGTATTTGCTTCATAACATGAAGCGGATGTGTCCTATAATTTATCATGATGGGAAAATTGGAAAGTTCCAAAGGTGGTTACCCGGATGTTTGTGATGGTAGTATTTACTAACACAATGTAAAAAAGAAGAAGAAAAACCGAAACCTTTATAAATTAAGAAACTCATATCATATACCCACGGCATATTATACCTATTCAAATATATTACCTTGAATTTTTTTAGATTAAACTGCCTAGAATATATTTTAGGAAGTAGACAAAAGTTGTCTGTTTTCTCTTTAACTCTGGAAACTGCTGAGCAAAACAAGAATAGCTAATAGTTTAAAAAACTAAAAAACGCGCTTTAATAGCAAACCAAACTTAAAATTAGAAAATAAATAAGATATCATTTTAACGTATAAAAGCGTGGGGTGCTTGATGTCCATTGATGTAAATATTTTATGTCATTATAAAATTGACTTAGAAAGCACCCCACGCTTTCTTACATCAAAATGATATCTTATTTATATTCTAATTTTTAGTTTGGTTTGCTATTAAAGAGTGTTTTTTAGTTTTTTAAACTATCATTTATTTTCTACTTTTTAGTTCGGTTTGCTATTAAAGCGATGCACGAATGTAAGTGAGTGAGATATAATTATATATACGAGGACGGTATGGAACCCTCTACCAAATAGTCCCACTCTTAAACTCCATCCCAAATCCACCAACACACATTCAAATCGAAAATTCCCCAAAAATCCATTCGTTAAGCTACGAGAGGTATAAGTATGAAACCCTTCATCAAAAAGTCCCACTCGCACGTACACAACTACAAGTATGAAACCTTTCATCGAAAAGCCCCACTCGCACGTACACAACATCACAAAACCTCCCAACCCTCATACAGATAGAAAGTACCACGAAAATTCATCCAGAAATCAAAAACACCCATAAGTGTGGAGCCCTCCACCAAAGAGTTCCACTAGCACTCATATAACATAACAGATCCTACCAACACACATGCATATCAAAAATTCCACAAGAATCCATTCATAGAGCTCAGATATATAGGTATGTAACTCCCCATCATAGAGCCCCCCTCGCTCTTACACATTATGAAATTATTGTACTGTCATCGGTCCTTTAGAAGTATACAAAGTTTCAAGTCGATCCGATGTTTTTAAGTGGGTGAAAACCGTGTCCAAAGATTCCGTTACATACATACATACATACATACATACCAAGCTAATAAAAGCGTGTTAAAAATATAGACTATAGAGCTTTAGTCAAAGTTTACAAGAAAATGTATGCGAAAGGCCTAAATACTAAACCCTTTCACACGTGAGTTCGAGTAGCTCTTGACTATTTTTTTCCTTGAGATTACACAAAATATTGGAACATCATGAACTAAAATGAAGCCATATGACTTGCTTGTTGCGCTTAGTAATTCCTGTCTTTTTTCTGAATTACTTCGAGAGTTTGTTTGTCAGTTACTAAAGTAACGATTATATCATACTTACTTGAAAATTTAAGAATCAAACAGTTATCAACCGACTTATAGAACAACTCACACAATGGAAGAGTCGAGAGATTTGGTCAAACGACTGAGAAGTAACTCTTAGGTGTCTTCTTGTCCTTGTTTTCATTGGAAGATCCTCATGTCACGTAAAAAAACATATTTATTCTTTAAATGTATTTTATTACCAACAGTAAATAATCTGATTGCTAATAGAATCATAATAAAACAATTTTTTTACAAAAATTGGGCCGACTTTATTGGATCGTGCTGGGAAAAATGCAAAATAATATTAATTCGATTGGTTCTGTCAATTTTGAAATTGTGCAATTCTAGTTAGATCCAAAACTTTTGATATCAATTTTACAAGTATCAAAAACAACAGAATTAATAGTTATTTGTGTTCCAACCTCAACAGAGATGTGTTGGCCTTGGCTGCGCCTAGGCCGCAAAATTTATAATTCGGTCAAGGATCACACACAATTTCTTAGGCGAGTGTCCCATCAAATGGGAAACCAAAATTTTTACATTTTTGTTCAAGAAATGCCAGAGCACAAGAATAGTTTCGAATCTTTTTTAATCAAATGAAAAGAATAATAAAAAAATAAACTGCTTAAAATTGCTGCGTTGGCGGCTTCATAAATCTCAGGAGGATTTTCTGTATCACTATCACTCATTTTGCTTTCTTCTTTGATATAATAATAATTATTCTAATTATTATTACTGACAGAAACGGTTAGCTTGTAAATAAACTGCCTAGCAAAATTAATAAACTGCCTAGCAACACTAGCTCTTTACATGGCGATGACAGAAGAGGCCGTAAAGTAGAAGCGGCCATAAAGTGACACTTTAGGGACGCTAATGAATCCCTAAAACGTCATATTTTGTGTCACTCGCTTATAAAACATATTTATTTCATGATATGTATTTATGACACGATATTTTCTTCGCGTTGAGTACCTAACTGTAGCACTGCTATATTAGCATTTCCATAAAATCTAATATAAACGTCATGAAAACTTATAACTTTTTTAAATATAACGCACCATTTTCTACAAGCTTTGTATTCAAAACCATTTCAGGAAAACGAAATTACAAAGTGTATTCAAAGATGTACATATTGATATTTTTGTCATCGTGATTGAAATATTTGCTTTTTTTTGTCACGGCCCACCATATTCGAAAATATTTTTATTGTTCTTCTGTCTTTCTGGCTTTAAATATCAACATGTACCTAATACATTGTTGCAAAGAAGATTTTCGTCTTCATTGATTGGTATAAAAAACAAATATGGTGCCTATGAGAAAAACAAAAGTTGTATAGCATATCTTGGAAAATAGAAATGATAAAATATCCTCTGCATCTTGGTGCATTACTTGCATATGCGAAATTTCAGCTTTCCTTTCCAAATATCAATTGAGAAAATAAATAAAAACAATATCGATGATTTTCATTTTTCTCAAAATGTTTCAGGAACCTTTGATTTTATTCAAATTTGCAAACCAGAATATTGAAGAGGTCTAAATTCTGCAACTTTTCTTCAATTTAACCATCATTCTATCTATTAAGAAATAATAATACTGTCCTATGTAATCGTCAGGATCCTGAATACTCCTATCAATCACACATTAAATAGGATATTGTTATAATATTCTCAATGTTCAAACACCTAAGTGTACCATTTTCCATAGCGATCGGTTAAACGGTGAAGATGATGATGCACTGCACTGTGATTGTCCTCCATGCAATAAATGTTATCCTCTTAGGAGTTGAATTTGGAGAAATCGGAATCTTCAGCAGCTTATTCCACCCATCGTCGAGTGAACGCCTCCCTTAACTTCTGCCAATCCTCTTCATCATCCAGTCAAGTCCAGCCAATCTCTTTATGTCATCTGACCATCTTGTTTGCGGTCTTCCTCTGCTTCTTTTGTTCTCCCATGACCTCAATTCCAACACCTTCCGCGTCCATCTGTTGTCCGTCGTTCTTCCAGTATGTCCCGCACAGTCTCACTTCAATGTACATATTTATTCTTTCTACTATATCTTTGACTTTTGTTCTTCTTCTTATTTCTGTATTGGTAATGCGGTCTTCGAGCTTGACGTTAGAATTCTTGAGAATACTTTGTACAGCACTGACAGCAAGCTTATTGGTCTATAGTTTTCCAGCTTGTACTTATTGCCTTTTTTGAAAATGAGGATCCATTGCCTTTATAAAATAGTTTGTGGCTGCTTTTCAATATTATCCAGTTTTCGTCTCTTCTTCTCACTTCCCATGGTCCTAATATGGTCTATTTTATTTCGCTTATTTCCTGTTCAAATTCTATTTTCTTCATCTCCCAGAGTTCTGGGGACTGGACAATAGCTGTGTCGAATTTTTGCCCTTCTCAGAATCCATAGGGCTGACTGGTGTTCCAGAGTTATATACACTCGCCTGAAAGTTTGACATATATTTTTTTGCCGTAAAACACCACGCTGGCCAGATATGCTGTTGAGTTTTAATGTCGACCCATTCTGAGTCAGATGATGTGAGCTGTTTTTGGTCCTCCCCGAGTATTTAATTTCATCGGTACCACCCATATCTGGGAGGCATTCCCCTATTCGCCTCCTGGGAGGCGCCCGATGAAGAACCAGCAAACCCGCACCGAGAAACTACATTCCAAATTCCAGTTTTGAGTGGTTTGGGATTTGCCTTGATGAGTCACTCAACCAGCTTCTTCTTACATTTAGATTTGCGTTGCTACCTATATCCTTAGAGCGAATTCAAGATAATTATTCTGCACTGACGGATGTATTTGGATTAGGCACTTATCTTTCCATCGGAGTATTATACTGATACGATTTATATTTCGAGCAAATCCTTTTTTTTAACTACGTCTTAAGTCTTATAATTCTTTCAATCTTGGTCTTTTTGATTGACATTATCACTGATCAAAGTGATATTAACTCCCCACTGTCATTAGTGCCTTATCAGAAAATTGACGAATCTTACAATTTATATAAATTTGGAGATACAAATCTCAAATAGCACAGTAAATTGTTGAAATGATATTTGGAATTCTTCTAGTGAGCATCTTAGGATGTGTGAGTGCACAACGTAAGTCCTTTGAATATTTTTTGTGGTTTAGTTGAAGGTCTATCTGATCAAGCATTAGCGAGGTCTTTAATGGGTTGGGGGTTGCTGGGTATTGATAATCAAAGGGTAAAATGAAATAATAGTTCATATCAAATTTAAGTTAGAAGAATCAATTAAAAAAAGACAATTGTAATTGTTATGTTAACTTAGTACGGGTTCCTCATGTATGTTTTCTCAACATAGTTTGGACCTCGATGGCCCTATTTATACAGATAAATCAGAAAATGGATAAAAATCAATGTGATGTATGTATCATTTGAAATTCACGAGTTTGCAGGCGAAGGGCCGACGGATTTTTTACGTTATACCTTTATATCTCATTTTGAAGTGATTTTTTACATTTATATTCTTTACTTTATACTGAATGAACAGGACCATATACTTTTATTCCTGAAAATATATTGAATGCGAGGAGATTATTTGTCGGGAGCTGCCCCCCCATAACTGCCCCATTCCCATTTCTACGAAATTGTTAGTGTATTGCTCTTTTAAATTGAATATATGAAAGAAATGATTGAAAACCTCATTGTACATTATTCAATAATATTTTCTCATTGATAAATAGATTTGTCTATCTTCAATAAAGATAATCCAATAGATCTAATAAAACCTCAATCTTATCTGCGATTAACAATATCTGGATGTTTACATTTTTTGAATTGCAATATTGATGATCTAGTTTTATTCGTACATCTCAGTATTAGTTAAAACGGTCGAATACGAATCGAACTGGTCGAGCTAGTCCATTAGAAATGTAAAAGAAAGCACCAGAAACAGCTTTTCTTAAATTTTCCACACAAAATCAAATCCCAAAATCAGAATTCTGTAAAGTAAAATATTTTTTTTATTCGTTCAAAGATACTAATAATACAAGAGTGACGGTTTCCTTTTTATTAAACATAAGAAATCCTTAGAGTATTGTAGATTTAAGGGGTTTTCATTGCAGTGCGACCTTGATGTATATTGTGCCCCCCATCGGAGCTGTTCTCGCCATTACGTAGTCTAAAGCTCGCCCTCCAGTTCCAGAGTTTTAATGAAATCCAGAATCTGGGATGACTTCAAGGAGGTTACTTCCTCATTTCTGCATGTTTCTTGTCCAAAACATTTTTTTGCTAGCAATGGCGAGGCATTCTGTCACCTGGTGATCCGGAGTTTCCTCATCCTCCCCACGGAATCTGAACTCGTCGTTCTCTGCTAGACCCATTCTCCTTAGGTGCTCCCAGAGATAAGGAATCCAGTGGGGAGGTGAAGCATATGCTTGCTAAGATCCAGGTGCTTCTTAGATTGCAGTATTAAAGCTTCCCAGAAACTTTTTGGAATTATTCAACTTAGGGAGATTCCGCCAGAGTGTTTCTCTTTCAGTTTCTTCCTTCTCCTGAAACTCTTTCTTGTAGGTACATTTACCTGCACCACAGAAAGGTTCTGGGCCAATGAAAGAAGTTCGTGGTCTTTTCCGGGCAAGTGTGTTGGCCTCTTCATTCCCTTTGATTCCCGAGTGGCTGGAAATTCTTGTTTTTCTTGCTTATTTCCTCTAGTTTCCTTCGGCACTCCCCCACCATCCTAGAATCGATGATTTGAGAGCTCAGTGCTTTCATCGTAGCCTGACTATCGGAATGTACAGCTATATCTCATTGCTGATAGTTTCTTCTTGAAATATACAAACTACTGTAATGATTTGTAAGTGGAATAGATCCAGAAATTTTCTGTTTAGTGTAATTCTTGCTAACTTTTATTTGAAAGCATATAAACATTCATCATGTTCTCCAACAAAAAATAATCTATTTTATTTGGTCGTCTATGGTTGAATAATCTTTTTCCAGTAACAAATGATTTCTTAAAAAACCTTGGCTTCAAAGCTTGGCTGCTTAAAACAGTGATCCTAAAGATATTGCTTCTTATGCGAGAGTCACGCTGTGACAATGAGCGTGTTGCCCCCCATATCCCATTCCAATTTATAAGCTCACGAACTCACCAACAGGTGGTGGCTTGCTTAACGCCTAGAAGTGAGTTGCCTGGCGTCTCTACAGTATGAATACTTTTCTTTCTTTTACCATCATTCAATTTATGGTCATAACTACTATACCGCTGATAAGCCTTGTCGCATCTGTCGCTATATTTCATTTCCCTGGATTTTCTCACGTCCTGTTACACAGATTAATCAGATGTCGATTCTGGGCAAAGCTATTAGTGAATTTCCAACACTCTAGATTAAGTTTTTATTTTGTTGTGTGTGTTTGAGCTGCCCTGCTTGATGGGAAAGTTGGGCAACATTTACGATTGCCTGTTAGCTCAGCTTGAAGGACTGCGATAAACCGATCCAGAGGGATGGTAGTTGCTTCCTCCTCTTGCCGCATTTTAATTTCGCATAAGTATGGAAAGCGTTAGGTACACCACCTCGATCAATTCTTACTATATTACAGTCTTTCCACCAGTGCCGTTTGGTACCGGCGATAAACTGCCCGTCCTGTATATTTGTGAGGTGATGCGGGATGTGGCCAACACTAACAGATAAGAGCAAGAGCACTTCTAGAAGAAGATTAGGTATATCTAAATATGAAAAACTTCACTCATTATTAGGATTACAGAGGAGCCTATCAGAACAAAGAAGTTTGAATTGTTACGAAACCAATGTGTTATTTCATTGCCAATATTTTGATGCAGTTAGATTTCATAGATCGATTAGGTACTCGTTCCAGAAATATTATAATGGTATATGAGAATGCTCCACTGTTTTCATATCGATACCTCAATTTGTTTGTTCTACCTATCAGGATAAAGCGTTTTTCGATCCATATCTCAAACCGAAAATGTATACAGTTCGCTTTTTTTGTCTGCTTCTGTCTTATTCATATCTATTATTTCACGTATTTTGATGATTCTTCTTTTTTCATTGGATAGAGGTGTGCTGAGCGCTTGTAATGATTTTGTTAAAATCGAATAGGTATAAGTATGGGTATTTTGATTCGAAAATTAAAGATATTATTTGGCAAAATTAAAGAGAAGATTGTTTCAGCCAACGTCCAAACAATTTTCATATAAGTTAATGGGTTACAGGGCACTCGGAGAGAGCAAAATTGTTGTCGCATTATTTTGAAATCACAAACATTCAACGAATTTGATGACAAATAAACTAAGAACTAAAAAATAAAAAAAAACCTTTTCTTTTTATAGAAACAAGGATTTGTTTTATTAGATAGTGCAATGAAAATATTAAATAATACTAATTCTTTTGGTAACTGGTACTTTTGAAGTATAAATGACAACCTCTGGTAAACGGTCGATGTTCCGTATCTAATCCTCTATAATGACATATCAGTTCAAAATAGGCACTTATCATCAAAAATTTTAGTAGATATATCTCCAATTAATATAAAGAATAATCCTTGGTTGACTGAACCTACATTGATTACTTAATTCAAGGTGGATTTATTAAATTTGATTTCAAAGCTGATGATTTCAAGTAGTTAAGTTGTATTTACATATCCACTAGTGATTGCTCTGTGGTTGAAATTCGATCGTTATTCACTGGATTCAATTGACATTATGTAGGTTCTTATGTCAAAGAGTATACCTTTATAATTATTGGATTCAATCTTGTGAATTTTGATTATCATTGAGAAAAATCTGATGAATCAGTCGAGCCCGCGTCATCTGTAAGTTTTCTAATAAGGGCACTGACGCTAATCACTACACCATCAGATCATTTTAAATAAATGATTTGTTTTGCTCGGTAATAAAATTGAGAAAATGAAGCTACTTTCAACCATAAACGTAATCGTAATCAAGTTGTAGGTTGAATATGTACCTACCTATTTATATTAGTCTATGAACGTACCTGAGTGAGGAGTGAGGAGTGAATACTCCTGGGAGTTTTCAGCTTTAGGTATTAATTTATTTATGTTCAAGGTTATCAATTGTAATAAGAATGAGTACAGACAGTGACATTGTAAATATAGGTAATTGCCGAACCCTACAGTTTGGATATACATTTTGATTTTCCTCAAGAAATAGTGATATCAAACGAATCCATTACTAGGTATAAGTATTTGCGTTTCACAAAAAAGATTGATTAAATTAGAAAAAGAGTACCAATATGCGGTCTTTTTCAAGACAGTTTGCCTTATCGGTGTTGGTGTCAAATATTTAAAAATATAAGCAACTATTGAGGTACAAAGCAAAAAATCATCCCATAGTCGTGAACAAAATATAAATTGCGAAAATTTGTGTTGCCATCTAAATTTGGTAGATTTGTCAAACAGAGCGATAGTACAGTAAGCCAGGATCAGTTATACCGACGGCTAAACACAGTGTTGCCGAACTGAGTTATCGACCATTGACACACATAAATACTCACCCCATATCAACTGCTATAGTTTTTTTAAGAACCCAATTTTAAGTAATTGAGGTCCTTTCCGAAAGAAACATGATACAATGAATTGCATTTTTTATATCACAGTGAAATGCCCTGCTATTGATGGACCAGATTCCGTGTACTTCCCAGATACAAAGAACTGTTCCAGGTTCTATCAGTGCTCCAATGGTATCGCCTACAATAAAGAATGCCCAGCTCAACTGAATTGGGATCCAACATTAAAAGTATGCGTCTGGCCTTCCCAATATTCATGTAATTCAACAAATGCAACAACAGCACTTCCCCCATCAACCACCGAGAAACCTGCACCATCAAGTAAGGCATTCATAATCCCGTCATTCAATTTATGAAAATAGACTAACTATATATATCTTATCAATTTAGACAAGTGTCCGGCCGTTGATGGACCAGATTCCGTCTACTTCCCAGATCCAAGGAATTGCTCCAGATTCTATCAGTGCTCTAATGGCATTGCATACAATAAGGAATGCCCAGCTCGATTGAATTGGGACCCCAAATTAAAAGTATGCGTCTGGCCTTGGCAATATTCATGTAATTCAACAAATGCAACCACACCACTTCCCCCATCACCCACAGAGAAACCAGCACCATCAAGTAAGCCATTTATAGTCCCGTAATTCAATTTGTAAAAATAAACTAACGATATCTCTTACCAATTTAGAGAGGTGTCCGGCTATTGATGGACCAGATTCCGTGTATTTCCCAGATGCAAAGAACTGCTCCAGGTTCTACCAGTGCTCTAATGGCATTGCATACAACAAAGAATGCCCGGCGCGTCTTAATTGGGATCCAAGAATAAATGTTTGTGTCTGGCCTTGGCAATATTCATGTAATTCAACAAATGCAACCACACCACTTCCCCCATCACCCACAGAGAAACCAGCACCATCAAGTAAGCCATTTATAGTCCCGTAATTCAATTTGTAAAAATAAACTAACGATATCTCTTACCAATTTAGAGAGGTGTCCGGCTATTGATGGACCAGATTCCGTGTATTTCCCAGATGCAAAGAACTGCTCCAGGTTCTACCAGTGCTCTAATGGCATTGCATACAACAAAGAATGCCCGGCGCGTCTTAATTGGGATCCAAGAATAAATGTTTGTGTCTGGCCTTGGCAATATTCATGTAATTCAACAAATGCAACCACACCACTTCCCCCATCACCCACAGAGAAACCAGCACCATCAAGTAAGCCATTTATAGTCCCGTAATTCAATTTGTAAAAATAAACTAACGATATCTCTTACCAATTTAGAGAGGTGTCCGGCTATTGATGGACCAGATTCCGTGTATTTCCCAGATGCAAAGAACTGCTCCAGGTTCTACCAGTGCTCTAATGGCATTGCATACAACAAAGAATGCCCGGCGCGTCTTAATTGGGATCCAAGAATAAATGTTTGTGTCTGGCCTTGGCAATATTCATGTAATTCAACAAATGCAACCACACCACTTCCCCCATCACCCACAGAGAAACCAGCACCATCAAGTAAGCCATTTATAGTCCCGTAATTCAATTTGTAAAAATAAACTAACGATATCTCTTACCAATTTAGAGAGGTGTCCGGCTATTGATGGACCAGATTCCGTGTATTTCCCAGATGCAAAGAACTGCTCCAGGTTCTACCAGTGCTCTAATGGCATTGCATACAACAAAGAATGCCCGGCGCGTCTTAATTGGGATCCAAGAATAAATGTTTGTGTCTGGCCTTGGCAATATTCATGTAATTCAACAAATGCAACCACACCACTTCCCCCATCACCCACAGAGAAACCAGCACCATCAAGTAAGCCATTTATAGTCCCGTAATTCAATTTGTAAAAATAAACTAACGATATCTCTTACCAATTTAGAGAGGTGTCCGGCTATTGATGGACCAGATTCCGTGTATTTCCCAGATGCAAAGAACTGCTCCAGGTTCTACCAGTGCTCTAATGGCATTGCATACAACAAAGAATGCCCGGCGCGTCTTAATTGGGATCCAAGAATAAATGTTTGTGTCTGGCCTTGGCAATATTCATGTAATTCAACAAATGCAACCACACCACTTCCCCCATCACCCACAGAGAAACCAGCACCATCAAGTAAGCCATTTATAGTCCCGTAATTCAATTTGTAAAAATAAACTAACGATATCTCTTATCAATTTAGAGAGGTGTCCGGCTATTGATGGACCAGATTCCGTGTATTTCCCAGATGCAAAGAACTGCTCCAGGTTCTACCAGTGCTCTAATGGCATTGCATACAACAAAGAATGCCCGGCGCGTCTTAATTGGGATCCAAGAATAAATGTTTGTGTCTGGCCTTGGCAATATTCATGTAATTCAACAAATGCAACCACACCACTTCCCCCATCACCCACAGAGAAACCAGCACCATCAAGTAAGGCATTTATAGTCCCGTAATTCAATTTTTAAAAATAAACTAACGATATCTCTTATCAATTTAGAGAAGTGTCCGGCTATTGATGGACCAGATTCCGTGTATTTCCCAGATGCAAAGAACTGCTCCAGGTTCTACCAGTGCTCTAATGGCATTGCATACAACAAAGAATGTCCGGCGCGTCTTAATTGGGATCCAAGAATAAATGTTTGTGTCTGGCCTTGGCAATATTCATGTAATTCAACAAATGCAACCACACCCCTTCCCCCATCACCCACAGAGAAACCAGCACCATCAAGTAAGGCATTTATAGTCCCATAATTCAATTTGTAAAAATAAACTAACGATATCTCTTATCAATTTAGAGAGGTGTCCGGCTATTGATGGACCAGATTCCGTGTATTTCCCAGATGCAAAGAACTGCTCCAGGTTCTACCAGTGCTCTAATGGCATTGCATACAACAAAGAATGCCCGGCGCGTCTTAATTGGGATCCAAGAATAAATGTTTGTGTCTGGCCTTGGCAATATTCATGTAATTCAACAAATGCAACTACTCCACATCCAGCTCCTCCCTCTAATTCATCAAGTAAGTGAATTTCGAGTATATTAATTTCACATGAAATTCCTCCTCAGCTAACGCTTTCTTACATACAAAGGTGTTGGCTGTATCATTAATATAGCCGAAAGGTGTTGTGCTTGACAAAGTCTTTGATGATTTTATATTAAGGAACAATAACGAATAGTATCATGGATTTTTTTGTAACTGAAGTTTATCGTTAATAAGGTTTGAATAAGAGGATTGAAGAAAATTCCAAGTTATCAATTACTCATCAAACAACAAATTAATCATAAGATCAACTGAGTTAAAACAGTGTTACACTCTTTGAATTTTCTTGAATAGAGGTTAATAAAATGACTTTCTGTCAATTGATATGGTGAAAAAGTAATTTCTTGTTTTATTTCCTGTTAGAAATCAAGAATAGTCAGTTTTATAAATACTAGCTGACCCGTGCGAAACATTCGCACTCTAACCTACTTAAATCCTACTTATGCGTCATGGTCATAGGTTTTTTCAATTGCAATTCCCGAAACACGGTTAAGGGTCTGTGTTCTTCTTCTACATGGTGGTCTGCCTTCGAAAAAATAATTGAAATCTGAGTTATTTGTATATTTTCCGGTGTAACGGTTAAGGAAATATTTGAAATGATGCCTCATTCATGAAATTTTATGAAGTATTAAGGAAATTATGGCGTACCGACAAAAATAGGCCTTGTGAAATAATATATATATGATAATTAAATATTTACTACTCGATTATTTAGTTTTCATCACAAATATTGTTTTAGAATAAACCCAACTTTATGTTAATCAGTTAGTTGACAACAAATCAAAGTAACTTTTCTTCGCTGCAAGTTCCTCATCAACCCATGCCTATGGCAGTATCGAAAATACATATGACTCTCATTTACCCACTAGAATTGTTTCAAGAATAGATTGTGGGAAAAGTGCAGGTTTCCCCGATTGTACTCATTAAAAACAAAAATCCCCCCACAATATACTAATCATACTTACTTTTATTTGATTTATCTTAATCCTTTTCAAAGTTATTCAATTAGTTGACAAGATCAAACGATTTTTTTTGTAAAACATTAAAATAAGATCTTTTGTAACTTCTTGAGTTTCTATATTGGTAGGTACATACAACATCAACCCATGTTTATTGCCGAATACATATGATAAAGATTAGATTAGATTAGATTGGTTGGTTGGTAATGGCTGCACGACCTATTCCACCGCGACCAGTTTTGGTCTATTGTGGTTCTCCGTTGTTTTAGAGTTCAGTATCTAGAGTCCTTCATGTAGCTCTCTGCCTTCGGTTTCTCTTCCCCGAATAATTGAAACCTCACTCTTACCAAGGCTTCACATTCACATAGTATGTGAAATGCGGTTTCCTCCTCGTCCAAGCCCATGTTGTTCATATGCTTCTTAAGCATACAGTGTCCTGTCAGAATGCCTACCAATAATTTTGTCGTTTTCCTACTTTGATTCAATATTTCGCGGGACATTTTGTCTGAGGGGCTTTATAGGAATAATTTGGCTTGTCTCTGCCCTGTGGTTTCTTGCCGCACCAGCAAAGCCTGGTCCTTGACCTATTGTTGGGTGTGGCCTTTAATAAGGCATTTAGCGATTCCGCTGGAGGGCTCTGGTCAGATCATGGCCTGTTCCGCTCCCTGCCTGGCTAGTTGGTCAGCCTTGATGTTGCCATCAATTCCTTGGTGCCCTGGGACCCAGGCTAGGGTCAGCCTGTTGTGACTACCTAGCCTGTTCAGGGCCTTGCAGCATTCCCATATCAAACTTGATGTTGTTTGATATGAGTTCAGGGCTTTTAGTGCTGTCTGGCTGTCTGAATAATTGACGATTCTTTCGTTTTCCACCTTCCGTCGTACCAGTTCTATTGCACACCATTGTATCATCATGATCTCTGCCTCAAAGACTATGGCGTGAATGCATAGGCTCAGAGAGGTCTTGTTCCTCTCTTGTATCCCGTATATGCCGGCTCATGTTCCTGAATTGGTCTTAGAGCCGTCAATGTACCAGCTGAGACTTGCCTTCAAGGGTGGTCCTGCTATCCAGTCATTCTTATCTGGTACGACTACTGCGTATTCTATTTTGAAGTTATATTGTGGGGTCATTTTATCCGTTGGCATTCCCAATATTGTATCGGCCATGATTTCCTTATTTAACTCTTCGTTGACCTTACCGTGCTTTTGGCTTATCGGTATAGGTCCTTGCTGTAATCTGTGACTGACAGATCTGGCGTTCCCTTGGACTATGATATGTCCTAGGCCACCACACTGTTGACCTGTAGGTTACTATTGGCCTCACGACCTGTGTATATAATCATTTGGTCATCCGGGGGCTTATATCTGGGAGACTGAAGCTATGTTCGGTAATCAATCTGATTGAGAAGTGTAGCTGATTTTTGTACCAGATTTTATCCTAAACCGTAACTACAAATGTCTAAATTGACATACAGATTTCTTAGGCAGGTACCTGATGTAGAACAATTATTGAGTAATCTGCAATTTAATCATATACATATACTATTATTAACCTTGTTGAGGCTCTTGTACTGTTTTTCCTAAGTAGATACCAATAAACTTAATCTTATATAATGTTAAGAGCAATTTGTTATTAATCATATGTTTTATCCATCAACAGCTCCGACAACAAACCAACCAACAGTTGTAACAAATGCAACTACAACAGTTCAACCGACCCGATTGAGTACCAATGCTCCAAATACTACCAAAACTCGCAAGCCAGATACAAATTCAACAACGATATCTACAAGTACTACAACTACAACAAGGAGGCCGACAAAACCTACAAGGAGGCCGACAAAACCTACAAGGAGGCCGACAAAACCTACGAAAAGACCGACGAAGCCTACAAGAAAACCAACTAAGCCAACTAAGCAACCTTGCAATAAATCTTCGTCCTCCTCGTCGTCATCATCATCATCGTCATCATCATCATCATCTTCTTCTTCATCAGAGTCATCGTCGCACTCCAATTCATGTTCATCTTCTGATGAATCCGACAAACATAATCATAAGAAATCTAAAAGCTCAAAATTAAAAAGCCATCGTAGAGAAACACCAGAAATAGTAGCTCTTCAACTTCAAAGTAAGTACATTCATATGCTTTTATATTAATTAATTGAATCGAATTTTACTATTTATGCTATAATTGACCATGCCTATTTCTTATGTTTGACATTCTTGTTATCAGGTATCTGCTCAGATTTGGAATCATACTATGAAGTTGCTCATCCAAAGGACAAATCAAAGTTTGTAATATGTGATCATGGAGACGTTACCGAAGTTGAATGTGAAGATAATTTTGTATATAGTTCGAGTAGAAAGAATTGTGTTGTCGCTGAATCAAACAAATAATTAATATTATGGATCAATCTATATTTATATATGTATATATATATTGGAAAACTTTATAGAATTTTGTTTCTTTACACTGCATTGCTGCATTTCTCCTAAGCCTATTGGTTCTAGTTTAAATTTATACAGCTTTCGAGAAGTTTTTTTCTATCTATATCAAGAACTGTAATAAGTGATTTGAAGTGCAAAAGTCCTGATATGGAAGAGAAGAGCAAAACGAAACATGAACATGAGTTTTTATTTTACATCACAAACTCAACGAAAACGTTCCTTCTACCATTCCACCACACACAACATTTTTTATTGATCGGAAGAAAGAATTCATGGTTACAAAAATATAAATGAATAAAATTCTTTGAGTTAAGCCGAACTTTCGAGGATTAAGTTTTATTCTCTTATTCAGGGCAAAAGTCGTAAATTTTGAATTGATTTAAAATGCACGACTTTTGCCCTGAAGAAGAGAATAAACATTCTCGCAAGCTCGGCTTGACTCTCAGAATTGTATTCATTACATGACTGCATCCCCAAGAACATCTTCCTATTGAATATAAAACCAGTCAAGAATACAAAATCAAAATATTTATATATATTTATACAGGTTGGCCAGTCGAAAACGAAACATAACCATTTTCAGGAAGTGTATCATTATCTAAGGAAAAGCAGGGACCCTTCGCTTTTTGATTTAAGGGGTACACTTTTTTTCGGTATTTTTGACTCCACCACTCTTACCCCCTAGTGAGGTTAGGAATCACTCCAAAATATTTAAATAGCATTGGGGGTCGAGTAAGATGTTTTATAACAGCACTTATAATTTACAAAGTCTTTAAATGTGAAAATTCCGCCTAATACTTTGAAGACTTTACATTGTAAAGTTTAAATGATAGTTGGGTGGTTACTTACTACTTAAGTGTTAAATTATTAAATGTCCAAACCGATGACACCACCATACAAAAATAAAGATTTTGTTCGAAACGTTCGAGCATATTCCGGAGTGATACGACGGCATTCGTCAACAATTCTTTGACGCAAATCTTCAAACAACGCTGGTTGGGTTCTGAAGATTTTAGTTTTAAGGTATCCCCACCCAAAGAAATCGAGTGGTGCTAAGTCTGGGGATCGATGAACCTTCACTAATACCACTAATACCACTAATACCTTATTACCCACGTATATTCTTTGCTTGTTCTTGTTACTATGTAGAGATCGCTGCGGAAAGACGCTTAAATATTTTATATTTAACCATTTTACTCTAAAGGAAAAATGTTCATCATAAATGTTAATACAAAAATTATTGTCTTTCATGTGGTACCCAGAGATTTTCAGTTTTCGAAAGAAATCGCCCCTTCAACATAGCCTAAATACACTAAAATGAGATTTTAACTCGAAAACCGTAACTCTTTTGAAAAAAAAAATATTTAAACGTCTCTGAGGTATATAGTATAAATGAGGTATAATAAATCTTGTTTTTCAAACGAGCCAAACCCATCGCGAATTCTGTCCATAAATTTGGACAAATTTGGTTGAGGCTGTCGTCTCTCCCAATGTATTCACACTGTTTCTGCTATTCTTGTAATAAAGTTTTATCATATCTCGTTTTTATTCATTGGAGAACTCCATTTTTAACGACTCAGCAATTGACAATATTAAAGAAGGTCATTTACGTGTCACCGATTGGAAAAATCGAAGCCAACTGGTTTATAAAAGTAATTTATTTAATTTCTCGGAATTTTAGGACAGTGGCAACTTATCATTAAAAAGATGATAAAAAGGGCGAGTCAAATTTGTGGAGTGGCATTATGGGTTCCATGAGAAAAAAAAGTTCATGATATTTACACATAGACGAAACGTCATGTTACAATACTATTAACACCGTTGGAAAGAGTGAAAAAATGGCAATGTCATTGAGCTATTTATTTAGAAATTAGAAATTAATGATATCTCTGGAACTACTCGAAACTTTCTAAGCGGCGTATTGTTGAGCACATAAATGCGCAACTTTGCCCCAATTTAATCATCTTCGTATTCCCCACAGTTTTCGAGATCCCAAAGGTGAGAGTCGAATTTGAAACAGCCTGTGTATAAACAAAAAAAATAAATAGAGGTTCTGTTTCTATTAAGATCTACTTTCCTCGGAACAAATAATATCAGTACCTAAAAAATAGTTTCAATGTAAGACGCAAAGGTTTGATCGTATCTACCTATTTTTTTATATTAAGGATCAGCCATCAAAATTTTCCCTTTAACCATAGAGTATATAAAGATCTCGTTGTGCATATCTAGCATCAATTCACACTTCGCTGGGTACATGAATAATCAAAATCTTATCAAATCAATCTACTCTACGTCAGTAGATAATGAACAGAGAAACAATTAAATATATTAATATTTTCATCATCTTCAATTAGAATGACGTAAAAGAGTTCATAAAATCACAGATTTTTATCTATGGAGTTTTTTTATCAATAAGTAAATTACTTTAGTCGATACCTAATCATCTCGGAAGAGTTAAGCATTACAAAAGTAGCACTATTAATTTGATTTTTATATTTATTTCTAATCAGGTTCTTTTAAGACATAAATATCACCTTGTGTATCAATATGTGTATAGGCATGAATAGATAATACATTTGAATAGATAAAAGGTGAGCCAATCACACATATCGAATATTGCAATTTTTCAATAAAGGCAAAATATATTTAACAGCTAATAGCAACCATGTTAGATTGTCTGATGAAGCTGTTTAGAAAGGTGAATTAATTATCTTTCGACATTTGCCAAGATGAGTCAATATACTATAGTTAAAAAGTGCATCGAAATGCAATCTTTAATATCGAAGGAGTAGGTCGGTTCGTCAAAAGTATATTACGATAAATGAAACCACTAGCTCAGCTTTAGGTATATTATGCTTATTTTATTATTTAAAATGGCCATCGAAAACTGACAGATATCTGGACCCAATATAGGAATATGACATTGACTGAGAACAAAATTTAGGCCTGGCCAGGCTACTGGTTTGTATTTAGGAACAGGCTGCATATGTGAGATACACTTTGTCACAGTATTGTCAGTTTGACAATACAGAACACTATTACAAGCGTCTAAAAATAATCGTAGAACATTCTTGATGAATGTTAAGTCAAGATTCAGATATATAAAGCCGTGTCGATCACGGATCACAGTTAGTTTATAAAAGTCGATGAATGGCCGATGAAGTCAGTTTATTGAATTAGTCACAGTTATAAGTCGATTGTAGTTCTGAAATGCGAAAGTCAAAGTGACTAGCTGTAACCTTTGTAATAATACAGAACGTCGTGTATAAGGTATTGGAAATAAACGTTTTAGAAGCAAAGTGTGAATTTTGGAGTGATTTACGTAAGTGAATCCTTCCCACAACGTTCAGCACAGGACTAAACGTTACAATTGTTGTCAGAACTGGATCCCTCGCATTTTTCTGAGAATATATAGTAAATATCAGATCGAAAGATTATGATGAAATGGCAACTATTGCAGATGTCATGGAGTTCCTGAAAAAGGAAAAAAAGAATAATAATAATAATAATATTTTTTAATGCTTTGCGTAAAAAGGTAATATATATATATCGAAAACAGTTTTCGATCAGAATCGAATTAAGATTATAATGAGATTTGGACGAAACGTCAAGCAATTTCTCCAAAAAGGAACGAACAACGGATGTATTCCCGAATAAAACGAATATATATATATATATATATATATATATATATATATATATATATATATATTAATAGCCAATATCAGGGAAACGATATCTGTGATCGCCAATTTTGATATGATTTGATAAGATAGATCCAAAATAAAGAAAATTATTTGCATTAGATGCTAAAATATCATTTCGATCCGTTCAAATAAGCAACATAACTGTTAAAAAGATAGATAATCTAATAGTATGAATTGCTTTTGCAGACGATTGTTCTCAGAATTTCATTTTTATCTCATGTATTTATTGTCTATGCCAAATACTTTTAGTCTTGGATTGAGTAGTTTAGCCAGTTTATACCTAACAATCTGCATTTATGTTGTTAGGAAGAGTCATAGAGTAAATATGTTCGGTTAGGGATGAATTATCTGAACCCCAGATTCAACCAGAAATGATGTTGGCAACGATAAATGTGCCATATTCAAATGTATGAAATAAATTATTGTTTATCATTTTCATGTTCTTATAAAGTAACGTTGCCATATAGTATTTCTTTTAAAAACGATTTTAGTAGAAATAGATAGAAAAACCTTGGTGGATACAAAAAATCTTAAGAGTGCTTGTAGGGATTAGTGCTAATTTACTTAAAAGTGATTTTAAAAGAGGATGATAAATACACTCGGAAACGACTTCGACATTTCATTTCTATCTATTTCTATACAGTCATACCATATCAAGGAGTTCCCCAAGGTTCCATATTGGGTCCTCTGCTCTTTCTACTTTATGTCAATGATCTTGACAAGTCACTTTCCACAGGACTGGTCTGTCAGTATGGCTAAGCCTTCCCTCGATGGTCTCTCAAAGAATAGTTTTCTCGCAGCGGAAAGAATGTACGACTGGTGTCAAAGAAACAACTTGACCCTAAATACTGAAAAAACTGGTCTTCTTTTATTCAGTAAAACTGCTATTAGATATAAATAAATAAAATAATTGTACGTTAATCTTAATGATAGATCCATTCCAATACAAGATGCGATCAAATTCTTGGGCGTTCATCTAGACACTTCTCTCAATTGGGAACGGCACGTAGGCACTGTATGCGCTAAAATAAATAGCATGTGCACAGTTATAAGAAGACTTAGACGGATCTTAAATATCGAAACGATAAAAATGTTCTACTTTGCGAGCATACAATCTATCACTAATTAGGGTATTTCATTCTGGGGTTCATCAGTAGACGCCTCTAAAGTTTTTAAAGCACAGAAAAGAAAAAAAAGAGTTCGCTGTTATCTTTCACCTACAACCCGGGATTTCATGTAGACCCTATTTTAAAAAGCTCGGTAGGTACCGTCATTGTATTTCTTATCATTAGTAACCTTTGTGAAAAAACAGCCGGTCTTGTTCAACAGAAACCTGGATAATTATGCAGAGGATATGTCTATAGTCACCAGAGGTAGGACAGACCTTAGCATCCCAATGCATGGATCTACATATTTCAAGAAAAGCCCTACTTACAGGGCAATTAAAGCTTTTAATACACTGCCTCATTCAATACAGCAAATTCAAACCATTGGAAAATTCAGGAAAGATGTTTATGGCATTCTACATGAAAAATGCTATTATAATTTTTCCTTCTCGTAACAAGCAAAATACTTTCAATTTACTGCTCCATATTCGTATTATGCTGTATTTGAGTTTCTGCTGTATATCTTTGCTACTCATTGTATTATAATTAGTTGTAATTTAGCGCTCATGTTTGTTTCAAGATAATAATTACCGATTTTATATTGTTTTTTTTTGTTCTGTCTGACGTTGCTTTGTCTTTATATGTAAGATTTGTTGGCAATAAAAATATATTATTATATTATTATTATTATCAGTTGTGCTAAAATTTTATATACATTGGTTATGATACCAAACTTGAATACCAAAAAAATGCAAATTATAGAATTTAATAATTCTATTGGAATTATAGAATTTAAATTGAATAAGACTATTATCAGGGTAATATCTCTAATAGTATAGTACATTGTTTGTTGATTACACAGACATATAAACAAGGGAGACAGAACTGTTTACATTTTGCTGCGATCACACATCTTTTTCAACAAAAAGCAGTGTTGGCGGACTTACGCTGTCTGCCCTAGATTTGCCGATTGAGTTCGGAACGAAAGCAAAATTATTGTTTTAAAATAAGCGCGTTTAAGTGATACTCAAGTAAAACTATTATATTAAATAAATGTTTACGTTTCTTTATTAAAATACGTTTCTTGTATCCCCAAAATTATGAATATTTTCATAATCAAATTAAATTGTAAGATACTGGGTAAATATTTGTGGCCACGCTGGACGGTTGTATTTACTCATAATTTACTATGACAGACGTCATTGTTTTAAATTCATTCATCGTTAGATTTACAGTGTTGACTTGCGGTCTTTGTGCCATCTTGTGATTCTCTTCGATTTTGAGTATATTTATAGAAATAAAACTTTTATTTATCTATATTTGCTCTACACTATGGTTCTCCAGTGCGGGGTGAGCAAGAAATATGGATATTCCAACCGCGTAAGTCAGATCATATACATATAAACAGTGGTGTAGTTACAAAGAAGTTAAAGGGCCTCCAAGACGTTTAATAAATTTTGCACAATATTTATATTGTTAGTCAAGCAAGTCATAGTAGCTTTATTATCTTGCTGAATCTGAATATGTACTTAAAAACTTATAAATACCCAGATTCGCAATCATTGCATCAAATAAATTCAAACCTGCAGAAACTTTCTGCAATAATATAATGATTGCGTAATTTCATCAACGTCAGTCCTAAAAGCTCAATATAGTTGTGTAATACTAATATTGTATTACTGCACGTTTAGGGGGCCTTCAAATTATTATTAAACGACCTTGTGTAATTAGGGGTGAGTTAAAATAATATAATACTTTTTGTTAATTATTGTAGCATTCCTGTAAATGCAGAACGCAGAGCGAGGTGGATTTCGATCTTAGAGTTGGGTAACCAGCATGTAATAAAGTCTGCCCAAATTTGCTCAGATCACTTTGATCAAAGTGATATAATTACTACTGAGAGAACCGGGCGAAGACAAATAAGACCAACTGCTGAGCCCCAATTTAATACCACCGTTTTTACTCAGCCCTTGTCTTTCAGGTAAAAAACACTCCTTACCTGTTGTATATTTTAATGAAAGTATTTATTTTTTTAGTTCCGACTCAACCGTCAGTGAGTTATCATATATAAAATCTCTTGGGTAAGTTAATTTTACATTGTTGTATATGGTAAACTCAAGAATTTAAAATAAACAATTATTTTTGCAAGATATTGAATACATTTGTAGGAAAACTATATAAAGTATTAACATACTGGTCCAATTTTAGAAACGGCTCATTACTACAACCAGGTGCAATTAAATTTGATTAGATTTTATACTTGTATGTTTTGTTCTTATAGACGTTTTCATATCTGACAGGTCTTTAGATGTCGATCCGAAATTTTCTGATCCGCCTAAAATCCCCGTTGAACAGAATACTGCTGGACCCTCAAATTTGTAAGTATAAAGATATTTTATTCTTACAAGCAATACAGTTGATCAAAACATCTACAGAATTTTGCGTCAAACCGATATTGCCGTGTCCTTAAAATCAGGTATTATCGAATTTTTCCCAAAGGAAGCTTATAGTATCGCTAACATTTTTGGTAAGTATTTAGGTTACTAAACGAACCTTGAATTTTTATAGCTTCTACTGAAATTGCCTATCCGAATTTTATTTGCAGCGTGTAGTACCTATTTCTATATTTTGTTTTCACTTACTTTGTTAAGTTCCACTTGATCAAACGAGTTATATATTATATAGGTATATATGATATATACACCATCGTTCGTGATCGAATACTTAAAATTTGTTCTTAATTCCACTAGATTGGTAAAATCTGCTGCCAATGTCTTTACCAAGTTCAAATCTGTAGGTGGTCCATCAAATGTCAAAGAATTTACAATTATGCCAGCATTGAACTGTAATTTAGCATTTAGCATTTTCTGACTAATGTGACTGTTCACAAAACATAAAGTACCAACAATAATTTATGGTCTCAATATCCTAGAATCTATTAATTTTGTTAAGAAAAACCCCGATTTGTTTGAAAATAGCACAGGTATACATGGTTAAAAACAAGATTTAATATACTATATAATTTAGCTACATAAAAAATGCTGATTTTTCCATCAAGAAAATTTTGAAATAAACTTTCTTGCAATCAAAACTGCCATTGGAACAATTAAAAGCAAAATTAAAGAAATTTCTTCTAAACACAGCATATTACTGAACGCAAGAGTTCCTAGAGTTAGGCAGTAAAATGTTTTTCTTTCTAGATATTACAATTATCCTAGTTTAATGCAAACAAATGTTGTTGTACGTATATTTTTTTGGCATGTTCTACCTTATTCAGGAGATTATATCTGGAACAATAAAATATTATCTATCTATCTATCCTCAGCAAGTTCTAAGAATGAAGCCTGTATAAAATGTGTTTGGGTACCTAAATCTACTATCATGTATATGTCTAACATCCATACATTTATGTAGATTGTGATTCATTGTTTCAACTAAACTGTTTAATAATATGATAATCTATAGTTTGAAGTTGCTTAAGAACAGGCTAAAGATATGCATATTTATTGATTCCTGGTTTTATAGAAATATACATAACATGTTGAATTAGTTTCTCTACAAATGTACGTAGATTGATGAATAAAATGCTAAATGTTTTTTCTATTTTTTATTAACCCCTAAAAACTGCACGCCATTGGCAAAGATGATTTCAACAGTAGACGCTAGGGTTACAGTGTTGTCGTTTTTTAAAGCGATCTCTTTCTAACTCGTTTAAGTTTGGAAAAGATGTCTGATTGTAAACAATCGAAATTTATGAATGGAAAGTTCTGTCTCCCTTGTTTATATGTCTGTGGTTGATTATAATAAATGCACTTCAGTATCGAGTCTTTGATAGCCGTTTGATTTCAATCATAAAGTTAATCTACTTTTGTTATTTGAACGCATGTGATTTGAGCTATCAAATTTCAACGATGATATTTGTATCTGGAAGATAATCAACATGTATCATTAGTAGATTTCTGTATAAATGCGAGTTAATCTGATTTAACCACCATTAGTAGGTATCAAGCCTTCACAAGATGCCAAAAATGATATATTTTCTTATATTTACAATAATAGCAGGATGTGTTCTTTCTATACGTAAGTATCATTTAACACATTCACTTGTTAATTTTATACCTCTATTGACCTTTGTGTTGATGTAATATTTTGAAACGAATTCTATCAAGTACATGGAAAAATATACTTATATTTTCACAGCAATCCATTATTTGTTTATAATATTTACCATATATTAATAATAAAATAATAAGAGCTTATATATATATATATATATATATATATATATATATATATATATATATAATGATTATTCTCAATATCTTATATCTTATAGAATTGGTTATGATTTATGAATATTGTATAATACAATTTAATTAGTCTTTGAAGAAATTATATTATTTTCTTATTGTTAACATCTTGAAAGAAATAATCAAATTTATGGCAAAATGATATAATGATAACTATTTTTTAAGGAGATAAAATGATTTGCAAAGGACTAATGTTTTTTTTTCAGCCACATGCCCATCTTCGGACACATCAGATTCGATTTATTTTCCTCATGAATCAAATTGTTCCTTATTTTATCAATGTTCTAATGGTAAGCCATATCTGCACGAGTGCCCTGCTGCCCTTGACTGGGATCCAGTAGGTCATACATGCATCACCCCTACTCCAATGACATGCAGAAACCAGCCCCGAACTTCTCCAAAACTACCAACTACACCAAGGGCAACTACAACTACTCGCACAACCACCACTACTCCTAGAACAACAACTACTCCTAGAACAACCACTACTTCCACAACAACCACTACTCCCACAACAACCACTACTCCCACAACAACCACTACTCCTAAAACAACCACTACTCCAACAACAACCAATACTCCCACAACAACCACGACTCCTAGAACAACCACTACTCCTAGAACAACCACTACCCCAACTACAACCACAACTCCTAGAACAACCACTACCCCAACCACAACCACAACTCCTAAAACAACCACTACTCCAACAACAACCACTACTCCCACAACAACCACGACTCCTAGAACAACCACTACCCCAACCACAACCACAACTCCTAAAACAACCACTACTCCAACAACAACCACTACTCCCACAACAACCACGACTCCTAGAACAACCACTACTCCTAGAACAACCACTACCCCAACTACAACCACAACTCCTAGAACAACCACTACCACAACCACAACTCCTAAAACAACCACTACTCCAACAACAACCACTACTCCCACAACAACCACGACTCCTAGAACAACCACTACTCCTAAAACAACTACAACTCCCACAACCACCACTACTCCAACAACAACCACTACTCCTAGAACAACCACTACTCCTAGAACAACCACTACTCCTAGAACAACCACTACCCCAACCACAACCACAACTCCTACAACAACCACTACCCCAACCACAACTACAACTCCCACAACCACCACTACACCAACCACAACCACTACTCCCACAACCACCACAACCACAACCACCACTATCACTCCTCTTACAACCCGTACAACCACTACAACTCAAAGACCATCCACGAAACGCACTAAACCAACAAGGAAGCCTTGCAGCTCCTCATCATCTTCATCATCCTCCTCTTCATCTTCTTCATCTTCTTCATCTTCATCATCATCATCATCATCATCTTCCTCCTCCTCTGAGGAAGACTGCGACCCTCACCACGGAGATCACCATCGCAAACATCACTCAGACGAGTCAGACAAGTCGCACAAACATCATCATAAATCCAACGAGTCAAATAAGTCTCACAAACATCATCATTCCAACGAGTCAAATAAGTCTCACAAACATCATCATTCCAACGAGTCAAATAAGTCTCACAAACATCATCATTCCAATGAGTCAAATAAGTCTCACAAACATCATCATTCTGATGATTCAAACAGTTCACACAAACATCATAGATCCAATGAGTCGAACAGGTCTCACAAGCATCATAAATCCAATGAGTCAAATAGGTCACACCACAGGAGGTCTTTGGAAGAGCGTATGCAAAGTCCTGAGATTCTCTCGCTCAGGTTACAAGGTAAGATGATGCATATTAAGATCATAATATATATATATATATTGTATACAGGGTGTCCCACGACATGACTGCCATAGCTTGAAAGTCTATTGTTGGGGTGATTTCAAGTCAATAATGTTTGATGGAGATATACCCGGAACTCTAGCCTAATTGAGCTAGAAGCATTTGAAATTTTAGTTAAGTAGTGGTAGGAATCTCCTACTTATTTAAAGACCATATAAAAAGAAACTGCCTTATCCAAATAGTTACTCAAAATGTCCACCCAGTTGCTGAATACATAGTCTAGCTCTTCTTAGAATTGAAGTGGTAGCTCTGCCAGCACCCTCAGGATCAGCTCGAATAGTGTCTGCAGCATCCATGATTCTAGCTACTAGGTGTTCTCTGTTTTCAATATTTTCTGCATAAAATAAACATTTCAGTCTTCACCATAAAAAGTAATCTAGGGGCTTAAAGTCTGGTGAGCTTGCTGGCCAAGGAACTGCAGAACTTCTTCCAATCCACCACCGGTTTGTATAATTTTGATTCAGAAATTCTGTTACTTGTCGACCAAAGTGTGGAGGTACACAATCGTACTAAATCCAAATTCGTTGTCTTACATTAAGAGGAACATTAACCAGTAATATTGGAAAATTATTTTAATTGACGTTACTGTCACAATAAATAATAGAAGATGATTCACAGCCACCTGGTCTTTTTAATAATTACAAAATCAACAGCCGAACCTAATACCTGCGTTAGTGGACTCACTTAAAATTTCAAATGATTCTAGCTCAGTTGGGATAGCGTTCCGGGTATATGTTCATTAGATATTTTAAACTTGAAATCACCACATCAACACACTCCCAATTTATGGTAGTCATGTCATGGGACACCCTGTATTATTTATTCATTGCTTGAAAACACACAGTTTGATACTTACAAATCT
The DNA here is from genome assembly GCA_958507055.1 of Crioceris asparagi. Lineage (NCBI taxonomy): Eukaryota > Metazoa > Arthropoda > Insecta > Coleoptera > Chrysomelidae > Crioceris > Crioceris asparagi. The sequence continues at coordinate 125,459,286 of OY293826.1, forward strand.
CATAAATTATTTGAATGGTCATTTTACAGGTATCTGCATTGATCTAGACTCTTCTTACCAAGCCCCATACCCCAGAGACAATACGAAATACCTTATATGTGATCATGGAGACGTTATTGAAGTTGAATGCGAAGATGGACTCCACTACGATATTGTTAAACAAGAATGCGTGGTAGCCGAGACACTTCCCATGGCTTAGTAATTCGATTATGTTAATATAAAGGCATATCGTTGAATTAAAATGTAAAAGCAAGCTTAAGAAATCTATTTATTTCCTCTTTTTCTTTTAAAGACATACAAATCAGACAAATAAGCCTTATGGTTGCAATATAAAGTATAAAATAGTATTGCCAAGCAAACACCCTGTTTTTTGACCGACTTCAAAATTGGGAGGAGGTAAACGTACTCCGATTTTGATGATGCCTATACTAGGAAAAACTCAAATCTATGCTATGTAGCAACATTTAAATTGAACATTTTTTTCTGAAGAATTACGGTTTTCGAGTTACAGCATTAAAGTCTGAAATATGAGTATCTGCTCCGCGATGTTTTGCGATATCTGACTGTATGTACATCGGATGGATAAGTACTATCTTCTTTGGTATTAGAGAACGTTTAGTAAGAAGTGTAAAATAAATACAAAATAATATTGATTATATTGGTGCTGGTACTTTTGGAGTTGGTGTCTACAACTAACTTCACACACACGACACAACTTCAAAATTACCAGCAACAAAACAATTGTTATTATTTTATATTTTTAAATGCACCAAGTAATAAAGTCGGTCGTATTCTTTGTAAGAAATATTTATTAAATCAAAATTTATATATTGGAGTGTTTTAAATTAAAAATAAGACATTGAAGCAAATAAAAGAATTTACTTATCAAGAAAATGTCACTCTTATTAGAAAAAAATCTACCATGCTGTTAGGTACAGTCTGCTTAGTTTTGAATTTTATATAAAATGTCTTACAGCCGTATAAATCTCAGTTCAATACTGGTTTGTTTTGTTTTTTTAGCTACTATATGATGACTTTAATATGATACGGGACAGTTTCAGTGTCAAAATAATCTAGTACTTACCGGACAAAGATTTGTTTATGAATCCACCTGTTAGTGTCTGATAATGTCTATTTTTCTTTTGGTACATAATTGGTAATTTTTTTAATTTGAAATAATTTAAGCATGTTACATGATCGGATATTTACCTTTGTTTCTACGAACCATATACAAGCCAACAAATAAATGGCTGAAAATGCGTAGGTAGATAATGTATTAACAAATAGTTCACAGTGAGCTGTGAAATGTCAATATCTCTTGCTAACCAGAAACCCAAAATATGTTGACAAAACTATCCTTATAAGTATTTGCGGTAGCAGGAGCAAATAAATATTTGTATCGAGAGATTCAAGAAAAATGCATCCGTATCAATGAGTTTATTTCATGAGGGTTTGGGTATATGTGGATGGGAATTTATAAATAAAGTGAATGAATGTTTGATTAATTCATTCAGTATAATCAGATGAGCCTTTAGTAACACATTTACTGAAAACAAACTTATTTAGAACAAATTAAGGGAGAAACATTGGATAGTTTAAAATACGTGAGCATTTTTATTTAGTAGGTCAACTAAATAGACAGTATCAGAGGCCAGATTATTATACCATTGAGTAGAAACTAACATATAAAAAATCAGTCGAGGACACTAAAATTAGATATAATGACAACTTCATCAAAAAGTCAAATAATCCACAGAAATGTATGTGAAAAATTATTAATCAATAATCAGGGTCAAGTGAAAAAGATCCAAAACAATCTGACATTCAAGTTGACGAATTTAATGCCTATTTTTTCAAGTATGGCTAAAAATATCACTAAACATTTTCCTTCAAACCAGATTGACCCTATAGTTTTCCTGGGTAGTATTTCAAAACAAGAAAATCATCTTTTTGTAAAAAATATGTAACTTATAATGAAATCAGAAATCAGACATCATTAATAGCTTGAGGATAAAAAATGTTTTGACGTATTCGGCCTAAATGTTAAATTAATAAAAACAAATAAAAATATAATTTTCTATTCAATCACAAAATGAATTAGTCCCTGCTTTAGAGAAACCACATTTTCTCATTGGCTAGAATCGGCATTAGTAACGTCAATTTATAAAAAGGCAGACAGAAAATTACAAATATATCTCTTCTACCAATTCGATCAAAAATCATTGAAAAATGCATGTCTAAAATAATGATATATTATTTTGAAGGGAAAAATTTTTCCTGTTTTTGGCTAATTTATTCTAAATTCACGATTTTTGCCCTGAAGAAGAGAATAAACATGCTCGATAGCTCGGCTCCTATCAAAGAATTTTATTGAATATATGACGCATTCCCAAGAACATCTATATATATATATATATATATATATATATATATATATATATATATATATGTATATATATATATATATATGTTTTTTTGGACTAACTTCTAGACATTTAACAACATGCCGTTGAAATTTTTTCGAAATTCAAAACTGTGAAAGATCGCAATAGGTACATTTCTATAAGAAATTTACCTAAAAATGCTGTAGTGGTTGCCTATATGCAAGGGAGGGAAATACTGTGATGTGTCAAATTCTCGTCCTATTTCTCTAATATCCAATTTTGCAAAAATCCTTGAAAAATTTTTTCACAAAAGAATGTTAAATTTCCTCATTAAATGTAATATATTATCATCCTGGCTATATGGATTCATGAGAAATAATAGAAACCAATGATGCATTAGCTGATTTAATCAATATATATATATATATATATATATATATATATATATATATATATATATATATATATATATATATATATATATAACCGTTCACGCACCATTACCCCATTTCTCGACCTTGCGAAAGCATTTGACACCCTCAATCATAGAATATTGTTATCGAAATTTTATAGGTATGGAATAAGAGGGTCAGCATTAAATCTAATTAAAGACTATTTGTCAAACCGTAAGCAAGTAGTTCGTTCAAATAACGTATACAGCAAGGAAGAATTAATTCAGACTGGTGTCCCACAAGGAGCTATATTAGGCCCTTTACTCCGTAACAAGTGGCTAATGATTGGCTCTGTGTAAACCAACTTTCCTTAAAAATAAATAAAACGGGATAAATTGCCTTTGGAATATATAAAAATACCATTCCAAATAACATAAACATTCTGATTAACCTTGGGGTAATAATTGATTGTTCCTTTCAATGGGACAAACATATAACATACATATAGAAAAAAACAAAATACTTAATAATTGTGTTCGCTAAACTGTCAAAAATATTAACAACATAATCATTACTGATTTTATATTATGGTCTATTTGCAGTTTAATGTATCTACCATTGCAACAAGGAATAAGAACTTGCTAATTCCTATGATTTATAGAACAGTAAATTTAAAAAACTGTTTTATAACGTCCTTAAATTTTCTTAAATTGTTACCGATAGACATGAAATATCTTAAAAAATCTAAAACTTTTAAAAAGAAATTGTCTGAGTGGATTGGAGTAAATTATAATAAAGTAAGTAATTTGCGTGCAAGAAAAATATTAGTTTAAGTACATTACACTACATTTGTTACATTTCTATTTTATGTTTTCCTTTCTATTACTTTTACTTAGATTATTTAGAAATTATTATTTTATTCTTTCTTGTCTTGTATTATATTTAATTTATTTTTCATTTCTACTATTTATGATATAATTTTCAGGTATGTGTATTTGTTTCAATGTTTTCTGCTCGGAGCGTCTTATCACAGAGTTAAAAGGTTTCATTTTGATAAAATTAACACAGCTATAAAACCTAAAACTATAATAAACAATAGGCCCGTAACTAATGAGGGCCGTTATCACCTATATAACAAAACAACTGAAATGATTGATTGTCAGTTTGTCAATACCTACTGATTGCATATTCAAATAAAAACAAAATTGCTCTAAGCTTGGCATCCCTATAGGACCTGGCGTTGTTGGTGACCCCGGACGAGTCGACGTTGGACTTTTATGAGGTGATGAAAAATACTCAGATGAGAGAATATTTATTATAATTCATCTTATTCAAATAAAAACAAAATTGCTTTAAGCTTGTTGTTACGGAATGGCATCCCTATAGGACCTGGCGTTGGTGGTGGCCCCGGAGGAGTGATTGGAGTTGGAGCAGGTGTCGGCATAGGACCGGGGTCTGTTATTATTGGATGAGGTGGAGTAGGTCGAGTGAGTGGTCCAGGTGTTGGCAATGTGGGAGTAGATTTCGTTGTATATGTTGTTTGAGTCGTAGTGGTAGGCATAGTTTTCGGTGTTGTTGAAGTAACTGGTGGAGGTACTGTTGAAGTTATCGACATACTTGTTGGGGACATTTCTGTTGCTCGAGTCGTTATTGTGGGCACAAATGTGGTTGTTGATGTGTACGATGTGGTATCTTGTCTTGTGGAAGGATATATCGTTTCGGGTGATGTCGCAGTGGATGGAAAAGTAGACGTTGAAGAAGATGTTGGTAATGTAGTGTATGGAGTAGTTGACGTAGAGCTTGTTGAAGTACTCTGTGTTCTTGTTGAGTACGTTGTTTCAGTTGGTGTGGCTGTTGAGTAGCTTGTTCCAGTTGGTGTTTCTGTTGAGTATGTTGCTTCAGTTGGTGTTGTTGTTTGGTACGTTATAGCAGTTGGTGTTGCTGTTGAATATGTTGTTCCAGTTGGTGTTCCTGTTGAGTATGTTGTTCTACTTTGTGTTACTGTTGAATAGCTTGTTGTAGTTGGTGTTGCTGTTGAGTAGGTTGTTTTAGTTGGTTTTTCTGTTGAGCTGGTCATTTTGGTTGGTGTTGCTGTTGAGTAGGTTGTTTCAGTTGGTTTTTCTGTTGAGCTGGTCATTTTGGTTGGTGTTGCTGTTGAGTAGGTTGTTTCAGTTGGTTTTTCTGTTGAGCTGGTCGCTTCGGTTGGTGTTGCTGTTGAGTAGGCTGTTCCAGTTGGTGTTGCTGTTGAGTATGTAGTTCCGGTTGGTGTTTCTGTTGAGTATGTTATTCTAGTTGGTGTTTCTGTTGGTGTGGCTGGAGATGAAGTTGTTCCGGTGGGTGTTTCAGTCAAGTGTGTTGTTCTAGTTGGTATTGTTGTTGAGTACGTTGTCGTTGTTGGGGTTGATGTTGAATAGGTTGTTGCAGTTGGTGTTGAACGTGAGTAGGTCGTTTCAGTTGGTGTTGCTGTTAGGTGAGTTGTTGATGTGGTAATTGATGGGGTCCTGGTTTTTGTTGTACTAACAGGTGTGGTGATTGTCGTAGGTGTTGATTTTGAATGATTTCTACAATCGGAGTTATATGGGTAATCACATGTTAATTCATTTTGTGACCAATCTAACCCAGGTGGACATTTTTTCTCTATAAGAATACCATCACTACTGCACTCAAAGTATGTATTACAGTTTGCATAGTTTGGGTAATAGATCGATTGTCCATCTGGACGTGGTGAGCAATCAACTGAAAAATATCACATTTCGATTAATAAATGTATTATAGAGTGTCAGTTAATAATTTTCTGAGTAGCAAATAATTGGGATAGACATTTTTGCACTAACTTAAAAATCTCTATGACTCTTAGATTATGTGATGTTATTTTATACTTTTCAGTGCATCACATAATAAAGTCGGTGCTAGTATTTTTTTGAATTATTTATTTCCAAATTTTGAATTACCATGGGTCATAAAAATAACTCACCCTCCTTTTGATGATACAGATTATGAATATTCGAATTTTTCATGAAAACATGAGGAATTAGCTATGGGAAACAATAATTTTTGATAGAATTTGCTGCTGACATAAAATACAGGCTGTATCATATAAGTTATACTAATTAATATTTCAAACGGTAATTGTTCGCTATAGCGGTTTTTGGTATAATAACATTATTTTTGCTATTTATTTTTGTGGTTTACATCGAATTTTTACTGTTTTCTCCCCACCCAGCACCCCTGTTCGCTCCACCATCCCGTAAGAATGTTTTTGTTAATAGATGAATAGTTTTTCCAAAAAATTGGACCGATTTTTTTAGTTGGTGCACTGAAAAATACAAAATAATATTAATTCTATTGGTAGGTACTTTGTGCAGTTGTAGTTAGAAAACTTTCTGCAACAACTTCTAAAGTACCAGCACCAATAGAATTAACCTTATTTTGGTATTTTTCAGTGCATCAACTAATAAAGTCGGTCCATTTTTTATATTTATTTACTACAGCGTATCAGCTGCAGCAACATCGTAAGACACAACACACTAAATATCTTTGAGATAAATAATTAATATTCCAACACAGTCTCTAGAGGGACCTACACACTTACAGGAGGCCTCTCTGGAGGCCTGCACAGATATGGACTGCACAGGCATCTGAAAATCATCCACATGCTTTTTCTCGTGTTCTTTCTGAAAAGAACTGCGTAAACCTTTTTAACCACAGTGTCTTTAATTGTAGAATCGTCAATTTCTTGCAAGTACTAATTAAAACTTCATACGCCGTTTGCTTTTTATCTTTATTCATATACTCCTTGCATTTAACTTTATTATGGGTGATTTCTGTACAATTCAATAAATTCGGTAAGAAACTCTTCATTTTTCTTTGCGTTATTAGTTATAATAGTATGATGTATTTAATATAGAACGCCGTGCGTACAACCAGGAAACTGAAGGATCAGCCTGAGTTACCATCCACACCAGCAGTTTTTGCAAAGTCTGTGCTGGCCATTATCGAGCAGAGGCAGATATCATCCGGCCAACTGGACAGGCGGCCTCTTTCGTATACACACTCTCAATTTTGGCTTGTGTAGTCCATGACTGTGCAGGCCACAAGAGAGGCCGCCTGTAAGTGTGTAGGGCCCCTAAGACTAGTAGGCATCCATACAGAAAAACATGAAAAAACACACTGATCTTGAACTGCTTGTCAACATGAAAGACAGACTCTCAATATGGTGGAAGCAATACCACTTTTGTGAGTTGACAGCCTCTCCCTATGATACTAACTCAATTGGTTGAATCTAATGTACAAACAGTGGGTGTTCACTCCTCATAAAATACAAACCTTTTAATTTTTATTGTGAGCTAATATTGTTTCATTCAATTACTATTAAAATAATGCTAACCTCGTCGATAGTGATTTTTGAAAATGTTCACTCTTTTCTACATTATGCGGGAAAAGACTTCCATGTTACAGGCTTTGGAACTTGTTTTAAATTTCTATGAGTACTTTGAACTAGAGAATGAATATATGACCTTTGGAACCATTGTCATCTATTCAAGATTTAGGGAGTTATTCTTGTATATAATTTTGACTGAAATGTTTGGATTTTTCTTGTAGATTTTTAATTTTGCTATAGAGAAAAGCAGCTGTACTAAAAATATATTAGAAAACGACAAAAAATGATCCCATCTTAACTTCTTCGAATAAATAGATCTTCGTTTAAAAGCAACACTTCGAACTTACCCGACGAAATAAAAATGGCTGTCTGAAATAAACTATATGACATGTACATTAATAAAAAAAATATGTCACTTGTCAAGCTTTGTTAGATGTATTAAAAACTGAAGAGATTATTTCTCTTTGTTAATCATCTTTAAAGTTTAGGATTCAAATTTAAGGAAGATGAAAAGCGATGAACGCTATGACCGAAAGAACTAATGATGTGTGTGTAGATATATGGAAAATAAGAAAAGAGCATAATCATGCAAAAGTTTTAGTCAAAATTTAGGCATTCACACATTAGGTAGGTAGGAAAGAACTATCATGACAGGATGAATAAAACTAAAAGTGTTTATTAAAATAAATGGATACGACGCTAAAAGATGCATTGTTGTTCATGCTGAGAAGGAAATAATTGTTTTAAACGCCAAATTATTATTTACATCAAAATCCTTAACTTTGGATTAGCATGGAGAAGTGGATGAGATAGTTTGATGCAGATTTCTCAAAACCAAAATTGTCACAATTGGCTAAAATGAATAGAAAAAAAAAATAGGAATGTTCTAGATGATATGATAACAGATAAGATATTATTACTACATTATGACCCAGACCTTAATCTCATTGAATAAATTTGGGCAGATTGCTAAATATATCGCGACACATATTGGCAGAGATGGAAATAGTGACGAATATGTGTTAAATATGTGGAACGAAAGGTCTAAGGGGACGAAGCATATCAAAAATGTAACGACGATGCCTTGGACCATGAGCTCAAAAGACACTATATGAAAATAATCGAGAAATGGTTTCTTGGAGATAAAAATTGAGACTGATATATTTAATAAAAACTGCTACATTGGCTTCAGGTGAATATCAGTGATGACGTAAGGGTATTCTTTCGCTGCCATAACTTGTATACATCTCGACTGTATGTTTAATTTTTTTTGACCGATTTCCAAACGGAGGAGGTATACAATTCAACTATTTATCTGCTTTATAATATATGTATGTTTGCGCGTTTCACATAGTAAACGTTCTCCGATTTTGGTGATTCTTTTTTCATTCGGAAGAGGGTTGTTGAGAGTTGGTCCTCCATCAAAGTTGTGAGAGTAGACAGTCAAATTGAAAAAAAAAGTTACTAGCTAAACGTACCATTTTCAAGATGGATAATACCGACACAATATATATCAAAAAACCATTGACATATTAACCCATATGTCAATGCAAAAAACACACAATACACACTCTATATGTATGGCACAAACTTTTACCATTATTATTAATCTCTTTTCACTTTTAAGAGCTTTTCAAGATCAGAAAATAACCAGATAAGATTTCAGGTTAAGTTTAAGAACAAATACAAAAAATATTTTACACCTTCTACTACACTAGCGCCATTCTGGCCATTTTCTGTAACGTTATCTAATGCTTTTTTGTGGGCAATTTTCAAGCGAAACAGCCATATGAGATTGTTCTCCTCCCCTCTACGCTCCATAGTCAAAAATAATTATTATTGCAGTCATAACTTCCAAACTCAGTAATTAGTAACTACCTACGTGCTTTTTTGAGTGAAAAATATCAAATGTGGATTAAAAAATAATAATCGCACAATAGTTATTGGTGCATTAAGTTGAGAAAAGTAAGATTTTTCCGTTCTACGCTCGTATTGAACGGTGAAAGATACTGTTCCCAACAAATTGCACACAAGATTTTGTAAAATCCGGTAAACCGTTTTTTATTTCTTAGTGTTAGGGTTTATTTTTCCATTTAAATATTATGATAATCAAGTTGCTTTTGATGTGGTGTTTCGTTGCTTGACGTTCTGTTTCCAAGTTTGTGTAAATTTTGTGGAATTAATTGCTTTATTTGAAGATATTAAAGAGCCTGCGGGATTGGCCCTTAATCCGTTGCTACCGGAGAAGTCAAAAGAAAGAACCAAAAGGCATTTTATGTAAAAATTTGGTATTGTATACTAAATTCTTTGTCCATTTTTAGGTAGTGTGTGTTGATTGTAGGGTGAAGTGGGGCGTTGTGTCGAGAAGAGATAACATTTTTGGATGTTAATAATGTGAAATATATGAGTTCCTTTCTCAGATTATAATTCAGAATACAAAGACGAATGTCAGAAGGGAATTTGCTGTCTCATCTGGAAATTTTGACGGTATAGATCTATTAATCGTACTTAGAAAGTACTAATCCCTGTGATCTCCACGCATAAAAATACGATATTTCTTATTGGCTATCCTAGTATGTTTGGCTTGCTCCTCTTTCAACCGTTCTTCCATACCCTGCAGAATACGCTCCTCCAGTCCCAGGGTTTGCTCAGCTTGTGTTTTGGACTGCTCTGCTAACTTGGCTTCGATGTTGCTGGACTGCTCTGCTAACTTGGTTTCGATGCTGCTAGACTGCTCTGCTAACTTGCTGGACTGCTCTGCTAACTTGCTAGACTGTTCTGCTAACTTGGCTTCGATGCTGCTAGCTTGCTCTGTTTGTTGTCTCATCAATTCGGCAAGGGTTGCCATAATGGATTCCATGTCGGCCTTCCTTGTGGACATCTTCTGTTCTTGTTATTTGACTAGAGATCCCACTTCTGACACCAATTAACTGAATTGCAGTTCGGGATCCTTTCGGCTTTGTCAAAATAACAAGAAAACACAACTTTCCGGTTTCAGAGTTTTATTCTCCCAAAATAAAATTGTTTTGGTACGCCACTGGCAATACAATTTGATACCAAATTTATCGATGACACGTACAGTCTGGTCTGGTTACAGATGTCCTCTTCTTTTTCCTTGATGATTCAGCTGGGAATAATTTGATTTCGAATTTCACTGATTTTCACTCTACGAGGTCTCTAGGAGAAATGATCTCCCCGTTGTATGAGATTTGCAGTTAAATAGGGAATTAGATCCATCCTTTTTCCACTTATTTGAAGTGCATTTAACTATTCCTCACACTACATAACACATGGGTTTCATCTGGACAAATCCTTGACATTCCATGCTCATTCTAAGTGAAATGCCTTCTCATGCTTTTTGTTGTTTGTTGTAAATAAAGGAATTTTCGTTTTTCTTAATTAACTATTCAATGGTGGCGGTTTTCGGAGGGAAGGAGATTTCGGATGTGCGTTTTTATGAATATGGGACCATTTCTCTCCTCTTTCAAATAAATCAGAATCAGACAGTCGAATTGTATACCATTCTCCGTTCCGCGTTCGTCGGTCAAAAAGAATAACATTACAACTAAAAGGTCTCATGCTAGTGCATCAAATTGGCTTTTTGGAAAATGTTTTAATTTTGTGTTTAACATAGACAATAAAAAACAAAATTGCATTGTTTGTTTTTTTCCGCATCCAATTGAGTATTGAAAAATTGAAGAATTACTAACCAGATTTTACAAAATATTTTTTCTTGAATTATGCTTTTCAATAGTCAAAATGTGAGCAACAAATAATCTACTTATTATATAAATGCTGAGGATTTTGACTTTTTATTATAACTTACTTTCGTACGCGAGAAATATTCATAATTGCGGTTTAGCCACAGTCTTCAAATTAAAATGGTGAATAAGACATTTTTATTGCACATGATAAAATAATTTGATAATAATTACGCAAAAATAACGCACAAAGGCATTGTTTTATGTAATATATTTTCTTATCTATCTCTTTCTTATCACCAGAACTTAATTTAAATTTATAAAGAATTAGTCCGTCATCTACCTATTATTATCAATTTTTGTTATTGAGAACCAGCCAGGCAAGTTAGCTGTAACATTTAGTAATATTTTAGTACCATGATGTTTTTTAAATTAAAATGCATTTACAACATGAGCCTTAAATTAATCAGAGAGTTATGGTATCCAAAGGTCTCTAATTTACTTACTTCAATTTAAGCACACAAATCTATTCTCAAAATAACGAATTGCTTTCTAGCTTTAACTTAAAAAATAAAGTAATGTAAGCAATATCTCTTATAATATATTTTTTTAAATGGACCGTCGTTTTTAGTTGATGGTGCACTGAAAAATACGAAATAATAATAATTCAGTTGGTGCTTGTACTTTTGAAGTTGTGCAGTTTCAGTTAGATTGATAACTTTTGCCATCAACTTCACCAGTACCAGCTCCAATAGACTTGATATTGTATTTTTCAGTGCACCAACTAATAGGTCGGTTCAATTTTTTGTAAAAAATTATTATTTCACACTTTTGAGTGTAACATTACTCACGAAAATAGTTGAACGTTCAATAATACCAAAGAAGATAGTACTTATCCAATTACCCATGTACCCATTGCTTGTAAATGTTATTATGCAGAGATTTCAAAACATCGCGGCGGAAATACGCATAGGTATTTTAGATTTAATCATTTTACCACCGCTGTAACTCGAAAACCGTAACACTAAGGAAAAAAGTTCATTATAAATATTGCTACAAATATTCTTGTCTTTCATGTGGTACTACCCTCAGCTTTTCAGTTTTCGAAAGAAATCGCCCCCTCCATATAGCGAAAATACACATATTTGAAATTTTAACATCAATGTAATTCAAAAACCGTAACTCTTTTGAAAAAATATTAAAATTTGAACGTTTCTGGATATTGTTGTATCTTTAATTTTGCTATCTCGAATTTTCGGGGGCGGTTTTCGGAGGGAAGGAGATTTCGGATTTGAGTTTTTACAAATATGGGAGCATCACTCAAGTCTCCTCTTTCAAACGAACTAAAAATCATCAAAATCGGAAAACGTTTACTATATAGCTAAAACGTGCGAACAAACCAAAAAAAACACACATTCGAATTGTAAACCTCCTCCGTTTGGGTTCGTCGGTCTAAAATAACATAAATAATTAATAATTAAGCTGAAGATTGAGAAAATATATGTAACTAGATTATCTATTGTTATTTACAGACTCTAAGATATTCTTGGTCAAAAAAAATGGTTGCAATTATTTTTTTAACAGCTGTAGCAAAGAAATGAGATATTTCTAATAGAAAATTTACTATACTTACATTGGGCATAGGTAACAGAAGATGTAATGAGAATAATAAAAAACGGTAACATAGTTGCAGGTTGCTTTCTATTACATACTACTTTCGGGTATTTCATTCAGTCAATTTTATACCTAGAATGTCAGTATTGATCATTTTTTAAACACTACTGATTGATTAAGGGCTTATATATTATCTATCATTTTCTTGGATTACATTATGATCTCTATAATTTATTGACATTTAGATCTAGAATACGTTTATTGCTCGAATAAGATTTGGTTTGTTGGTTAGTGTTGAATAAAAATAATTAGGTGTACTTTTCATGAATCGCCTAGAAAAGTTCTACAAGCATTAGTGAACAGTTGCCTATAATTTTATCTACTGGTTAGTTGACACCCTCGAATTCTTTCGCGAGAAAACAATGGAGGCACCATTCAGTCTAGTGATGTGTATATATCAAGACCAAGACCAAGTTGGTATTGATCTTGCACCCCTGGTATTTGTCTTTGTGTCTTGCTTCAAAGACTTGCAAGACTCTGCAAGACTCTTGCATAAATTATTCAATTTTTATTTAGCAAATGTTTATTATTGTAAAATACCTAACATCAATTATCTGAAAATAATAGAGCCATAGTAAAGAAATGCCAAATTGGACATTAACAAAATTTTTCTGAAAATACGTATCTCTCAATTAATCCAATACGCTAATTGCGCCACCAAAGACTTAGAAGTTGAAACGTGATACACGTTGTTGTTAAATATCACAATGAAAGATGTGAAGATTTCTACTGTGAAATATAGGACATATCCTCGAGTCATATGTGTGACATTTTTAAATTGAAATACATTTTCGACCTTTTCACAGCCCTAACTCTAAGCCACTACTAGATTTATGAAGAAGTTATTAGGTACAAATATTTCAAGAAATCGAAAGTTCTTTTGATCTTTCAGTTTTTGAAAAATATATTATTTATAACATTCCGAACCTAAGTTACATACATAGAAAAACAAACATAAAATCGAATTGTATATCTTTCAATATCTTGTTAATAAATGAAGGGAAATATGTTGCTCTTAGGGCTTACGACTTTTAGCTGGAAGTATCTTTTCAATCCCAAATTGTACATAATCATCCTTGCATTGTATTAAACGGTAATGTCCTTCAAAAATAGCAAATCTCGCGAAAAAGTGAGGTTGAACGAATCGATGATTGTCTTGGGCAATATAATACTACATTCAAGTTCTGTTAATATCAATGTTGCCAAAGCTGCCGGCATAACTTTCGCAGCATTATATGATTTTATGAATTCCATTCTACAAAATATTTGCTTTAGAAAAAATTAACGACAATAACAACTGAGCTTAACATATTAAACAAATTTATGGTTCTACTTTTTTCTAAGGCAAGCGTCGGATCTCCTAGATGCAACTTTTCATATATTGAATTTATACTTTTAAGTGAAAATGAAGACGAACTAATTTTTTTAAATTAATATAGTATTTTAGTGAATTTCAAAAGTTATGACAGTTGTGGAATATTTAATAATCTGTTCAATATCGCAAAAGTTATATTGTCAGTTTTGACAACATTGGAATTGACAGTTTTTAAACGTCAAACACACTGCACAAGTCAATCTTCGCTTCGTTTAACCACATTTTCTCGCGAATTTATGTTTAATATTTTCCGCATTCTTTTGCTAGTTTTGAAGGATATTAACGTTTAATAGAATGCAAGGATGATTATATACTATTTGGGATTGAAAAGATACTTTGAAATCGAAAATTTCATCTAAAAGTCCTAAGAACAAACATTTTCCCTTTTATTATTAACAAATCATTAAAAATAGCACCTTCCACCTCAATATTTTTTAAACTAAAATACACCTATTTTTGCAGCATTAGATGTGTTAGGGCTTTTATAACGAAAACCATAAAATTAGACTTTTACCAATTGTATTCATTATTGAAAAATGAATAGGTACATATAATTTTCTCAATAAAACTGCTTAAGATCTTGAAAGAATGTTTCAAAAAAAGACCTGAGAGAAACACATTCAGTGAATGGTGTATAATTTTATTCCATAATTAGCAAAACTGCAATTCAATCTCTATATACTATTTGCTAAATAGGTTATATCTCAGGTATATTGGATAAGACTGACTGCTATCAATAGCAGATGCTATAAATTTCGATTTCTAAGCTCTAATTATTATACAATACTCTTAAATAGTCTTCTTGATTAAATCTTCGTAACGTTTCTTATGTACTCCCTCTGGATCGTATTTTTTGGATAATCTATCCCAATCCTTAGATCGCCTCTCCATGAGATGCTTGATTACCTTTTCTGCGGTTTCCTTTTGCTTTTGGTTACATTTCGAACAACTGCTGCCAAGTGCATCTGGTAAAGTCTCTAAAATCAGATAAAATGAATAATTATTTATATAACAAAAAGTTCACTGTCTCAAAAATCATCTATAGAAAGTATATGTTTCATACCGGATGGTCCTTTTAAAGTGTTACAAGATATATAGATATAATATCTAGAAAACTGCTGATTTTAAAAAAGTGAAATTTGGAGTGATGCAATGAGACAATGGAGGGCATCATTTTGATGCATTACGAATTTTGTAATTCTCGACACTTTTTAGGGATGGGGGTTAAGTTTTAAAAATTGAATTGAAAGATGTAGTTTTCTTTTCAAATTCGTAATCTCCAGAAAAAACTATGTTCAAATCAAAACATCTAATGTCAATGTCAATGTCAATATGTTAATAATAAATTAAAAAAATCCCAATGGCCTATAGTCAACGGAAAGGTAAATTTTTCAAAATTCATTGAATTGAAATTTGAACAACCATTTCATTGGTATATCTACATGTTATTACATAATATTGTAGTATTTGTCATAGACTTGCGGTTAGAGGTTTTTGTTTTGGCTGTAAAATATAAAGCAGACAGGGTTCGCGTTCCACTTCAAGGCAGAATTTTTTTTTCGCCTATTTCTTTTCAATAAATATACTATATATTTTTTTAAGCAGGGTCTATATTAAGATCTCCAGAAAATGTACAATTACATCAAATTTATATTGAGTGTTCATGTCTTATCAATATTTCTTATTTTTTTTATTAATTTTTATTTCTTTATCTGTGCATTTCATGAAAAATTACTCTGAACAAAAGTTCTAGGCACTGATTATATCTATACCCTAAAATTATTTTTGATGATAAATGTTTGAACGGTCGCCATTTTGAAACTACTTACCCGATATTGCCCAATAACGAACTCGGCCGAGATATTTTAGAGATTGATTTTTGTAGCAAATTTGAACTTCATACCTCCAAAACTGCGATCTCTATCGTGTTAACAAATTTCGTAGTATCCCATATATATATATATATATATATATATATATATATATATATATATATATATATATATATATATATATATATATATATACTTTTGAAACAAATGTTTTTTTGGACTAACTTATAGACATATAACAACATGCCGTTGAAATTTTTTCGAAATTCAAAAGTGTGAACGATCGCAATAGGTACATTTCTATAAGAAATTTACCTAAAAGTTATGTAATAACAGTAAGCAGTGGTATACGAGCTGTTATGTCATGGTAATGCTATGCTGACATTTTGACATCTGTACCAATTTTCGTAAATTTTCTCCGCATTTCGAGTTATTTTAGTGTGTTATTTGATCATTATTGTTCATTTTAATTTGTTATTAACATAGTGACATTGCCATTGACATTAAATTATGTTTTGATTTGAATGTAGTTTCTTTTGGAGATTACGAATTTGAAAAGAAAATTACATATTTCCATTTAATTTTTAAAAGTTACCCCTCCCCCCGCTAAAATTGGTGGGAGTTACAAAATCAGTGATGCTTCCAAATGGTGTCTCCCAACATACCGTTGCATCACTCCAAATTTCATTCTTTTCGAATCATCATCAGTTTTCTTGATATTATCTTGTAACAGTTTGAAAGGACCACCCGGTATATATGTAACCATTCCGTGGTCAGTAGCATGACAAAGTTTTTCTTCTTAAATAGAAGAAAGTGAAAGTACCATTTTTTCATATCGGAATTCTTAGAGAAATAATGAAAATTCAATCAAATTATGTCTACTTTCACCTCTGAATAAGATTCTATAAAAGGAAAATATTGTAAGAAAAATGCAAAAAAATGTCCGAGAGATAAGTGATTTTTATTCAAATAGAACAAAAAGGATTGGTAGGTTAACATTCTCTTCTAATGACAACTATTACCCAGTCTTGCATCTAGAAAAATGATCTTTATGTGTTCTTAATTTCAGTTTAGTTTCACTGCATTAGATACATAACGAATATTCCCATATTGAACATTCACCAAAGGTAATACGTTTCTTATACTTATTCAGAAAAACACATTTATCAGACTTTCTCACTGCTGTAACTCGGAAACCGTATTTTTTATAGAAATTTCCAATTTAAATTTTTCTACATATAATCTCTTCTTTAATTTGGCTGTCTCATATTTTCAATTTTCGAAAAATCTGCCCCCACCTATGATTTTTTTAATGTCCAATTTAAACGTTTCCGGATATGGTCTCCCTCTTATTTTGTCGTCTGAAATTTTCATTTTTCGATAAAATTGCCTCTTCTTCTCTCCTTTCGGAAAAAGTTTTTCTCAATAGTCCTCTTTCAAATGAATAAAAAAGAATCATGAAAATCGGATTACGTTTACTATACCTACCCTCTTGGTACCTGGCAAAAATATTTGTTTCATGGTTTTTAATTTCTACTTTTATTTATCAGTTTTACAACAAAAGTACACGAACCTACAAACAATGACCTATTACTACAAATAGACGGAACACTCCATTGATAAAATACGTTTGTTTGGTTGACAACATGTTTTTTTAGCCCAGGGGATGGTGAGCTGTGGAAGCGGTCAGGGGGATACAACTGTTTACGCTAACCCTGCCTCCACTCCACTGATTTTCTTCGCATAGGAAATACTACGCCAGTGGCGTCTCGTTCTTTTAGTTTTTGTTTGTGGTTATTGATTCTTTTAAATTTAATAAATTATTATTTATTATCATTGACTGATATTTATACGTCGAAATAATTAATAGGTATGTATAGTATTTTTTTAAGTCTAGGATTTAATCAAATCAAATCAAATCATTTTATTGGTGTTAAGTACCTGAGGGTTTACAAAAAAAAATAAATTATAATATTATGCAGAAAGTAAAAAAAACTTTACAGGTAATCTACATTGACATCACTGTACTGTAGTCCCGATAGTATTCTGATAGCCTTGCTCTGCAGACCAAATATTCATAGCGCTGCAGTTTCATGACCCCAGACTAGTATACAATGAGATAGGCGCGAGTGAAAGTTTGCGAAGTTCTTAATGACAGCTTGCAGATACCTGTACAAACCTTACGAACCAGAGCATTAGTGTGGTGGCCACTGAAGCCCCCCCGTCTAATTATACCCCAAGAAAACCAAGACTATCTACATCGGCCTCTTTTAACTCAATGTTACGTAGTGTAAAGACCGTTTTGTTGGTTTTGTCGGTATTTAGCAAGAGTTGATTTAATTTAAACCATTCACTTACCACGCATTGTATTTGCTCTGAGCGCTTCAGAGACTCCCGGAGAGAGCTGGCACTGGTTGAAAATGAAGTGTCATCAGCAAAGGGAACATAACTGGAATTTTGACAATCAAAGGTAAGTCATTAATATATATGAGGAACAGAAGTGGTTCCAGAACTGAGCCCTGTGGCACACCTATAGTAATTGCTCCCCTCTCTGATTCCATACCATCTACTCTTACTGTCTGAGATCTGTTGCTCAGATATGATCGAATAGTTAAAAGTGCAAACAATATAAAAATTGCTTAAATTAAATAACAATATTTAGGTATTATTTTCTCTACTCCACCCATGACCCACGTTTATATGTCAATAACTTACTTTCAAAATTCAAAAATAACCAAATTTTAATTTGGATGGGGTAAAATGCGGTTACGCGATGGGGAGTGGCCGAAGCAGGGATGATGTCAACCCAATTTATTATTTACAGTTCCGTCTATCTGTATTTCTAGGTCATTGCCTACAAATCATATCTGTAAATCGATATATTTCCAATGGTCTCTACCTGATGACTACAATTTTAGGATAATAGTTAATTCAAGTGGTCAGTTGTATCATGTCACAGGTAAGTTGATTTGCTTGAAACTTCCAACGTTGTAACATCTTTAAATTGACAATGATTAGAAACATCAGATTACCAATTCAATAGGTTATAATAATGATTTGTCCCATTTGAATTTCAAATTATTAGGTATAAATAAATGGGCATGTATTGGCCGTGTCTAAATCAGTGTCTGATAACCAATCGCTTGGTAATCAGTTATCAGAAAGCTGACTTCTTTAATATGACAGCTATCAGTACACAATAGTATAAAATATCATAACCTATAAACGTGACAGATTCCTTTGGCTTGTTATCTTGGTAGAAGTTGGGAGGTCAATGAAAAAGTCTTTAGAAAATCCCATAGACTACTGAACACCTAGACGAAGCATTTCATTCATAACATTTATCCAAAGGCGATCTGTTATTGTTAGAGAATTGTTTTGCTATTTTCCATGTGTAAGAGAGAGACAAAATTTTCCTATAGGAAATTTTGGCAACAGTGTACCTGAGTAGAAGCGTATAAATTCGTAAAACGTAGTAGCAGCACTCAAATTATGAATGGAACAACGAACAACAATATTCCGACTAGTGACGAAAGATGACGAATTCGAACGGACGCCTAAATTATATTTTCCTGTGTTGCCGCACTTAACTCAATCGATCGATATCGACTGACGATCCCCTTATTTCACAAATGAAAATTTTTATTTTGTGTTGTAAAATATAAATTTGGTACATAATTTAATCTGCAGGTGTTTCTGAATAATCAGTAATAACTATTTCAACGACCACCTTTCAATTACGTCTGAATGTCTTTGATTATTACTCTATAAATCAGAAGTTGCGATGAAAAATAAGAAGCTTGGCAAATATTTTAGTCGTATCAGTCGTACACGAACCATTATGGACCAGAAGAATAATGGTCTTGACATGTTGGATCGTTCTAAAACAGGCTATGCGTGGTCTAGGTATTCAGATGTCTATGGAAAATCCCTAGCTTCATGTAACTATTGCTTCGCTAAACTGAAATCTGTGGACAGGATGACTGTTGCTTTTTTGAAATTAATTGTCACAAATTTTCAAAGTTTATTTTATGAATTTTTTCTTCGCCGTTTTAACAAACTAGGTAGGTGCATCCTAATTAATTTGGTAATAGTCTAGTTTAGCTAAAAAGCCCTAAGAAATCAACTGTTTGTAAAAATAGGTGTATTTGAGCATAACTTTTAATAAAATTGAGGATGAGAGCACTATTTTTAAGGATTTGTTAATAAAAAAAGGAAAAATGTTGTTCCTAGGACTTATGATTTATAGCTGGAGTTTTCGATTTGGAAGTATCTTTTCAATCAGTTGCGTTTTATTAAACGGTAACATCCTTCATTAGAAAAAAAAAATACTTGAGAATACTAAACTAAAATTTGCACAGAAGTGAGGTTAAACGAATTGATGATTGACTTGTGCAGTATATTCAATATTTAAGTGCTTTTAATATCAATGTTGCCAACGCTGCCAATTTTATTAAAAGTTATGGTAAAATACACCTATTTTTGCAAAAATTTGATGTTTAGGGCTTTTATAACAAAAGCCGCTAAACTAGAGTTTTACCATTTGTTCAAGAATCATTTATTTAAAACGTGTTTATTAGTAATATAGATATACAGAAAAGCTAAATTTTAGTCGTCAATGACAAACGAATCTTCGAAGTAGGAGCTTTATAAAAGATATTTTTAATACGAGTTTACTCACGTTTCAGTTCTCGTCCTTCGGCTGTACAGGGTCCTTCATTCATTAGACACTTAATATAATTTGTTAACACTCTTTCATTCTTCAAAATTTTATCGACATCAATGTTATCATATTTGCTAACATATTTTGTGTCAGCAAGAGCTAACACTGTTAAAGAACATAGTACAACTAAGGCGCGAAGACAGATCATAATTTCAAATGTTATAATACTACTCTGAACCTTTCAGCTCGAGCAGAACGTAGTTTATAAACCAAACGTAATGTTTTGTAGCAAGAAAGTAAGAGTGGAAGGTAGGTACCTACCTACTTCACTTGCGGGAATTGCGGATGACCTACTTTTTTGATGTAAGAGTTATACAGCTTGTTGGTCATTTGAAAATCCCAATATTGCTAATACTTTCCGAGAAAATACTGATAAAATTTTGTTAATTTATAATTTATATCAAGAATCTGCTGCAGTTTAAACATTCCTTTAATTGTGTCTAAAAGAATTTCCTTTCTTAAATTCATAGATTGATGAAAACACTTAAAATTTGTCTTAAAGATAATAACGGTTACAGTTTTTTTCTAATTAGGTAGGTAGTATATTACAGCTTGAATTATTAAACCAGATCATAAAAATTATTTTTTTAAAATATCAAAAAAGATAAAATTTCAGAATTGTCTATCTTTTGTTAAGAATCAATAATCGGATGATTTACGACCCAAATTTAAGAGGATTTGTAAATGTATTTTTTAATGATGATAAGAACAACTCGTATTGTCTCAAGGTCTTAAAATCAAGAACGTAAAATAATTATTTCTCCTAAATAAGTCGCTTGTTAGTACCTATATCATTGTGATTATATAATAAGAAAGTCGAACCTCAGCAGTTCGCGTTTGAATAAGAAAATTTATAATATTCTCAAAACTGATAGTACTATGTATTATGAAAGTCTTGTTAGTACCTAGATGTTGTATTATTTACATTTTATTACAACCACATTCATGAAACTTAGCTCATCTCAAGTAATGATGTAACGTGACTTGTGATTCAGTTTCAAGAACTGCTTTCTACTCTTCTAATAAATCAATAAATTATTATATTTTAGTATTCTACAAGAAACGAAAAATCTTTGATGTTGCATTTTGTTTTGCAAAAGCAATACATCCAAAATTTCAATACATGTGCCAATCATCTGGCTATCATCAAATCATTAAAAAAAAGCATAAACTGTAAATAAATTCTCTCATTTGAATTTTTTATGTATCTTATCAAACTGCAATATATTAATTATGTGTTGAATGCAGAATTTTCCTGGAGAATTTCAGAGACTGTTCTTTACAGTGTTAGGTATGGTCAAAGATAATGGAACTCTCATATCTTTGGTATGGTGTAGTTATAATTATACTATTGGCAATAGAAGTAACCCAGTTATTTGATCAAGGAGGCCACGATCTCGTGGGATATTACCATAGACATCTGAACATCGATGTCTATGGATATTACCATACACGACATAATATGAGAATTCAGTGACTCAACTCATTGAAACAGTGTATAGCCAAAATATGAATTTTATTCAATTTATATTTCTATACCTATATGCTCATTTAACGAAAGCAGCGCAGTCTTTTTTGTGTGCATCATAATTAAAATCATGAAACAATATAAGTTTTAGAGGTTACGTTAAGCGGTAAAACGTCACTCGTGATGATTAATTCAATCGAACGTCAATATGATCACGTATTTGACATAGTATAGATTATTAACCTATATATATATATATATATATATATATATATATATATATATATATATATATATATATATATATATATACAAACGTACTTAGGAAATGTCAAGATCATAACCTAATTTTCGTTTATTGACTTCTTAAATGTCAGAATGACAAAATCAACAAAAATAATGAAATAACAATGATTAGGTAATTATTTCTTTACTACGCCCATGACCGACGTTTATATGCCAATAATTTTTTAAGTTACCAAATTTTAATTTAGATGGGCTACTTACCGAGGAAAATTTACTTCTGGGTTCGTGGATTATATTTTCTTGCATCTTTTCAACGTCTTCTCATTTTTTCAAGTTTTGAAACCAAAGAATATAATAGAATATTCAAAAACAACCAAAACACCAAGTATTTAAAAAACGGGGGGAAAGCTGATATGCGATGAGGCGTGGCCGAACAAGAGATGATGTCAACACAATATATTGTCTATAGTTCCGTCTATCTCTGTTAATAGGTCGTTGGTCTGGTAGCATCAAATGTCCAAAATCCAACAGGAAACAAGTTCTGCATGTGGGTGTAGATTTTGAAATTACCATCACTATAGGAGCTCCCCAAGGCTCATTTCTGGGACCTATTTCATTCCTAATATATGTTAATGATCTGCCACCAATGGTGACAACAGGTAAGCTCAAACTTTTCACTGATGTCGTAACGGTCACCTGTACGGTTGATTCTCTTGAGAGTGTTGAGATAGAGATGAATGATTTACAAAGGCAAAGTAGAGTAAAATAATTGTTTTTCGCGGGCGTGATTTTTTTGTAAAAAAATATTCATTAGAAATACATTTTCTTATTTCTTTTAGTAGATTTCTTTTTTATTTGAAGGTTTCAATTTATTTTTGAGACCGTCGAAACCTAAAACATTTCAGAAGAGATATTATATTTGTTACCTTTTTCTTTGTTAGAGAAACCTACATACAGTACGTAAATATTTTCATACTGAGTTTGATCATGCAACAGTGCTTAGACTCTTTCACTTGAAACAGAAGAATGGGGAATGATTTTTCAGTTGTTTCAGTTGAATACTTGATATAAGGTACTTGAGCCCAAGATGGCCCTGTTCCAAAGATGGCCCACTTTCAAAATTTCTTACTTTTATAAGATCGAATGTGCTCAAATTTCGTGTCCATATTCGGTTAGTATCTACCTTAGACAAAACTGCAACTTAACATCAGAGGAAGGTAGCCGCCATCTTTTCAGTGGTTGACAGTTTGTGAATGACGTTGCTAATGGCTTATAACATGCTTACAAACTGTTTAGTATTTTTGTAAAAAAACACATAAGGCTTTCGTATTTAAAAAAAATCAAAGTAAGTTACATTCATGGCCTGTCCTGAGAAGGTAGGTATTGTTTGTTATCTTTGTTAATTTTAATTTAAAGTAGTTCTGGTTACCTGGTAAAGTCCCTATATAGGCCCACCACAAAGGTTCCCAAGATGGCCCGACAATGCTTTGAGGAATTCATATGTCCAGAATATAATTAAGAGCCTATTAATCTCTGGAGCTTTTGTAAGTAATTTTTTTTTATATTCCTAATAAGGCCCGCCAAAATAGTGGCGAAAAATATCTTATCAATGGTCGTGTCCACAGCAGAGTCTGATTACCAATCGTTTAGTAATCAGTAATCAAAAATCAGTGTCTTGTGGACACGTCTGATTACTGATGCATCGCTTAGCTCATTTGTCAATCTGACACTTGTCAAAAGATTTGAAATAATCAAATTCGACAATTACACATATTAGAGGTATTGAAAATGGAAGAAGAAAAAGTATTTTCTATTCAATTTATAATGAAAAAGATTATGTGTTAAACGGAACGATAGATGTCCATAATAGAATTGGGAAATATCTGAAACAAAATATAGGTTATGTTACATTATAGTTTTCTGATAGCTTTCGTATTGAAGACGTCGACTTGTTGATTACTGATTACTAATCGATTGGTATTCAGACAATGCTAACGAATGCGACGAATAACTAAAAAATCTAGTTCAAAAAAAACTGATTGTTACAATACCTAAGGTCTCAAAAGTTTCGTTATTGATTTTATTAAGAAATTTTGAACTTGTTGGTAGATTAAGTTTTGATGTAAGTCTAAGATGGTCCACCGTGTAATTTATGTTAGGTTAAGTTCTTCGTTTATAGATAGGTATTTTTTATTTTGTTCGCGTTTATAAATCACGTGATTAATGCTGGTCCATGATTAGTACCTATGCTCCTAAAAAGGCCCACTTTAAAGATTTTTAAAAACAATTGTTTTCTCAAAAAAAATCTAATATGCTGGTTTATTTCACAAATAAATGAGTAATATTGTGATAAAGTTTTGATAAATATTTTTTTTTATTTATTTCAATTTTGCAAAAAATGGGCCCAAATACCTCTCCTTCTAAATCATGTATGTATGTAATGTAAAATAATTTAATTTTCTATTTCAAATATCTACAACATAATACTGCACTGATAACGATTTTGTAAATATGTATTTCACAGAAAATCTGAAATAAAATTCACATAAGCTACTGAATGACAAGTTTTGCTACATCTGCAGCAATTTATTTATTTCAGGTAACTTTGAAAACAAGAATCACTTCACTTCCAAATATTGTTAAGGTCTGTAAAATGAAGTTCAAAAATATGTCTAGGGATATGTAGATATTTTAAACTTTTTGTATGATCATCATATTAGTTTAGGTTTGTGTATTTCATTCGATATTATTTATCATTAAAATATTTCTGATCAAAAAAGTGACAAGTGTTGTTTAAACACATCTACATCTACATGACATACACTTGAATGACATTTATATATACATATAAATGTTTGAATGTGTAAGGTAAATTTAGTCACAGCGAAAACATATTATATAAAAATATAAGTAAAGTAAACTCTCAATAAAGAAGGTATAATACTTAAGATAAATTATCTAGTCAATCCGTTATCTCCGAAGCATAGACCTTGATATTGAAGTGATAATAACGCTAATATGATTTAAATTGCAATAGGTACATATATGTGTTGAAAAGATACGGGAAGATCAGAAGGGGTATTACAGAATCATAAAACTAATTAAACAATGTATTAAGAAAACAGTAAGGAAATCGAATATAAAAATGAATGGAATGGAATGAAATAAAATATCTACAAAGAGAAGCTGGAAGAATTACAAAAACGGGAAAAGTGTTACTGAACAATATAAAATTGCGATTGTTCGGGCTTTTGAGTTTCAAAAAAAATTCAACGTCATTTTGTTATATGTCTATAAGTTGGTCCAAGAAAACTTTTCGTTCAAAAACAAAATCGATTCATACATTTCCATACATCTCATTGCACTATCTGGCTGGAAAAAAAGGTGTATGGCTTCAGGGATCTCTGAGACGTAAACATCAGTTTTTAAGAGAAACTAGGACGGACTTTATGAGCCAATGTACCAATAAATATAATAATAATACATAATGTAGGAATCATAAGAATTTTAAATTTGGTACCACGAGATGATTATCAGCAAAGAGGACTATTTTATTATTTTTATCATCTCATAAAGTCGATACTAGCTTTTTTTAGGTTATTTATTTCGTAATTTCGAGGATCATGGTAATCAACTTGCACGCCTCCTGGGCCGTAATTCCAACATATGGAAGGATCAAGTGGCCACCCAGATCACCTGATTTATCCCTAAATGATTTCTTTTGTGAGGATATCTTAAAGAGACTACTTATTGACACGAATAAAAGAGAGCGCTACAAATCTTTTGATCAGTTAAGGGAGAAAATTATCCAACTGTGTGCTAACGTTCTGCCAAATCTACTCAGAGACAGGAGATTATTCTGTGTATCACAGATTTGGTGATTTTTTTACACAACAAGCTGGATTATTGGTACATCTACTACATTGCATTTATTTTAATAAAGTGCTTACGACGATGTTCGAGCCATTTTCCCGGAGTTTTGCCAGTTTTACCAAAGCCTTCTACATATATTTCCATAAACTAGGTATATATGAATCCCAATCTTGAATTTGTCTTTGGCTTTTGTGGCTCTAGTTTTTTATGTAATATCTCCTTCTTCCACTTCATCAACTATTGCATCTGAGGGTTCACTTCAACTTTATTGCTAACAAGTTCCTTCAAAAACCCAGTTGGTTATGCTACACAATTAATGTTACTTTTAATAACATTCGGTTGGCATGCTCATCTGCTTCTACTATCTCTTTTATGGAATTGTTGTTGAGTTTATTAAATTTCCTTGTATGAAAAGTATCTTGTAACCTCTTGACATAATACCACCTTTAGATTTTTTAAGTTTGATTCTGTTTTATACATTGTTGGACAAACTCTTGTAAAATGCCATTCTTTTCGACAACTCCTCTTGTGGCAATTTAATTTTATATTTCTTCTAGTCATCACCTTCAGGTGCTTCTAAGCTTGACTTTGTTTTGGCTGTTCTTGCAATATGCTAATCTTCTCCACAAATGAAACCAATAATATCTTTTGATGGAATTCTCACTACCTGCAGTATTTTGGTTCTAAAGTAATTATTTATTTGCTCACTTGAGATCGTTATAAGTGTTGCGGATTTCTTATTCATTCTCAAGACTTGGAATATTTTTTTTATAATTCCTTTCTCTACTTCTAATAAATGCACATCTGTCATGGAGTAGGCAAGTCAGATAAACTGCAGCATGTGCTCTATCTGGCATGTTTATACCACATTCTGCAATCTTCCTGATGTAACTCTGAATTACACTCTTCTATGAGGTTCTACTTCGTACCTACATGAACATAGGATTCGACAACTTGTACCTACCTTTAGCGTCTCAGCCAGCAACCCTACTTTATGTGAACTGCTTCAAGATGCACAACCCATAAGTACTTTTTTCAGTATCTAGTCTAGGCACGTTCCACTTTGTCATCTTCACATTTAACAAGGATAAAAGAATAGAGTTTATAAGCCGTACCTATTCTTAGTTCTGTTCTAGTTTAGTTTCATACTAGAACTTCAAAGGAGATCCTATAATCTGTTAAAAATTGTAAATAAACTATGATTATAAGCAAAGACCTTCATTTTTCAGGCCAATAATTACTTTTACAACTCTCTTAGATGCTCCTGAACTTTATTTTTTATTTTTTTAAGACTACTGTTACTTCATGAGTTATAATTCTTGTCGCCTTATATTTTCTTTCTGGGTTGTTTACCTACTTAGCTGGAAATAACTGGAGCTTAACTCTTTAAAGAGTCACACTGCGAGAGTTTATCTAGAATCAGCAGAGCGTCCGTCAACTTCCATAAAAACTAAACAATATGTTTATACAGGGTGGCCAATAAGAGCGACAAAGTAGAAAAACTTTTCTATTTTCAATTATTTTAAAATAGGTTAAATATAGAAGTTGTAAGGAAACATAAGCCTCACATGTTAAAATTGGTTTGGAGTATACAGGGTGTTCCAAAAATAACAGAACAGCATAAAGATGCGTTACTTTAAATTAATCAACCTATATATTTTTACATTTTTGTGTTCTACATAAAATAACAAGTTCAATTGTGTCAATTGTCAACTTTCAATTGTCTGTTTAGGAGCTATAAACAATCAAAATTCGACATTTTAACCATCTTTGACAGCTATTTGTGCCAAAACGGTAAGATATAGACAAAAATAGGTTTCACGTTCCTGTCTTAATTTCTTAGGACCTATTGAATAGCGTTCATAAAAATGGTACTGAAGGTGGTACCATATATGGTACCATTTGGTACCATTTATGAAACCACTGTCAGGTAGGTCTTACGAAACAAATATAGGAATGTGACATTGATTTTTCTCTATCTTTTACCGTTCTGGCACAAATAACTGTCAAAGATGGTTAAAATGTCGATTTTCAATTGTTTATAGCTCCTAAATAAACAATTGAAAGTTGATAAGTGATACACCATTGTACTCATTATTTTTTGTGAAATTCAAAAATGCAAAAATATATTATATCATTTAATAATATAAATATATATTATATAATTTAAAAAACGCAACTTTGTGCTGCTCTGTTTTTTTTCGGACACCCTTTGTTGTCCCAAATAATTTTAAAATGTGGGGCTTGCATTCCCCTTCTACTTTTATATTTACATCATTAAAAAAATTAAAATAGAGAAGTTATCCTACTTTTTCGCAATAATTGGCCAGCCTGTATATGTATTCTGATCTTAAGGGTTCTTGTCATCGCCTAGTAAATATTGAAGCCCTTCTGTTGAAAATTTGGATTTCTACCTTTAATACTCGTAAAGTCCTAGTATTGACAAAGTATATGATATCAGGACAAAGCCTTTGATCCATCTTTCAATGATAATTTCTTGCTCATACGACATTTAGCGATATTCTTTCAGGATAAAATTATTTAACAGTTTTTTATCTATGCTCTTAGGATCTTCATTAAATTAAATGAACGATTCTTGGACGAATTATTCTTATCTATAGTTACAGTAGCAAGCAGAAGTAATGAAACTACACAGTCTTGGTTGTCTCCAGATCTTCAGACTCAATAAAAGGATAAGTAGAACATGGTACAACAGGTATCCGTATTAACTTCCAATGATCTGAATGATAGGATATGTGTTTCAAAGTGATCAGGCAGGTTACAGGTGTTTTTTTTGTCTGTAGTTTCAACCGATACTTGATTTGAAAACGTTTTGTCAACAAGGTTGTCGTCTTCAGTGGTAAATATGTTACTCAGATTAAAAAATATTGTTTCTTGTTAGCCAGTTAGATCGTTTCGTCCGTATAACCCTTTTTAATTTGGTAAATTTTATTGAGTATTAATTACAAGTTCTAAATTTAAGATTCCTTTATTATTCAGATAGGTACCTTTCTCGGCAAATGTCAAATCATGTGAGATTAAAATATCCAAAGACAAGGAAACAGTTTCAACAATTTTGAAGATTCATCGAGATATAAATAATAAGAGATGTTGTGAAGGTTTCTCGATCCATGGAAATAGAGCCTGAGATATGACTAGAATAAAGACATTTCGGAAGGAAAAAAGACAAAACTGCTAACTTTCTGATACACTGCGCCAAAGCCTTGTGAATACCAATTTGTATTATTATTGTTTTAAAATAAAAGAACCACAAGGATGTGAGAACTAAATTGTTGGTACAACTAAAAATTTTCAACATTGTAAAATCTTAATATGGACACTGATTAGAATCAGCTGATTACCAATTTAATGGGTTATGGTTATCATTTGTCACATTTGACGTTTAAAACATTTGCCTCAAACTAACAGACTTGGTTTGGTAATGACAAGTAACTTCATAATTAAATTTGAATAATAACCTATAAACACGAGAAAGCCCCTTGTCATGATTGTATATGTCAATAATAAAATGATTTCTATGCATCAATCAATGTCCAATGATGCTGAAAGGTCAATTAAAAAGTCGTTAAAAAGCCCCCAGCTGGTATCTGATCACAATGCTAATTTAAATACACTACAATGGTATTTTTTCATTTTATGACGGTTGTTAATAGAGTGTTTTTGGCCCATTTTTGTGTATGTTTTTCTGTTGTGATCATTTTTTAAAAATTTTCGGTCATACGTGATTTTCTTGCAAATTAGTGGAGAATTTTTGTAGATTATTTGAAGCTAGTTAAGATGATATAAAGAAAAACTCTTTTAAAATTATGACAGTAACTTAAATTTTTGCGACCAAAAACTCTGTGATTTGCGAAGAAAGTTATGGTTATTAAACACAAACTTAACCACAACTATAACGAAATTGACGTTTAAAGTGACTGACCAAAAACACTCTATTATCATGATTTTCTGCTTATCACATTCATCCATCGATAGAGTCTGTCAATTTTTCGCGGCCATTTTAACCCTGGCCAGGCTAATAATTTGAATTTAGGAACACGCAGAAAATCTTTTGCATTTCTTATATTTGTAAGATCACAAGTCTCATATTTTATTTTGAATTGTTTTATTATGTATTTATTGTTTGGAAATTTGAGTTTGCGTGAAATTTAAGGTTGTAAGTAACAGAGAAATAAGAGACTGATAACTTTCATGTTTTGAGTGTACCTGCTCTATGAAGAGATTATTTTCTTACTACTCATTTGTTATCAAAAGAGTTTTGAATTGCTTATATCAGAAAGCTTAATAATAATTGTCAGATATTACTTACATAATGGACAATTATAATAATTTTTAAGGACCGTTGAAATAATTTAAATTTGCACGGACCGAAATAAAAACAATAAGTAAAAAAATTACGAGGTTTTAAAATGTTGTGTAAAATGTTTTTTTTTATGTTTCAAGGTATCGTTACACTATTTGTGTGTGTGAATTTAATTTATTTCATATGGTATATGGCGATTTTTCTTCACTTTATTTCCCTAGTTGAACCATTTTTATTCAAATCCATTCACTATAGAAAATACGGAGGTACTGCAATTTGTGAGGAACGTGAGGACGTGAGGAATAATAAAATATAATCTCAAATAATGAGAATACATTTTAAATAAATTTCAAATTTCCCGCTGATTATACAGTTCATGTTTAGTTCTCAACTTACCTACTAGATGTCAGTGCCATTGATATGTAGAACCGATTTTATAGCAATGAATTTCGTTGTCTGCTTCAATATTTAAAGATCATTATAAATGGAAAGCATTTTCTGAAAACTACAGAAACTTTATTATTCACTAACCTCATAAGGCCATAAGAATTCTTGTTGCTCTGCAGGATTTTACCTAGGAATGTGTTCGAGATTATGATTTCTATTATCAATATACAATTTTATTCTAAAAATTATTATCACAATTATAATTTTTGTTAAGTAACTATGATATAGAGAATAATTATGATTTAAAAAAGCTGTAATAAATAGATGACCAGTGAATATCGTTTCTAATCTGCAAATATGATAAAATTTAAGATCCAACTCTTTTATATAGCTTATTGTAAGCTGAACATACAGTAATGTATGGGTGATGGGTGATGTTGTTGATAATGAAAGCAATTATTTTGTCATATATTATTTATCAGAAGTCATGTCGTTTCTAGAACCAAACCAGACGAACGTTTTCTCCGCCGTGTATCTATCGCACAAATAATGGAAACAATATGAACTGATAAATATTTTTTACAAAAAATTGGACCGACGTTATCAGTTGGTGCACTGAAAAGTACAAAATAATATTAATTCTATTGGTGCTGTTACTTTTGAAGTTGTGTAGTTGCAGTTGAAAACTTTTGGCACCAACTTCGCCCTCTCCACATGGCAAGCATACATATATTTGAGAATTTGACATGCCTCTGACTCGAAAACTGTAACTCTTTTGAAGAAAATGTTAAACTTAAACGTTTCCGGATATGGTCCATCTTTAATTATATATCAGATTTTCGATTTTCCAGAAAATTTGCCAGTTTTCGGAAGATCTCGGATTTACGTTTTTATGAATTTGGGACCATTTCTCAAGCCTCCTCTTTCAAATGTTTCAAAAATCATCAAAATCAGAGTAGGCCTAGGTACTATATAAAACGCGCGACGAACCAAAAAAAAAGCAGACAGTATACCTCCTCCGTTCGGGGTTCGTCGGTCAAAAACAACGATAGCGTATACTTCGGTATCTTTTAGATACACAAGGCATGCTGATAGAAAATGAAGTACTTATGTAGTAGCTCCAGCAAATATTTTCTGGATGCCGTCAAAATTCCCCAGTCTGTTGGCAAAATGCGGACCACAACAGATTGGGGGAATCACAGTATACTGTGGGCGAAATCATTGCCTTACTGAATCCCGCTGTGTACCCAATTTTTTTGACCGACTTTCAAAAAAGGTGGAGGTATATTGGTTGTATTTTTACCTTTTTTACGTATGCCTGTTTTGCATATTTAACTTGTTCCGATATTTATGTTTCATTTGAAAGAAGCGAGTTGAGAAATGGTGCCATATTTAGAAAAGCTCAAATCCAAAATCTCCTTCCGTCTAAAAACCGCCCCTGAATAGGGTGGAGGGGGCAATTTTGTCAATTTTTCTCGAACGTCGAAAATTTGAGACGGCAGAATTAAACATTTTTTCAAAAGAGCAACAGTTTTTGAGCAATGTTAAAGTCCAAAATATGAGTATTTCCGATATGTGGAGGTGTATTTTTAAATTTGACATTTCTCAAATGAGTTACATTAGTGATAAAGTCTGAAATACGTATGTGTACTTCCGCCGCGATGCTTTGAGATCTCTGAATAATAACAAATACAAGCAAATAATACACATGGGTGATAGGATAATATTACTATCTTCTTTGGTATTAGTGAACGTTCAACGATTTTCATAACAAATGTTACTCTCAAAATTGTGAAATAAATATTAATTACCAAAATTTTTACCGAAAAAAACAAAATATTATTTCTATTGGTGCTGGTACTTTTGAAGTTGGAGCCAAAAGTTTTCCATCTAACTACAATTGCACAACTTCAAAAGTACCAGCACCAATAGAATTGGCATTATTTTGTATTTCTCAGTGCACCCACTAACAAAATCGTACCAACTGTTGGTCAAAAAGGTCTATCCTAAATACATCTTTGGCGAGAACTAGATTACCGATTAACTTCCGCGACGATCGAACTAAAAGAATTAGTCCATATCCGTTCGCAGTGGTGGTTAAAAGACGCCAAAAAATGGTGTCAGAAATACAACAACAACAATGATTGCTGCGGAGTGAATCAACTCGTTTATTTCTACTGTGCTAATAGATTTCAATGTATAATGTGACAGATAAGGCGACGGAGAAAACGCGGCAAAAATACGCTCGTCAATATTAGGAGCTATCATAGACATCTGAACACCTAGATCAAGCATTTCATTCATGAGATGTATCCAAAGGCGATCTGTTATTGTTAGATACTTGTTTTGGTGTTTTCTATGTGTAAGAGAGAGACAAAATTTTCCTATAGGAAATTTTGGCAACAGTGTACCTCTGTAGAAATGTATAAATGCTTAAACCGTAGTAGCAACACTCAAATTATGAATGGAACAACGAACAACAAGATTCCGACTAGTGACGAAAGTTGACGAATTCATACGGACGCCTAAATTATATTTTCCTGTGTTGCCGCACTTAATTCAATCGATCGAATCGAATGGAAAATTTTATTTTGCGTTGTAAAATATAAATTTGGTACATAATTTAATCTGCAGGTGTTTCTGAATAATCAGTAATAACTATTTCAACGACCACCTTTTAATTACGTCTGAATGTATTTGATTATCACTCAATAAATCAGAAGTTGTCATGAAACATAAGAAGTTTGGCAAATATGTTAATCGCATCAGTCGGACACGAATCATTATGGATCACAAGAATAATGGTTTTGAGATGTTGGATCGTTCTGCAAGAGGCTAAGCGTGGTCTAGGTGTTCAGATGTCTATGGGAGCTATCAACTCCTAATATTAGGTACTTGATTGAAAAACTTCTGTGCTGATAATTAGACATGTTTAATACATTTGCATGCAAATTTCGAACTGTTTCAGTCTGTTTCCATCCAAAGAAATATATTCCAATCTGGTGATCTATAACAATGTGGCTGAAATAATCTCTGATGCTAACACAACTACTAGTTTAAGTTAAAGAAAAATTTAACTAATTTTCCTAATGAAACAACTTTACTCTCGTCATGAATATTCTGAACTCAGCTGTGTCTATTAAATATCTATAATTTATCATAAAATGATCTTGTTTCTGATGCAAAATAGGTATCTAGAAACAGTCAGGATATAATTCAATATGCAACAGTTCTGAGAAAACCAAAAAATAATTAAAAACTCAAGAGCTCAGTTATCAAATTCATTAAATTGAAATACTAAAAGTTATCACATGAGGTTAGTAACAATATAATTAAAAAAACTTTTTATGAACATGTAAGAAACAGTGATTAAATTTTCGGAATATCCAGTCTTTTATTATCAAAAAAGCTATATAATAGGCAACATATACAAAGTTCATAGAAAATAATAAATAAGCATATATAAATACATAACATGCAAAGCTAAGCGACATCTCATTCGAACCAGAAATTGGAGCTTGATACATTTTAGCGTTAGAAAAAATGATTGATGAAAGCATAGGTTTAGAGTTCTGCGCATGACTCAAGCACATTGCGGTGTTAATGTCAGCCAAGACTAAAAATAAATTTTTTTAAGCGCCATATCTTTTTCACTTTTGCCTTTGCCAATTCATACATAGTGTCCTCGATGAACCTCAAATTCTTCATCTAAAATACAAGAAAAAAAATGGGATTAGTAGAACGACTGGTTATATGCGAATGTAAAGCATCTATATTCACTGGTAGTATTACTGTAATGAATATACCCATAAACCGCAAATAATCAAATAGCTGGAATAGTATCAAGAAGCAGAAAGCGCTTGCAAATTAATATAAAAACAACTTATACAATTAAAAACAAAACACCAAAGTTATGATCTATACATAATGCAAGAAATTATCTTTTTTTTTTGCTGTATAAGTAAATCATACTTATTTGCGAGTAAAGGAAAACATACTCGAAAGCTACATTATATACATTAATATTTCACATAGGAGAGAGCTTCTAGAGTGGTCTGAAATAGGCATGTTGTGCCTATATTGGCCTGGGAGCAAAAGTCTTGATAACGGCTTGTGCCCATTGAGCACCATCAGATATTAAGCGACTGCCAATGGTATTAACACTTCTCACTACATTGCCGATTATGTTAGTGCCCAAACTTACCGTTGCTTGTATACCAGCACCTAGACTAGGTCGGACGAATGAATTTGAAGGGGGTTTAGTAGTAGTAATGACTGTTGTGGATTTTGTGGTAGTCTCGCTACTAAACCTATCTTTTATGTCTGAAGAAGTGGTGAAAGTTTGACTAGAATTAGTCTTCACAATAATTGACGATGATGTGGAGGATTCTACACTGTTGTTTATGTTGTCATCTCCATATCGGTCACCAATTTTAATGATGGTGGTGGATTGTGTTGTTTGCTTGGGAGTGTAGTTCTCGAACGTTTCTTCAAACTTACTGACATAAATGTTGTCGGGATCCCATTGCTCTTGCAACTGCATCCATATCTTGGGGTATTCTTTCTTCAGTCGTTTTATAACGCGCAGAGTGTATGTTTTCTGTTTATCAGTGCAACGGGCACAGTTGGTTTTGAGGGCCTCTGGAAGGATTGCTAAAAGTACAATGACAAATTACTTTTGGGAATTCAATGGAAATCATTTCTCGAAGAGACATATTGTCAAAAAGTGAAAATTAGACGAGTTCTTTATCTTTTAATTTAATCTTTTATGCATGCAAAATTGGTGTCATAAGAATATGCGGAATTGGAAGTAATGTATACCTAAACTTGAACTAATATTTTTGAAGAATACACTAGGAATAAGGTTAAATGTATGGCACTTTATGACCGAACAGTATCGTGTCAATTAATTTGTAAAGTAAGTATTGATAATTATCTTTTAATTAATTGTAATAAAGAATAATAATATAGCATTAGACATTAAAATATTGTTTGAATCTAATAAAAATATAATTTGTGAACGAGTCAGCACATAAACGAAAACTGAAGTTTTGTTTGTTTATCTTTGAAATTATGTGACGAAAATATTTCTTTAAGTTTAGTGCCTGCAGAAAGCTGTTTTCACGAGTAACACTGGCCATTAGAAAAGTACGAAGCCGATTAGCTGGATAATCAGCTCCATTTTCGCTGTGTTTGAATTCTTGGCTGAGCAACAAAGATATATTTACGAGTGTCTAAACAATAATTTTCCTTATCTGTTAAGGTACTTTTCTTTATATTAAAAAATCATGTTTTTTATATTTTTCTTATGTCTATCATTATTTTTCTCATGTTTTGTTTATTTTTAGGTGTTTAAGGATAATTTTTGTTTTTAATAACTTAAGGGTCATTTTTAAAAAGATCAAAATTTTTATTTTTGACCGACGAACCCCAAACGGAGGAGGTATACAATTCGACTGTGTGCTTTTTTTTTGGTTTGTGCGCCCCTTTCATATAGTAATCGTAGTCCGATTTTGATGATTTTTGATTCATTTGAAAGAGGAGCCTTGGGAAATAGTCCCATATTCATAAAAACGGAAATCCGACAACTCCTTCGCTCCGAAAACCGCCCCCGAAAGGGGTGGAGGGGGCAAATTTTCTCGAAAATTGAAAATCTGAGATGGTATAATTAAAGAAAGGACAATATCTGGAAACGTTTAAATTGAACATTTTTTCAAAAAAGTTACGGTTTTCGAGATAGACGCATGTTAATTTCTCAAATGTGCGATGTGGAGAGGGCGATTTCTGTCGAAAATTGAAAATCTTTGGGCAGTACTTGAAGGACATAATTATTTGTAGCAACATTTATAATGAACATTTTCCCCTGAGAGTTACGGTTTTCGAGTAAAATCGATGTTAAAAAGGTAACAACTAAAATATTCAAGCGTATTTCCGCAGCGATGTTCTTAGATCTCAATAATAACAACTACAAGCAAGGAATATACGTGGGTAATAGGATAAGTACTATCTTCATTGGTATTAGTGAACGTTCAACGATTTTCGTGACTAATGTTACACTCAAAAATGTGAAATAAATATTTTATACAAAAAATTGGACCGACGTTATTAGTTGGTGCACTGAAAAGTATAAAATAATATTAATTCTATTGGTGGTGGTACTTGTGAAGTTGGTGCCAAAAGTTATCAATCTACCTGCAACTGCACAACTTCAAAAGTAACAGCACCAATAGAATTAATATTATTCTATACTTTTCAGTGCACCAACTAATAACGTCGGTCCAATTTTTTGTAAAAAATATTTATTACCTTTGATATTTACTTTGTTATATGTGCTATTTTTTATGCTTCGGTAATTTTTTTAGTTTTTCTTTTTTTGCACCACCTGCATTTTTCTAGATCGAAAAATCTCGAAAAAAAAAATCTCAATCTGGAAAAATCTCGGAGTGTAATTCTTGATCTCGTCTCAAAAAAAATGCAGTCTCGTACCGAAATCGAGACGAGGCGAGAAATCTCAAATTTCGAGAGTCTCGTGAAACCATAATAATAAATCATTTTCGAGGGCTTGTTTCAGTTTAGTGGAAATGACTTCAGACCTGACGAAGATTGGAAAATCTACTATATATAGATTTTTACATTAGGAAAGCTGAGGTAATTCGAAGGAACAGAAGCCGGCTCCAGGAAGACCTGGTGTGATTATCGACGATTTGGCCAAAATCGAAATAAAAAAGAAAGTGCATGCCTTTTATTTCAATAAGGAAATACCGACCTTGGATAAAGCCTAGCAGACATTAAAAGTAATGAAAATGTAACTGAAATTTGAAGAGATAAGTTGTGGAAAATTCTACGGGAAATGAAATTTAAGTTAGACAAATAAGAAATCGCTGCTGATTTAGAGTTCCAGAAATTGTCTGTTGAAGGAGAAAATACTTACGATCTTTAAGAAAATTCCGGAATGGAAATAGTAAATATATTATCTAGATGAAACCTGGTTTAATGCTGGCTATACAATAGGTAAAATGTATTTGAAGGGTATTTTTAACAAATGCTGGTTTTAATCCCCTCAAGTTCTGTAATCGTTATGGACAACGCCGGCTATCATTCAAGAAAATGGGAAAAGTTACCGACTAGTTCATGGAGAGAAGCAAATATCCTCCGGTGGCTTTTGGAAAAACTAAATCCCCATACCACTGAACTTAACCGATAGAGTTAATATGGTCATAGAACCAAATTTAAATCGTTCAGGTGCTGTTTTGAAAGGCATACATGTATTGCACAAGTAATAGATATTGATGAAAAAATTTAAGATCTAGAACACAGCAAAGACGAAATGATCGAACCACTGATTATAAAAGTAGGAAACGACGAAAGATCCTCCGATTGGTCTCTTTGCGATAACGAGCATGGATGAATCTTTTTGTGAGTGTGCAATATATAATAATTTATAAATAGATGTTTCTAACATAAAATCAATTTTTGTTTTTAATAATTCATAGTTGTTTAAAAATGTATCAATTGAAACTAACTGCATTTTTAATTATATCCCGGAGGTTCATTGAGCAATTCTATCCTAAAAGTTAAATAAATTAATTATTCTCTGCCCTTACCTACAGATACGCTTGACCCTATTTACAAGCAATATAATGAAAGATTTTCATTGTATTCCGACCCTTAACGAGCCGAAGCAGGTAGTGCTAGACTGGTCAAAAAACAAAAGCTGGAAAATATTTATAAGTTGCTAAGTTTATCGCTAGATGGCGGAACTCACACCGCGAATTAAAAAACAGGTGGGGGGAGGAGCAAATGTTTGTTTGAAAAAAACTGGATAACTTTTTCTTTGGTATGACCTATTTTGAATAACTTTTTTTATTCCAAACCGCTTTTTTGGGCGCTTCTACTGGAGTAACAACATTTTGAGTTTGATTATTTTCCGAGTCGGTAGATGACAAAGTCGCAATTTTTTATGAATTTCTCGAAAATCTCAAATGCAATGTATTTTTATTTTTCAATAGGAGGAAAGAGTGTGAAAAATTCCATTTACTGGTGAAAACCTCAATTTGATACGATTATTCCTCATTTATTTATTTAAAAATATATTTAAACCTTCATTTTTTCGCAATCATATTAGAAAACACTCTGAGTATCAGTAATTTAAAAAAAATTTCATTACCTATGTCGCTCTAGATGGGGTAATTGAAGTTTAGTGTAATTAAATGAGAATTGAACACAAATAACTGTAACAATAACCTAATACTTGAAACAAGAAAATTATAATAAGTAGTAAAGTATATCTTTCTTTATATACAATAACAAAAACTTCGGCACATTATTTTCCTTAGTCAGTTATTTTACGATTTTTCTCTCGGAAATGTCGGTTAGGGCTAGATAACTTAGAACCTAGAACTAAATAAAAAAAGTATTAATGACGCCATAAGTGCTCAAAGTGTCGTGGGCAATACAAAGTTGTAACCTGCTTGGGAAGTTATTTGTGTTTAAATATCATTTAATTACACTTAACTAAAATTAATTAATATAGAGTGACATAGGTAATGACAATTTTTATTTATTGTTAAAGTAGGTTATATAAAATAAAGGTAACTTTAATAAAAATTACTGATACTCAGTGTTCGCTAATTTTGTTACGTAAAAATGAACGTTTAAATATATTTTTAAATAAGTCTTTACGGACTAATCATATCCAGTGGCGGTTTTCACCAGTAACTGGAATATTTCAAGCTCTTTCCTCCAGTTAAAATAAAAATACTATTGCATCTGCGACTTTGTCAGAAAGTGTCATCTGCCGACTCGTAAAATAATCAAACTCAAAATGTTATTACTCCAGTAAAAGCGCCCAAAAAAGCGCTTTGGAATAAAAAAAAGTTATTCAAAATAGGTCATACCAAAAAAAGTTATACACTTTTCTTCAAACCAACATTTGCTCCTCCCCCCACCTGTTATTTGACAAGATAGAGAAAAAACTTTAATACAAAAAAGTCGTCTTATTTTCAGTAGGTTACAAAAGAAATATTTTCAATATAGGTCAACTTGGGATAATTTTGAAAAAAAACTGTGTCTTTTAATTCGCTGTGTGAGTTACGCCCTCCAGCGGTAGACTTAGCAACTGATAAATATTTTACAGATTTTCCTTTTCGCCGATCTGTCTCTAAATTTTATTTTCTCCGGGTCCTCCGATTAAAGGATCTTGAGATCCGACATCCTTTATTAATGGGCCACCAAGTACAGGTTTTGCATATTTAATTAGGGTTTATTACTCTCTGTCGTTTTCGAACAGACTATAGTGAAATCGTCTTGAGGTCAACCTGTTTAATAGAATTGATTAACATCAATTGCAGTTTGATATCTAAGGTCATATTTGTTTAGTTTAGCTTATTTATTTATGATCTTATACATTGCATTTCAGTCTCCCCAGTGGGGGAATTACAAATAGAATATAACAGGGATACCTATAGTATACACTCCTGCACCCAAGCGTTAATAACAACCTCCTTGAGTGGGAGTCAAAAAAACAACTTAAAATTATTTGCATATAATACATTTTGTTTTGTTTACTCATCCTGCGTTCTTCCATCTCTGACTTTTTTGGCACAATCTATTTAAAAATTAAACACTTAACAAAAGTGAATAAGACATATCTTCCAAATATTAACCTTATATTATAGAAACTAAATTCCAATAGTTACTCCTCTAATAATCCTGACTTCAGGTGTAATTATATATACAGGGAGTTAGATAAGAGTGCTACGAAAATTCAAGGGGTTATTCCTTGGCCAAGTCTAAGAATATTTTGTCCTATGATGATTTTTTTAAAACCCCTTTGTTTCGAAGATCGCTGGTTGCGCCAAGGTGGGCCACACAAATGGCCTACTCGATCCCCAGACTTAATCTGCCTGGATTATAATGTAAGGCGATATCTGAAGTCATTCGTTTACGCTATTCCAGTGAAGAATTTGAACGACTTGCGAAATCGGATAACTCAATAATTAGAAACGACCTTGGTGTGTTTGAAAACGTTTGGCTGTCAATGACGAGAAGATTGAATGCTTGTATCCAGGCATTTCGAACATTTTTTTGTAGATTTTATTTTTATGTCTGACCAATGCCCTAGTTGTTATATTGATGCGGACAGTAGTGTGATGACTGGTACCTAACACCTACCAAATTATCTTTTAGCTTTTAGTGCATTAACTGAATCATTACTTTAACTATTTTTTTTTAGAAAACCGTTCAACTGTTTTTTTTTACTTACTTTATTTCATATATACTCTTTGAGAAGGTGGTAATGAATAAACACAAGTTTAATAATAACAATTGCTAAGGCCGTTTTCAGACAACAGTCTTTATCAAAACAAGGCTACTGCCTAGCATCTAGAGCAAGCCGGTTGCCCATACTGTGTCACAGAGGAGTGTTATCCATATCCTACCAAAACAATAAAATTTCGTCTATTCGTTTCCGAGATAATCTTGACACTGAATGACAGACAGAACGATGGCTGAAAATATGTTTTTAACACTCTTATGTCGGGTATCTGTACCCAAACAAGGGAGTGAATATCAATATCTGTTGAAAACCGGACACCGAAAGTTCTACACGGTTTATAATTTCCATTCATAGCTACTTTTTTTAGCGGTAGGATGAAAGGTCAAATGATTAATTAGGGCCGTTACACTTCTTAGCGTTCGGCAAAAATCATTTAATATTTTTATCATAGAAATATATACAAATTAGATTGTTATCTTAAAATATGTAAATATAAGTCGTATGTTTACGAATACAAATATCTTAATCGCAAAACAATTCTCTTTGTTAAATAACAATAGATATATTCGAATTCAGCGTTATCTCAATCTGTTTAGAAGGTGTTTGTCGAGCACTGATTTTAAGTTTTTTAAATTTGCAAGTAAGATTTCAAATCACAATGATCTCATAAATATTTATAATAGCGTAGTTTGTGTTCCCGTCGAGTACTTCAAACCTTGATAAAATACATAGATGAGAATATAATATTTTGTCTTGGCTCCTATCGTGTGATCTTGACGTATAAATTGCTAATAATATTATTAACTGATTTGCTAATAACGATTTTATTGCTTAAATGCAATTAATCGATTCCAGTTAAAAATTCCACTGGAAGAATTTTAGCTTAATATAATTTTTAAGCCGGATATTACCAAATTTTGCAATTATAGAAGCTATTTTCTTTTCTTAATGATTCCAAGCTTATATGTGTAAAATAACACTTGGCCTTCAAAAATAAATAATATATCTGCAAAATTAAGCGAAGAATAATTTTTGAATGCAATTCAGGATCCACCATCATTTTATAATGAATATGGAAATTTATTAATTTTCTGAAGCAAGTTCGAAGCTCGTATCAAAAATTAACATGCAATAGTTTTTAATTAATTAATTAGAAAAGTGTAATGTCATTCAATAATAATGAATTTCACAATAAATATGTTCTTGATAGCGAGTTTCACAAAAGTCTGATGTTTAAAGTTAAAGCAGTGTAAAGAAAGGAAGTTTTTTTGTGGCTTTTTTGAAATTTCTTATCCTAAATCCCACTAAAACGTTTAGAAAACAACTTTAAAGGTTTCTTAATTTGTTTATCTTATCTAGTCATAAAAAATAAAAAAAATCATTTATATATAGGTATTACTGATCAAAGAAACTCACTTTCAAAATTTCTTACTTTATGAGGTGCCAATGAGTTTAAATTTGGCGCCCATGTTCGGTTGGTGCCTTGTAATGATTTCAAAATGGAAACACAACGAGTGTTGTGTTGATCAAATCTCAAATTTTTGATTCATGAATGGTGCGTTTGGAAGTTTGGCTAGTTTCGCCACGTGTTGTGTTTTATATCAACTTTAGACAAAACTGTAACTTCATATCAGAGGATGGGAGCCACCATCTTTTCAGTAACTTGTAACTTCAAGCTAACAAACTTTTTAGTATTTTTGTAAAAAACAAACTAACACTAAGATAATTACATTCATGAGCAGACCTGAGTAGGTCAGTATTGTTTGTGTGCATTGTTAGTTTTGATTTATAAATATTTTTTACAAAAAATTGGACCGACTTTATCAGTTGTTGCACTGAAAAATATAAAATAATATTAATTTTATTGGTGCTGGTAATTTTGAAGTGGTGCCGTTGTAGTTTGTTGTTGTAGGCACCAACTCCAAAAGAACCAGCACCAATATAATTAATATTATTTTGTATTTTTCAGTGCAACAACTGATAAAGTCGGTCCAATTTTTTGTAAAAAATATTTATCTCACATTTTGAGTGTAAAATTAGTCATGAAAATTGTTGAAACCGTAACTCTTTTGAAAAAATGTTCAATTTAAATATTTCCGGATATGGCCCCCTTTCTAATTTTCAAATCTCAAATTTTCGATTTTCAGAAAAATTTGCCCCTTCCACATAGCTGAAACACATATTTCAGACTGTAGCGCGGAAACGAATGATTATTTTCAAAAATGTCCAATTTAAACATTTCCGGATATGGAATTTTCGTTAATTCTGTCGTCTCGGATTTTCAATTTTTGCGAAAAATTGCCCCATCCACACCCTTTGGGGGCGGTTTTTGGAGGGAAGGACATTTTGGATTCGATTTTCCTCAATATGGGACCATTTCTCAACTCTCCTCTTTCAAATGAAACAAAAATCGTCTAAATCGGAGTACGAAAAATGTGTTGGGTTAACCAAGAAGAACGACATAGAGGAATTCATATGTCCGGAATGTAACTAAGAGCCTATTGACCGTTAGGGCTTTTGTAAGTTCTTATTTCACTGTTACTTTCTTCTATACTCCTAAGAAAGCCCTCCAAAATTGTGTTTTCTTATCTTCACTTAAGAATATCTTGTTTTTACCAAAACTGATTGTTGGAATAAAGTCTCAAGATTGTTTTTTATTGATTTTATTTAGATTTTGTAGTTTTATGGGTAGATTAGGTTTTGCTAAGCCTAAGATGGCCCACTGAGTAATTAATGACCAAAACATCTAATTACTGACTGATTGGGTTTGGGCCAGTCGACTTTAGAGATTTTTAAAGAGTTCTGAAATAAATAATTTTTATGTTGATTTTGTAAACATATATGTAAATAACTTTTATTGCGATAAAGTTGTTTTCAAAAATTATTTCAATATGTTTCTAATTTATTTCAATATTGCAAAAATGGGCCTTACAAAGTGCACGTACCTTATACTAAATAGGAATTATGCACTTAACAAAAAATTACACTTCGATTGTCTCCACTGAAGTAGAATTCCCATTCTGGATCTATGTCAAGGTCAGCAAACAAGTGCTACATTGATCGATTGTAGTGAAATTAAGTGAAAGTGAATAGAAGTGAAAATTTATTTCAGTCAACATTCTTCTCCTAATGCTTTCTTGACAATGTGACGTTAATAACCTGTGTAAAAATCAATTAAGGCAGGCGACAATAAAATAAATATAGTTGATGACCACAAGGTTGCAAGGAAAGTTGTTGGTATTATTGTCATTGACTCTTTTATTTGCAATTTTCAAGAAAAACTGCACCTCAGATCAACATTTTTACAGAATATTCACCAGACTGATTTTGTATGACTGCAAGATATACCCCAGCATTCAATATCAGTATCATTTCATATTATTTATCCATCATATAATCAATAAGTTATATTAGAAAGAAAAAAAAATCATTTTGTAAGCTCCAATGTACTCGTATTTTTAACCGACTTCCCAAACGGAGGAGGTATACAATTCGACTGTATGTTTGCATGCTTTTTTGTGGCTGTTCGCGACTTTTGATGATTTTTATTTGAGAGAGGACTATTGAGAATTGGTCCCATTGAAAAAAAAAGAACAATTTTTCACATGCACTCCCCTCAAAAACTTTTCCCCCAAATGGGGCGGTGGGGGCAATTTCTCCCGAAAATTGAAAACTCGAGACGGCAGAATTTCCGCGTTACATTCTGAAATATGTGTTGCAGCTATGATGAAGGGGAAAATTTTTCAGATAACTAAAAATTCTAGATTGAAAAATTA
Organism: Crioceris asparagi; assembly: GCA_958507055.1. NCBI lineage: Eukaryota > Metazoa > Arthropoda > Insecta > Coleoptera > Chrysomelidae > Crioceris > Crioceris asparagi. The sequence continues at coordinate 125,504,098 of OY293826.1, forward strand.
GAGAAGGGACCATATCTGAAAATGTTTAAATTGAACATTTTTTCGAATAAGTTACGGTTTTCGAGTTACATGTGTATTTCCGCTATGTGGAATGGCCAATTTTTTCGAAAATTGAAAATATGAGCCAGTCAAATTAAAGAAGAGATTATATGTAGGTAGCAATATTTAAATTATTTTTTTTAAAGAGTTTTCGAGATACAGCAGTAAAGTCTGAAATATGTATATCTGTGAAGTTTTGAGATCTGTGAATAATAACAAATACAAGCTAAGCCTTATACATGGTAATAGGTTAGTACAATTTTCATGACTCAAAAGTGCGAAATAAATATTTTGTATAAAACATTGGACCGACTTTATTAGTTGGTGCACTGAAAATAGAAAATAGTATTAATTCTATTGGTGCTGGTACTTTTGGAGTTGGTACCTACGTCAACAACCTACAACGGCACAACTGAAAATTTTATCTAACATGATTGACCTAAAGATCATTTGAGGCAACATTTAAATCTGATATTTTTCTAAAAATTAGTTAGAGTATTAGAAAGGCGCAAATTTTTCGCCGATATATTTTGAAATAAGTGATTAGCTATTGGTAACTCTACAAGTACCAGCACCAACAGAATTATTATTATTATTATGTAATAATTTTCCGCGCATCTCAAGCGAGCTTAAGCTTTTATAAAAAAAATATTCCCGTGAATTATTGCTGAAAAGAGAAGAGTATGACTAAAGAAGATAAGTAGGATATTATTTACCCATTTTCCTGAATATTGTAAAAACTTCAATATTTGGATATTCTTTTGGAAACGGTAACAATATTGCGTCATCACTGCAAATGTTACAATTAATTAATTAATTAACCAGATAACAGTTCAACTCTGATTCTTGTGTCTCTTATCGATGTTCCAGTTTTATCAGTTTGAGTCACGAATTGATTAACTCCATACTGGATGGCATGCATTATATCAATAGATCTCGTTTCGATTCCGGCTAGACGTGAAGCTATGCCATCTCGTTGAAAGCACTGGCAACCTACCACGAGTAGGTATAATCTAAACACCTTTAATTAGGTATCGGAGCCATTCTTTTTGTCTCTTCTACGATCCATCAGTAGACACAATTTTATGTTTTCTGAAACTCTAAACATAATAATCTCAAAGATCCTAGAAATAGAAGCATGACAGACTTTAAGGTTCTTACTTTGTTTGTGCTTGGACCAAGCTGTGAGCATCAATTTTTTTATGTAGACAAAAAACACGATTTGATGAAATTACCAGCCTGCATTCTAATCGAGATGATTTCAGTTCAGATGAGATCATATTTCGCAATTCTACTTTTCAAGATTGCTATAATTGAAGTAACCTTGGTATTTCGTTGAACAATTAATTGAGATATGAATTTAAAATCGTGAAGTGAAATAGGCTCCAAGACGTGGTGGATGTTATCGTATTATGGTACGTGTATTTCATATAAATTGGAAATGAGAACAGAAGATTACGAAATTTTATTATTTTCGACCGACAAACCGACCGGAGGAGGTATACAATAATTCAAATGTTAGTATATATGTTTTTTTTTAGATTTTCGCGCCATATAAACAGTAAAGGTTCTCCGATTTTCATGAGTTTTTTTCATTTGAAAGAAGACTATTGAGACATGGTTGAATTAGAAAAAATCGACATTGCACCATAAATAATAATAGATTAAACGTCACATAATGATTTAAGTTTTAATATGTGATCCGCTTTACTCGGAATTAATTAAAAAAGATCTACATTTTCTAATGATTTTTGTCCTTGAACACCCCAAAACGAATTTCTGAATACGGGCCTGGTGCTGGTACTTTTGAAATTGGTACCGAAAGTCTTCTAACGGTAATTGCACAGCTTCAAAAGTATCAGTACCAAAAGAATTAATATTATTTCTTATTTTTCAGTGCATCAACTAATTGAGTCGGTCCAATATTTTGTAAAAAATATTTATGTTGATCAAGTATGTCTAACCGTTTAATATAAAAATAACAATAATGTGACCAAAATATAATAGATATTTTGGATATATGGATAAACAATACAAAATTCAGATGAATTATGGAATATGTATTATTTTGAACGCTTCCAGACGTTATGCTCCTTAATGAAATAGCCTTTTTACAGAAGGCAGATTCTCTTAACCTAATTTTACAACAATGTCCCACGCATCACTCAATTTCTTCAATCTCTGGATAAAAAAAATAATACTTCAGCCACACAGTGTTTTTTAAAAACACCTTGTGGAATTTTTAAATTAATTCAAGTAGATATTATAAATCAATTCGTATTAATCTTTTTTTTTCTAGAGGAAAAACTCGCATTAATCAATACAATATGTTACCTTTCAGAATATATTTGTTTTGGCGACCACCATTTGCTGAAACAGGTTTCAATTAAATTTTTGCATAGGTATATAAAACTAGTTTGTATGAGTTGTATTTTGAAACCATTTTGACCGACGCACCCAAACGGGCGAGGTATACAATTCGAATGTGCTTTTTTTTGGATTGTGCGCGTCTGTGCCAAAAGCCTTCTATATGACTACAATTGTACAAAATGCTATTTGGAATTTGGAACCGATGGCTTAAATAGAATCAAAAATAATAAACACAGATTTACCACTTTAAACACCAACACTTTTTATTGTCAAATCCGACAATTGTAAAATAATATTAATTCTATTGGTGGTGGTACTTTTGAAGTTGTGCAGTTGCAGGTAGATTGATAACTTTTGGCACCAACTTTACAAGTACCACCACCAATAGAATTAATAATATTTTATACTTTTCAGTGCACCAACTAATAACGTCGGTCCAATTTTTTGTAAAAAAATATTTATTTCACACTTTTGAGTGTAACATTAGTCACGAAAATCGTTGAACTTTCACTAATACCAATGAAGATAGTACTTATCATATTACCAACGTATATTCCTTGCTTGTAGTTATTATTGAGATCTCAGAACATCGCTGCGGAAATACGCTTGAATATTTTAGTTGTTACCTTTTTAACATCGATTTTACTCATAACTTCAAGGGAAAAATGTTCATTATAAATGTTGCTACAAATAATTATGTCATTCATGTACTGCCCAAAGATTTTCAATTTTCGACAGAAATCGCCCTCTCCACATTGCACATTTGAGACTTTAACATTTGTCTATCTCGAAAACCGTAACTTTTTTTGAGAAAAGATTCAATTTAAACGTTTCCGGATATTGTCCTATCTTTAATTATACCACCTCAGATTTTCAATTTTCGCCCCCTTTGGGGGCGGTTTCCGGAGGAAAAAAGATGTCGGATTCCCGTTTTTATGACTATGGGACCATTTCTCAAGGCTCCTCTTTCAAATGAATCAAAAATCTTCAAAATCGGACTACGATTACTATATGAAAGGCGCGCACAAACCAGAAAAAAAAGCACACAGTCGAATTGTATACCTCCTCCGTTTGGAGTTTGTCGGTCAAAAACACAGATATTTATACGTTTTTCCAAGATACAGTGAAAATCCCTAGAAATAGTGTCTGTCAGTTTCAAGTTAATATCTTTTCCCCCGTATGCAGTTTCGAAAATGAATATTTTCGGTTCATTTGCATTTTCAGATGTTCATATTATAAGCAGCAAATAATGTTCAGCATACCAAAATATTTATTATCTCGTAAATGAGGTACTGGTGAGTTCACGAGTGTGTTGTTATTTAAAATCTCCAAATAACTTTATGAATATATTAGTTCCAGCACCAGTGAAATCAATATTATTTTGTATTTTTCAGTGCACCAAATAATAAAGGCGGTCCTACGAGTTATAGAAATACATAAAACAAACATACAGTCGATTCCACAGAAAATTAATTCTCTATCTTCTCACAATTTATTCATTCTTTTAATTTATTTTCTCCTTATGGATTTATAATAATAATTCACATGGTTAAGTTCAATCTACATACAAGAATTACACAGGAAAGAGTCAGGTGTTAGTTATTTCATGACATATGATATCAGTATTCACAGCCTTTCAGGAAATGTCCTTGCGCATATATGCACTGGGAAGTCTCTCACGTAGTATATATAATATGTATTTGACTTGTGAAACAGCTTTATTATTACAATAAAATTAATTGTTATAAGCAGGTCAAACTGAGATACAATAAAAATGATGGTATTTTAGCATAAGTACTTATTTATTATGAAAATAAACACGTTAGCATTATGATGTAACAAATTGTGGGAATTTGGAGAGATTAGACGCCAATAGAGAAGATAGAAAGTGAAGCCATAGTGCTAAATGATTTCATTTTGTTTGGTTTATTGAACTTAAACATTAGGTGGTGGGTATAATGATGAGGCGCGTAATTTTGAAGTTGTAATATTTAATTTGAGAGAAGTGAAAGGATAAATACATAATTTTGATGTGAGAAGAACTATTGACAAAATTTATTTGTGTAAATATTATAATTATTTGATTTTGATCCTCACGCTTATATCTATTAAGTACATAACTATTCCAAATTCTAATGTATTAGTTATAACTGACAACTCATTAAACAGAATCTGTGTTGTAGATTTAAGCTCATAGTAGCTTTGAAGCACAATTTTATATTCGTAAACATCGACTTTTTGACCGACGAACCAAACGGAGGAGGCTCTTCGATTTTTATGATTCTTTTTTAATTAAATAGAGCACTATTGAGGCTTGGTCCCATATAAGGAAAAATCGATATTCAACATGTCCTTCCCGTCACAATTTCTCCCGAAGGGGGTAGAGGGGGAACTTTTTTTCGAAAATTGAAAATTTAATATGAAAAAAGAGATTTTTTCCGACAACGTTTAAATTGGACATTTTTTTAAAAATCATCATGTTTTCGATTAACAGCAGTAGGAATGTCTGAAATATGTGGTGGCGGCAATTTTTTTTTCGAAAATTGAATATATAAAACGGCCAAATTTAGGAAGAGATTATAATAATAATAATCTTTAATAATAATAATCTTTATTCAGGTTAACATACAAATCTTGATTAAAAAATAGTATGCTAATAGATTGTCTGACTTAATAAAGTCCAACAATCCCCTACCGAGATACAAATAGCATCTGTGTGTAGACCTGAACTTAATAAGTATATATATGTAGCAACATTTAAATTGGACATTCTTAGAAAAAAATACGGTTTCCGAGTTACAGCAGTAGTAATGTCTGAATATATGCAGGTATTTCCGCGATGTTTTGAAATCTCTCAATAAGTACAAGCAAGCTATTAGCTATTATCTTTCTTTGGTGAAAGCTTGAGAAACGGTCCCATATTCTAAAAACGCAAATCCAAAATCTCCCTCCCTCCGAGAACCACCCCCGAAAGGGGTGGAAGTGGAAAATGTTCTCGAAAATCGATAATCTGAGGTGCTATAATTAAAGATAGGACAATATCCGGAAACGTTTGAATTAAATATTTTTTTAAAAGAGTTAAGGTTTTCGAGTTAGAGGCATGTTAAATTCTCAAATATGTATATTTTTGCTATGTGGAAAGCGCGATTTCTTTCGAAAACTGATAATCTGTGGGTATTACATGAAAGACCTAATTATTTGTAGTAAAATCGTACCATTGCGTATTTCAGCAGCGATGTTTTGAGATCTCAATAATAATAACTACAAGCAAAGAATATACGTGGATAATAGGATAAGTATTATTATCATTGGTATTAGTGAACGTTCAATAATTTTCGTGACTAATGTTACGTTCATAAGTTTGAAATAAATATTTTTTACAAAAAAATGGACCGACGTTTCTAGTTGGTGCACTGAAAAATACAAAATAACATTAATTCTATTGGCGCTGGTAATTGTACTGTTGGTGCCAAAAGTTATCAATCTAACTGCAACTGCACAACTTCAAAAGTAACAGCACCAATAGAATTAATATTATTTTCTATTTTTCAGGGCTCCAACTAATAACATCGGTCCAATTTTTTTTAATTGTTTGTTGTCTCCGCATCCTAAAAACCAATAATAATTACGAGTAAATTGACGGTTTTGATAATAGGTAGAATTTATTTGAGAGCGGTAGGAAAATGGGGTATAGATTCTATATTTAAAGAATAATATCCTGATAATTGAATTATTGAACCTTCTATTCTAAAATGTGAAAGTTCAACATTCTTCTCCGATCTAATGAACTCAAGTACAATGACATTTTTTACGGATAATTTTACTGGATACGTTTATTGCAGCAATTACCTTATCAGTCCTACTGAACTGGAAATGCATCTTATACAATTACAACCTGTTATCTAGCAACAGTTCGATACTTTTGGTTTTTCATAAAATTTTAAAGCAGTAAGTATTAGATGTTATGCAAAGATATGAATAAATCCTATTCAATATCACGTTTTTGTATATTAGCAAATGTCGATCCAAAATTAACTGGCCTAGATACATATATACATCTTTAAAATTCGTGAAACCGATTTGAAAATCAACCTATTCAGATGACTGGGGATGTTACCGGTCTTTATTTTAATTTCTGACAAAAGTTGTAGCCAAAAATCATATCGTCATAAATACCTATTTATAAATTTTGGTAAATTTTTATGATTTTTGCTAGTTCGGTAGGCCATAATTTCAAAATTATGTCCATTTACGAATTGGATCGAGAACTTCAGACTACTTTTGTAATAAATTACGATTTCTCAATAATGGTAAATATCTAATACTGCGATGAGTAATACTATGTTGTAAGTGCCAGAAATTAGAAATTTTTACATTTTTGGTTTGTGCGCGCATTCTATATAGAAAATATACTCCGATTTTCATGATTTTTGATTCATTTAAAAGAGGAGACTTGAGAAATGGTACCATATTTATAAAAACGCGAATCCGAAATCTCCTTCCTTTCAAAAACTGCCCCCCAAGGGCTATGTGGAGAGGGCGATTTCTTTTGAAAATTGAAAATCTGTGGAAACTACATGAAAGACTCAATTATTTGTAGCAACATTTATAATGAACATTTCCTCCTTAGAGTTACGGTTTTAGTGTTACTACGATGGTACAATAGTTAAATCAGTGCACCAACTAATAACGTCGGTTAAATTTTTTGTAAAAAATATTTATTGGATCCAAAGAGTTATCCGAAATGTTCTTTCCAACTTAAGTGTTTAAGTATTTGAATAATGATAAGTGTAATTTAAAACAAAAATATTTTGCCAAGTTCTGACCTTTCCAGAAATTTATCCATACAATATCAATGCTGAATAAAAACTTATGTACGCGTATATGCAAAAAGTTATTTACGTTACATCATTTTTAATCCACCTGTTGAATGAAAACTCTTTTGATTCAAAGGAGTGTAGAATGTTGACATTCTTCATGGTAAAAATTGCTTCTGCTATTATTATAACTACAGCATTTATTATTTGTTGGCGCTTATTTTCTAATGACTGGTAAAACTATTTACATTTAACTAACGAGATTTACAAATTGCATTTTTCTGGTCAACTTCTTAATCACTTCAGATTTTTGTGACGTTTAATTGAGGTTATTTCCAGGAACATTAAATTCGTATTAGTTTCCAACGTTTCATACACAATATAGAAAAAGTATTTCCAACTAAACAGTATCAGTTAAAAAAAAATTATGCATATTTATAAGAAAATTGAAACTCTATCCGTATTTATTCATCAAAACATTTGCCATGGTACTAATATATGTAAGCATAAGAAACAAATTTGTGTATCATTTGTTTCACTTTCGGAACGTAGCAATGTTTTTTCTTATTAATATTCTTATCCTCAAGTATATAAAATTGCAACTAGTTCCAATTTTTACACGAAAAAAAGGAATAAAACATTCACTACAATTGCACCAATAATCACATTTCGAAGTACTGAATTTATAAGCATATTAATTTAAATATTATTTTCAGGGAAACGCAAAGCAGAGTTTTTTATTATTTGATGAATCCTATATGGCATACAATTGAAAAGTATTTTCTCAATAGAGAATAAAGAATATTTGTCCTAGATTATCACGACTTATGGATCAAGCTGTGGCCGTTTTATAGGTAGTCAAAATGATGATAGTACTCACTCTTGAACTCGAGTCCTTCGGGAGGACAGGGACCCTTGTGGAGAAGACATGCCGCATAATAGCTGACCATTCTCCTGTTATTGAGGATCATCTCGATATTAATGTGCTCGTACTTGGTATTGTAGTAGTTTACTGGGGCAGACAGCGCCATGCTGAAGATGCCGGATATTGTAAACACAAACGATATCATAGCTAACTATATACCTAATACGACAGTGCTGTAACTTGTCGCACAGAAATATTGTGCGCTACTGGAGCAGCTCTCTGGGTAGATACCTATTCTTGGAGCGCTGCCAAAGAAGTGGAGGAGTCTTCGATGACCTTCGTGCTATGGGTGTTTTCGAACAAAAACCGGCCGATTACTTTGTTAATTGGTTTTATGATAATGACATTTGAGGCACGCGTTAATCGCATAATGAGGTTTTGTTTGTTTACAGAGATTTAGTTAGTGCATATAATTTCTTTGCTGGAAGCAGCTCTCTTAGCTCTAGTTATTTTACTTGGACCGTTGATTTTCTTGGATAGTTATCACATTTTTGACAACGTCCATCTTCACCTTTTTCCTTGAAAACTGATATATTAATATCATTGTATTATAATGTAGACCTTCGCTAAAAGGTACATTTTTAAAGTTTATAAAATGATTGCGTAAAGAAAGTTCAAGAGCAAGTATATTTCTTTATTATGGATATGATAGATACAATAAATATTTTTTACAAAAAGTTGTGCCGTCGTAGCTCGTTGTTGTAGGCACTCCAAAAGTACCAGCACCAATAGAATTAATATTATTTTGTATTTTTCAGGGCAACAACTAATTAAGTCGGTCCAATTTTTTGTAAAAAATACTTATCTCACATTTTTGAGTGTAACATTAGTTATGAAAATTGTTGAACTTTCACTAATGCCCTAGAAGATTTAGCCTTAGCTTGTACTTGTTATTTATTATTCAGAGATCTCAAAACATCGCGGCGCAAATATACATATTTCAGACTTTACTGCTGTAAGTCGAAAACAGTAACTCAAAATCCGTAACTCAATTTAAATGTTGCTACATATAATCTTTTCCTTAATTTGGACGTCTTATATTTTCAATTTTCGAAGAAAAAGCTTTTCCAGACTTTACCATTGCGAAACTCGGAAACCGTAACTCTAAAAAAAATCTATTTAAACGTTTCTGGATATGGTCTTAAGGTCTCCATTCTCAGATTTTTTATTTTCGAAAAAAGTTGCCCCCTCCATTGGGCGGTTTTTGGAGATAACGGATTTAAATTTTCTTAATAATGAGTCCATTTCCCAACTCTCCTCTTTCAAATAAAACAAAAATCGTCTAAATCGGAATAGGTTTACTGTGCAAAACAACAATAAAAAAATCAAACATACAACCGAATTGTATACTTTCTCCTTTATTGAAGTCGGTCAAAAAATATATGAAAGATATACCTGCTCCCAAAGGATATGTCAGAAAAAGTTATATGACGTAAACTGATATATACAGGGTAATTTAAAGATTTAACCTAAAAATAAGATGGGTGATCTACTTAGAGATTCAAGCATCTTGAAAAATAGAGCAAAGAGGTAATTGAAAGCTCGTATTAAAATTAGAATTGTGCCAGAAGCGTTGAGTTTAGGCAGGGCCAGTTTCTTAGATGTAGCTGTATCTATATAACATAAAGGATGAAAAGACTATAGAGAGTATATAGAGTATATAGCTAGCTGTTCTACGCCGCACTTTCCGGGCAAACACTTTGGTAGAGCTAACAAAACATAAAGTCATCAAAAGCCTTGAGTATGGAACCATTTTACCCCTACTCGCACGTAGAACCAGTCCAAAGACCAACCCACAAACAAGCACTAAGAGAGAACAGCATTTCTCCTACACATGTCTTAGAGATTTTCCTTTAAGGAACACTCAACCTATTAGGCCCAGTCACGCTTACAGCCACTACCAGATCATTCTTATCACATTCTAAATACATACATACCATCAAAATCCAGCCATAGATATCTAAAATATAGAACAGATTTTCAGGTACGGAACCCACCAGATAGAGTCCAACGGACACTGAATGTTTGACACTACTAGTACTAGTAAATTTGGATGGGATATCTCGAATAGTGTAAGTGTTTAACGGTATGTGATATTTAGCAACCTCCATTTTGATTCGGAATATTCAAATTTATTAGTTATTACCTAGTTTGCAACATACCTACCATTGAATCTCCTACGGCCTTTTACCTGCTTATTCACCTTGTTGTGCTAAGAGGGCGCAGTAACCTCCAAGCCCCAGGGAGCGATACCGGTGGTGGCGTACCTGCTGGACTGGTAGGGTGGTCACCCACGCCTGTAAAGATGAGGTGGTGAAGCTTAGAAAATCTGCTATGGTGCAGCGTCTGACCCAGAGTGGGCGGCTGCCAAAGCGTCGGTACCTAGAATGGGCGAGTGAATAGGAATCGTCAACCCGTGTGGCCAGCGTGGCGAAAAAGGCCAACGACATACCTTAATCTTAAAACAAACAGACTTGATCCCCAGGTGGGTAGAAAATCTCACACCTCCAGAAAGAAGGTGTGCATCGAGGAATCTCAGGGATGCAAAAATTGGCAAATATACCAAAAAGCTGGACATAAACCGAATAAGTTAAATACTGCCACTTATAACATGCTTATAACTCTTTCTTCAGATGATCGACTGTTGGAAATGGAAGAAGGGAGAAGAACTTATAAAATGGGATGTCATAGGCATAAGTGAGGGAAAAAGAAGGGATGAAAACTAGATAACAAAGGAGAAGATGATTTAGAGAAGTTGAGTTCTTGGTCCACAAAACATATGCAAATAACAGTAGTAGATTTTAGATTTAAGGAGTTGTCATTACACTGCGACCTTGAGGTCTATTGTGCCCCCCATAGGAGCTGTTCTCGCCATTACGTAGTCTACAGCTCGCCCCCCAGTTCTAGAGTTCTAATAAAATCCAGAATCTGGGATAGCTTCAAGGAGATTATTTCCTCATTTCTGAATTCGCGTTGGCTAGCAATGGCGAGTCATTCTGTCACCAAGTGATCCGGCGTTTCCTTCTCCTCTCCACAGAATCTGCACTTGTCTCTCTCTGCTAGACCCAATCCCGTTAGGTGCTTCCTGAGGCGAAAATGCCCAGTAAGCACCTAAGATCCAGATACTTCATAGATCTTGCAGTATTAGAGCTCAGGGAGATTCCGCCAGAGTGTTTCTCTTTCTGTTTCTTCCTTCACCTGAAACTCTTTCTTGTAGGTACATTTACCTGTACTACAGAAAGGTTCAGGGCCAATGAAAGGAGTTCGTGCTCCTTTTCTGGTAAGTATGTTGGCCTCTTCATTCCCTTTGACTCCCGAGTGGCCAGGAATCCAGACTAAACATATTATATACCAATCGATATGGAATTAAGAAAAAAACATTTTTCACATTAAAACCCTGTAGCATTCAAAGTTATATACAGATAGCTTGATTTTATCAACAAAAATTCGAATTGCTATTTGGAAAAATAGGAGCGATGATGGCTTAAAATTTAATGGCATTAGTGTTTATCAAACTGTCAATATTCTATTAGCTCTGCAGTAAATAAAAGTCAAAACCTTGAGATTATTACCATTGATGATTCAAAATGTTTATGTTCGAATGACTGAGCATGTATTATCTTGCCACCGATTATAACCGAAAAGCTCTTAGAAAACATTTACAGATGAAGATTTTCGACAAGATCAAGTCCATATCTTCAGTAAATAATGAACTAAAGAAGATATGAGCAGAAATGCAGGACCCTGTATATGATACAATATTTTTATATTAAAATTAACATTGAAAATTTTGTAAATTTTCCAAATACCGCTCCCAGAATTTATTTCGATGAAACTTGATTATCTTGTTTCTGCTAGTCAAAAGATGATTGAATTCCAATAATGCATCTTCTGGGCTATGCTATATAAAGCTCCCTACCATAATAATTACAGATCCAGCTAGACGTTATCCTTGGAACAGACACTCCTATAAGCAATCTAATTAATATTCATAAGCAATCCCAGGAAGCAAGTCAATTCAACTACAAAACAGTTTACGTATTGTGTACCAGAAATAAACGTCGATTACTAGTGGTTAATCATCAAAAGTTTGATAGCTAATAATATCAATAAATAACGCATTAAGCAAAAGTACTAGAATATAAATATATTTTTTTTACGAAAAACTGGACCGACTTTCTTAGTTGGTGCACTGAGGAATACAAAATAATATTAATTCTATTGGTGTTGGTATCTTTGAAGGTGTGCAATTGTAGTTAGATAGAAGACTTTTGGCACCAACTTCAAAAGTACCAGCGCCAATAGAATTAATATTATTTTGTATTTTTCAGGGCACCAATAAAGCCGGTCCAATATTTGGTAAAAAATATATATTTCTCACTATTGAGTGTAACATTAGTCATAAAAATCGTTGAACGTTCACTAACACCAAAGAAGATAGTACTTATCCTATTACCCATGTATATTCTTTGCTTGTACATTTTATTATTCAGCGATCTCAAAATCGCTGCGCGGAAATAAACGTATTTCAGACTTTACCACTGCTGTAACTCGAAAACCTTAGCTTCTTTTGAAAAATGTCCAATGTTGCTACATATAATCTTTTCTTTTCATCTCATATTTTCAATTGCCCCCTCCACATAGCGGAAAAACAGATAATTCAGTCTTTACCATTGCTGTAACTCGAAAACTGTAAATATTTTGAAATAATGTTCAATTCAAACGTTTCCGGAAATGGTCATATCTATAATTCTACCGTTTTAGATTTTAGATTTTCAAACAAAATTGCCACCTCCACCGGGGAAAGGGATTTCGGATTTGAGTTTTTCAAGATATAGGACCATTTCTCAACTGTCCTCTTTCAAATAAATCAAAAAATATCAAGATCGTAGCAAGTTTTTTATGCAAAACGCGCGAAGAGTCATAAAAAAAAACTCCTTTTTTGGAATCCGGTAAAGAAATGCGATATTCCGATGAATCCAAAAACTTATGCCAAAAGTAGTGAGTTATTTTTAAAAGATTTAGGATCACAATTTATGGGCAATTCAAAAAGCGTTCGAAGTCCTATAGTCTATGCCCACAATGCCACCGTGCACTCGAAATTAAACCAGGAATCACCCATTTAAATAAATAAACAATATTAATTAACACCCTGTATATAAATAGATTAGCCATAATGTAAGAGGACTGATCTTTATCATTAAATTAATCCTGAAAAACTGCAGGCCTGAACAATCTGAATAATATTTAGGTAATAGCCTTGGGCTAATCTGAGCCTGAGTAGCTAGGAAAATTACAATATTTTCAATTGAAAGATAAAACTCACATCATTTATAATTATAGTGTCAGTGTTAATATTTTTAATATATTAATGTTCTCTATTTATTGCTCATTTCCAAGAAATAGCCTCAATGCTGAAAGATAAAGTTTGGTCACTTTGATAACTGAAAGTCAACTGAATGAAAAATATTTATACATATATAAATGAAGGTACCAGGAAGAAACTGATTATTTCTTAAAATTTATATTGAATAATAAGATCATGAGAATATTTTTATTATGGACCTGTTCTACTATATTAATTAATTGTACCTATAATTATTAGAGATTTTATCACAAAGCTGACCACTGTACAAAAGCTTCGCTCACACTTCTGAGGTACTATTTTAGGAATAAGTTCTGATTTATTTAGAGATTTGTGGGGCTTTATATCTAATACAAATGCCGTAGAAATATTTTAAAGAATAATTACATTGGTGGATCCTTAGAGTAAAAAAGTCACTTATTCATCATAACAGTATTGACAATAGTTTTTCACCATAGCCAAAATTCTATCTTTGTACAGATCAAAGTCCTCTTGAATTCTAACTTTGGCTACCATATCGCCCAATTTGTCTTCTTCTGTCATTTCGTTGATCTGGTGAATCTCCTCCATATCTGCAAGAGCTACTTCAAGTAATGTTATGCATAGTATGAGTGCATAAAGGGAGTATCGTTTCCAATGTTCCATTAGTTTGGAGAAAGGGAAGAGCTTTTCCGGATCACTTCCAAGCTCTTTCAGAAACTTTGTAAAATGGTCGTAGTAATGTCGCAGAAGTGATTCTAGCTGATCTAGTTCCTTTTCAGACCCTACATGATAGAGGAAATTGGAGAGATCTAAAACTGGAGAGTGTATGCTGCAGAGCTGCCAGTCTAATATGGAAACTTCTAGAGGCTTTGCATTGTCACCATCCTGAAATTATAGAAATAGCTATCTAGTATAGGTTCAAAAATATAACTTTCAATATGTTTCGTTTACAAGAGAAACATGTAGTCTTTGCATTATATATACAAGGTGGGGCATCGTAAATGACACGGTCTATGTATAAGAAACCATGTGATATTATGTTTTTGTTTTTGACCGGTACGATAAAAAATATCCATAAGCATAATCTAAAACTATTTCAACATCCTATTCTTATAGTTATTTTCGGCTTGAGAGCCCAAATGAAGGTGATTTACTTCAATATTCCCTATAACTCCTTTCCGTTTTGGAAATTTCTGAAGATATGTTAAATTGCATGAGAGATTATTTTTACTGTGTCCACGGTCGATAGTTCTGTTATTACAGGAATAAACAAAAAAGTTTTTCACAAAAATGTAGGCACTCTGTTTCCTCATTTTGAAATTATCACCCTAAAAATCCAGAACAACGTAAAGAACACACGAGAACAACTCGAAGCATCGATATTGGAGGTTATGTAGTATAAATAACCATGTCAATCATAGAAGAGACAGTCAGTCAGTTAGCGTGAGTCTACACTAGTTCATTCATAGAACACTGAAAATATATAGCTGTGTAATTATTAGTGTAAATAAATAAGTGACAATAAATCAAACCTAGTTCAATTAGAATTCCCGTTACAATCGGTAACCACTATTCATTTTCAGTAAAGATCCATGAGAATATTATTTCAACTAAATAGTTGACAAAATGAAATTATTGTTATGCTCTAGCAAGAGTAAGCAATATTACGCAGGCTGTGCAAAAATGCTATAAAATATTAATTAATTTGTCAGATAACTTCGTAGTAGCATCGGTATTTTTTAGAATAATATTGATAAAATTGTGTGTGTGTTCCGTGTTTGCAATAGCTTTCAAAATGATTTTTCTCCATAGAAGAACTAATATATATGGTATGGCTGTTGGGAGCAAGTTTTTGCACAATTAATGGATTCAATGTACGGGGTCAGTCGTAGAATGAAAATTGCTGCAACAGAAAGAAAGGAATTTTACGTAGGTACTGCAAGCTGTAACTGAAAATCCTCATATCAGCGTCATGTACTTTCACGTTATCCCGAAATTAGTCAAACTTGTTTAGTCAAAATCCTTCACAAACATCAGATACATCCTTTCCACATTCAGCTAAATCAAGAGTGAACAGGCTTATGGTACGTGTAGATAGTCACGTGATGCGCTTCGAGAAAATGGCGACAATTTTGCAAAGCTTCGTAAACGGCAAGTAACGCACGATAATACGCTGGCCATTCAGATGGGTCAGAAGTGGGTACTGTGGCAGGGTCGAGCTTTTCCACTGATGTGGCTGAGACGCAAGAGCGAGTTGATAGACGCCTTACATGCTGCGCAGAGAGCTTGGATACCGCTTCTTGAAGTGGGGCTTGGTGTTCAGCTGTGGAAGGTATGAAACGATGGTAAAAGTTTACCATACCTACTACCTACTTGGTATGGTATACTTGGAGATGTTCACTAGAAGGCCATAGGCGTTGGAACACTCAACGAAGATATGCTGTGAGTGAACCCATTTAAGACCGCTGCGCGCATGTTGTCGGTGCGTGACTGAACGGGAGAATCGAACATAAAAATATCGCCATATTCTGGCAAATAATTTTTTTTTCAGTAGATCTTGGTTCGATATTACCTCATGATGTATGGGCATAATATTGCAGAACCAACAAATATCATAAACTAATTATGTATCTTTTTATAACTAACAAACTAAAAATCCAATATGGCCACCTTAAGATAAATAAAAGATGGCGCTCTTAACTTAAAAACAAATGAATATTTTTCGGTTATGTTTACACCATTAGAATTGACACAAAGAAGTGTCTTTACAATGACAAAGTTTAAAAACTGTAAAATTATGCCTTAACGAGTTGAAATCGGCGAAAATGAGTTTATTGAAAATATCTCAAAAAGGAAAAACATTTGAAGGGATATGAAACGATATTCGTTGCGAGCATTTAATTCTGAAAAACATTGCCCATTTAACCGTTGCTCTATCTCTTATAATAACCGATAGCCAATGGTGAGCATCGAAATGTGGACACATTGTATAGTTAGTTGCCTAAGCCTACACATTTTTAAATCAATTTAGATTTTTCTAAAACAATGGAGAGTCACAAAAGATTTCATTATTATATTTATGTTTCATATACAATTTCTGATAAATTGATTAAGCAATAGAGAATTTATAAGATTATTTTCAAGACGTGTTGGCTAATCGGTTTATGGTCTGATAAAGCAATGGAGACCTTTCAGGAATCAGATTATATAGCTCACCTCATATCGATACATATAGTTATTATTCCAGTTATCACCATGAATAATGACTGATTCAACAGGAATGTCACTAGTCAGATCTTCTAGAATATCAAATGGATCTTTTTTGAAGATTTTGTTAAACTTCTCCGCTAGGTCTAGGTTCTCGGTTTGCTTGAGCATTTCACGAGTCTTGTTCACTCCACTTTTGTATGCACTGATCATGTCAGATTGTAAATAAATTAATTTTAGAATAGATGGCTGGCCATCAAAAATTTTCTGGAAGTCGTCGTTCTTCTGATCCTTCATGGCGAATGATAGAGCATGAAGCTTTGCATATTCTTGGAGCACCAGTTTAATGTGGTCGATATCCATCGGCTTTCGTCTGTCATGAATATTGTAGCCCAATTTACGTAGATTTTCAAACACCAAAACCTCGGTATCAGGACGAAAGATGGTGTGATAGCATTTAGGGTAAGCTTTAAATGGTATCTTGATATTTTTTTCATCCTGGAACATTTCAAATGCGGGTAGAATGGTGTTGTAGACGTACAGCTCCCGAACGTAGGAGTCCGTGCCATATCTTCAAAGAAAAGAAAAAATATAAGGAGCTTCCATCTTCTCAGGAGAGTGAATCTTTTGTTACTTACGTGAGGGCATATCGATATCATAGAAAAAAAACCGACAGCGTGTAGCCAGTGGAAGGGAAATTTTCATTTGAATTTTATTATTTTTTCACTTTTAGGGAGAAATGTTTGAAAACAAAGTTGTAGGTACATATCATATCAAAATACACAACTTTTGCCCTGAAGAAGAGAATAAACATTCTCAAAAGCTCGGCATAACTCATTTATTAAATGACTCCATCCCAAAGAATAATTTCTAATATAAAGGGTGAATCAATAATGTAATGACACATTTTGAAGTCTAATAACTTTGCGTCTGAAAGTTGTTGTTGTTGTAAGATAGAAAAACTAAAAAAATACAGGGTGCACCAAAGTATAAAATTTGTAATCAAAGTCAAAACAAAATTTTAAAATGGGCTTGTCACTTTAGAAAGACGGCATTATCTCTGAATATGAGAGAACTCCTGCAAATATTGCAGGACTTCAAGCTGCATTTTTAAGAAATCCAAAGCAATCTGCAAACATACAATCTCAAACATTAATACTCTTAAGAACTAGCCTGCAAAGAATATTGCATAAATATTACGCTTCAAACCATATACAGTTCAACTTGAGCAGGAGCTAAAAGACACTGATTTTGCAGCCAAACTTGCATTTTCTAACAATTTTTAGAGCTGCTGATTTGCTCGAGAA
Source organism: Crioceris asparagi (assembly GCA_958507055.1). Lineage (NCBI taxonomy): Eukaryota > Metazoa > Arthropoda > Insecta > Coleoptera > Chrysomelidae > Crioceris > Crioceris asparagi. Next base: position 125,522,110 of record OY293826.1, read on the forward strand.
TTTTCATAGTGTGAGCATAGGGAATTGTCGGACCTTATTTTTTGCGGATGAAAATGAGGAAAATACCACGGTAAGTTCGGAACGTTATGTGAATATGTTGCAATTTTTTTCAACAAGAGTTACGGCGTTTTCCTGAAAACATGTGGTTTCAGCTGGACGGCGCCACAAGTCATACTGCCCGCGCGCCCATGAATGTCATGCGGCAGATGTTTCCAGGACGCCTGATTTCAATACTTTGTGATCTTCATTGCCCCAAGGTCATGTGACTTAACACCCTGTGATTTTTGGTTATGGGTCGACGAATTAAAAGAAAATATTCGAACAGAAATTCGGAATATTTCTTCATTAATGTTGCATTAATGTTATGCAAAATATGTTGTTTTTGTTATTGTTATTTTTTGACTCTGATTATAATTTTTATAGTTTGGTACACCATGTATTTTTTGCAAAATAGAAAAATATTTAGTTTTTCTATCGAATAAAACTAAAAACATGCCTACAGATTTTTCCGAGGCAAAGTTATTAGACTTCAAAATGTGTCACTACATTGGGCCACCCTATATATTTTATTATACTGGGTTATGATAAACTTCTGCTTGAAATTCATAAATTGGTCAATTTTAATTTTTTCCAAAAACGCCGAAACTTGTCAAGCGAGTTATTTTTAGGGTTCCGTACGTAAGTTATTCAAGAAAACAGACGAAAATTGACCATTCCCCCCGTATCTCAGAAACTACTGAACCTAAAATGTTGACAAAAATACAAAAATTAGTTTTCTTCTTATAGATTATAGGAAAACCTATGAGAAGTCCATACTATTAAAATAACGGTATATTGGCAAATTTGGGTCTGCTCTCTTAAATATCACTGATAATATCTTTAGTGCCCTTGATAAAAAGATGTGCATAGCTCGCGTTTCTATTGATTACTCAAAAGCTTTTGACAAAATAAATCATAAGCTTCTGCACTGTAAGCTAAAATATTTCGGCTTTGACAGTATATCTCTTAGTTTCTTTGAAAATTACCTATTCGATCGATTCCAATGTATGACTCTGAACAATTCAAGATCAGATTTGAAAAGAATCGTTTCTGGCGTACCTCAAGGATCAGTATTGGGTCCAATATTATTTCTAATCTACTCTTGTGATCTACCTTCGAATCTTATTTTTTCTAATGTTTATTCATTTGCTGATGGCACACAAATAGTTCACCGCTTCCATCCTGACAGCGTGATAAGCGCTACATATGAACTCCAAAGTGACATTAACAGTATATACAAATATTCGCTCAATCACAATTTACTGGTTAACTCATCTAAATCAAGAATCATGTTATTTTGTTCCGAGGACAAGCTTAGTATCTCAGTTGGTTCGAATGAATTACAGTTGTGCGATTCTACTAAGATCTTAGGCCTTAAAATCGATACAAAACTCAGATTCACGCATAATGTTAGTCAAGTATTCCAAAAAACATATCTTAGACTGAGCCTATTATATGCTAATAGGCGAGTTTTGTCTTTCAGTCTTAAAAAAAAGTTGTGTGAATCTCTAGTAAATTCAATTTTTTATTACTGTGATATTACCCATGTCTAGAGCAATTTGTAAAAAAATCGCATACAAATGGTTCAGAACAACTGTGTAAGATTTATTTTTGGGTTAAGAAAGTATGATCACGTTTCGACCAAATTCACCACATTGAACTGGCTGAAAATTGAGAATATAGTCAAGTGTCATTATTTAAGCTTCATTCATAAATTACTGTTACAAAAAATAGTGTTCCCACACAATATACATAACAGAGCTCTTAGGAATAGTTTAATTAGGATACCTCAACACTCCACTGTGCTTTTTGAGAGAAGCTTCTCATATTATGCCACAATTTATAACATCCTACCTCTCTTCACTACAAAACAAAAATGAGTATCACTTCATTCAGAAAGCAAATCAAACTATATTACCTACTTAGTTCATAGTAGCAAATAACACCACTATCTTTTTTTCCTCTAATGGTTAAGTGTAAGAGTAGCTTAGCTAAACTTCGCCATTAGTAGCCACTTATTGTAGAGTTTATACTACTAATAAATCTAATAAAGACGATGTTATGTTATGTTATGTTATTTAAAAAAAACATGAACGTACGGAACCCTCTGCACGCGAGTTCAACTCGCACTTGTCCAGGTTTTTTACGCTTTTGATGACATATATATATATATATATATATATATCAAAAATATATATTCGTCAATGTGATGACGTCATTTAATGTTTTTTCAAATAGTAATAAGCTATAATCCCCTTTGCGCAGTACCAGTGCTGACTTGGTTATTTCGAACTACCAGGAAACTGGATGTGTTAAAGACTCGCCAAAATTAAAAGCTTTATTAACTTTACCAGAAAACCCTCACACAACAACAAAGGAAATTGCTCGAATCCCCAATTCTTAAATCAAGTTGTGCTTTCCGATGAGGCTACGTTTTGTTTATATGGTTCAGGTCACAATTAATTTGTTGATACTGTTCTCAGGAGAATCCTCTTTGGGTAGGTACAAATGGTACACAACCAGCATCCACAGGCATGGTACCCAATAGATTGAAAGGACCTTACCTGTTTTCTGGTAATTTGACAGCTGAATGATCTACATAATTTTTCCGAACCGTTCCCAGATCTCAACATTGTGCAACATTTAAATCCTCGAATATTATTCCAGCAAGATGGGGCACCGCCGCATTAAGGTTTCTGGATACCTACCACCTTTGAGGTGTTTCTAATCTTTGCCTTTGATATATTTCACGACGAGCGGATACGATGAGTAGTGACAAGCAGTACGAGTACGAAAGCGAATTTGACATATATAAGTGCCTATACCTAGAAGCAAATTTTGTAACACGATGGTAAGTCTCTCCCTTTTGCTCACGTGTAGGATACATTATTTTTTAACACCTTTTTTGGAATTTCAATTTGAGAGAATGATAAAATTGTTCATATGACATGTTGCAAGAAAAATTTGAAATTTGTTATTCCATGCTCAATTATAGTTAAGTTTCGGCATTGCCACAGTTCCCAGTATAGTGTATTAAAAGTAGAGACATGTGTGGTAAATAGACTGCGCCTACCGCAGACTCGCAGTACTCGGGAATGACGTAAAGATGGTTAGGCAACCAATCTATCGCATTGTGGGCAAAAAGCGGTGTGCGCTGTATTATCGCAAATGAGAAATAGCAAAAAGTTTTAAGAAATTTGGTAAATATTAATGATGAATTTGGTACAAGAAAAAACCACATAAGTGTTAACCAACTTATTATTTATACTTATATTTGTCAAATGTGTAATGAAAGAACAAAGGCAAAAAACAAGAGGTAAATAGAATTAATACATACAATTCTACTGGTTATTAAAAAGTTTTGAATACATTTGTCTAAAGCCCGCTGCAGACGGAGTATGTTTTGCTGCATGTTTCCTTGATGGGAGCTAGGCTTGGTGCTGTGCATGCTTCCGTGTAAGAAAATGACATCGCGTGCACGGTTGGTTGCTTGAAATCGTGCATGATTTGATGATAGAACCGGTGCTATTTTTGGTGATTGTTTTCATGCATCGTGCCTTGTCGGAGCACTCGGAACTAGTCGAGTCGAACTCAAAAGTTATTTTGCACAAAATAACATGTTATTTTAATTGTTGGGAACTTTTCTCTGTTGTAACAAAGATTAAAAATAGAGCTTGATTAGAATGATCAATATTTTGTATCATTTGTCACAATCATATTTCTCTGTACTGTCATTTTACATGTATGATGGCCTGCATCGTGTGAAGCCAACACAAGCAATGGAGCCATCAGCACACCATGCGCGGCAGCATTTATCGGACCGTGCAGCAAAACAAGCAAGCAATCATGCAGCAAAACCTACTCCGTCTGCAGCGGGCTTTACTCTATCGGAAACAGCATTGGTGCACTTATTACATTAGTGGATTCGAACTGTAAAATAAACACGTAAAATAATATTCACAAGCTGAAGCAGCAGGTGATTGTTGATAGATTACTGTTCCAAGATTTGGGCGCTAAGTTCTTTGAAATAGCTATTGATGTTCATGTCTGTCATGGTCGATAATATAAGTTTGTTAACGGTGGTACTCGGGGTATAATGAGTTCGAAAATTACCCAACCGTATAGCATCACCCGACGCTTCACACAACCTACCCAGATCTTTTTTTTTCAATAAAAGTGATGCAGATTCGTCAGAGAATAAGAAACTACAGCAAAGTGCACAGTTAATTACTTTGGCGGCTCTTCTTGAGACAAACCCGGAAATGTCTTGCCCACAACGCGATCTACGTGTTGCCTACCATGTTTACATCATTTCTGACTCCGTACGCTTAGTCTATTTACTTACTACACATGTCTCTGATTAAAAGTCCTCAAAATTTCTAAATTCCTCTCGTATGACACGTTAGTTTTTGAGTATGATGATATTATGCTATGAAAGCATATTTCGAGAACAACTAATGAAGTAAAGCGTCTTTATTGGTTTACATACGTGAATACATCTTATTTTCATACTAGTGAGTAAAATTGGAAATTAAACTAAATTGATATAGAAATTGATCAACTTTGATTGTTCTTATTTTAAATTTTGAATGAGTGGCATGTTGATGTTTGGCATTCCTTCCGCTCTTCATACGTAGATCTATGTACCTTTTAAATATGGGTTACAGGAAAGTTCAAATAGACCATTAGGTACCTTAATTAAATTTAAACGTAGTAAGTTTTAGTGTATGAATAAAATATTCAGTTACTGCAGATAAATGTATGAAAACGATTAACAACGTCTAAAATAATAATTCGAAATATTTGAAATTTTAATCTAATTAAATATATTGATTAGATACATACCTCTCTCTAACAGTTTTATTTCGTATGCTCATCTTTACAACCAGATACAGTTTTCTCGACTGACCACTCTTTGTGTAACCTATAACTTTCGCAGAGAACACCGCTCCGGAGTAGCTGTCCATTTTCTTAGGGCTTTCTATAAGGCATGTTTGATGTTGAAGAAAGTCCTCGTTGACTATAGACTCTTCAATCCAACCAATAATTTCCTCTTTCAATGATTTGTCCATGTTCAAGCAAACTCATACGAATGATTTAATATTTTTGTTTGAACTCCGTACTTTGTTATCGGTAGATGATAAGAAGATTATTTATTTACCCATACACATACTGAAATCGAGAGCTGTTGATATTGATAAGTAGATAAGTTTGATATTGTGATTATATTTACAATAATATACTATGTTACAAGACAATGGATGTAATTTATTAGTTTATTGATTCATCAGCTCTTCGATAAATACTAATTATGGTTTCATTATATATTCTGACTGTTAAATTTAATGTTCCTCATTTCTACGGCACAGCATCATAGAGAGAAAAGTTATCAACTTGTGACAATGTGTCATCTATTCGAACGTCATAACGACACTCAGCTCCCAATTTATATTCCAAGCAATAGAAAATATACCCCACATTAATAATATGTGATTCCAATTAAATAAGTGGATAACTACAGCTTATGTATAGTGATCTAACCAGGTTATCATGGAGTCCAGCAGGCTCCTTGGAGTACAGCTTCTACAGAAGTTACCCCAGGACCACCAGAGGAACCTTGGGCTGTCCTGAAACTTCTGGAGGGTTACAACCACCTCAGCATCAAAACAGGCACCCGGCGAGTTGTCAAGCCAGGATCACGGTACGGAGGGTATGCAGAACCAGGGAATCTTCTGATTATGACGTACTGCTGCAAAAAGCTGCAGACCATGTCATAGATCCTCCGATTCGATGACGTAAAAATATATAGAAATAGCAATAGTCTAAGCAAAGCTTAGTATTTCCTAACCTAACATAATTGAATGTAAATAGGACAACCTGAATTTATATACATAAATGTTTTATTATTGTACATGTCACTTGTTTCAGATGCTCTATAACAAGTAATTTATTATTCTATTAACGTGATCTAAATATAATGATTTCTATCTATCTATTTATTCCAATTTTAAGTGGATACTGACGAAGGTAAGATAATTGTAGTTGACTCTGGTGTTTGATATGCTTATATTTAACATAGAAAAATCTAAGTTCTGATAACAATGATTTTTTGAATTTTATCCTTATGCTTCATCTAAATCATTATAATCCTCTTCTTCGGTATCAATACCATACATGTCCCGTGCCTTCCCTTCAGGATCATATTTATTAGTGAGCTCGTTGAATAAACTTCGATAGTTCAACAGCAGGTGCTGAAGAACCAAACCAGCTTGCTTCTTCTGGATGGGACTACACTTGCTACAAGCCGTAACTATGGCATCAGGAATAATCTCTGAAAAAAAAAGAAATTATAAACTAAGTATAGTTCTCTTCAACCTTCAAAAAAATAATGTTTTTTTTTAATCTGTATTGAAAGTTTTGTAAATTATGAAGTCTAAAACCGAAATATTTATTAATTAGTATTCAACTTCATATTGAGATTTGGATTTTAAATAATTTGAAGTTATAATAATATATTGTTATAGTATTTATAAAATTTCTGTATTAATATTTAATATTTTTTATATGATGGTCTTTATATTTGTAGTTGTATTTACAGTTCTGTTGGAGTTTCATTTTATTATTTGTTTATTTGTACCTATTTTATTAGTATGTATATTTAGATGTTGTTAAGGTTGTAGCTTTTAAATCATACTGTTTACCTCATGAATAAACAGAGTTAGGTGAGCAAATTAATGACGCGTTTCGGAAATTGGAAAAAAATACTAGAAAACAAGTTTAAAAGTCGGTCATGTGATAAATCAGTTGAAAGGGCTCCCTATAAGTAGGTAATAAAAAATAGTTATAGCTCATATTCTTGGAGATATCGAAGAAAAGTGACGAAAATGGACCATGCTGCCGTTATCTTCAGCACTCCCAAGCCTGTGATAAAAAATGTAGATTCGTAAGAAAACAATACCCACTCGCACTTGCACTCTTTTTTGACCTAAGAACCAAACGAAGAATGTATAAAATTTGACTGTTTATCTAGATATTTTCTTTTTATTAAGGATGTCTTATAAAATTTATAAATAGTAAATGTGATCATGTGATTCATTTGATAGATAGAGGACTATTGAGAATTGGTCCCAATGAAAAAAAAACGACATTCAACATGCCCTTCCCCTCAAAATCTTCGTCCAAGAGGGGTGGTGGGGCAATTTTGTTCGAAAGTAGAAGATTTTAGACGGCAAAATTAAAGAAGAGACCATACCCGGCAAGATTCAAATTGGACATTTAAAAAAAATAGTTTTCCGAGTTACCGATGTGGTAAAGTCTGAAATATGTTCGACGCTATATGACGCAGGATTTTTTTTGGAAAATTGAAAATATGAGGCGGCCAAATTAAAGAAGAGATTATAGGGAGCAATATTAATAGTGAACATATTTCAAGAAAATGTACGGTTTCTGAGTTACAGCAGTGGGAGCGTCTAAAATATGTGTATTTCCGCCATGTTTTGACCAACGTGTTATCTTCTTTTGTGAGCGTTGAATGATTTTGATGACTACAGCTACACTCAAAAGTGTGAAATATATATAAAAAAAATTAACTTTATTAGTTGGTGCACTGAAGAGTACAATAATTTTATTGGTTCTGGTACTTTTGAAGTTCGTGCCAAAAGTTTTCAAGCTAAAAAATATTTACTTGTTGAACTCATTGGCCATCTCATCAAAAATGCCATTTATGTATTCATAAAGCCAAATAAGATATCTCAAACCAAAATTGATTTTAAACATAAGTTATAATTGAATTATTCAAAAGCGTGAGATAATCTGACAGCTGAGGTTATAATATAAGTACAGGATGGTCCATTTTGAAAAAAACTAGTTTTACTTATTTGAAAATTTATATGTACGAGATTGATGTTGAGGCCTTATATGTTGATAGTTTGGAACCATTTCAAAATAGTCTTTTATTAAACTTAACGTCAAAGTCACAGAAATCGTTTGAATATAATAGTGTATTTGATAAATTATAAGTCAAATTTTGGCGCATCGTGTATATTTTGAAATAAGTAGTATACATTCTTTTAGGTAAATTTCTTATAGAAATGTACCTATTGCGATCGTTCACACTTTTGAATTTCGAAAAAATTTCAACGGCATGTTGTTATATGTCTATAAGTTAGTCCAAAAAAACATTTGGTTCAAAAGTTTATATTTATATATATGGCATATTACTAAGTTCTACAAAAATCAATCTCTCAAATATCTCGGCCGAGTTCGTTATTGGGCAATATCGGGTAAGTAGCTTCAAAATGGCGACCATTCAAACATTTAAAAAAATTATCAAAAAAGAGCCGTAGTGTAAATATCATCAGAAATAATTTTAGGTTATAGATATAATCAGTACCTACAACTTTTGTTCGAATCAATTTTCCATGAAATGCACAGATAAAAAAATAAAAATTAATAAAGAAAAAATAAGAAATATTGATAAAATATGAACACTCAATATAAATTCATGTAATTGTACATTTTCTGGAGATCTTAATATAGACCCTGATTAAAAAAATATATAGTATATTTATTGAGATGAAATAGGCGAAAAAAAAATTCTGCCTTGAAGTGGAACGCAAACCCTGTCTGCTTTATATTCAACAGCCAAAACAAAAATCTCTAACCGCAAGGCTATGACACAATTTTTGTAATAACATGTAGGTATACGAATGAAAAAGTTGTTAAAATTTCTAGTCAATGAATTTTGAGAAATTTACCTTTTCGCTGACTACAGGCCATCGGGATTTTTTTAATTTAAATATTTAGGAAATCTGCATAAATATATGTTTCCAATACTTAATAGAAACATTATTAAGGTGACCATATACGAAATTTACATATAACGGTAATATTTTGCGCCAAATAGATACACCTTTCAAATCATGCTAGAAATTAGAAAATAAATTCGTTAAATTACATGAAATGAAGAAATACCTACTCTTAAAATGCATTCAAGAGGATAGTAATAATTATAATCTGGATACAAACTGATTATTCCTAAATTCGAAATCCTTCCTAAAATCTTTGGTGTACTAAACTATACTAAAAAATCGTTTATAGAGATAAAATATTACAGACGGAATATTCTTTCCTTTATAATTTAGAAGTTCAACTTCTTGAACAACATTTCAATAATCCATGTGAAGTAAGTTCATTGCAAACACTATCGTCTTAAATAGTTCATGGTCCAATAAATGATTATTCTCTTACTTTCAAGACCTAAATTTTGAACATTTCTATGGTGAATATTTGCATTAACTACCAGAGTTTGTCAGATAATTTGTAGGAACTTTTCAAGTAAACACAACTATTGAATGAAAATCATTATAAATGTAGAGTGAACAATTAGAATGGTAATGATAAAAAAAACTCTAAGTTTTGAATACAGACTGAATTTATATTAATTAATGGAATATATTTATAGTCTGGAACAGTTAATATTATTAAACCAAAATAAACACATCTACCTTTTCATGTCAATCATATGAAAACAAGTCTAACTTAAAGAAATACAAAACACGCATATTTCGATAGTACTTATATATATATATATATATATATATATAAACAGATTATCTGTTGTGAGTCTGAATTCAAGAATATTTCTGAATTAGTAAACAACCAATTTCAAGAGCGTCTTTTTGAACTGCTTTTGTTTTTATATTTTTACATCTATTTGTCTATACCGTGAAGAAATACCTTTTAGATATTTCCCTTCAGGAGGACAGGGACCTCTGTCCATCAAACAATCTCCATACCTCTTGACTAGCCTTGAGCTGGAAAGAACACCTTTCACATCGAAATTGTCATATTTGGTTGTATATTTATCTACTGCCCTAATTTCTCTAATCAATGGAGAAGCAGACACTTGCCCAGAAGACACCAACAAAGTATAAGCTGCAACTGTACACAAGAGAACACGTAAATCAATCATTTTGTATATAATATTATGATGTTCTTGCTACGAAGTGAATATGCGACTGGGTTAAAGAAGTCCAAAGTTAGTCTTTGATAGCCAGACAAGTTTCAAGGTAGACCTGATACTATTTAAACATTTTTTTTGTATCAGACCTTGTTTAACGTAGTAGTTTGTCGTCTCTTACGATGTTGCGAAAATCAAAATAACCGGCATCTACACACTATTTTAAATAAGATAATTTTAATAATGAATAATACTATTTTAACGGGGCATCAACAAATTATTATATTTACAAAGCATTTATAAACTCAACTATCTACTCTAATATATTACAACGAGCAATTCTATAATAATAATAATAATCTTTATTCAGGTTAACATACAAATCTTGATTAAAAAAAATAGTATGCTAATAGTTTGTATGACTTAGAAAGTCCAACAAACCCCTACCGAGATGCAAATAGCATCTGTGTGTAGACCTGAACTTAATAATGTATTAAAATCTACAAGCTTAACATAATCTAAATATACATATTAATATACAATAAATAAACAAATAATAAAATTAAAATGCAACAAAACTATAAATACAACTACAAACGTAAAGAAAGACACATGATATAGGAAGTATTAAATATTAAAACAGATTTCTTAGGTAATATAACAATATCAATGTATATTATAACTTCAAATTATTTAAAATCCAACTCTTAATATGAAATTTAATACGCCCTCTAGAGAAGTTTAATTTTTTTAGATTGTTATCTAATCTATTGCAGACAAGTTTGGATCGATATAAACTAGTTTTTTGACCAATATTTAATTTAGTTTTACTTACTGTAAGCGATTTATGTCTAGAAAATAAACACGCTTCAGCAATAGTATACTCTTCCCGTAGATTACAATAATTATTTATTAGTGCTTCCAAAATATATTTTTGATTGATGTTCAGCAATCGTGTCTCACTAAAAAGGTTGTGTTGTTTACCAAAAGTTAAAATTTTGATAGCACGCTTTTGTATTCTTACTATCGACCCTAATGTATTTGAATAAGCTGAACCCCAACAAATAATTTCATAAAATAGGACGCTACAGAACAAAGCATGGTATAATTTTAATAAATAATTTTTTTCAAGAATATATCTCTTTTTTTATATAATTTTTTTCTCAGAAACAACTCGAACGATTTTGATCAAATTTGGTATATAGAAAAGGTTTTAATTTTTTAGATTATCTATATAAGTGGCTTTCCTGACAAAACGCGAGTGTGTCACCTTTGGGGTCCATAAACTTTTTTTGTATGATTGGTAAATTTGGATAAAAAGATTGCAAAAATAGGTTTCAAAAGACTAGAAATCGATTGGCGATACTTTTCTTTTTAATGGATCTAACCTTCAAGGTCCACACTAGCTATTTCGGGAATGGTTTCGAAGATTGCGATACAAATTTCAATATAGAGTTTAGTGGTCGAGAGTCGATTGGTGAAATAGCTGAGTTCTATGGTATGAGAAATCGATTGGCGATAGGTACTGTCATTTTTTAAAGGGTGTGACCCTCGAGGACCACACTAGCTATGTCGGGAATGGCTTCGCTGATTGCGGTCAAAATTTCTGTATGGGGTTTGCAGGTCGAGAAGGCGATTGGTGATAAAGCTGGGTTCTAGTATGTGGCACATTTTAACTAGAAATATTTTTGAACATTTTGGAACTAAGATTAAACATCCTTAGTAAATCTTATAGACCCACTCCCGAGCAAAGCTTAGTCGCCCAGATATTTGTAATAAAAGAAGCTAAACATTATTAACAGAAACATTTCTGAGATGTTGGGTATTGAGTTTATAAAGATAAACTAATAATTTGATCGCGTGATCACGGCAGTATGGTTATTTCATCATGATATTATTGAGTTGCTTCTGTCTTTGCGTTAGCGTTTCCAAGAAATCAATAAATGGGAGCGGAGGAGCGGAGTGGTAAATCTCAACATTTCTTACGAGAGGGTAATAAAAATTAGTAGAATACGAACATACAGACTTAACCCCCCAATGATTAAGAAAAGCCAACTAAGCCTCCGTAACAAACTAAAGACAAACATATAACAATTATAAGACCCATAATGACCTATGCATGCTGCGCATGGGGACAATCATCTCACAGAAACAAAATAGACCGATTTCAGAAGCAGCAAGTACCCAAACGTACTCTTGAAATCAAATAACTCAATCACATACTCAACACACAAATAACTAACATCTGCAAAAAAAAATACCGACAGACATACACTCAGTGACAATAAAAAAATACAGGAAACCACACACAGCGCCCTTCAATAAAAAAAGAGTTGTCCCACCAATGAAAACCCCTTTCCGAGCATAGCCCGAAACCTAATGAAAAAGAGCTTGAACCAAAGTGAGCATACACTAACAACAAATGAAAGTACCAAAGAAAATAAAATCATAGCCAAAACAAAACGTGCTGTAAGGGTACTGCTAAACGTAACAACAAAAAAGAAGAACAAAGAAAAAATCCGGTGAAGGTGAGTAGTAAGTTTTAGATAAAAGCTCTAAAGTCTCTTATCTGTCTGTACTCAGCATCTTATTCTCGCAGAAAGCCCAATCCAAGAGAATTCCTTTCTTGGTGCTTCTTGAACTCTGCCTTCAATTGTAAGATTTCCATCTATTAAAAAGTAATGATTATTTATTCTTATTCGAAGGTACTATATGTGATAAATTAACTCCTACATAAAATGTGTCATTTAATGATGACAGTTTTGATCATTTTGACAGCGATAAAAGAGGTGCATCATTTTTTATCAATAGTAAAATCACAGGATCTTCTTTTATAGGATAATTTTTTTGTTGTGACGAAATAATTTTGCAAATCAGTAATTTTACCAGAAAAAGTGATAGTGCAAAATCACGAGATAAAAATTGACCCTTCCACATAGCGGAAATACCATATCACGTTTTTTAGACTTTACCATTGCTGTAATTCGAAAACCTTAAATCTTTTGAAAAAAAAAAGTTCAACGTTTCCGGTTATGGTATCATCTTTAATTCCTTCCATATCAGATTTTTGATTTTCGAGAAAAATTGCCGTGTCCAACCCCTTCGGGGACGTCCGGAGGGAAGGAGTTTTTATGAATATGGGACTATTTCTCAACTCTACGCTTTCAAATGAATTCAAAATCATCACGTTTATTATGCAAAACGCGCGAACTTCCCTACATCTATACCTAATATAACAATGAATTGCTGAATGTGTTGCTAAGCGCAAATCCCGAGAGCAGCTGAACCGATTTCGCTAATTCTTTTTTTATTGTGTTCATTATTATCAGAAGAAGGTTGTTATGAACGAAAAAATTAAGAAAGTTGAGCGGAATATTACAAAATTTAAGAACATTTATGAAAACTTAAAGACAATATTAATTTTACATACAGTACATCCAGCTGTTTGACAACTGTCAGTTGTATGAAATAACTATCAGCAATTGACAGAACGCGCGCTCCAAATTTCGTTTAACATAGGTGGATCGGTTGATAAATAATACTTTCATTTCAATTTATGACACAGTGAGTTTTTGAGAAGTGTTTATTCATCTAGGTAAGTTGAAATCATTCACACCTAATAATGAAAGAATGAAGCCCCTGGATTGTGTTGCGGGAGCGATAAATTCAAATTGACGCCATTGGTACTGCCACAAGAGCCTCTGCATTCATTGGTTTATGGAAATGGGACAGATTCTATACATTTTTAACTCATATACAGGAATACAATAATTGTTTTCAAATGAAGTCATTTGGAGCAACAAAAGTTATTCTAGACAATTTTATGCTGACTTTCAAGGTAACTATATTGTAAAACAATAAACTTTCTCCACCACGTGCCTGAATTCGTTGGTAATGTTCAATTGAAATCATATATCAATTAGAGTAGCGTACTGTAGGTTTGTAGCTAGGTGAATAACCAAAAGCAGCCAGTCAAAAGTTGATGGGGGAATGTCAGTGCTGACAAAGTATCTTGAAAGTCACATGGTGGTATAATTTTTGCAAATTTATTTCATGGGCGATTCGGAAAAACAAGTCGATCAGCGTTATGCACACAATAAATCGGTGAACAGACCAACTGTGGAGCAACTTCAAATGTTTTTCCATCAGACAACGAATTGGTTGTATTATTCAAGACTGCATTAAACCGCATGCCATCTGATTACCAGAAAATTTTCAGCAAAGCCGATAAGACGCCTGCAGGACAACACGCAAGACACTATAATACGGCAACAATTGATGAAGTTGCTATTGGATGAAAATTTAGAAAACCAAGATATTGTTTTTGCTTTTGTTAAGATAGGACAACGTCTGTCGGGTCAGCTAGTAAAAAATAAAAAGCAATCCTTTCATTGAAGTCGGTCAAAAATGAGTTTCTGTAATAACGGTGGTTTTTTAAATGATTCAATTAAAACAATCTTAACCTTTCTCGATCTAGTTATACCTTGTCCATGCATATCTGGTCCTAAATTATATTTTTTTCCACACAGGTATTTCAACTATAAAAAAACTTTGTCGATATTAGACTTTGATGCGCCATCTATACAAAACATTTCCAATGAACTATCTGCAATAACAGGTATCTGCTGACTACGCTATTGAGTAAGCTATCCCAGGTAAGATAGCGCCAGCAGTATTGATTTTCGAAGCACATATTATTTGCGATCACAGTTTCTGATGGCGCTACCTAACGAGCACCTTCTCAACTTCCCGGTGAGATTAATTATATCTTCTTTCAAAAGTTTGTATACATGCACTAAAACGAGAGGCAATCTTATCGTTTAGTCCGCCTAAATATTACGCGTAGTTGCTAAGAATTGAGTTTTTTCTTAAAAATGTTGATCTTCAGAGGGTAAGGGAGTTTTGGGAAATATGAGGAAATAACTCTCACTTTCACATAAATATGCAAAAGTAGTTTTATTTACAAGAAATATGGAATTTTTGCATGCGTAATATTTAGCCGGACTAAACTGCAAGATTCAATAACAGCAATTGAAATCATATTCAAAAATATCACAATTTTACTGGTCAAGAATAATCTAAAATTAATTACTTCGACTTATGTGTTGTTTATATCCACTCGCAATACGTGTTCAATGCATCGCTCATATTGGTCTGCACCGTCTGTGGTACGCTGAAGAGTGATACTTGCTCAAAATCAGAATTGATTATCAAACAAGGCAAACTGAAGACAGGCAACAATCTTGAAATCATTATAATTGTCAGGGTGGCTTGAACATTTATAGTGGTACTAGCTTTTGCCCGCGACTTTGTGAACTTGAAAAAAAATCGTCAAAAATATATGATTTTGTTGTTGCTTTGGAAGTTTCTTCAGAATAAATATCGGTCATTCAAAATTTTTGTCAAAAAATCGATGTTTTTGATGATAAGAAAATTAATATACCTACTCCAAGAATTTACCTGATATCAGATAGCTATATGTAAGATGTTGGATGGCTGAGAAGAACGTAAATAAAAAATAAATGAATTTATAAATATGAGAAATTTCCTTTTTTGTAAATTTATCCATTGTATGAAAAGCGCAATTTTTATTTTCCCCTCCAAAATAATTATGAAGTTATTTATCACAAAAATTTATAGTATAAAGACTTTTATTAGGTACTCTCTGGAATCACTTAAGATATACTTTTTGAAAGAACCAATCTACTTAGTCCAATTTAAATGAGGTTTATAATGACAATTCATTCTTCAGGTACATCTGTTTAAATTTTTGTTTTAAATAAAATCCAACTTGCGTTATCTTCAAAGTCATAGCCAATCTAGTTAAGAGGTTCTAAATCACCAATAAATTTGCGCGTTCTATGATTTACAGGATATGAATAACGACAACCATAAATTTACAGGTCCAATGCTCGAGTGGCCCTTTTCGAAGACAATCCAAACAGGAAGGGCTAAAGGTCAACGTAGACAGCTTATAGCCGAAGTTGCTTGCATATCTCGCAACAAGTAGTGCAGTTAATTTCCGTCGAATAAGGATTGCAAGAGATCTACTTCGACTGAAATAATGACCTTTTCCTTCCTGTTTGTCTCACCGTTTCCTTCATTTGATAGCGATTCCGAAACTCCGAAGTTGGTATTTGATATAAGCAGTTGGTTAGCATCCTGGTATTTAGAAGTTGCGTATTCTCATTTTGAGAAAAAGCTGATTATTCCAACTTCTATCATTAGCATGATTTCCCATTAATAAACACCATCGATGGATTCTAGAGGTAGCCTATACTTCTGTCTAAATTAGATCGGGCATTTCGGGATTAGCCGAATAGAAAAAGAGACAAACAAACAATTTAAGATATAATTGGATTTTGTAAGCAACATAATCTTAATTAAAATCACCGTGCTTTCCAACGATGACAACCACTACTCGGTGAGCTAATACTCCATCCTGCATTGGATTACATCATCGTTGATAGGTGCAATATGATTGAATACATTTCAATACATATATTGCAAACTTGAAAATGGACAAAAAATGATTATTGACTATTTCAGCTGTTGGGAGCCGTTGTTGGTCAAAAAAGCTTTAAAGGCCAGGAAGAGGAACCCTGTTTAAAGTTAATTCTGGAATGGAAGAGCGGAATCGCCGGCCAACTTGTAAAGAAGTTTCACTGTCGTGAAGTGTTAGAGAATGGAGTCTTGAAGCGAATGCTTGAAAATCCGGATGGTAGTGAGGATAGAAAGTAGTTGTGGTACCAAAAAGAGGACTAACAGAAATGCTGGAAGAGATCCACAGTGGAACCAGTGGAGGATATCTAGGTGTGGCTCTTGAGAAAGTACGAGAACGATTCGACTGGGTCAACTGTAAAGACGATTGCTATGGAAATTGTGTAGCCTGTGCAGCAAGCAATCGTCCACGACAATGACCGAAGACACCTATGCGAGAATACAGCGGAAATAAGTATACAGTGGTGGTAATGGATTATTTCAGTAAGTGGGTAGAGGATTACCCATTTCTAAACCTGAAAACCACGACTGTGCGCAGATGATTTGATCAAGGACTGGATATATCGATTTGGAGCCCCGCTCGAGTTCAGATTCAGACCATGGATAGAATTTCGATTCCACAGTATTCCAGAATCTGTGGGAATATGTAAGACCAGGACTACAGCTTTACATCCGCAGTCAGATGGAATGGTGGAAAGAATGGACAAGACTGTAAATCGTTATTTTACCAAAGTTGTCTCTGAACACCAAAGAAATTGGGACAGTGTGTTCTCTGCAGTTCATGATACAGAACATAGGTACTCTAGCCAGTATTGTTTTCGGTTGAGAATTGCAAATTTCTTGTGACCTAGAGTTTGGCTGCAAACAAGATGTTGTAGGTGAATACTATATTTCCTACTTTTGCAAGAGAATGGATGAGGTTCATGAGAAAGTGCGACGTGTCGTCCAGGCAGCTAGCGATCGGGCGAGTCTTAGAACTGCAGAAAAACCAGCGACACATGTTTTACTTGGTATTCAAGGGACTTTCCCAGAAACTTACATATAGAGCTATCTGGGAATGTTTGTGGAATCTCAGGGAACGATTACTGGTGGAGAATATCATGGATTTAGCAATTCCTAAGAAACAGACATAACAGTCTTTTGCTGGAAACCAGTTGTTGCAACATAGCACAAGAGTGTAGATTGCTTCTTCCACATAATATTGCACTGTAGGATGTGAGGTGTACTGTGCCGCCTCAGACATGGACCGAAAGTAAACGTTTCAGGGAAGAAACGTTCTTAAAGAGGGAGCAGTGAAGCAGCCTAACCTAACCTATCTAGTGTTTCGTGCATGTTTTGTGTGTTTTGTGGAAATAAATAGACTTTATATTTGAACTTCGAACAATTATAATTAATTTATCCACACGGAAGAAGCGCGAATCCCGTTACAATATGAACGTTTTAGAGTCTTAAAGGCTTTGAGCCAATAAGCCAATGAAAATAATTATCCTGAAAGATAAAAAAAATATTATTAAATAATTTAAACCAAACCAAATGAACATTAACTGAAAGTGAAATATTATAATAATAGTTATAACAAAGTTACTTATATCCTGTATTTTTTATCAGTACTACCTAAGGTCATATTATAGTGGTTATTTTGGCTACAAGAAACAGTAGCAGCTCCAAGCTCAAATCTGAAAATAATAAAAGAGGACTTTAGTTGAGCTTTTGTTGGGTTGTTACAATGCAATAGAGTAGATTAAAGTTACTTTAACAGTTATTATAGCATAACAGTGCCGTTTCGCAATCGAATATAAAAGATGCCTGATAAATTTATTTGCCTTTCAAACACGAATGACTCAACCAAGTAAATGTACAGATTTTTAATTGATTGAACAATGTGTTTCTACTGAAGCTTTATTGCGTTATTTTCTGGGCTTCAAACGGAATTCAATTGACATTGCCACCTTAATCGTAAATAATACATGATTACAGTGATGCTAGGGTCACTTTGTCAATTGAATTTAATGAAAATCAAAGCGTATTGACAGGCGTTTAATGTCCTGTTTATCTATTTATTGATCCAATGCTTTTGTTAGTTCACAAGATACACAAAGTTTACCATGTCGTTTGATAGTTTTGTGGCTTCCCTATAGTTCAGCACAAAGTTAATGAAACGCCTAAGCAAACAGTTTGGTTCTATTAAATGTAGGTATAGTAGTCTCACGTCACTTCAATCAGTTCAGTTATATGAAGAAATTTTCTAGAATAGTTTGAATCTATTATCTTGTATACTGATTTTAAAAGGATTAGGTATGTCTTCAAAAAAGATAAGTGTGCTCCATTTTTGAAATCACCTTTAAATGAAGAACCAAGAAAATGCAAAATATATAGGGTATTCCGTTTAAAAAATAAATTGATGACGTCATACTTCAATTGGTGATGACGTAACAAATAGGCTTAATACTCGATGCTATAATAGGTTGAATATAAATATCGATGTGACTGTGACTTTTTTCGAGTTGTGATTCCAATGAAAATTATAATAATAAACAATAAATTTAAAAATTACAGAAGAAAATACTACAGGTAAATTTAAAGAAGGGCGCTGTTAAATGTTAAAAAAGTTATTGATTCAATGTTTAAATTGCTATTTCACATGTTACATTGTCGGGCATAGAACACTAATTTTCGAACGTCTTAAAATGTATGAGGGTCTTCGTTCTCTTGTATCTGTATTACTTGAGAGAGATCAAATCAGTCAAGATTTTGATGAATAAATAAGAATAAACTGCATTAATTTGTTTTACATGTTAAAGATAGAATTACCTCTCACAAAAGTGACAGTTTGTTACATCCATAAAGATGTACACTAGCAGAACACGTACATAAATATCGGTCATAACATGAATTACAAGAAGAGAATATGAAATCAATAAAAAAAAGACAAATTACCTCACCTATGGATCTCCATCAGAATCTGAATAAGGCATGTGTTAGTTAACCAGCCCTATGTCGTCGTATACCGACATGGGTAAATAATCGCAGAGATCACTGGATCTTGACAGATTGAATCTAGGGATTTTCCTCCGATAGATGTATCGTCCGATTGGAGCTTACGTTACCATCGTCATCTGCTTGCTGTTCAGTAAGGACATGTGTGCTCGAGTCAAACAGGTGTCGACTAGCGGACAGAATGATTAATTGGGCAGCAGTATGCGTTTCTCAACTAGCAGATTCGATTAATTGTATCAAGGATGTACGAGTGGCAATGTAGGTACCGAGTATCCATTTTAGTGCGAAAGTCTTTCTTTTTTTCTTCTGAATAATAAATAACAAGTATGAGCTAAACCTGCCTATAACTTTTTGGGTATTAGTGAACGTTCAACAATTTTCATTACTAATGTTACACTCAAAAATGTAAAATAAATATTTTTTACCAAAAATTGGACCGACTTTATCAGTTGTTGCACTGAAAAATACAAAATAATATTAATTCTTTTGTTGCTGGTAATTTTGAAGTTATGCCGTTGTAGTTTGTTTTTGTAGGCACCAACTCCAAAAGAACCAGCACCAATAGAATTAATATTTTTCTGTATTTTTCAGTGCAACAACTGATAAAGTCGGTCCAATTTTTTGTAAAAAATATTTATTCCCTTGTATATTAAATAATTATTTATTTTGCGATACAAGCAGTCTTGTAATATTTCATATTATATAGGAACATATGATTTTGCAAAGCTAATGATTTCTCCGTTTTCTTTAAATGCAACACCATGTACCTACCTGTGCTTTTAATTATTTCGATGGAAAATTTCAATCTGATTCTATTAGAATAAGAGTTGATTGCAAAAGACCTCGATTATCGAGTAACAGGAAGAAGTATTTTGGAAATGTGTGTTCTTAGAGCGACCATGAGGTAAATTCTAAATAAATCATGGTGGGCTTGGACAAATCTTTGTTTTTTTTCTACAGACCATTTTTGGATACTATTAAATTAATTAAATATTTATTTGAAGAACTTTCTGGGTTAGATTCATCATACAATTGATTGATAAGTAACTGACTAACATTAAGAAACTCTTCTTTATTTGTCCGTCACATATTTTGAATTCCAGAAAAAATAGCCTCCTCCACATAGCAAAAATATACATATTTCGATCTTTACCATTACAAGATCTCGAAAGCCGTACCTTGTTTGAGAAAATGTACAATTTGAACGATTCCGGATATGGTCTCAACTTTAATTCTGCCATTCTCAGATTTTCTATTTTCGAGACAAATTTAACCCTCCACCCCCTTCGGAGGCGGTCTTTAGAGGAAAGAAGATTTGGGATTTTAGTTTTTCTAAATATATGGGACCATTTCTTAACTCTCTTTTTTCAAATTAATCAAAAATCATCAGAATCGAGCTCGTTTACGATGCAAAACGCGCAAACAGCCATACAAAAAAAGAAGTTTGTAATAAAGGTAATCAAACAAACAAATTGTATACCTCCTCCTTTTTTGGAAGTCGGTCAAAAATACAATTCATTTCTTAATAATTTTCCCAGAGAGCCCTAATTCAGTACAAGAAAGAAGGAAACAAAATATGCTCTGGAATATAATGTTATCAAAAAGTTATATTATATATTTCTTCAAAGATTCTTATTCGGCTTGTACAGATAAATATTATTATGTTAAATAGGCCGCTGGGTGAATCTCATTTCAATCATAAAATAATTTATCTATTACTTACCCATTTCTTTCAAGTTACCGAGTCAGCTTTGGAAGGTGCACGCGTCTGCGCAAAACCTTACGGATGCTGTTGCATTGGAAGTCCCATTACCGGCCCGCGCTGGTCGGAGCGCCGCCATGTGCACACGGCTTAATAAACGGTGTCTCGTATTTGGGGGATAGGGGGGAAACCTTTTATGATGTTTTGATAACTTATGCAAAGTGGGAAGTGAGCTAAATGCTCGAGCGATGTTGTGCCCAGATCGAAGAGCTCACCGTTCCTCGATGATGCTAGAAGCATCTCGCCACGCCTAGCTCATGGCTATTTAATTCTTTTGGTTGATAATCTGTAGGCGAACCACATACGATACAATACTGCGATCGTTTAGTTTATCCACGACAATGGTAAATAAAAGAGTAAAGCCTTGGAACGGATCTCTAATTATTTTGATTATATTTCTATAATTTTAAAGTCCGCTGGCTCAGTAGAAAAGATTTTTCTTTTATAAAGAGCAAATGTGAACATTTATTAACTTTCTTCAATAAATGCATCATACAAACTCTCGAAGTTTTCTTGTTCTTTTTGGCCTACTTCTCAAACAGAGGAGGTAGATATAGACATTTTTTTCATTTGTGTGAAAAAACTGCCCTCAAAGAGGGTGTAGGTTTTACAGTTGAGACAGAAAAATTAAAGAAGAGGCTGTGGCGTCCTCCATTGGCATTGCTTTACCAACTGGCATAGCGCACCTCCTCCTGGTGTCAGAAGTGGGATACGAAGTCTTCGCTACCGGTACCCAGATGGCATTTTCGCCCTAAAGAACTACCCCTTGGCCAACACTGCAAAGTGCCTGCACCGTTTTTTAGACATGGTAAATTTTAACCGATGTTTCACACCTTCTGCGGTTGAACACCAAATCCCACTTAAAGTTATCGTCTCCAATCCTTACATGTTGTTTTGCAATCTTTGCCAACACTGGCACACTTGTTACCTATCCAGAGCTACAACAATAATAAAGTCTGAAATATTCGTATAATACTACAACTATTTATCGAAAATTCTATTTTAGTTAAAATAGAATAGAAGGAGTCAAAATTAAAGGTTTCTATTAAACATCATCTGGAAAGACCAAGATCTCAAAAAAAATACAGAGCCCTCTAAAATGCAGGTTATTTGTTAGATTAGTTGTCAGCTAACATATTATTAGCGAAAGAAACTCTTTTCAATGTTGATAAGATTACGAAATCCTGCCTGGAAGGACGGGAATTATTAGCGTTTCTCCAAAGCAAAGTTCCTATTCTCCCCCACATCATTTTTGCAAGGATAAAATGAAACTTGATGCATCTAAATTATGCAGAATATCGACAAAACTTCTTTTTTCAATTTATAGTGGACCTTAATTACATACTTGTTGAGAAAAAGTTTATTTTAAAATTATCAATATGCAATTTGTCCCCCCAGCGGTAAACTAAAAAGCTTTAAAATAGTTTCCAAGCATTTCTCTTTAGTCTTTTTTTTTCACCCGGAAGCCTTACTGTTTGAACTGAATTTTTCTTTACCTTTCTCGTGATATAGCCGAAGGCTTCCCCTTACATGCAGCTCTACTCGTATGCGGGTGACATGCGACGATACGGCAAGCCCTGCGAATAATTATTAACTCTTACGTGGACGCTATTGATACATGTATAACCGTAACCGTAACCTATGGAGATATGTTTATTAATTTTAGTAACAATTTGAGCTTTCTTAAAGAAAAATCTAATCCTTCTAATTTCTTCTTTTTTCGAATTTATCATCATTTCCTCGTGATGACCATGACATTATGAATTAAACATTAATCTTCTATATCTTGTTTTCTTTCATAAAAGTCTTTTGATTGTCTGAATGTATCGAGGCCCTGGTAATTTTTTTGAATGGTGGTATCAACTAACAGAAAAAATATCTAATTTTTATGCAACAGACTGTAAATTGAAATAACCTCTTACTTACGTTCATTTCTTTCTTTTGGATTTTCTATTGTTTCTTCTTCGATTTGATCTATTTCTTGTACAGACTCCAAAATTTCTTTTATATCCAGACTATAGTCTTTCGTTATTATATCAGCCTCATTTAGACAAGATTCCTTTGCATCTTTATGAATGTTGGATAATTGTCGTTCTTTGGAAACTTTAACTCCTGCACAATTTTTACCTTTAAAACTTTGGTTTTATCAGGAAGAGCACGATAGAATAGTCACGTTTTGTCTGTATTGAAGCCCATTTTGCCAGAGTATGATACCGATTATCTGCACATTGCTGTGAATTTGATGCACTGTCGGGTTATCCAGCGTTCTAACCATCCGCTGGACGCTTTGAATGTTGCGTCTTCTAGCTCCTGGGCTATTTCGAGAGCTTCAGCTTGGATTATTGTGGGATTTTTTGGGCTCGTACACTTCAAAACCAATCAAGAACGGCTGTGTCAATAGCCACACCTTCAGTAACACTACAAAATACACGAATTGTCTCTTTTCCAATGACATTCTCTTATTAAGATTCCAATAGTTCTATTTCATTTTAAATACCTACTACCGACTTTTACTTTTCTTATTGAAATTCAGTATTTCGACTTTTTCTATATTGTACCAAAACGACTGGTGCATAATACGATTTCATTTGATATTCTACACATTAGACTATCTATTGTAATTGAAATATAATAACTTCGTGAAAAAGTACGCATAATATAATCCCTTTTCGTTGTCCCATACAAACCCCTTTCTAAAAGCTTTCAGATTATTGGACTTCTTAAATCCAGTACAAAAGGTGTAATAATCTGATGGCCGAACAGAGCTTTCCACAATAATTGTAATGATGGCTAAAAATATATGTTTTGGAATAAACTTTTTAAATAATTAATACTAATAAGCTAACAGTTTTCGCAACTTTTACTTTTCTGAAGTGCAGATAGAATCTTTAATGAATCACCAGGTCAACAGTGAGTCTGTGAGCGGCAAAGTGAATAGGAAACCAAGTGTTTTGATTCTGGATACGGGGGCGACGAAGACGATAATATTCGACCTGATGCTGTCCAGACATCAGATGCTATAAAGTAATTCGGCTGGAAAATTCTAACAGCGATTGGTAGCCCTGCATTGGTTCATGGGTAAGTGAAAGTAAAATTTCAGATTGATAATAAAATTCTCATTTATTGAGCCATAGTTGCAGATGTTGAAAACGGGCAGTACATCTTGATGTCTAAAGGTTTACACCTGGATTCGGATCAGAATATCCTAAGAGTAAATGAGAAGGATATTACTCTTCACTGGAGGAGTCAAGAAGAGGCCGTACGGCTATTGCTTCAAGACGATGTCTATTTACCGGAGCATAACGAAACCTGCGTCATGGCCCGACTAAAAGAAAGTCCAAATGCCGGTAGCATCATAATGTTTGACCGTCACTGGATGATCACCAGATTGGGCGTGGATCGCTATTGCAAAAGGGCTGATCAAAGCGCTAGGAATTTTTCCAGTTCGACTGATGAATGCGAATAGCAATCCAAAGTAGATAAGAGAAGGAGTGCACTTTGAAAATTACGGTTCTTTGTTTTCTTCCAGTGCCATATAACCTTATTGAAAGAGTTTTTGCTGCTGTTTTTAGGAAGACTATTTATTTTTTATCTGCATAAGCTCCGATCATTCTTTCTTGAGTAACATTACCAAATACAAATGGCAGGTGTTCCCATTTTCTAATGAGATCGCAATATGAAATTCATAAGAAGATAATAAATACATCGGCACATGCGACCCTACACTGCTCCATTCGTTGTCTCGACATTGGCAGATAATCTCCAAAGCCTCTAGCGTCTGTGTGGGAACTGAACTTTACTAATTCGTCAAATAAGTCGATGAATATTTATAAACACGGCACACACCAAAGCTATTGTCTTTTCCGACAATGGTGTTTCTAATCCGAATATACTTAAATAGTTCCTGATGAAGCTTCGTCGACGTAGTTGGAAAACTTTTGAGTGAATAATCCAGCATAATTCCATCGCATTGAAGGTTGTTGGATGTAAGTAACGCGCTTGGAATTTATTTGATCTATTCGTTGGTGATAGATTCAATTTATAAGATCTAGATAGGCTAGTAGAGTTATTACGTTCCTTCCTTTTGATACTTGTGAATTTATGAAGATTTTGAAGGAGTAGTGGTTGTTTTTCTCCCCAATTTCTACGCCAATGGTAACAGCTCGATTTTGAAGGGCCCATTTGAACCGCCAATGTTTTCTACATAAAAAAGGTACTGTTGGTCGTGAACTCTAAAGTCGACCGTCGAGAAAAATCAACTTTTATGTTGAAAAAAAAATAAAATTTTTGAAATACATTTTTTTGATTACTAATTCAACAAAATTTATGTAAACGTTAGAACTAACAGAAGATAAAATTGACCGTGTTTTTGACCGACGAACCCCGAACGGAGGAGGTATACAATTCGACTGTCGGCTTTTTTATGTTTGACCGCACGTTTTATATAGTAAACGAACTCCGATTTTGATGATTTTTGATTCATTTGAGAGAGGAGGATTGAGAAATGGTCCCATATTTATAAAAACGCAAATCCAAAATTTCCTTCCATCTGAAAACCGCCCCCAATGGGGGTGTAGGGGACAAATTTTCTCGAAAATCGAAAATCTGAGTTGGTATAATTAAAGATAGGACAATATCCGGAAACATTTAAACTGAAATTTTTTTCAAAAGAGTTACGGTTTTCGAGTAAGATGCATGTTAAAGTCTCATATATATATATTTAATATAACATTTATAATGAACATTTTTTCCTTAGACTTACGGTTTTCGAGATAAATCGTTGTTAAAATGGTAACATATAAAATACTTGAGCGTATTTCCGCAGCGATGCTTTGAGATCTCAATAATAACAAGCAAAGAATATACGTGGGTATTGGGATAAGTACTATCTACATTAGTATTAGTGAACGTTCAACGATTTTTGTGACTAATGTGACACTCAAAAGCGTGAAATAAATATTTTTTGTAAAAAATTGGACTTTGTACCAATACAATTATAATTATTTTATACTTTTCAGTGCACCTACTAATAACGTCGGTCCAATTTTTTGTGAAAAATATTTATTTCAACATAAAAGTCGTTTTTTCTCGAAAAAAGTCGACTTTACAGCTCACGACCAAAAGTACCTTTTTGTGTAGAGAACATTGGCAATTCAAATGAGCGCCTCAAAACCGTACTTTTTCTATTCTATTCTATTTTCTGACTCAAAACCTATTATGAATAGAAAATGCTCACAAAAGCCGTTTTCTGTACGATAAACGGTTCCGGAGATATTAACAGAAAACGAATATATTTTTTTTCAATTTCAACACCCTGTATCTCCAAAATGGTGCATTTTAGAGGGCAAGTTAATATAAACTTTTTTTCATACTTTTGGACGAGCTATCACATCCTCAAGTCCTGCGCATTTATTATGAAACACCCTTTATATATAAATCGAAAAATTAGAAGAAGTAACGTTTCATCTGTAACGAAGGGAAGATCAATCTAAATTTTAAGTTTAAGGTATTCAAATACAGAAAAAATGAGGTAGGTAAACAAAACAATTAAAACAGGAAAAATGCATACTTTTGGCAAGAAATTCCCCGGAACCTACTGTCGAGTATTTGCCCACAAATCAGACAAATGCGCGGGTTGTCCAATATTTTTCGCTACTGATCCTTATTGATCCTTACACATTACATTACTGATTAAATTAATTATTTTAAAACCATTTTAAACTTATCCACAACGAGAACACTAGGAGGGTTATTTTCACAGGTTATTTCGATGTCAATAAAAACAATATGGATACTATGACTTCTGACATCTGACATATCAGAGTCGTGACTGCCCGTAAAATATCGGATTTGCCAGAACAGCGTCACTCTTGTGTCTCATGTTTGACCCGAGATTTTCTGTCGATTGGCAGGACATGCATATAAAGTCTATGGCTCACAGTCAAAATTATCGCTCGAATAACAAACAGTGAGGCGACTGTTAAAAAGTAAATGTTTGGGAGCACCAAATATAAGAGTGCTGATATCTAAAAAGAACAAAACCTCTTAATGCAACATGAAAGAAAAGAAAAAGCTTTTTGCTTGAAAAACTACCAGATATGATCATTGATTCTAAGTAACGAAATGAGAGCAGTGATATTCAAAAGATTAATTTTTACCTAGATTTCTAGACAAAGAAAAAGGTTAAATGAATTTTCCTTAAACAAATGCCTTAGACAGGTCTGTATTTTTGTAATCATATAAATAGAATAGAAAATTTCATGTTTCCATATTTCATTAAACAGATAGATACTTACCAGAAAAGGAAAAGCTTAGTCCAAATTTCTTTCGCAATATAAAAACATGTTTCCTCCTACCTCTCTAAATAAACCTTACCACCAGAGTGAACATTAATATGATAGCTTCGGCAGAATCCCCAGGTTCTCTGCTGTTCGGATAATTAATGAATAGAGTTGGAAATGCTCTGAAACTATTGATAATTTATTGTTCGCTCAAATCTATTTAACCATTGTTACCCTTTCTACGATTTCCAGAGAGGATTTGGAAATGGACAAAAGAGATTTTTGCTATACCTAAGCCCTTTTTGTTCCCTCGATTACCTTTTAACAACTTATTGTGTACTGATTACGTTTTTATTTTCTCGTTTTGGTGGGTAAGTAAAGTTTGTTCATATTTATGGCTATAATAAAAATTGAGAGCAACCAAAGCGAAGTGATCACCAGAATGAACTCAAACTCAATTAATGTTACAGTGCGTTCATAAAGTATGGAAACGCTTCAGTAACTTCTAAAATATTAACATATAGAGAAAAAGCTCTGACAGGTCGATTTTTGATTATGATTTTCGACTTTTTTATGCAAACAAAATCATTTTATTCCCTCCACCTTCCAAATTATGACGTCATCGTTATTTTTTTTAAATGGGAAGGCCGTAATTTTATATTTTAAACGGCCAACTGGCAATTTTCTGAGCTCAATAATAACAAATACATGGGTATTAACTTTATAAATTTATAAAAACGAAATTTATCACATTAGATAAAATTTCTTTAAGGAAACAACTGTTTTCAAAAGTCTTTAAAATGTGCCATTTTAGGAACATAGGTTCTCTTAATAATATTATCAATTTTAATGTAGTTTTTCGCAGAAATAAACATGACTGACACAACAGAAATTCACTTTAATTAGAACATGTGAAACAAAATCTGGTGTGTCCACTCACACGACTTTCCTACCGCTCGCAGGCAAATTTCAGTGAATAATAATAGCGGTAGTAAAGTAAAAATCCTCTGGTCAAGTCGTGCTACCACTCATTTTTTTCAGAATGTCGAGACAAACAATAATGGTAATGTAACATTTTTTTGCAAGATAAAACGTTTAGCCAGAATCTGAAGAAACATGTGAAAAATATGGAATCTATTCAAGCATAACTTTTTTTTGTGCTTTTTCTCAGAGATGGCGCTGTATGTGGGTGGTAAAGGGCTCTCAGAAGAATACTTTAGGCAAGTTTAAAACCCTCAGATATCCAGCCCCATTCAAATGTTTCATGGTACACTTGAAAAGCAATTCTATTGTCTATAATTAAACATTAAAACTGAAGTGATCCTGATGATTATAGTGTAACATTAGTCACGACAATCGCCAAGTATATTCCTTGCATGTATTTGTTTTTATTCAGAAATCTAAAAACGTCGCCAAAATAAGCATATTTTAGACTTTACTACCGCTGTAACTCGAAAACGCTAACTATATGGAAAAAATGAGAAAATGCTCAAACTAAATGTAGCTAAAAACAATCTGATCTTCAATTTGGTTGCCTCAGATTTTCAATTTTCGAACGAAATTGTCCCCTCCGCATAGCTAAAATACACATATTTGAGATTTTAACATCGCTGTTATTCGAAAACCATAACTCTTTTTTAAAAATGTTCAATTTAAACGTTTCCGGATATTGTACTAGCTTTAATTCTGTCGTCTCAGATTTCCGATTTTCGAGTAAAGTTGATGGAGGGAAGGAGATTTCGGCTTTGCATTTTTACGAAATGCAAATGCGAATTGAAATGTTTTCAGGTCATGTGAAAAAATTTCAAAGAAAACTTTCTCACTATTTTATTTAATTTTTGACATGGATTCTAAATAGTCAACAGTGATTGACATTTTATTTATTGATGCCAAAAATATAACCCCATAAAAAAACATGATTCTAAAAAATGAAAAAGATAGAAAGCTTTTGCATAAGCTCAATAAGGGCTAAGCCATATTGATCAACTTTCTATTGTTCTTATGCATTAGAATTTTGCTTCGAAGCTACATTTATAAGGAGTAATTTTACCGCTTGTCGTCGGCCTCAAAATTCTTTCCACGAATTTACAACTTGACATGTATTCGGAATGTGCATTTTGCAGTAAATTTGGACTCGAACATTTCCAGTCACTCACCTGCTCACTTTTATGACTAGCAATAGAGGTGCATTGTGATCTTCATGATCTTATTAGAAATTTCAATTCATTCAGTCCAGATCCCATTAGAAATTGTGGCCAATAACTCGACATGGATTATTATATATTATTTATTTGCCCTAAATTTCGTATGTGGCTGGCTGTATGTAATTCTGACTAATATTATAAATGTGAAAGTGCGTTTGTTTGTTCCGCTTTCACGTGTAAACCACTGAACTGATTTTGATGAAATTTGGTACTAGCCCTTGCAAAAGAACATAGGCTACCTTTCATTGCCAGTGGGATTATATATGAGGGTTCCGTACCTGAAAGTTGTATATTTCTGAACACTATGGCTGGATTTTCATGGTATTTTCTTATTATTTTCATGTATGTTTGTAGACTTTATTGGAATGATCTAGTAGTGGATGTAAGTGTAACTGGGCCTCCTAGGTGAAGAGTTCTACTCCTGTAATACCCAAAGAAATATCTCTGAGCTCTATGGCTGAATTTTTGTGGATTTTTCGCTATGTTCGTATGTAGTATGTCACTGGACTGTTTTGTGAGAGTCTGCCAGTGCAACTGAGACTTGAAGGTGGAGGGTTTCATGCCGGAAAATCCCTAAGACATATGTATAAGACATTCTCATGCTGTTTTCTCTTGGTGGATGGATCTGGGTTGGTGTTCGGACTGGTTCTACGTGCGAGTAGGTCTCCGTGGTAGAAGGGTTCCATACTCAAACTTTTTATGACTTTATATTTTCGTACTACAATCTACTAAAGTGCCGGGTAAAACAGCTAGTGAAATTATAATATGACTGTCTTGTGTATTGTGAAATCTTTCCGTAAGAATATTGTGATCCTTATAACATAATCTGACTGCTCTTTAGAGAATCTTATGACAGAGCACTATCAAAATTATTTTCAATATTATGTTCATGGTCTCCTTTCATTTTTCTTCTCACTGTAAATATTAAGTTGACGATAGAATACATAACCTTCAGTACCTGAAATTCATAGATATATATGTGTGAAATTTTTATTTATATACCTACTAGAACTATCGACATACCTTTATAATAAAATTGTGATTGAGGGAGTAATTATTAGTGATGCCAATTTTCACATCTATGGCTGCATTTTGAATTAATAATAAATAGGCGTTACGATTCTTCTTGCTCCATTTGTACCAAGGAAGGAGGCAACTCACATGAAATATAAAGGAAAACTAAAATTTAAATTAATAATGTTAATACGTAAAAGTTGTACAAGGTGTTTCTGCCTCTCTGATTTAACTTTAAAGAAATTTGATAATATAGTTATGTAAGTATCTATATCACTTTGAAAAATGTTTTGATTATAAACAAGAGATGACAAGAGATGACGAACAAGGATGAGAAAGAGTGGATTGATTAAAGGGCTTTGATACTGCAAATGCCTATGTCAATGCAATGTAGAAACCAATGTTACAAAATAAAGCTTGCAATTTTATCATGTAAGTGGTCATGTTTCTAACTGAATCTTTTTTTATGTAATTGAACATTTTCTGGAGATCTTAATATATAGACCGTGATTAATAAAATTTATATATTTAAATTATTGATAGGAAAGAGTAAAAAAATCAGCCTTGAATAGGAACGCGAACCCTATCTGCTTTATATTCAACAGCCAAAACAACAACCTCTAACCACGAAGCTATGACACATGCGGTTAAAAATGGACAATTTGCCTGTACTGACATGTAGATAAGTATACCAATGAAAAAGTTGTTCAAACTTAAATGCAATGAATTTTGAGAAATCTACCTTTCCGCTGACTACAGCCCATCGGGATTTTTTTTATCTGCTTAACAATTCCATTCAATTGATTCAACATCGTTGTTTTTTTTCGGGTACAATAAGATTCACAAGATATAATGAGAAAAATCAGATACCGAAAGAGAAATATATCTTCACTTACCTGATCTTCATAAAGTTGGAATTGGTTCATCCCATATATTATTAGAACGAAAATGTATATAATTATATAAAGAGCAGTCAAATTGACGTCACTTTCCATCTGAAATATAATTTCCAAAAAACTATTTAGAATTTTCAGTGCATATTGCCTAATTTTTATTCCATTGAAGTTGCAATAAAATTGGTCATATCTGAATGAATATGAAAAATAGTATCAACAACAATTCAATGATAATACTTTAAGGTAAAAGTCTAGTATAGTAGCTTTTGATATAAAATTCCAAATACAGGTGTATTCTAGCATAACTTTTAATAATATTGAGGTGGAAGGCGCTATTTTTAATGATTTGTTAACAAAATAGGGAAAATGTTATTCTTAGGACTTACGACTTTTAGCTGGAATTTTCGATTTGAAAGTATCTTTTGAATCTTAAATAGTATAATCATCCTTGCCTTCGCGAGAAAGTGAGGTTAAATGAAGCGATGATTGACTTGTGTTCGACTTTTAATAACTGTCAATTCCAATGTTGCCAAAACTGTTATTGTAACGTTTTATTTTATTGAACATATTCTTAAATATTCGCTAAGGAGGCATAAACCAAGTGGTGAGATTTTAATTTATTTCTTATGAATACTTTCTTTAGAGCCAAACAGATTTCTGACAGCGCTATATATTGCCATTCTCAGATAATGTTATATGTTATTACCACAATTCTCGCAATTTTTTGAATTCACTATTACAAAATGATTATTTAAAAAAATCAATAGTTTGTCTTCATTTTCACTTAAAAGAATAAATTGAATATATGAAAATCTGTACAATATGTTGAGCTCATTTGTTATTGTGGTTGTGGTTGTGGTATAATTTTTGAAGCAAATATTTTTGGAGATAAAATCCAATGCTGTGAAAGTTATACTGGCAGCGTTGGCAACATTGATATCAACAGCATTTGAATTTGAATATATTGCAAAAGTCGTTAAACCAGACTATTACCATCTTTAAAATTTACTTCCTTGAAATTTATTAAGATAAATTGGGTAGTCAAAAAAACTACATATGTAATATTTTTGATATTTTATTCCTATGGTATATCAGTATCAATATCAGTATGTGGATGAAGTTTAGTATCTATTTGCGCTACTGTCTCGTCTACTATAGTTGTTGCTTTTGTATTTCATTAATTTGTTCAGTAATTAGTAGATTTATTCTCGAACCTTTCAAAAACTGTATGTGAGGTGCATTTGTCACAGTGTTGTCAGTTTGACAAGCGTCTAGAACATAAACATAGAAGAGTTTCGAATGATGTCATGTCAAATGAAGCTATATAATGCTGCGGCAATCACATGTCACACTCGGCTTATAAAAATCAGAGAGTCTAGAACTGTCGGTCGGGTGAACAAATCAAGACCTGTAGTTCAGTTGTTAAATACAGTGATAGTTTAAATTATAAAAGTGACAAGAGGTTGTTTGGAAGCAAACTGCGAACTCTGGCGTAAATGACTTGAGTGAACCCTCTGCAACCTTGGGTTGACAGTTACAATTGCTGTCAGAAGTGGGATCCCTCGCATTTTTCTGAGTTATATTGTGAATACCACCAAAAGAGAAATACTATGAGACAGAGAATATTAGGCAAGAGATAAATAAGAATATAAGAAAGTACAAACAAGAATTGTGCAGATATATAAAGAAGAACGAACAAAAATGACATAACAAAAAGAACAGGAACAGGAAAAAAATGGACAAGAATATAAAGAAGACCAGGCAAGAATTATACAAGAGTATAATAATGGACAGGCAAGAATAAGACAAATCTTAGAAAAACAAACAAGAGAGTGGTATAAATAGATATTAAATTGAATAATAACCGCAAGTACGTGATAATTCATCCACGTAAGAATAGGTATATTGATTAGTAGCTAACCTGGAGAAGTCTAACTGAAGCACCAATAGCCAAACAAGTTCCAGTTATCAAGTAAGAAATGCTGAAATTGATCACCACTCTTCGAAGAAGTGTATTAAGGCTACAAAAGAAGGTATCAAACATATTTAGGTAATTAGATATATATCTAATTCTCTTCAACCAGCTAGTAAATTCCAACATTGATTAGAAAGTTGAAGAGAAATATTCATTCAATGTGCAAACTCTTTATTGGTAAGTATAGGGACATCAATGAAGAGTTTACAAGTAGGTATATAAACGTATGGAGTATTTTTTTTAAATCTTTTCTTACTGTTTTATCTGGGCATGTTTTTCAACGATCTGTTTCATTCGCCTGTAGATTCTTGTTTGCAATATGGCACAGCGAATAAAAAGCACATCATCGAAAGCATTGCACTCATCAGAAATCGACTGCAATTTATCAGCCAACACCAATAGCTGATATCTCATGTTAGTTGTAGTATAGTCGACTAGAGAAACTACCAAGTAGCTTAAAAACAGCAGAGATGCGGCATAAATGAAGCAAGTTATTGCGGAAAGTGAAGAAAATTCAGGAAAATATGTGCAAACTGAAAATTTCAATGAGTAAGAAAGATAATATTCATCTTTTTTTTTTCTAATAAATAAGAATATATGCATTTTAGTTGGACAATTCCGATATTTACTTACAATCTCTCCATGTTACTTACTAAGCATGTGGCATACAGATATCATTTTCAGATCAAAGTCATTGTTAAGTACACAAAACATTATTGCCATGTGAAAAGGTATGGAGTATTTAAAACAAAATTTCTTCAGACGAACATTGTTCAATATATACTTCCTTGTCTCCCAATTAGATTCATCAATAGGTATGAAAATATCCTGAAACATTCGTAGGAAATCCCTGCCCGGTCTTGACCCACATATTAAAATAATACTGGAACATTCCATAATCTAAATAGAAATTCACGTATAAATAATATGTTCATTAGTAAATAGGCTTACAAAAAATATCATTTATATAACAATATTAGGCACACAAAGGCTACAATAATATTTTTTTATAAAAATAATTATTTTATCTTACCAAGATTTGTAAAACTAAACCGATACTGAAATATAGAAATGTATTTACTTCGAAATTCAATGACATGTATATGCATTGAAGAACTATTGCAAATAAACTTGATATAACTAAGAAATAACAATAATTTATAAAATATTTATTGGTCATCCAATTGAACGGAAATTGCCATATGAACTTCAATGGATCTGTAAAATAGATTTGACAGAAAAGTTATATAATTGCTTCAAATGTTTGAAGTTTATTATAAAACCTCTTTTATTATTGTAGATATCATCCTCCTCCTCCATCATTGTTCCGTCTAAATGATTATATACATTATGAAAGAATACTATATACTTCTGGTAATATATATTTAAATATAAATTATCATTTAATATTAACTTGGTAAGTGAATAAGCGATAATCGCTGAAGCGATTTATGGGTATCTAAATTTTTAAATGACATATATATATATATATATATATATATATATATATATATATATATATATATATATATATGAGCATAATCAATTTTAGAAATCATGCATCATCAAGGCTAATATTATATGAGCTATAGAGAATTGATGATTTTGAATTATGTTGCCTTTTAAGAATCTTTTTTACAAATGTTAACGTTTCAGAAGTCTAATAAACATATTTTTCAGCCATATAGCCAAAAAACGTGATTTACTCAAGGCTATAGCGCGAAAACGGCTCTAACGATTTTGATTAAACTTGCCTAGAGTATTCTTCTGAGCGCCCTTTACCACCCACATATAGCGCCATCTCTGAGAAAAAGCTCAAAAAAAGTTATGCTTGAATAAAATTCCGTATTTTCCACATGTTTCTTCAGATTGTGGCTAAACGTTTCATCTTGTGAAAAAATGTTACATGACCATTGTTGTTTGTCTACTGAACAAAATGAGTGGTAGCACGATTTGACCAGAGGATTTTTACTTTCCTACCGCCAATATCGTCGCTATGTAAGGAAAGTGTTGTAATAGTGTAAAATTTTTCATTCACTGGAATTTGCCTCCGAGCGGTAGGAAAGTCGTGTGAGTGGACACACCAGATTTTTTATGGATGAACTGAATATCAATTTATCTATTCTCGAAAAAATCAAACATCTCCCCCCCCATAAAAACCACAAAGTGGGTGTGGGGGAGAAGATGAAACAAACGAAGAAACAAGAAAGTCAAGGTGAGTTTATACAGTAAATAAAATAAAATAAGAAACAAATTAAAATTGAAATTAGAATAACCTCAAAAAAGATTGGTTTATACAGATGAAAATAAAATAAGAAATAAGAATGAACCAATCAAATCACAGCTTTTTTGACAAAAACTTTTGTGTTGTATGCAAGTTAAGTGTTCTCTGGTAGTTGATCATGCGTATTATCAGTTTCCAAACAAAAATAAAATAAAATAAGAAATAAAGATAAAAGTTGACCATCTTTACTTCTTATTCTTATTTCTTAATTTAGCTTATTTCGTGTTTAAACGCTCCCATGGAAATGAGCATGTTCAACATTCTTATTTTATCATAACTTGTTTCTTATTTTGTTTTATTTACTGTATAAACTAACCTTTAATAAAAATGTGTTGAAATAAAAAAATGTGCCTTTGGCTTTCGCTTAGTACAGTGTACTACTATGTTACTTATTGATTATCTCTTATCCATAAGTACAATGTCGTGCTGTTAGTGCCCATTTTGGGCGTATTAAGACTGCGCTACACTGTTCTTCATTCTTCACCGTTAAGTATATTGGCTAATTGGTAGGGATAATCTTCTATGTTGGCATCTTGACCTCCAATAATATGTCCATCAATAGGCTTAAGTTTGGCAGCAGCGATACCAGCTTGAAATTAGGAAATCGGGCTCAAATATAGCGAAAACGACGATACAATATCGTAACAGGTTTAACTGAGGGAAGTAAAATTTGATTGGTGTGTCGTCATATTCCGGAAAAAATGGTTTTTCAATTTATCTGTCTGTTTATAGTTGTCGAGGTCAACCCCAACGTAGTTAACTTACCCCAAAGCAATACAATCATTAATAAACTAAAGAAGGGGCTCATTTCCTCTTAACTTATCGTAATTTATTGTTCTCCAAATCTTTCACACCAAGTATTTAAAATAACAAATTATGGATTATGGATTATGCCATAATATGACGATCAAGAAACTTAGAGAAGGTAAGTAAAATTAAAATTAATTGTAGGTAGGCATTTAAAAGTGCTCTTGGTTTCTTCGTTTTTTGACTGACGAACCCCGAACGGAGGAGGGATACAATTCGACTGTCTGCTTTTTTTTGGTTCGTGCGCGCCTTTTATATAGTAAACGAGCTCCGATCTGGATGATTTTGAATTCATTCGAAAGGGGAGGCTTGAGAAATGGTCCCATATTCATATAAACGCAAATCTGAAATCTCCTTCCCTCCGAAAACCGCCCCCGAAGGGGTGTTGGGGGCGAATTTTTGCGAAAATCGAAAATCTGAGTTGGTATAATTAAAGATAGGACAATATCCGGAAACGTTCAAATTGAACATTTTCTCAAAAGTGTTACGGTTTTCGAGATAGGCGCATGTTAAATATGTATTTTTGCTATGTGGAGAGGGCAATTTCTTTCGAAAATTGGAAATTTTTACTACATACTACATGAAAGATATAATTATTTGTAGCAATATTTATAATGAACATTTTTTCCTTAGAGTTACGGTTTTCGAGTTAAATCGGTGTTAAAATGGTAACATATAAAATACTCAAGCGTATTTCCGCAGCGATGCGTTGACATCTCAATAATAACAACTACAAGCAAATAATATACATGGGTAATCGGATAAGTACTATCTTCATTGGTATTAGTGAACGTTCAACGATTTTGGTGACTAATGTTAGGTACACTCAAAAGTATGAAATAAATATTTCTTACAAAAAATTGGACCGACGTTATTAGTTGATGCACTGAAAAGTATAAAATAATATTAATTCTATTGGACCGACTCTATTAGTTGGTGCACAGAAAAAAACAAAATAAAATTAATTCGATTGGTTCTGGTACTTTTGATCTTATAATGTTTTTCCAACAATTGTGAAGTTTAATGATGATTTATTTTTGTGAGGAACAAATGGGATTTAATTAAAATTTTGAAGACAAGAGAAAATAACATTTGGAATAAATTACCTAAGCCAATGATCACAGTATATCTGCAGATAAATTGATTAATCGTTTAATTATCAGTTATTTATATCTAAATAATATCTACATTTCATTGTTGTTATCTATAAGCAGAATTGAGGGTAAAATCAAGATAATATGGTTTTTAGTAAAAATAATTCCCAGTATTCACGTTTATTAAAATCATTTATCTATTCAACTGGTGAAATTCAACATTTTGGCAAAGTATATCACAATGATGTATATTAATTCTTTGAGCCGCTTATGGGAAGCTATATATGACAGAAGCCTGAAAATTTGTGTACTTACGTTTTGATTAAGGACGAATCGAATGAAAATATTATTATACGTTCGCGGAATTACCTGTTAAACCAGAAATGGCCATCATCATTGTTATTTGAAATAGAGGGTGGCATTTCATCATTAAATTCTAAATCAAATTTATAATAAACATATACCGACAAAGTATATCCCAAAAATTTACTCAAACTGCCTCATCAAATAGGTATCTACAGTCGGTCCTAGTTTTTGTAAAAAGTTATTTATTGATTGATAACTCAAATCTTTTCAATGCCAAGAAGAAACACATATGATTTTATTTCCAGAGAAAATCTTAACACTGCTGATGTTACACTGATTACTATGAAATTTATCTATCAATTAATAGACATTAAAGTTTTTCCACTTAAGATGATATTCTGTATGCTTAAAGGACAGATCTTATCAAAATAATTTGTTTTATATCTTCGAAACAAGCATCAGTAGATAAATACATAGTAAAGTATTTCCAAAATCATCCAAAACATAAAAAAACTTGATACATGTTAAAATATATGTGAGATTTTAACACGAATTTATTTAACTCGAAAATCGTAGCTGTTTTCAAACATATTTTCAATATAAACGTTTCCAGATATTGTCCTAACTTTAATTCTGGCATCTAGATTTTCGATTTCCGACCGAGATTTCGGATTAGAGTTCTTATGATTATGGGGTCATTTCTCAAGTCCCCTCTTTCAAATGAATCAAAAATCATCAAAAAATTGAAATAAGCGAATGAAACTATTTTCATTTTTAGCACCCTGTATGTGTTCGGCTAACAAGAACGACATATATCCAGAATGTAACTAAGGGCCTATTACCCTTTGGAGCTTTTGTGAGATCTGAATTCACTGATTTCTTTTATACTCCTAATAAGGCCAGCTAAAATTGTGGAGAAAGAATATTTTATCAATATCTAGAAAAAACTTATTTTTACCAAAACTGATTGATAGAATAACGTCTCAAGAGTGTTCCTTATTGATCTTATTAAAAAAAAAT
This sequence comes from Crioceris asparagi, assembly GCA_958507055.1. NCBI lineage: Eukaryota > Metazoa > Arthropoda > Insecta > Coleoptera > Chrysomelidae > Crioceris > Crioceris asparagi. The sequence continues at coordinate 125,561,251 of OY293826.1, forward strand.
GTTTTGCTGTTAGATTAAGTTTCGCTAAACCTAAGATGGCCCACCGTGTAATGAATGACCAAAAAAACTATTGTAACTGACTGATTACCTTCGATCTCATATGTTAGGTAAAGTTTTACGTTTATAGATATCTATTTTTTATTTTTGTTGTTGTTTATAAATTACTTGATTAATGCTGGGCCATGATAAGTACCAATGTTCTTAAAAAGCCACACATTAGAGGTTTTTAGAAAAAAATTATTTTCTTAAGGAAATTGTATCTACTATGTTGATTTTATTTTCAGATAAATGAATAAAGTTTTGATGAAGTTTGTGTTTGTTTCATTAATTAATAATTTAATGATTTTTATTCATTTCAATATTATTGCAGAAAAATGGGCCTTTCAAGGCGCACGTACCTTAAAATGTGTTGTTTAAAAGAACAACAAAGAGGTACCTAGCAGAAATAATTTTTAGAAAGACACAACAACCTCATAGTAAAAAAATAAATGTTCAGGAAGAAATAAAAAAATAGACACATACAAAAAATCTATCTAGGTATTACTGATACTTTGCTCTCTATTTTTATTATTATCCAATTATGTGTAGTTTTAAGAACTAAGCTCTAAGGTTTTGTCAATCTTCGGAGAAAGTGCAGTTTCATCTCTCAAACAATTTCCCAATTTATTGACTTTTTCATTGGTGTTGTTTTATAGAATGAGAAAACAAATTCAATGCTTTGTTCCATATGTACAGTGCATCCCATTTTGGTAGAGACAGCCAGGTATCTCGGTTGTTATTGAAGATAGAACCTTGCGGTTTTTGTGTTCCTGTGTTACTTTTATTGTGAAACTCAAGATGACCTAAACATATTTTGCCTAACTTCTTTTATTCTTATGTTACAGGGCGTTTTTGAAAATTTTCCATACGCAATTTTTTGTAGGGTTATGGTAATGGTTATACGACTCAAACTTATGATTTTTTTTTCAAAGGAACACCCTGTATTTTTTTATATCATTAAATTCCTTATTTTTTTCCTTCAAAATGAAATGTAATATATGAACATAAAGTTTTAAAAAATGCTCCAAAATCTCTAAAACGTTGAACTTTAATAGTGGGCTTTGGTTTCTTCATAAAAAATCCAATTGACGGAATATTATTTGTGAATTTTCTGGTTTATTCTTTTGTTTCTTTAATGGAAAATTCACAAGTAATATTCCATCAATTGGATTTTTTTTTGTATGAAGGAACCATAGCCCACTATTCAATGTTTTGGAGATTTTGGAGCATTTTTAAAAACCTTATGTTCATCTATTATGTGTCATTTTGAAGGAAAAATAAGGAATTTAATGAGATAGTAAAATACAGGGTGTTCCATTGAAAAAAACATCTCGCTCACAACTTCCAAATTTTATGCATTTCATATTTGGTGTTGCTTGTAATCTCTTATTTTATTCTCTATAACTTTCTTGATAATAGATAAAATATTATCAAATCATGCCTATTTTTTGAAAAGCTATTTATAAAGAAATACCCTCAAGCGTAAGTAGCTATTATTTGCAAGGCAAAAACAAGAAATATTTTGTTTCGATGGTTTTCCTTCTGAATAATTTACTAGTGGCGTAAATATTGCTTTGAGTTTTATGACGCTTCTGGGGAAAATTCTACGTTTATTACAAAACAGCACTTGCTTTGAGAGCTCACTAACATGAAATATTACCACTTTTTATGAAAATTTACTTCTTTGTCAGGACCTTTAGTTTCTAAATAAATAAATATGAGATATGTGAAAGTATGCCTTCCAGCTTTCTATTCTGAGACTGTTTATAGTTTTATAGAGATTGATGCAGACAATTTGTCTAACTCTTTTGGGTATATGAGTCAACTTCAGTATGATAAAGAGTATGAAGTACATAGCATAACAAAATAAAAAGACCGCTATGCAATGAACTTCTATTCTATTCATTTAAGTAACTTATAACTATAATTAAGATAGGTTAAAGAGATACCTACTACTTATTTGTCTTTTTGATGTAATGATAAGTGAACTGGATAATACGAATAACATTGAAGAAACCACCCAGACCACATTTATTTTCAATTTTCGAGAAAAATAACACCTGTACCCCCTTCGGTGGCTGGTTTTGCAGGCAAAGAGTTTTTCTAGATATGGGACTATTTCTCAACTCTCCTCTTACATAAAAAAAACATACAACTGAATTGTATCTCTTCTCCTTTTTTGAAATCGGTAAAAAATTAGAACCGACTTCATTAGTAGGTATATTGAAAAGTTCCAAACAAGGTTAATTCTGTTGGTGCTCGTATTACTCCAAATCTCGATTCTTATTATCTTCTTTACAAGTTTCACTTCCACCCTTCTTGGTTTTCATTTTTTTTTGATTGTTCGATACTTTCGAGAACCTATTTTTAGTAAACATTTTTAGGTTATTATTTATATTGAAACTACAACAAGATATGGCCTCATAAGCGAAAGAAAATTGAGAAAATATGCAAATAAGCGAGGACTGGCATAACTCCATGCTATTTTGACTCAAATTCTCCGGTGTGATTATATTATCGGCCATCAAACCGAATAAATACTGAGCAGCAGCAAGATCACTCTTTCTCTGAAGTTATAACCATGTCTGAAGTTTATTTATTCTCTTTTTCACTCTCTCATAATTGGAAGTAGCAGTATTTTTTCTAGGCGACGCTCTCCGACAATAACATTAAATTTCAATTAAGATGTTTGCCTTGGCTTGTATATTCAACGGGTTAGACTTAAGCCTGAAAAGTGCGAGGCGAGGAAAAATCTCAAAGCATGTCTAGGAAGTAAATCATCATTGTTTTAGACGGAATAACGGAAAAATAGCAGCTGAGGCACAATTTTAGGTGACAGCTTATTTCTAAAGGAGACTAATATATTAGCTATTGTAAATACTGCTTCAATAATCTTCCTTTAAGAATCACAGCCAAACGAGTCATGTTATACGTAGGTACTTTCATAAAGTTTAATAAAGAAATGCTCATTGATTTTGGGGGATCAAATGTGTGGAAAAGCAATTTGTTTATAAATTGGAACCCTGCATTAAAAATTAAAGAAATTGCATTTCAGTTTCTTCATTGTACATGTCAAATTTTACAAACATTTTTCTAAAGATATGCATATGGAAATTTTGCACACTTGTTTATAATACATCAGTTAAAGTACTCTAAAACTATCAATGCCCGTGGGACTCTTTGTGGTGGGTTCCGTACCTGAAAGTCTATTGTATATTTCTGAACTCTATGGCTGGATTTTGATGGTCATTTTACCATGTATACCTGAGGAATGGTATTAGAATGATCTGGTAGTGGCTGAAAATGTGACTGGGCCTCCTAGGTTGAGGGTTCCATACCGTTAATTTCCAAAGAAGTAGGTATACATGAGCTCTTTGGTTAAATTTTCGTGGATTTTTCGCTGTATTGTGGGTAAGTATGTCACTAGACGTTTTATGAGAGTCTGTCAGTGCTACTGGGATTTAAAGGTGGAGGGTTTCATACCGGAAAATTCCTAAGACTTATGTAGGAGAAATTATCATGCTGTTCTCTCTTATGGTACATGTCTGTGAATGGATCTGGGTTGGTGTTTGGACTGCGAATAGGACTCCGAGATAGAAGAGTTCCATACTGTGAAAGACTTTTGATGACTTTATATTTTCGTAATGTGCTGGGTAAAATAGCTAGCATTACATATAGTATAGATAAGTTCTATATTAAGGCCAACTAAAGTCCCTATATCCCAACAACCTTGATTGTTTTATAGAATCAATGTCAAATACCTCAGAAAATAATAACCCAATCGGAATTGCTAAATACATTTTGGTTGAAATCGTACAGAAAACTGTTTCTATTCTGTCAGCAAATTGTAAGAGATCACATGATTTTTGATACCCAAACATCAGTTTCACAGTATAAAGATTTGCCAAAAAGGCACACCGAACCCAAAAAGAGGAGGTATATACTCCTTCCCTTTAAAAACACACCCGAATGGGGTGAAGGGGACAATTTTAATCAAAAATCGAACATTTGTGGTGGCAGAAAAAAAAAATAGGATAATATCTGGAAACGTTTACAGTTTTCGAGTTACAGCGATGTAAAAATCTCAATTATGTGTATTTTCGCTATGTGGAAGGGGCAATTTCTTTCGAAAATTGAAAATCTGAGGCAATCACATGAACGGCCAGATTAGTGGCAACAATTGATACTATTTTGCATTTTTCAGTGCGAAAAAAATATCAATATGTCTGACCCCCGGCCTCCCAGAAGATTTGAAGCATAACGGCGGTTCGACCAACGTTCATCTCATGGTTCTCAATCAGCAGGTAAAATGAGGCAAAGAAAACAAACTCGAAAACTTTAGCAGAAATAGTGTGTTTCAGCTTGAAGATTGTGCAGACATTAGGTATGAATTCGCAATTTTGAGTGTTCGTGGCTGACAGATCAAGAAATTATTTTCACATAATTCTATTACACTATCATTGACTTCGAATGAGAACAGGAAGTACGAATCAGGATTCGATAATACACTGAAGACATTACATTTTAAAGTTTAAATGATGGTTTGCTGCTTACTTTATACTTAGGTAATTAAATGTTCAAACTGATGACCATCTATCTCTATCTATATAATAATAAAGATTGTGTTCGAAACGTTTGCGCACCTTCCGAAGCATTTCCGGAGTGATTCGAAGGCACTCGTCAATAATTCTTTGTCGCAAATCTTCTAACAACGCTGGTTGTGTTCTGTACATTTTACTTTTACGTATCCTTACAAAAAGAACTCGAGTGGTGCCAAATCTGGGGACCGAGGAGGCCATTCAATGCTGCCTCTTCTCCCAATCCAATGCCTTGGAATATGTTGGTCTAAACACTGACGAACAATCAAAGCATAATACGGAGGAGCTCCGTCCTGTTAAAAAAGCAAATGATCCTCATCATACTGGTTAACATTTTCAATAATATTAATCAAGGCAGGATCTTTAACGTCATCCAGTTATTGCAAATATATTTCGCCAGTTAAAGTACTAGGCAGAAAAAAGGACCACCAGTCGGTCACCGAAAGTTCCAGCCCATACATTTTTGCTGGCTACTGTGCATGAGCCTCGTGGAAAATTCTTGGATTTGAGTCAGACCAATAGCGGCAATGGTAACGATTTACAAGACTGTATTCGTCGGAAAAGCAGATATTAAAAAGGAACTGTGGATCGTGCATTGCTCGCTCCTGCATTACATCGCAAAATCGTAAACGGCGGTCAAAGTGATCCTCACGAAGTTCCTGCAGTAAATGTATTTTATATGGATGAAATTTGTCCTTTTTTTAAAATGGTTTGGACGCTAGTTTGATTGATCTCAGACACTGATGCTAGTTGCCTCGTACTTAAGGTAGGATCAAGATGAACATGTCCCAAAACTGCAACTTCGCAAGCTTCATTAACTACATTTTCTGTCTCTTGTAATTTTTGTACTAAATCTACAACATACTTCCTACTGACATGTTTCTCTCAATGTTGTTCATTAAATAGCTGAGCTGTTCTATTCGCACATTTATTTTTCATGAAGTAAGGCGAGACGATATCTACCCTTTTCCTGGAATCGAATAAGCCATGGTATTCAATTTTCAAAAAGAATGTACAAGTAGATAAACTAACAAAAAACTAAATTATTTGTGTGTTTGTATTATATCCATTTCTGTTCCACAAAGTGATAACAGACGGCCACAAAACAATGCAAAGCAAGAACTAAAAATTTACACCAGTGGCGTAGTAACTGAATATTTGGAGATAAATTTAAATTTTAAAATGTAACTATCTTCAACGTTTTGGCGGAATTTACAAATACTAAATTACATGAGCTATTAAAAAACATCTTACTCGACCCCCAATGCTAATTAGATATTTTGGGTTGATTCTTACCCTCACCAGAGGGTAAAAGTGGTGGAGTCAAAAATACTGAAAAAAAGAGTCCTCCTTGAATCGAAAAGCGACGGGTTCCTGCTTTTTCCTAAAACAATGACACACTTCCTAACAAGCAGGATACCTGGTAAAGGATTCTCAGACTTTTGGCTCGCAAATTTATTTCGGTGTTGGTAGGTAAGTGAAAAACGATATTTGCTCAACTATGGAGAGCACAATAAGCGTGTTGTATCAGAAGTTCGATAAATGTATCAGTCACATGTCACAGGTATTTGTAGTAGTACTTTATTCTTCTGCAAATGCCGTACTCGTATTCGAGCCTTGGCCGCTTCTCTTCCTTGAAAGTGTTACCTCGGACAAGGGGACCTACAGTTTAACGTGGATTCCGAACTACCAATATGTCTCAAGATAATTCTTAAGGCACACCCTTACAGAGAACTGTACCAGGGAATCGACTCTCTCTGGTTTCCCGTTGCCTTGCAAGAGGAGGAGAATGCAATGCGACAGCGACACGAACGCGCGCCCGCATCAACTGTCACTCGTCCACGCCGTTCCCATCGTATTGCGCTGCTTAACATCGCTGATCGAAGTCGGTTAGTGTTAATCCGCAGCTACGCGCTCCCCAGTGGTACCTACAGAACATATTATAGAAAGTTATATTACAGCGATTCGATCGGAAATGAACAAACTAATCAATTATTTCAGTGAGAGATATTAGACATGCAGTGCAGTTGTTTGTTGGTAACGTAGGTAGGTGGAGCCCTTAGTGTGCGATACGAGATAAGGTTGGTAATGACATCAAAGTGCTCTCCATGCACACACATATCGGATTTATTGGGCTGATCTTGTTTCGCACTATAACAGAACCACTGAATATCAATATACGAATTGTTATTCCACATAAGTCCGGCTTAACCAAACGCCCGAGGATGCACCACACTACTAGCCGTAGATAATAGAATAACAAAGCGATGCTATGGCCGTTCGTTAAAATAGATTCTGGAAGACATTGAGATTCCATGGTTGTATCGATATTATGAAGTCTCATGGGTAGGTCGGTAGGTAGGTATATGTGATCGGGTCGATGCATCCGGAGAATTGTTAGTTGTAAATTAGAACCGGTTGCACCTCTGCAGTATTAATGAAATCAACATAAATATTTGTTACAAAAAATTGGACCGACGTTATTGGTTGATGCACTGAAAAGTATAAAATAATATTACTTCTATTGGTGCTGTTACTTTTGAAGCTGTGCAGTTGCAGTTAGATTGATAACTTTTGGCACCAACTTCACAAGTACCATCACCAATAGAAGTAATATTATTTTATACTTTTCAGTGCATCAATCAATAATGTCGGTCCAATTTTTTGTAAAAAAAATATTCATTTCATACTTTTGAGTGTAACATTGGTCCCGAAAATCGTTGAACGTTCACTATACCATATCAATGAAGATAGTACTTATCCTATTACCCACGTATATTCCTTGCTTGTAGTTGTTATTACTGAGATCTCAGAACATCGCTGCGGAAATATGCTTGAATACCTAGTTTAGTTGTTACCATTTTAAAACCGATTTAACTCGAAAATTGTAACACTAAGGAAAAAATGTTCATTGTAAATGTTGCAGCAAATAATTATATCTTTCATTTAGTATCGAAAATTTTTCAATTTTCGAAAGAAATTGTCCTCTCCACATAGCAAAAATACATATTTAACATGCGTCTATCTCGAAAACCGTAATACTTTTGAAAAAATGTTCAATTTAAACGTCTCCGGATATTGTCCTATCTTTAATTATACCAACTCAGATTTTCGATTTTCGAGAAAATTCGCCCCAACCACCCCTTCGGGGGCGGTTTTCGGAGGGAAGGAGATTTCGGATTTGCGTTTTTATGAATATGGGACCATTCCTCAATCCCTTCTTTCATATGAATCCAAAATCATCAAAATTGGAGCTCATTTACAATATAAAAGGCGCGCACGAACCAAAAAAAATATAAATAAATCAGACAGTCGAATTGTATACCTCGTTCGTCGGTCAAAAATATAGGTCTACTTATGGGTTGGACAAAATGAGCGGAACGCCTGATTTGCATATTTTATGTACTATTTAGTTATGTTTGCAAATTTTCCGTTCACGTCATATTTTTCAAAATATGACGTCACCGCATATTTTTTTTCGAATATGATTTTTCTGAACTTACTGATATCAGGTTTAGTGGGTATGTGACTAACGGTTTAAAAAAAATTAAATAGTAAACATTAATTTTACTAATACAAAATAGAGGATAATTGAAAATTCCACATTTACCACATTACATTAGATTTTCAAAGTGGGAGCCTTCGAACACTTGACAGTACCCTAATCTGTCAACAAATTACAATTTTGAATTGAATTTTGAATAGTTTGAGGCGTTATATTTTGAACCGCCGCCCTAATTCTAAATCTTCTAGCTCTTGGAAAGATTGAGGTTGATCCTTATAAATTATAGACTTCAAATGACCCCAAAGAAAAAAGTCTAGTGGAGATAAATCTGTTAACCTTGCCGGCCACTCAATATATCCTTTTCGTTCCACCCATCTCTGAGGAACTACTGTATTCAAGTATTCTCTAACCCTGGCAGCATAATGAGGTGTGAAGCATCATCTTGCTGAAACCAAATTTCTTCTGATAGCTGTAACTGATTAGCACGATTGGGAAACAATTGAATTAATTCTATAATTATCTGATCTCGTAAAAGTTGTAAGTAACAGTCACCATTTAACATTTTTCACATAAAAAAGGTCCAATTATTCTTCCTCTAACTATTCCACACCAAACGTTCAGCTTTTGTTTACAAAACCATTTAGGCCAAAAGTTGCTTCATCGGAGAACACAATGTTGTTTATAAACATATTATTCACATTAGGTAACTACATTCATCATTTCTTTTCATCTGGATCATCTTCATATAATGCTTGATGTAATTGTACTTTGCAAGGATGAAATTTATTTCTTTTGAGAATCCTTACACATATCTCACTAATATCGGTCAATAATGCAAGTTTTGATATTGAAGTTTTAGGTTCTTCATGTACGGTTAGAATTATTTTAAGTTAATTATTTTCGTTTCTAGCTGTCATTTTTTGTCCACAACCGGAAATATTTGCGTAAACTTTGACAAACTGCTGGCTTCAAAATTTGAAAAATTCTTTTTCTATCTACAAAACCAACTATCATCAATAGATTAATTATTTCACGTTCACTTAGTTCAGTCATGATTAATAATAATAATATCAATTTCAAATAATTTGTAAAGTTAAATAATATTAGAAGTTAAAGTTATTTGACGTTAATGTCAAAGATTTTGGCATAGTGCGATAATACTTCAGATATTAAAATTTAATGTTTACTATCAAATTTTCTTTTTTTCTTATAAAAACGTAGGTAAGTCACAGAACTCCTAAACTTGATATTAGTGAATTCAGAAAAATCATATCTACTCGAAAAAGAAAATACAAATACATGGTGAGCCATGTGCATGTATATGTGAATATAGCTGATCATCTAGACTTTCCTTTAGACATTTTTGCAAGACAACTTTTCACGCTCACGTAATGGTTTATTCCACAAACCTTCGTTATAAAGAGAATTTACTTCGATATAGTAAAAAGAGACATATAGACAATTGCAAAGCTATTAATAATGTGTATAAATTATATTGAAACTACAACAGTCATATTCCATAATTATGAAAAAAAAAACATCCCAAGTCGTCTCTACAAATATATATGGCTATATTAACTATAAGACATACGTCATTATTTTGATAAAAAGCTCCGATGTACAATTATGTAGTTGCAAAAAAGAAAATGAAAACAATCCAGCTTTGAACACTTATAAGTCAGGGATAAGGTCTCCAAACAACCCCCTATCGAATAAAAAATAATAATAAATCCTAGTGCCACATACTCTTTAGATATAGGATTTTCGTAAATGCAATGGACTAATTTATTAAAAAATTGATTATCTTTAATTGACAGCTTTAATATGCCAAACTATTTACTAGACTTATATCAAGTTACATAAACAAAGCATTAGGCATCGCTAATAATATACATATATATATATATATATATATATATATATATATATATATATATATATATATATATAGCTGTTACAAACTGGGAATGATTCAGCCATATCTTATCAGAATAATAATAGATTTAATGGAGGAGGCCGATTGTGCGGTCGAGCTTATATTATTATCGAATCCTTACTGCCATCTACCATGAACTGTTATGTGGGTTGGGAGATGGATCCAGATATCATGAAGTGATAGAGAGAGATATGTACAGGGTGGGGACTTTAAATGGACCACTGCTTATAGGGGCCCAAAGATATGTCCTCAAAGATTTTTTATTAGTTCGTTTTCGTCATGTAAAAATAATTGGGGCCCCAAGGAGGGGGCGCAGTCCTAAGCAACTTTGTTTTTTCACATTAGAAGACACCAATTGTGGCACCTCTTTGAGAAGCTTATTGAAAAAGGCATTTGTTGTTAGCATTTTCTTAACATCTGTCAAACCATGTGTCAAAAGAACATTTTAAATCTGATTTTTAAATATTTAATGAATATTTACTTTAACAATAACATTAATATTGGACTGTCACCTTTTTAGCATAACAGATGTTGAAAATGTGCCCCATTAACCTATTGGCACCGACCCAAATGATGGAATAACTCCTTACTCTTCTCGAAACCTCTGGCGTGATTAAACGTATCTCTGCCCAAATCCTTGACTTCAAGTATTCCAGTTTTCTAGATAATTTAAATGGAGACCTGTAACATTTTTAATAACAGAACTCCAAGGAATATTTCCTAATGCTGGAAATCTAATGCAAAGGATACTTTTTCACCAGGATGGAGTTCCTCCCCTATTTGCATGAAATGTAAGGGAATTCTTGAATGCTGCAGTTCTAAATAGGTGGATAGGACAGCGAGGATTTATAGTAATCACACAAATCCCCGGATATGGCAACATTAGATTTTTATTTATGGGGCTATTTACAAACTAAGGTCTACGTCAGGAGACCAAGACATCTGGAAGACTTACCCAAATGCAAAGATTCGGGTTGAGATACGTCTAATCACGCCAGAAGTTTTGTGAAGAGTAAGGGAAGAGTTCTACCATAGTATAAGTAAACACTATGGCATCTTCAGGGATAAAGCTGTAAACCTTCAGGGGTAAAAGGTTTACCCCTGAAGATGTCATCTTTGTTGGCGAAACAATTGTCGGTTGACAATAATAGAATTGTTAGTGTATTTCTCTGTTTTGTTTTATATTGTTGTATCTACGCCAACTGTTCCAAATCCCAAATACTATGTATTCAAGTCATTAAATATATTATATAAACATACAATGTATGTAACATTGCTTGTTTCCTAAATACCTCCATAATTTTAATGTTAATTAAATTACTTATACACGAATAAACCCGGTAGTTTTATAGTAGTCGTAAAGACAATACCACTTATAGTGAAAATAACTATATACATTTGGTTAAATTATTTTATCGACAGAGAGTTTTCCCAGTTTTTTTGTTTTTTAGAAGCTTCCATCTAGGTGACCCTTGGATGGGTCGTTAGAATTTAAAGATGCACAGGTTTATTTTCGCTATCTCCAAACAAGGGTAATTCTTTTGAAAAAAAAATTAAAATTGTTTCTTTCTTATATTGAATTGCTAGTCTACAAAATTCTAAATCGTTTAATAAAGTGATAGTGATATTTTGCCATATAGAAATGTCACTTCACCATACAATAAAAGCCTTTAGGCTTTATTTATTTACAACAGTTTATTTATTTCTACACTAAGTATTTATATCACAGACTAAATATCCATAACTATATACAATTTATATTCAACTATTTACAATTTATATTCACTGCCCCAGACTTACTCGTCTGCAGCGGGCGATTGTCCCTGACTGACTAACTGACTCCGCAGCACTCTCCAATATATAGGCAAGCAGAATGGTTCTCGTATTTTCTACACCCATCATCCGATGCCAAGCGAGCTCTCCCGAACTTGCCCGAAGTTACTAGAAGCTTAGGGAATATATCTTGACCCAGGCATGCATGGCTGACCAATACCAATAGCGGTATGCAACACACCACCCGGGTCCCACAAACGTCCGCACTCGCTTCTCTCGACGAATCGCACACGCCCTCCATTATGGCACCGATCACCGAAGCCAAGTTCGTTACAATATTTATGACTTTTATGAAATACAATTAGTTTATTTGGTGTAAAGTATATTTAATAGAAAAGTAATTATTAGCTCCATAAAAATAACAACTGCATTAATTGTAGAGTACTCTCATAGAAATATAAGCTATTACATCATTGGGAGGCTTGACTTTGGTTCAGCGTTGCCAACGATTTCGATTATCTGCTGCAAAGATCTCTTGCCCTTCTCTTCCGGTCCAGATTCTGTTGGTGCTGGTGCAGTAATCACGTACCGCAGATCCAGATATACAACATATCTAAGAGCAAGAAATTATCTTTTAAATTAAAGATTACTTATTTATAAAAAAAATAATAAAATACAGATTATAAAAGCAATAGAATATTCAAAACGACAAATTGTATAAAAAAATGTCTCTTAGACCAGATCAAATTTGGAAAAGAAGTAGTAGAAAATACTATTTTGTTCGACTTTCTTAGATTATTCAGGTACTCACATTAAAATGACGATTGCTATACCCAAGAGCCCGCTGCTGAGAAAGTTGTAGATAGAAGGGTTGATTGATAATGTTTCATTGTACAATTCGGTGTACAATGGTGCCGATACCAATGTGCAGAGATAGGTGATTCCAGTGGTTCCACTCATAACTTGCCCAATTTCCCGTTGGCCTACCAGTTTTGACATTAACGTTGGTATGAACGAGCCCACTGCTGTGTCTGCGCATCTGATCAGGGCAACTGAAAAATATTCAATAAATTGCAAAAGTATTTGATTAATTTTGAAAAAAAGATGATGAATCAAATTCAGTTCTACATAGTTAAACAAATAAAGTTTATTCACAGCAGTAGATAATTAAACACATGAAGCTTCCAGACAGAAAACTAGAAGCATCTGACCTGGATATCACGACAATCCAATAAATCAGATGGTCTGAAATTAATGGTAATATGAAAACCAGTACTTCCATAATCTTTTTCATAGGAAACTACCAATGCAAACATATGTTCTGTACTGACTTAGGACCGGTTTTATAAAGGTCAGTTCGGTCAGTCGGTGGATCGACTGCTGGTTGAAACTGAACCACCGATTTGAATGTATGAGCAATCTGTCAGTTGCTGTCACTTTAACCTTCAAGTTGCGGTTTATGAGACAGAAAGTCACGGTGAACCCTCCGGTTGAATTTATATCTTTGGTCAACTGGACATTATAAAACCGGTTCTTATTGGTCAGGGGTAGCTCATAATGATGGAAATGCTCTGTTTTACAAACAACTTGAGCATATAACAGACACTCTTCTTAAACATGACACCCCTTCTATTCCCGGGGATTTGATTGCCAAAGTCGGAGAATAAGAAGCATACAGACTGATCATTGAAATCCACAGATTTGGATTGTGACTCTTAGACATGGAATGTAAAAACTGCTCCCAAAACAAAGTGACATGCGAACAGTACGAACACAAACTAGACACAGGAATAGATTATAGGTGTACCAAATGAGTCAAATGTGAAAAGTAATGTAGAATAATTTAAGGAAATTGAAGACACCTCATCTAATGAGACTTTGAGGTTGCAAAACCAGCTAAATAGGGAACGGCGGTTTCATTAAGAATGCTTAAGGGGACCGACATCTTTAAATGACAATAACATAGAACAATAAAAAAATGGTTAGGAAAACTATGAAACGTAAGAACAAAGACCTAGGTACAAACTAAGCAAATAGAAGAAACAGAGCAACATTTATAAGAAAGAACAATATAAGAACATCAAGGGATCCTCCAACATAAAAAAAGATACTAAAAATGAGCCGAAACCATCGTAAGAACAAACAATGGTACAGCTTATAACAGAATGTTATGAAGTCCTGAACACGTAAAAGCAATGGAAAAACTTCTCTTCTCAAGGAAATTATACAAACTAACCTAGGAGTATGATGTTGTCACAAAAAGTAAAGTGAGAATTGTTCACGAGCTTTCAGATTTATAGACATTGTAGAAATCAGGACCTTGGATATCAAGACTATCCTCAGTGATTAAAATAAAGGGCAACGATCATTGTGCTCAAAATAACCGAAAGAAAAATTTAGTTTATGTATTCTACTGGAAATAACTAACAGCCAAAAAATTAAAAAAATGCAATGAGTTACTGTAAGTTTTAACGCGTTAAAAATATAAAATATCTAGTAACCATGCTAATAAAAAACATTAACGAGATGGCAAAAACATCAAGACGTTCCGAGATCACACAAAACAATAATAAGACCTGTAGTGATATATGCAAGTTAGGAAAGTGTCTGAGTCTTCGAAAGGGAAAAATTTAGATAAAATATAGGATAGAACAACGAGGCGTTAAGGAATTTGTCCAACAAAGAAATGGAGGATCTCTATGGAGATTCTGATATGGTACTATAAATGAGATCTAAGTGACAGCAATGGGTGATGCAGAAGAGGAGACTACCAGAGATAGTTGCATAGTCAAACTCGCGTGAGAGGAAAAGACCACTGGGACGTCTACACTTTCGATGGAAGACAATATTGCCAAAAATACTCTAGGGAAATTTTAATATTGATACATCGCTTGATGCCTTTGCAGAAGGACAGTCATGAAGGATTATTGATTTGGAATACTGTTAACACCATTATCTGCCTCAGAAATATTATCATTGGGATAAGTAATAAAGCATTTGAGAAAAAGTGACAAAAATGATATTCAATTGCCAATACAGAAATAAATCTGCCATAAAATAGCAATATTTTTTTCACTTAGGTATATATCCCTCAAAATCAATTCTACACAAATAACGATGCCAGATTAATATAGACTTGAAAGATTCACTTACCTATATACATATACCAATCCAATGTTGCAAGTCCTGTCATCAAGGAACCGATTAACATTAAAATGAAGACTATTAGGCAGCATATGGTCTCTCTAATCTTGAACACTTTACCCATTAGAAATATTGCTAAAAGTGAACCAGTAACAGTAAGAAACTCATTGAGCCCATTAAAGAAGTTATACTGGCTCATAACCCATCCAAACTTTGCTCTCAAGAAGAGGACTCTGAGATGCGTATCTCCCACATTTATTAAAGTTGCAAATGCAGACACTACCGTAATTAAGAGAATAATCCCTCTGTTGGCACCTGGTCGTTTTTTAAAAGTTGTGATAAACATCCTCTTTGGATTGGACATATCAAAGAGCCCTTTGACAATACCCTAAAAAAACATTTCAGTGCTTTACCAAATAAAATTTGCTAGATATAGAAGTAGGTACATCTTCTGTTGAATTTGAGGCGAAACCAAACAGATTCTTATGCTTGCTGCATTTGAAGCTGACACAGAAGCCATTATTTAAAAAAATATGAAACCAATTCATTTTGAAACACAAACAGTCGCATTCATAATCGAAACTTAATACGCTACTAAATTAAGTGTGGAGGTTTATGGCTACCAGAACACTAGAACAAACAACTGACAGAACCTTCAATCCACAATTCACGGTCGTAAATGAGGACTGTATTGCAATCTAACTAACCTAACCTCAAATTAGGTTTGTGAATTATATGTCAGTTTTATGGTAGGAGAGTGTTTTGATTTTTATCTTTATATGGGCTAGTGCTGAACTAAGATTAGATTAAGAATACGGCTTTAAATCATTAATGCCTGATTTTAAAAGGTTGTTCTGAATTTTATCTGCTGCCAGAGCGGCCATCATCTGAGAATATAAAAATGCATAAATTCGGAATAGATTTTTGTTTTGTTTTGCTCTCTTCGCTCTGCTATCATTCGTAGTGACTTTATCTATACAAACGGTATCTTTAAAATTATATGCATCCTATACCTACAGAAAAGTAGAAGAGCTTATTTCCACAAAACATTTTTTTTGTATTCACAGTTATGTACTATATGTGGACTCGGAAGAAGCTTGGCAAAAACAAACTTGCACTACACACTGCTCCACATTCTACGTTAACTGCAGTCATGCGCAAAGCAAGTCCAAGACCAAGACCGATATGGTATTACACCCTTGGAATTGGTCTTGGTCCTGCATCAATTCATTAGTTAGTC
Source organism: Crioceris asparagi (assembly GCA_958507055.1). Taxonomy (NCBI): domain Eukaryota; kingdom Metazoa; phylum Arthropoda; class Insecta; order Coleoptera; family Chrysomelidae; genus Crioceris; species Crioceris asparagi. Next base: position 125,577,486 of record OY293826.1, read on the forward strand.
TTGGTTTTACGTTTTGTATATATGGTATTGACCTTGGTCTTGCTGCAAGATTTGCAAGACTTCGCAAGACTCTTGCAAAAATTCTGCACTTTTTATAAATCTGAAAAATTCTCGAGATTCTAAACCGTAACTGTTATTATTCAAATGATAAGAAGAACTCTGCAATATGCATCGGAAGTATGTAATTGATAGTCTTATCAGATTGCATTTAGTTAGTTATATTATCATTGAAAATGGAAAAATATCGACCGTATAAAAGAATTTGTTCATTGTCTAGAACAAACACTCCTGGCATTGTAATGGTAGTACCAAACCAATATGGTATAAGTACCCAGAATGAAACTGGGTGCACAAAATTAATTTAAAGCAAGGAAGAGAGACTTAGGTATAGGATATTATAGATATATAAAATGTTTTTAAAATTGTACAAGAAATCTAGAATAGTGGTGATATACAGGGTATTCCATTGAATATGACAATAAACTACTATTATATGATTTATACACGTGAAAGTGCACACGATTCTTGCGAAAAGTTGCATCTTCTGTATTGCTTCTGACACTATCAAACATCGTAATATCATTACATACCTTCGTTTCTACTTTGTCCAAGGATTCCTCTATGAAGAATATTACCCATATGAAAGTGACAACATTCGTACAATTCGAAATTATGCTTACGATGAGATAACTCGTTGCTTTAAGCACTGGTGTACTAAGGAATGTTCCTGGTATTCCTCCTACAGTTGTCAATGCTCGGTAAATGGCCAACCTAAAAACTTGATATTGACATTAGGTGAATATACTTTCAGAATCATGTTGCACTATAAATTGTTTATTCGGAAATAATTACAAAAAAACTAGTTTTCTTCAATCAGTTTAGGTAAAGTGAGAAGCATTTTAAAATATCATAGGTAATATGAAAAACTGAAAATTAAAAAATTATCCTATATACAAATTTGTAAATAGAAGTTCTTTAAAGTTTCTATATGTTATCCCTCTGATTAGGTAAGAAGAGAATCAAATATTAATAATAAAACTGCAACTGCAAACTCTCTTAGATGAAAGAAATTTTCTCTATTATTTTGGAGAAATATTTTATCGATCATATCTCAATAAAGGTTGAACTTAGGTAAAGGGAATTCATAAGAAACTTATATTAAAATCCAGTTTTCTTTTAAATGATGCCAAAAAAAATGCAGCAGCAATATAAAACAATTCTGACGACCTGTAGCCAGCGGAAAGGTAAATTTCTCAAAATTCATTGAGTTACAATTTGGTAGGCACCAAGCAAGAGTGGAAGCACTTCTTCTTGGGATTCAAATTAAGGCATGATATTGAATATTTGGGCAGAAAAAAACGGTACGTCTCTGATTTAAATTTAAATTTAAAAGCGAAATGCCCAGAGACGACATATAAAAATAAAGAACCCAAAATTATTTACAGTAGCTGCAGCAATTGTTCCCCACCTACACATATGCAAGCAATTACTCTTCTTCTTCGTATAGACTGACGCACATTTTTTAAGATTACTGGGGTGTTTTGATTGGCAGCATACGAGCATATATACGATTGCGTAACTCTTCTTCGGTTGGAATCGGTACTGCGTACAATAAGCTTTTCAGATACTCTCAAAAAAGTAGTCTACGCTATTAAGGTCGGGAGATCTAGGCGGCCATCACTCGCGACCTATCCTCCGATTGTGATAGGTGTGATTGAAAATGCACGCACTCCTAAACTAAAATGTGGAGGAGCAACATCGTACATTAGCCACATCTGGTTTCTTAATAAAAGATTAAGGTCTGCAAGTATTGGCTGAAGATCTTCTTCAAGAAAGTGTAAATATGATTGTCCATCATGTCTTCTTGGGAGCAAACATGGGCAAATAATTATCAATAATACCAGCCCAAACTGAACTGTTCTTTATGATTTGATTCACTAATTCAGATGCAATTATAATAGCTTCCATCCGCCCATAAATGGTTATTATCGAAATTTCTTACTGAGTTTCCAGAAAAATTGATCTCATGGGTAAAAAGAAGATTTTGAAGAAACCACTCAGAGAAACGAATGCGCAACGGGCAATCTCTAGGGAGTAATACCTGGACTCTTTGAATGTGATATGGGTATAGCAAATTTTTATGAGAATTTTCCAAACAAGTACATGCGAAACATTAAATGTTGTCGCGATATCCCTCGTACTAGTTTCGGGATTCTGCTCAATTTCGTGTAAAATGTCATCTTCAAGTACCGGTGCTCTTACTGTTTGATGGGCTCCTTTAGCCTAAGGTCTACTTTAGGAGTTCCGGTCTTGTGAATATGTCTTTGCATTACCTTCTGCAAGCCCGAAAGCAAAATGCATGTCAGCTAATTCACTGTCTGTAAAATTTACCATATTTTACCAGATTTTATCTCTTACTCTAATAATAATTATTCAATAATGTAAAAATGTATGTCAACTCTATGGTTTTTGTGAAAAGAAACGTCAAAAATTATGACGATTTACCAAGCATAGGTACTAGTTTTTATTTCATTTTCTTTAAGAGGGAATTTAATGTGGCTATCGTTTTTTCTATCCCAACATTCAATATCATGCCCACGTGAACGTTAAGGGCAAAAGTAGAAAATTTATTTTTGTTCCAAAGAAAGTGTTTTCACGCATGGTGGTTGCCTAACAAATTTCAACAGAATATCAAAAGCAATCTTAGTGAACTGTGATTGCGCCTGAAGTTTGAATTATATGACTTGACACTTGCCATAGAACGCGCATTTCAAATAACTCGATTGTGTTTTCGATCGAGTAAAGATTCTGATATTTTTTTGTTGGATCAGGTTCTAAGTCGAACTGCGTCTTACTTTGGCTTGGACGAGATATCAACAAATTATTCTCGTAGCTATTTACTATATACGAATAAATAATAATATATCATCCCCATGTGAGGGTATACGCACTGGAGTGCCACAAGGCTCTATTTTGGGAGCACTTCTCTTCATCGTGTACATTTTAGACCTATATCAGCAAGTCAGTTAGGTTAATTTAGATTAATTAAGGTTAATTTGGGTTAAATGTTAGAAAAGCACTGTACCTAATCTTACCATAGAATGAAGAAATTATAATTATAAGTCCTGAGAATACAATGTTTCCCTTTTATCATAAACATATTTTCATTTTATATGTTTTTTACCAAAAGGAACTAAACAAGACTTGCACCAATGTGGTCAGTTCATTAGAAGTATATTATCATGCTCAGATGATAAACATCTATAAATCTACCTGTTAGTATCAAAACAAATTTAATATAGATTTGAAAATATTTTATCTTGAGTGGGAAATAATAATAATAATCAATTAGTATATAATAGGTTTTAATTTTTGATAATCATTATCTCCAAAGATAAATATGGTAATTTGATATCTCTATTTTTCAGTAAATGCATGAGAATAATTTTAATTATATAGGTATAGATGATATCAGCGATAGTTGTCCATTACTTCAAAATATATTTTTGGCACCAACTTTCAAAATGCCAGTTAGTTTGTATTTTTCAGTGTATCAAATAAAAAGTCGATACTAGTAGTATTTCATATTTCTGAGTGTATTCATTAAAATCGTTAAGCATTCACTTATTCCCGGAGAGTTAAAAAATTGTAAAAATTTCCCATATAAATATTGTCGGATGGTCTTTAATAATTTAATATCGGGGCGACCGAGCTTTGCTCGGGTAACACAGGATTTAGAGTGGGTCTGTAAGAGTTACTAAGGATGTTTAATCTTATTTAAAAAATGTGCATATTTCTAGTTAAAATGTATTGCGATCGGTAGATCGGTAAATATTGTATATCGTTCACATAGCTCATAATTAATAGATTTCAAAATAAATATGAATGTGAAACATATAGCTGGTGTGGATCTCGACGTTCACACCCATTAAAAAATTATGGTATCGCCAATCGATTTCTCGGCTCTCGACCCCCTTTTGCAGATTTTTATCCAAATCTGCCGACCTATTCAAGAAAACGTTTTTTGACCTCGAGGGTGACTCCCTCGCTTTTTGTCAGGAAATCCACTTGCATAGATAATCATAAAAACCAGAACCTTGTTTATAAACGAAATTTGATCAAAATCATTATAGCGCTTTCCGCTTTTAATGATTGGGGTTGCAGTCAAAATGCATTTTGACTGCAACCCCAATCATTAAAAATTCATCATTAATTAGACAGTCAAGAATTTAAAATTCATTATATATATATATATATAAATGAGGAGCTATCCGTACCAGATGACCATATTAGAATATGAATAATAATTTCACGCCTAGCTGGTAAATTGAACCTAAATTTCGTAGGGTATATATATATATATATATACTATTCTCTGTGGAATTCTTGAACCATTATATATAATTTTATTTTGGATTTATCTTGGGATTTAGGTTCGGTTGCACTAAAGGGGTCAGATATTCATTGTATATTTTAATTTAAGACGTTTCGCTTGGGGCTCCAAGCTTCATCAGTTATAAAAAAACATATCACTGCTAAAAATATTAATAAAATAAATGACAAAAATGAAAACATATAAAATTACCTTTCGTACCTTAAACACCTATAGGAACAAGTTTATTCTTTATTGTAATTAATCATTTTTCTTTTTTATCATGTTTGTTCTTATGGCATGTGTTGATTTTTATGACGGGTCTGTTTTTACGCTATATATGTTTTGAAAGTCAAATATAAAGACTGGTGTATTATGTTTGGTGTGTATTGTTGTGTCTATGCTACCATCTGTTGTAGGTTTATCAGGAACTCTTTTGCTATGGTGGTTGTGGTTTATTTGAAATTGTGGAATGGAAGAGGAATATTATTTAACAACAGTATTAATACAAACACTTTGTAAAAAAGAGAGGAGATGGAGTTTCTTTTTATTAAATAATTTTGTGGTATAATCTCCATCTCCTCTCTTTTTTACAAAGTGTTTGTATTAATACTGTTGTTAAATAATATTCCTCTTCCATTCCACAATTTCAAATAAACCACAACCACCATAGCAAAAGAGTTCCTGATAAACCTACAACAGATGGTAGCATAGACACAACAATACACACCAAACATAATACACCAGTCTTTATATTTGACTTTCAAAACATATATAGCGTAAAAACAGACCCGTCATAAAAATCAACACATGCCATAAGAACAAACATGATAAAAAAGAAAAATGATTAATTACAATAAAGAATAAACTTGTTCCTATAGGTGTTTAAGGTACGAAAGGTAATTTTATATGTTTTCATTTTTGTCATTTATTTTATTAATATTTTTAGCAGTGATATGTTTTTTTATAACTGATGAAGCTTGGAGCCCCAAGCGAAACGTCTTAAATTAAAATATACAATGAATATCTGACCCCTTTAGTGCAACCGAACCTAAATCCCAAGATAAATCCAAAATAAAATTATATATATATATATATATATATACAAAAATTGCTCTTAATAATATATTAGATTTGTACAAATTCTTATAAAAAAATTCCGATGAAATTATACGGACCTCATATTAATACCATTTATTTACAAAAATTGTGTTTTGTTAAAAAAAAATTATTTGATCAGGATACGAACCGAGGAACTTGGTAGTAGCCGAAAACTATACCATTCAGCTACTTCTGTTTTATAATGAAATAAGGCTTTTACTAAGTTATTACGTATAATCAGAAAAAGCCTCAAAATAAGAATATTAATTGCTGAGAACGATTTTTCTTGTGAATGTGAATACAACCAATCGATTCAATAGACTCTAAAGCCCATACATATGAATTGACCAGATTCCGAGATAAAATTTGCATATATATATATATATATATATATATATATATATATATATATATATATATATATATATATATATATATATATATATACAAGCATTTCTCGTTCACCATAATTAGATATGTACATACAAACCTTCGAAAAAAAAATTAAAATTGTCTTCTTTATTGAAATATAACACCATGTCGGTGAAACTTTCTCGAAAGTGCGAATGATTGCAATATGTACATTTCTCTAAAAAAAATCCCGTAAAGTAAACAGTTGAGTTGTATTCTGCATTCGTCTGGGAAGTCGGTCAAAAGAAAAAGCATGAAAACGCTTGAGTATCTTACAGCATAAACTTTATTTAATCACGTGCTTGTTACTAAATTGAGAACTCACCTCATTCCGCGATTCTCTGTGGGTGTTTTATCCATCAGAAATAATGTATTGATACTCGTGAAAGCATTCATCCCTCCAGTTAGCACCGAAGGTACAACAGTCGCGAGGGTGAACCACGGGTTTATTTCCAGAGCAACATAAACAGTTCTCAGAAAAGATGTTAGCACCATACCTAAGAAGCAATAAATAGTTATTTAACCATTTTTGTTGATTTAAGGTAGCTCAAATAATAACAAAATAACTTACATAAAATATCGATATATAAATAGATAAACAATAAAGTCAGTCATTGGATAAATATTAAATATATTATAAGCCGAGCTTCCAAAAAAGTTTATTTGCTTCATCATGGCAAACTATGAATCTTTAAATATTTCACCATGTAAATGATATTCATTTATGACTGCATCCCTTAGGACAATCTCTTTTATTGAATATCAATCCAGTCAAGAATATAAAATTAAATAAATAGATATGGGTATTTTTTGACCGACGAACCAAACGGAGAAAGTAGACCTACTATACAAGTCGATTATTTGAGTGGATGTTTTTTTTGGGTGTTTGTGACTTTTATATAGTAAACGTGCTCCGATTTTCATGATTCTTTTTTCATTAGAAAGAGGACGATTGAATATTGGACCCCATTGAAAATAAATCGACATTCCACATATTCTTCCCCTAAAGAAATCTCCCAAAGGGGCGGAGGCCATAAAATTTTCTATTTAAATCAGAAATGACAAAAGTTAGAGTTTAGTGAAAATAAAAATACTGCAACACAACAAATCTATGGTATCAATAACTTCTCCACAGAAATTAGATTCTAAAGCTTTTTCGCATATTTAAGTTTTCAAAGTGGAAGAGACTAAGGGCAGATTTCATAATGAATCCTTAATGGGAGATTAGTTAATTCTTCAATTTGTGTAACTCATATCTCGATGACGGAATAAAAAGAGTGCATTTTTCCATAACTTTTGCATCATTAGTCACCTTATCTTTCGTTCTTTTAAAGTAACTTTAAATTATATGAACAACCAAAAAAACTATGAAATTTTTAATCTAGGATTAAAATTAATAGGAGATTGAATTTGATTATGAAATCGGCCCTAAGGTTATCAAAACAAACACTGACTGTTTTTGATGTTTTAATAAGAGATCAATTCTTTGTATAGGTATTAAATTATTGTTTCGAATCATATTGTATAATATCAATTTAAGATTGTATTTCTTGGAGCTAGGTACCTATTCCTCATTAGATATGAAATAAAATGATTTTTTCTGAAATCGGATCAAAGTATAATCTTCTCACCTGTCACTGTGAAGATTAGTCCTGGCCTACGTCCAAATTTGTCTGTCCAAGCACCAACCAATAGTGACATAAACATCACTATGACTGCTTCGGTACACAATTGTACCATCTGGATCTGATTGTGGACATACTGAACCTTGTCTTCCAAAAACTTTGTTTCGTTATTTTTTTCATTTCCCAACATATCACACTTCGATTTCTCATAATTGAGGGTTAAATGACATATTCTTTGTAAATGTAAGTTCGCAATAGCTGGCCCTGAAATACCATTTGTCAATTTTGATCTCTGAAATTTCTATTTGATTTTTCCAATTCTCAGAGAGCCGGTTATAAATTGTGTTAATCATCAGAACGCAAATAACATTGGAATAAGTGGAATAGAGACCTTAATTTCGTTGCAATATTGTAACGTTTAACCCTGTGCTAGACCGTTGTCGGGTGAGTTCACTTGCGTAAGACTCAAAAGTTCGCAAATTGCTTCCAATGGTTTATTTCGAACACTCTGTACACAAACTTTTATTGCAGTACAACTGTCACCACTTGTCACCTTGACAATCTAAACTACCACTGTCTGTACCGACTGAACTATTATTAACATCTGATCCCACTTCTGACACCAATTGTAACGTTTAACTCTGAGCTATATGTTGTGGGGTGAGTTCACTTGCGTAATACTCAAAAGTTCGCAAATTGCTTCCAATGCTTTATTTCGAACACTCTGTACACAACCTTTTATTGCAGTACAACTGTCACCACTTGTCACCTTGACAATCTAATCTGTCACTATCTTTACCGACTGAAATACTATTAACATCTGATTCCACAGACTGACTGTTATCAAATGACTTTATAAGACTGACTGTGATCCGTGATCGACACGGCTTTATATATCTGAATCTTGACATTCATCGAGAATGTTCTACGATTATCTAGACGAGCAAAATAATGTTCTAGAAGCTTGTCAAACTGACGATAATGTGACAACTTGTACCTCACATATAGTTTCTGGAAGGATCGAGAATAAATCTACTATAATTCTTGAACTACATAATGAAATATACAAGCAACAACTATTGTAAACAAGGTAGTAGAATAAATAATTAATAAACGAATAACAATCGTAAGTACATGACTACTTATCCAGGTTATAATATGCTAGATTGAAATTCAGAGGATTTGAATTTTGATAGAGGAATATAGCTCCTGGAGAGTCCTTCTAATGTGTAATGTCTGTAAATTAAAGATATTTGAGAAAAAATAATATGGGGGTCTTTATTAGTGCAACAGAAGCCAAAATAACAGTTTTTAGATTTTTCTTATCCCTAGCAACAAACTAGGCAATACCTATCTGTATTGAAACTATTCACCCGTCACTTTAGTAGACAATTTCTATTGGTAGGTACGCGAACATGACAATCATCCTGTACAATGAATCAGCAGAAGTAGAAAAATAAACTCACCTGTGATAGCGTAAACGAAAATATTTAGACAAATGGGAATGTCCATACTAAAAAATATATCTCTCCAAGTGATTGCCATTGTGAGGACTTATAAAACAAACTGTTGCAGAAAGAAAATATGTACCTACTATACTAAATTGAGCATCAGCATAAAAAGTTACTTAGCTTGATTAGATAATGAACGCATTATATTAAAGTATAATGGCTAATCTTAAAAAGATAGAAATCAGAATCGGAGATGAATAATTACAACTAACTTTTGTTTCAGTTTACACAGATTTTGCACTGTTTGAGATTGAAAAAAAAGAGCCAAGCTGTGATAAGATTTGCTCTGAGTATTATATATGTCTCTGGTTTTGTTTTCTCTGCGCTGTGATTGTTCTCATAATTTTTGCCTTTGACTAGCGTGATGATCGACTATCCAACAACAATATTATTGTACCCGCAGTCCTCCTGATCAGAACCAATTATTTTTTAGGGTTCAAATATAAAACGGAACCCTTAAAAGATGATTCTACATCGAAAATGAATGATAATTTGTTGATTACCCTACCTATCGGCAATACAAGTAACCTTGTTATTTGATCAAGGTGGCCGCGATTTCGTGGGATATTACCATATTGGAGAATTCAGTGATTGTACTCATTCAAACAGTGTGTTCCCAAAATATGAATTTTATCCAAATGATATTTAGATATAAACTCATTTAACAAACGCAGCGTAGTATTTTATAAGAGCTTTATAATTAAAATAACAAATAAAGATAAGTTTTGCAGGTTATGTTCTCTGTATTTATTTATGGTTTTCTGACACAAGTCTATAACTGTCATTTCGTTCCGTTGCCGTTTGTGAAAGACATTGTCATTAAGGCTGTTCGAACAGTAGTTTGGGACGGTTTGATACCTGTTTAAAATGCGCATGTGCGGTTTGAAACAGTTTCCAAGTGGTTTGGGATTTTGTTGCTCGAACACCGAACTGCAGTTTGCAAACTACCCCTTCCACTTTCTTACATTTTCGTCGTCATAGACCAAATGACTATGCCGATAGATATGTTTTATGACCAAAGATAAGAGAGAACATCAATGAAAGACTGATGGACAAAACACAAACCAGGGTTTATTTTTGGACTGTGGTAGTGTTCTCTGAAAAAGATTTCTCCAACAACAGAGAACACTATACCCTAAGAAGAAGAAGACGCTTCAACTGCGCCTGTCTCAAACTGAGTCCGGACTAGTTTGTAAATCGTCAAACTACTGCTCGAACATCTTACTAGCAGTTGGGAATAAATTATTCATCGTAAATTGAAGTGCGCAGGCGTTTGACGGTTTGGGACTAGTTTGAACCGCTGCTCGAACACCCTTATTAAAAATGTTAATCAGTGGCTTACCTACTAATAAAGACACATATTTTTCAGCACAAACATAATTTCTACACCTTTTTCAATTGTATTTCAGAAGTCGTCAACTGTAATTCAGAATAATAATTCAGTTTCAGATGGGTCAGTTGAAATTCAGAATTCGTCAAATGTATTTCATATTGGTGATTTGTAATTCAGAACTCGTCAAATTTACTTCAGAACATATTAAATGTAAAACAGAAAGCATCAGATGTATTTCTTATCACTGTTGGTCTGCAAACTCCACAATTGTCTTTGAAGTCCATTTTGGCAAATTGGTAAGTGTATAGCTGCTTTTTACAATCAAAAACAATGCACAAATATGATTTCCAAAAATAATCACCACAGTTACCTGTGATTTGACACATATGTTCCAAATTACCCATCTGACGCTTTCTGATTTATATTTGATACTCGTATGTTCTGAAATACATTTGATACGTTCTAATTTACATTTGATAAGTTCTGAATTGAAATTGACGTGTTCTGAATTACAATGCACTAATATAAACATTTAACGAATTCTGAATTACAACTGACTAATATGAAATGCATTTGATTTGTTCTAAAATTTAACTGATTATTCTGAATTACACTTGATATCTCCTGAAGTTAAATTGATGCGTTCTGAATTACAGTTGGAAAAGGTGTAGTTTTAACAGTGGCGTGCATATGAGCACAGACTTTGATATTTCTAAAGAAAAAAACGTTACGCCAATGGTTCTATATCCAAAAATATATTTGGTCAAGTGCTACCAGGAGGATCTCCTAGTTTTTTTACCCATTCACGAGGAGCATCTGAGTCAGTTAGAAACTCTCCTCAGTACCTTCCAAGAGGCAAAACTACGGGTCAACTGGGACATGTGCCGGCTTCGCCAGCAATAGGTTATCTTCGCCGGCTATCGCGTTTCGCAAGATCGCATTCGTTCTTCTGCGTCCAAGACGCAAGCCATCCTGGAGTTTCCGAGACCAGAGGACTCCACGCAGCTGCGTCGTTTTATCGGAATGATAAATTTCTATCGTTGCTGCATCCCACACGCAGCAGATCTGCAAGCCCCACTAACGGAGCTTCTCAAGGGCGCTGCCACCATGAGAGCCAAACTCATTGGGACGACAAAAGCTGAAAACGTCTTCCAGCGCTCCAAAGAGAGTATCGCCTGAGCCACTAGTTCTCCGCAAAGATGCCTCCATCACTGCCATCGGGGTAGCCGTGGACTAACAGCGAGTCGACGGTACTTGGGTTCCACTTCTTTTTTTCTCCAGGAAGCTCTCTAACACAGCAGAAATACCTAACCTATGACAGAGAACATCTCGCCATCTTCGCAGCCATAAAGCATTTTCAGCAAATCCTGGAGGAAGACAGTTAACCGCTTTTACCGACCATCGTCCACTCACAGACGTTGTCGAGGCAACTTGATTATTTTTATATCAACATTTGTGGAAAAATAAGTTATTTAAGCTCAAATATTTCAAAAGTAGCTGAACCAAATGCCAACAAATTATAAATATTTGAATCAGAACAAAAAGGACTCATTTTTTAATGTTGTATAGTGTTTTTTTTATTTCCGCTATTAGCAAAAGATACTACGTGAAAAAACTCAAGACATTACTATTTTAAATTTTCTTCACAATCCACTTAGATAAAATGTGTCTCCTGTCTGACTTACAGGGTGTTTTGATTCTTTCCCATTACTTTTAAACTGTTTGACTAATATCTATCATGTTTGCCAGGAAATGTACACACGTTACTAAATTATGGTAAATAAACGTTTCTGGCTACTACCAGTGGCGTACTACATGAGTAAGTGAAATGTTAACCTTCCTAAACTCTACGCCACTAGCGGAATTTTCATTTTAGCACAATTTCTCTATTCTCCAATACTTTCTTTGTAACATAACATACTCTACCTTCGCAACGATAAAGTCATTATTTTTCAAAATATTTAAAGTTGAACATTAACGCTGCACTATTTTAATGTGTATTTATCACGGCGGTGTTTTTGGGTAATACGTTTGCATTTATCACGCAAATGAAACTTTACAGTTGATTTTTTGTTTTAATAAGAAGATTAACATACAATTTTACACATACGTATTTATCAAAAAGTCTTTTCACATTTTTGTTAAAATAAATAATATGAACAAAATTTCAAAATACTTATCAACTAAACTGATTTTTTTATTTACAATAGTACAATCAGATAAATGCCACTTGAATCGTTTCTACTTATCATTTAGATAAAAGGTAATACGTAATACGAAGTGCGTACGACATATTCAAAATAAATAAATAAAAGTTTTGTGTCTATAGCAGGTTCCGGCTAGTAGGCGGCTGTCATGGCTGTTAGTTATTGATATTTACAGTCACGACAGATTTTGATTGTTATAAAATTTAAAAAAGCTGTTATTTGAACAAAATGACCTTATTAATTGGCTTGCTTCTTCGGTCGAATAACCCATTTGATATATTTTTCAAATAATTCTCAATTTATGCAATAGGGTTTAATCTTCAAATGAAAATTTTTCATTGCCATGATTATAATATTATTGCAGACGTTTTCGAGGCAACTTGATTATTTTTCGAGCAACATTTGTGGAAAAATAAGTTTAAGCTCATATATTTCAAAAGTGGCTGAACCAAATGCCAACAAGTCATATATATTTGAAATCAGAACCAAGAGGAATCTCATTTTTCAATGTTGTAAAGTGTTTTTTTTTTATTCTGCTGTTACCAACAGAAACTACGTTAAAAAACATAACACATTCCTTTTTTGAGTTTTCTTCTATCACTCGTAATAAGTGCTGTAGGTGTGAATCAAAATATTGTAACGTTTAACCCTGTGCTAAACGTGGTGGGGTGAGTTCACTTGCGTAAGACTCAACAGTTCGCAGAATGCTTCCAATGTCTTATTTTCAAACACTCAGTACACGAGCTTCTATTATGGTACAACTGTCACCACTTGTCACCTTGACAATCTATACTGTCACTGTCTTCACCGACAGAACTACTATTAACATCGGAATCCACAGACTGACTGTTTCAACTGCCTTTATAAGACTCACTGACTTCATAAGACTGACTGACTCTGTCCATGGATCGACACGGCTTTATATACCTGAATCATGACATGACTTTCATCGAGAATGTTCTATGATTATCTAGACGCACATAATAATGTACTCACATATAGTTTCTGGAAGGATCGAGAATAAATCTACTATAATTCTAGAACTACATAATGAAATATACAAGCAACAACTATTGTAAACAAGGTTGTAGAATAAATAGTTAATAAACGAATAACAACCCTAAGTACATGACTACCCATCCACGTTACAATATAATGAATAGCCCTGAGAACCACGAACGATCTAGTTGCCAAAAGACGTCGTTCAATAAACTCACATAAAAATTATGAAATAGCCACAACCAATACAGGAATCTCAACAACCAATACGTATATTTTGTGTAGAAAATTGAAAAAAAAGGTCACCGTTGAAAATGTTTTGGTTGGTAACCTCCGCGAGTAACAGGGCTAAATATTAGAGAAATGCTTACCTAGCGTCTACTAAAACGCTGACATATTATAAATATTAGTATTTAAGGACCTCGCCGTATGTGGCCAAGTCACTTATAGTCTTATACAAGTATCGGCGTCACGCTGTCCGATCAAGTTCTAATTCTGTAAAGTCTGTTTTTAAGTTATCAAATAAATCTTTTTAAAAAAGTAAATTTTGGTACAAAAAACATAACTGGCGCAGTCATCATATAGTTTTTCCTCAACTAACAATGTCGTGAGAACAGTGCTATTAGTTTTTCCCAGAAAATTGTGCGAAAACGTTAGACAAAGTTTTTCTCAAGTTAGTAAGTGAAAACCAGTACGAGAACCTACAACAGTTCAGAAGGAAAGCTGAAAACCCAAAGCCAGCATCAACCAACAACTTCACCAACACCAACCAGCAACACCAACAAGCGAAACAACCAAACAAGAAAAATGGAGTTACTACGACTAACCTACTTACTAATAGTAATAGAGTATGCCATAACAGGAGTACCTAAAATAGAAGTTAAATCCTTAGAGAATAATCCTGGTATTTTACCATTTAAGTTACGACCTACTAGGATACAATATTCCCATCATACATTTTTACACAACTACCCCACCAAGATTCTTGGACAAAAAATGCTAGAATTAGAGAAACTTATAACAGATTTCTATAATAAATCCCACAATAAGCTTATCATGGCCCAAAAGATAGAATATGAATATATAAGAAATAGAGCAAATCAACTAAAATCACAATTAACTATGATCCACCCCGACATTCTAGAAGATAAGAAAAGAATACCACGTGGAATAATCAATGCACTGGGATCAGTATTTAAATTTATATCCGGCAACTTAGACGCATCTGATGCCGAAAGATATGATAAAACATTGACAGACTTGAAGGTAAACCAAGATAATTTGGTAAAGCATTAGAACGAACAACTATCCTTAAACCACCGTTTAATTAAAAATTACAAAGAAACAATTAGAAATATATCTAATAACTTCAACAGAATTGAAGAATACATTTCAATGGTTAAAGGGGACGAACCAATATCTACTGATACCTTAACTTTGATTAAAATTAGTCTATTAGATCTTTCTCAAATAATGGAAAGACTATTAACAGCTATAAGTTTATGCTTCGCTGAAATCTTTACACCTTTCAATAATCGAGGAAAAATCCTTGAGAATAATGAAGAATTAATTATCTCAATATCATGGTACAGATTTTTATTATTCTAAAGATAATATTTTATTTACGCAAACTATTCACGTAGAATACTATATAACTGAAGAGCATGTAGTATTTTTATTACATATCCCTTTACTAGACCCATCATCTCTATTCAATCCCCACCAATGAATCTACCACAATTATTTCCCCAACCCAACCTATGTGGCAATGACCGAAGATAAAATCTACTACCTCAAGGATAAGTGTCAGGAATTGCAAGAAGAATACTACTGTAAAATTTCTGATATCGAAAGAAATTACCAGCATGACACCTGCATCCAGAACCTACTCCATGTCAGAGAAGACCCACAATTTATCCATGTTCCAATCGAGATCAACGAGACCCTCGTAGAAACCATCAGCAACGAGAAATACCTACTCATCGCACCTACAGAAACTTTAGTGCATGAAAAATGTGATAGTGAAGAAGTGCATAGACTCAAAAGTTCTTTTCTAATAAACGTGCCTTTCACCTGTAAATTTATCACTAAAGACTTCGAATTTGCAAATCTAGAAGGTTATGTGCATGAAGAACCTGTTTATCTCCCACATATACCAAGTGAAGTTTCGAAAGTTAAATCAATTCAATTGAATTTGAAATCATTCAATCTAGACCAACTTTCTAAATTAACTCTTGAACAAGACAGTTTTGAACCAATGTCTTTCGTTGCGAATGAAACCATGTGGACTCATTCCAATTTGCCCATATATATTTTTATAATTTTTACTATTATTGTTTCTACATTATTCTATTATAGAACAAACATGTACAACCTAGTTACGAAAAATAAACCTAATATAAAGGAGGCATTTCCTACACCGTAACTTTTTATTTCATTACATTACTTTTACAACTTTTAACGTCAACTTTGTAAACCCCAAAGTTTCCTCTTATTGGCGGAGGAGTAACAGGGCTAAATATTAGAGAAATGCTTACCTAGCGTCTACTAAAACGCTGACATATAATATTAGTATTTAAGGACCTCGCCGTATGTGGCCAAGTCACTTATAGTCTTATACAAATATCGGCGTCACGCTGTCCGATCAAGTTCTAATTCTGTAAAGTCTGTTTTTAAGTTATCAAATAAATATTTTTAAAAAAGTAAATTTTGGTACAAAAAAATAACTCGCGTATTAATTTTATATAGAACCGGACAAATCAAACAGAATTGATTAAAAGTTATTTTGGATTTGGTAATTTGCAAATAACAATATACCTACGTTTAGCAAACAGCCTTTATTTAAAAATCACAGACAGAAATAGTTATTAGTTAAATAAAATGGAATTTAAAGTTATGTTAACATTCAAGGCAAGCGAGTACGAGCCGAGGCTCGTCACTCGCCGAGAATGTTAACTGTCGATACATGCCGTGTTACTTATTATATTTTCCCCGTTGCCGTTGTATTATTTTATTGTGGAAATGTCTACTTCACTTCGAACAGGATTTGCTCGAAGGCTTTTGGAAACAATACAAATCATCAGAGCCCAATTTGAGAAGAAATCAAAAGAATTATTAGAACAAGAAGGTGTTATGAAAAATTAATCTTTTTCAAATTGTTGTTTTGTATTCAATTATAACAAACAACTGGTAAATGTTAATCTGTTTTGTTCAATCCTGTGATAATAAATCAACTTGATTTACTCTTTTTATTTTCCTAGGATTGTAAACGAATGACATTATTTGCCATTTTCATGTTTTGTATCTAAGCATGTATGAATTATTTACATTACCGGCAGCGGGAAAACTTTATTTACTTGTATGGATGCCAACATTAAAATAACACTTTAAAGCATCAGCCTTTACATTTTCTAATTGAAATATTTTACATATACAGGGTGGTCCGAATTATAATGGAGAAACTTTAACAGAGTATTCAGCAGATAAAAATAATTTAAAAAGTTCATGTAAATTTATCTCAGAAAACGCTTCGTTTTGGGGATACGGGGTGTTGAAATATTGCGAAAAAATCTGTTCTTCTTATTTGCAAAGAAACTCTTCTTGATTTTGTTTTCAAACTTAGTAGGTATTATTGCCACTTAAAAACAAATTTATAGCATGATAAACAATTGTTTTTGTTTTACCAGTGGCGTTCGTGAAACCGTTTTAACTATTTTAAATAATAAAAAAAGTTGTACGAACGAACCGTTTTAGAGCGAAAAATAATTTTTGTTTGCATGTGCACCTATTATCTTTTTATTTGCAAATGTATATGAAAACGAATTGAAATAGCGCGAATTATCTTAATTTAATTTGCAAACCTCAGATATTAGGTGCACATGCAAACAAAAATTATATTTTTCTCGAGAACGGTTCGTTTTAGCGAAAAGCCTAAAGAAGCCATTTTTGTTGAGAATTGATCAATATATCGAAATTTATTAACAAAATTGCGATAAACCATTTGCGTACCATTTTTTTAATTATTTAAAATAATTAAAAGGGTCTCACGAACGCCACCGGTAAAAAAAAACAAGTGTTTATCATGCTATAAGTTTGTTTTTAAGTGGCAATAATACTAATCTAGACGAGTTTTTTCACAAATAAGAAAAAAACCTGATCTATAGTTCATTGAGTCACATCATTGAAGAATCATCAAGTTATAAACATTTTCACTTATTCTACAAATATAACATTGTTGTTTTATTCACTAATTAAAAAAAATCATTGATCTTCAGGGATGCAAGAAATAAGGCGGAATTTCTCTAATGATAAAATAACATAGAGGCACAAAAGCGCCAATAGCACAAAGTACCTATTTTACAGGCTGATTTACGTAGACCGTGCATAAGATTTTTTTCAGACTGCTGTCAAATCAAAGGCACGAAATTTGTTGTGCTGTCATATTCGATCATGTCCATTGCACTTGAACTATTCTCACCCTACATTGTCCTTCTAAATCTGAGTTGAATCAACCACAGTTTTAATAAGTTGATGTTTTGATTATGTCGATTTTTCTGAAAAAAAAATTCTCGATCCTAAAATCGGGAAGGATCACCTTCCTACTCCGCAAAATATTCGAACAAAAATATTGATCATATTATATTATTTATTTACGTGAGAGTCCTGTCAAATTTATTTATGTTCGTTTGTAATAACTTTTCATGTGTAACTAAACAGGACACCATACTTTTCATTGTATTATTACAATAATGGTTTTGTTGCATTCATGGCAACTTGAAAAAGCAAAGAGTATCTGGGCGACATAAGATATTTCTTATATTTTTACTGAATATCTCGATAAATGTTGAGTTTAGGTATAGGAAATGCTCAAGAAAGTATTCTAACAATTTTTTTTTGAACGGTCTATAAAAATAGTAGTTGCCATTTAAAGAAAAGCGTTTGTGAAAATTGATGAAAGAAGCATTTAAAAATCGCCTTTGTCTATACGATACAAAATGGGACTATCAATGGAACATCAAAAGTTAGTTTATTTAGACTTCTTCCTAACAGCTTCATAAATTTGGTTTTCCAATTTTAAACTACTTGCAAGGCACGATTTTTTAGTAATCTATGACAGCGGTAATTTTCTTCAGAAAATATTGCATGATCTGTCAAAACTTGTTATCACTGATTTATTAAAACTGGGGTTGAATTAGAAAGTTATTCAAACCATATGGAAAAAATGTAGGCTTCTGTTTGAAAAAAGAAAGCTGGTATCGACTTTTGGTAGATTCTGTCTAGCTGCAGGTGTAAAAAAAATTTTGGTAGAACGGATATGAAATTTCAAGTTTTTAATCTAATTACAAGTTGGAAAACTCCTAATGCACTGGCTACATAAATTACCCTGTATAACTTAACTCATAGATACAAAGCCATTTAAGGCTTCTTTGATATCTTAACAAATACTATTGCAAGACAATAGAAAATAAATGAACATCTCACCAAAAATAAACAGCAAGAAAAACTAATCAACACAACATTGATTATGATCAATTATATTAATTAATTGTTACATCTTCTAATGAAATATTTATACTATCACAGTCTATTAAAGGTACCAGAAATAATTACAAAATTATATTAGTAGTTTTGTGATGTATTTGTACTTAGTTGTTGCTCAGCGTCCTTTTCCATTTCTGATTTCGAAGCCGCGTAATCAGGGGGATTTGTATTTTCAAGGTAGACAATAGTTCTGTAATAAAAGAAAAACAATCGTGAAGATCTGTTATGTTTTCTTAATTACTTTTAGCTCATCTATGTTCAGATAAATCAGAATGCCGAAATAAAACATAGATCTACTATATATAGGTGGGGGTGGTTTTCGAATGGATGAAGATTTCGGATTTGAGTTCTTAGTCTCCTCTTTCAAATAAATCAAAAATCATCAAAATCGGAGTACGTTTACTATATAGAGCCGTGCACAAACCAAAAAAGAAAAAAAAGCTAGCTCCTCCGTTTGGGTTCGTCGGTAAAAAAATCGACATCGAACATATACAGGGTGGTTCAAATTATAAAGGAGAGACTTATTTAGCAGATATAAATAATTAAAAAAGTTCATATTAACTCCAAAAACGTTTTGGAGATACGGGTCGTTGAAATATTGCGAAAAATATCGTATTTTTTCTTATTTTTAAAGAAACTCTTCTAGATTTTGCTTTCAAACATAGTAGGTAGTATTGCCACTTAAAAACAAATTTATAGCATGATATACACTTGTTTTTGTTTTACCAGTGACGTTCATGAGACCGTTTTAATTATTTTAAATAATAATGAAATTGTACGCCAATGATTTATCGCAATTTTGTCAATAAGTTTAGATATATTGATCAATTCTAAACTTTAGTCTTTTCGCTAAAACGAACCATTCTCAAGAAAACAATAATTTTTGTTTGCATGTGCACCTAATATCTGAGGTTTGCAAATTAAATTAAAATAACTCGCGCTATTTCAATTCGTTTTTATTTACATCACATTATTTGGAAACTTAAGATATTAGGTGCACATGCAAACAAAAATAATTTTTTTCTCGAGAACGGTTCATTTTAGCGAAAATACAAAAGAGACAGACTATTTTTGTTTAGAATTGATCAGGATATCTAAATTTGTTAATAAAATTGCGCTAAGCCATTGGCGTACATTTTTTAATATTTAAATTAATTAAAACAGTCTCACGAACGCCACTGGTAAAACAAAAACAAGTGTTTATCATGCTATAAATTTGTTTTTAAGTGGCAACAATACCTTCTAAGTTTGAAAGCAAAATCTAGAAGACTTTCTTTAAAAATAAGAAAAAACGTTTTTTTCGCAATATTTCAACATCCCGTATCTTCGAAACAATGCGTTTTTGGACATAAGTTTATAAAAACTTTTTTAATTATTTTTATCTGCTGAATACAATGTTAGAGTTTCTCCGTCATAATTATGACCACCCTGTATATATATAGTTTGTTTCACGAATTATGGCTGTTGTATGTAATCATTTTCGAGCTACGTACATCACGCTATGCTTCTCATCGCATTTCATTATCATGAAATTCACTGCTACGTTTGTCGGTCTAAGTTACGACATGATAATTTCAAGCTTATCTTCTTCAATACCATGATAAGGCGCTGCTCGTATGTCCGAAGCAACGCAATCTTTATTTGATAGGCGTCACAAAATCAAAGTGATATTTCTTCATAGAACTCGGATAAATAAATTTTTATTTTATAACTCAAGCAAAAGATCTGTTTTTTATATTTCTGCATTATTGTTAATAATAATTTTTTCATATTATTGCTTATTTAATCAATCGATACTTTTTTCTCGCTAAATATATGAACTTCCTTGAAGCATGTAAGAAATTTGAAATACCATATTTTTTCTCGAAATCGTTATGCCACTGATTTACTCCCGTCAGTTGAATTTATTCGTTTCTCCTGTTTTCATGACAGACGCCCTCATTCGTGAAACAAACTATATATATATATATATATATATATATATATATATATATATATATATATATATATAATGGAGATATTTTTCGATTTTATATTTGCATTTTGTAATTTTCTGAAATATATCAAAGCGACCATTCTAGTTTTTAAATAATTTCTTGAGTAGAAATGTATTATATTGTTGTCAAAAATAAAACTAGTCCATTTATAAAATACTCACAAGCACATTATAATAGATACAACGTAGAGAGCAGCTGACATGAAGTTGAAATATGATGGATTGACTTTTATAGTTGCGTTGTACACTACAGTATACAGGGGACTACCAATAAGGCTGATTAAGAATCTTGCTCCAATCATACCAGATAAAACTTTGCCAAGCTCATCTTTATCCACAATCTTTGTTGTACATGTGACAGAAAGAGGTCCAAGAAGACCATCGTTACCTCGTAGAAAGGGAACTGGAATGAGAAATATAGTAAATGGAACTGTATATATCGTACTTCTTCAATTACAATTTCAAAACAATCAAATGAAATTTTCTACACACATGGATAATCTTTAAATTAACTACTCTTCGAACTAATTGTTAATCGGTTAATAAATAACATTTCCTTACACATATAAGCACCGCTAGAAAAATAAAAATTAAAAACTGGTGCTTGAAAAGTCACGCGGTAGAAGTGAAACTTTTATATATATAAACGTATTTAGCTAGGGATAGGATAAGATTCCAAAATTCCTAATTGGTCATGTACATGCCATAATCGTCGAATCTGCATAAATGATATTCTTGGAGAAATCCGTTTTGCAGAAACAAGATCTAAGCGAGGCAAGTACCTAAGTTGGTATTTCTGGATATTTGAAGCCATTGTACACTGATAATACCGGTATATTATTTTTATTGACTGCCTGCATGCAGCTGAAGCATAATTTGAGCCGATCTATGGAGTTTCCTCGCAATAGAATGTTTTGGATTTCATATTTTGTTGGAGAAGGCGATTTCAAATCCTTTTCGAACCAAACTCTATTGCAAATAGAGTATAGCGATGCAAATGAGTTGTCAAGAATTTATTTTTGAGCTCTTCGTCAGCGGTTCTATGCAGAATTAAATTGCTGTAAGAAAGTTGAGCCTCCATCGATTCCTTGATCCTGGAGTAGCCAATCTTTCGTAATCGTCTGAATGTGCACTTCGATCATCAATTTGTAGAGCTGTTCCGACAAAATAATGGGAAGGAGCACCACTTTCTACAGCTGTTTCATCAAGAAAATGAGACGGAGCACCACTCTTGAGCGAAGCTTTCATATGTAGGCGAAATTCCCGCTGACGCCATAAGTCATTCTTACATATTTTAACACAAGCATTATTCAAAAGCGATCAGCCAAACTGGTTCCAGTTTGTGCATTTAACTGTCACGCGGATGTCTTCAGTCCGGGAAACTTTCTTGATAAACTTTTGAACCCATTTGGCATTCACCGAGAATAAAAACCATGTCTAAGATTTCTTCCGTAGATAGCTTAATTTTCAAAATTACACGAGCAAGAACAAAAAAATCTTCGTAAAAAGGTGTCTTACAAAACAAACAATTTGGGTTTGACTGTGTTTGACATATCAATTCATTCATTTGTTTTTCATTTGTTTCAAGGCCAAACTACCGCGCCATATTCCGTGAAAGGGAAAACACAAAAAAATGAAAAATCTCCAAAACTATCAAAAATAAGTGCCAATACGTGTTAATTAAATCGAAAGAGAATTAAAATCCCCATCTATCAATGTAATTTGTTTAATATTATACTTAAAAAAATCGAGTTATCTCTGATTTAAGTTTTCTAAAATCAAAAATTCATTTCGGAGCAATCCTTTGTTTCAAATTAACCTTGAATATGG
Source organism: Crioceris asparagi (assembly GCA_958507055.1). NCBI lineage: Eukaryota > Metazoa > Arthropoda > Insecta > Coleoptera > Chrysomelidae > Crioceris > Crioceris asparagi. Next base: position 125,600,412 of record OY293826.1, read on the forward strand.
GAATGATTGCAAATTAATTCATTGCAAAAACCGCACTTTAAAATCTCCCATAGTTTTTATGTTATTGCCATTTTTCGAGGATGCTGCAATTGTTATTTTTTCAGAAAACTGAAAATATTTTTGAAACCTTCAGACTTATGCCCAAGAAATACTTTTATTTCTCACAAGGAATTCAAAAATGTAAAAAGAAAGTGTGCTCTATTTAAAATAACGAAGTTTTTTCCAGTTGGCGATATAAGTGGAAGTCGGTCATTTTTGAAAATATTTTTAAAATATATTCGATTTAATCATGAACAACTTTCATAAAACAATTTTGCTCTATCTCTAATATATCAGACACGATCCACTAAATACCGCCAGCTGCGGTGAATTTTCTTTTTTTTGGATCTTGAAATGTACCAATGTTACGCTCGCTATAAAAGTTTCACTTCAAAAATAGGTTTTTGGAAATTAATTACTCTTACCAATATAAAGAAGATAATCCTTTGTGGCTAATCCTGATATCATGACACCACATAAGCAAAGAGTGAAGCAAATGGTGGAAGCAATTGACTCTCTCCATTTCAATACCCTCTCAAATAACACCATGCCAGCAATGGTGACTACTACGCTGACTGCGAATTGAGCCGCTATGAAGAATGAGTAATGCGTTGTGCTCCAGCCAAATTTTGCTGAAGTGAAGTTTTGTGTCATACTTTGATCACCAGCCATAACAAATACACAGAAAGCATTTGCTATGGTCAAAAGAAGGAGAATGGCTCTCCTGCGATATTTTCTCTTCTTTGTCATAGTTTCGTACATTTCTATAAAATTTGTCATGTCAAAGAATCCTCGGACGATATTCTGAAAAAAAAATAGGTCATTGAAATCCACACAAGAATACTTCAAGGTATAAAGGTATGTATATACAGGGTGTTTCTCAAATATATTTCTCTACGAACTCTTTGTTTCTCAGGCCAAAATAAGTATTTTTAAGGAAACTTGCCTGGGTACAAAATTGCTTAATTTAGGTCTTATTAATCCCGAAGATACAATCATAATTTTTTTTCTTCTGAGTATCCACTATTTTTACATAATTTTAACATTGTGCGTTTATACGATGTATAAAAGAATATTTGCAGCAACTTCACACACACCATATTTCTCCGAAAGAAATAATTAATATTCAAACACAGCGAAGTATCTAAAACTTCTATTAACGCAAAAAACACATTACTATAAAATGCTTGTCAACATGACAAATGACAGAAAAATACACTCAATATGGTGGAAGTGATACCACATTTGTGAGGTGCCAGCCTCTCCCTATCATACTAACTCAATGGTTTAGAGTGAATGTACTTTATTATTGATTATCTTATACGTTGCTGTTTGAGCATCTAAGAGAAATAAAGAAGTGATACATAAAATAGAGAAAGGAGAATTATATTAAATATGATCCTTATTTGATTATGATATATATTGAAATGTTAGAACTCACCTCAGTTTGTGGGTTTTTCAAAGATTCGGATAAACAAAAGAATGTGTACAGCCAAGAAATAATACTGACTACAAGCGCTGTTGTTGCTACACCCATGTATCCCAGAGGTGACATTAAAAATCCACCTGCCATTGATCCTACAATATTGCCCAAAACAACAGAAGCTGCGAATATACCGACCCTGTTGGAAGAATATTCTTTTTTTATATATTATATAAAAATGCAAGCATATCCCGAATACAAAACAGGATGGTCGCAGTTAACATTTCCCAACGGTCCTAAAAAATGCATAATTACCTATTTGTATGATAAAAATGTTGGCCTGATCAAATCTTTAAGGAAGACCATCATCAATTCACTGCTTCATGTTTAAATGACAAAACTACAGAATCATTTCCATGAAGAAATTATAAGTCATTTGATGAAATACATACACTACAGTTTGTTTCACGAATGTTGGCGTCTGCCTTGAAAACCCGAAAAATGGATCAATCCAACTGACGGGAGTAAATCAGTGGCGTAACGATTTCGAGTTAAGATATGGCATTTAAGGAAGTTCATATAATTAGAGGAAAAAATATCGATTGATTAAATAAGCAAACATAATATGAAAGATTTATTATCAACAATAATGCCGACACACAAAATACAAATGTATTGCTTGAGTTATGAAATATAAATTTATGCACCTGAATTATCTGAAATGTCACAATGACTTTGTGACGCCTATGAAATAAAGATTGCGTTGCCTTCGGACACACGTGCAGCGCCCTATCATTGTATAAAAGGACATAAGTTTGACATACTGATGTCGTAGCTTAGATCGACAAACGTAGTAGAAAATTTCATGATAATGAGATGCGATGAGACGTATAGCGATATGTACGTAGCTCGTGAATGATTACACACAATAGCCATGATTCGTGAGACAAACTGTACCTAATGTGATACAGTGAATTGGTGAAATATTTATGCAGTTATTTATCAGAGAATATATTTTTATACTTTACTGTGAAAATTTGGAAGTACGTTTTCAATCCCAAATAGTATATAATCATCCTTGCATTCTATTGAACAGCAACACCCTTCAAAACTAACAAAAATATGAGTAAGAATAATAAAGGTAAGTTCGTGCAAAATGAATTGATGATTGAACCATGATTGAACTTGTGCAGTGTATTTGACGTTTACGTCAATTCCAATGTTACCTAAACTGCCAACATAACGTTTGCGAAATTGAATATATCTTTTTTAATATTCTATAATAAAAACAGATTTTAAGTGTCTAAAGGTCTAGTTTTATATTTAAAATTTAATTAAAAAAATATTTTTTAAAAATACTTGCTTTAGAGCAAAATACTAACTTCTAATGACGAACGTAACATATATATTAACAACACTTGAATGTTGAATATACTGCTCGAGTCAATCATTAACCGTTCAACTTGAGGTTCAATCTAACTTTTTCACGCACGCATTTTCTTGCTAATTTTCAGGGGATGTTAGTGTTTAGTAGAATGCAAGAATGATTATATACTAATCTGGGATTGAAAAGATACTTTCCAATCGACAATTTCAGCTAAAAGTCCTAGGAACACCATTTCTCTCCTTTTCTCATATCAATAAAAATAGCATCTTTCGCCTCTATTTTATGAAAATTTATGCTAAAATACATCCATTTTTGCAAGCATTTGATTTTTAGGGCTTTTATAGCAAAAGCTGGTAACCTATCCGTAATTGTGCACAATGAGCTTGTGGATGGCTAAAACTATCATCAAACCAAAACTTAACAGCATCAGATAGGTAACAAATATTCTTGACTGTCAGCTATTGTCACAGATTAACTGTTAAAGTAACTTTTACAGCTTCCGAAATCATATAGAAGGTAGCGTGCTTTCTCAGTTTACGATCTATCTATTAAATATGCTGATATGATTGGAATCTTGAAAACGATAAGAGAAACAAAGTAGCTTAAATTACAGAAAACTGGTGCTCTTTCACGTCTATTGGGATGGTGAAATCGAATAAGAGGTATCGCTATTCATTCCAGAAATATTCTTGAAAAACTAGTTCCTCAGAAAGCTCTCAAAATCCGTCCTTAGTGTGTGTCCTGGACCCTATACCTATCAATTTTCATTCATTCATAATAAATATTCAAAAAATAAATTTGAGAAGTACTTATCCCACTCAATCAGATTTTTGATATAAAATAAAATAATTTCTTTTTGTTGTCAACACTCAACTCTTTTATATATGCAACCAGTTGTTCGAACTCTTGAAATCTATATTGATATATCTATTACAAAAGCTTAAATACTATACACACTTGCAGCCTAAACTACTTTTAGTAAAGTAATATACGTACCTCAAACCTCTAGAGTGATCATCTGTCACTTCTGTCACATATGAATTGGCTACGGCTATAAAAGCGAAAGTTCCTCCAGAGAGCATATTAGGTATCCCACCAACTAATGATAACCAGGGTGACATGTCTTCAAAATAGGTAAAAAATAATCCAAATATCGTACCAATTACATTGGCTAAAAACAAGAACTCACTATTACCAAATCTGTGGAAAAGGCTACACTATTATTGAACATTAGTTGGTAATATAATAATAATGGTTAGGTAACCACATCTTTTACCAGATACATTATTCCATCTAAGGTATTTACTAAAAGAGCAGTTTGTGGCAGATTTTATAAAAATCCCATGACATTACATCCTTAAAATGATAACCAATTAATATTTTTCACAAAAAATTGGACCGACCTTATTAGTTGTTGCACCGAAAAATACAAAATAATATCAATTCTATCGGTGTTGGTACTTTTGGAGTTGGTGCCTATAACAACAAACTACAACGGTACAACCTCAAAGTTAACAGCACTAATAGAATTAATTTTATTTTTTATTTTTCAGTGCAACAACTAAAAAAGTTTGTCCAATTTTTTATAAGAAAATATTTATTTCACATTTTTGAGTGTAACATTGGTCATGAAAATTGTTGAACGTTCACTAGTACCCAAAAAGTTCTTGGCTTAGCTTGTACCTACTTGTTATTTATTATGCAAAGATCACAAAACATTGCGGAGCAAATATACATATATCAGACTTTACTGCTGTAACTCTAAAACCGTAATTCAATTTAAATGATGCTTCGTATTTTCTTTAATTTGGCCGTCTCATATCGGATATTCCAGACTTTACCATTGCGAAATTTGGAAGCCGTAACTCTTTTGAAAAAAAAAATAAATTTAAACGTTTCCGGTTATGGTCTCCTTTCTAGTTTTCAATTCTGAAACTTTCGATTTTCGGAAAATTTTGCCCCTTCCACATAGCTGAAACACATATTTCAGACTGTAGCGCGGAAAACTATGATTTAAAAATGTCCAATTTTCATCATTTTGATTTTAGAGAAAAATTCCTCCATTGGGGGCGGTTTTTGGAGGAAAGGAGATTTTGGATTTGATTTTATTATGGGACCATTTCTCAAATCGCCTCTTTCATATGAGTCAAAAATGGTCTAAATCGGAATATGTTTACTATGCAAAACGCGCGAACAGCCATAAAAAAAATAAAAAAGCAAACATACAACCGAATTGTATACATTTTCCTTTTTTTGAAGTTGGTCAAATATACTATAAAAACACTGTGGAATATTTACCTGTGGTATTTAATATAAATACTGGTCTACGACCAAACTTGTCGGACCAGGGACCAAGCATAAGAGAAATAATAATCGCCAATACTGATTCAGTCATTGATGAAGTAAGTGATATCTGATTGTTCCTAGGTTGCACTTCTAACTCCAGAGCTTGAGTGATAGTATTATTTTTGTGACCAAGCATTGCGCATTCAGTCTTATTATGTTCCAGAAGATAGTAACATGTTCTATAACGCATTAAATTTGTATTGACTGGACCTGAAATGGAAAATATATAATATATAGTAATATAGAGACGGAAAGTTTGTTACTTAATATAAAATGATATTCGTATATACAGTGTTGAGCGGAACACCTGATTTATGGTTTAATTATAACTGGTAAGTATATAAATTTGACTCAAATAAAAGTATTTGTATATTTTATGTACTATTTAGTGGTGTTTGCAGATTTTTCAAGATATGATGTATTCGGATAATATTTTTAATTTTTCAATCTGTATTATTTTTTTTAGTAGATATATTTTTTTGAATTTACTGATACCAGCTTTAGTGGGTCTGTGACATACGGTTTTATAAGAGAAATATAAAATTAAATAGTAGATAAACATTGTTTTTAATTATCCAATACAAAATGAACGATAATTAAAAATTACATATTTACCGCATTACAGTATACTTGTCCAAAGTGAAAGCTTTCGACTACTTGCCAGTATCCTAATCTCTCAACAAATGACCTTGGCTAGTTTCTAATATTTCAGGTGTTATATTTTGAGCCGCTGCTCTAATTCGATCTTCTAGTTCTTGGAGAGATTGAGGTAGATCCTTATAAATTATAGTCTTCAAATGACCCCAAAGAAAAAAGTCTAGTGGCGATAAGTCTGGAGACCTTGCCGGTTACTCAATATGCCTATCCTCATCGTCACAACCGTATCTGTGGATATACTGTCTTCAAGTATTCCCTAACCCTGAGGGCATAATGAGGTGGAGCACCATATTGCTGAAACCAAATTTCTTCTGATAGCTGTAACTGATTAGCACGATTGGGAAACAATCTAATTATTATCAGACCAATACCGACAATTATGACGATTTACAAAACCATTTAGGCAAGATGTTGCTTCATCGGAAAACAAAATGTTGCTTATAAACAAATTATTCACATCAACTGCATTCATCATTTCTTCGGAAAACTGAATTCGTTCATCATGATCATCTTCATTTAATGCTTGATGTAATTGTACCTTATAAGGATGAAATTTATTTCTTTTGAGTAGATATCCTTCTTACAGATCACTCATTAATATCGTTAATTAATGCAATTTTTGTTATTGAAGGTTTAGGTTCTTCATGTATGCTTAGAATTACATTAAGTTCTTTATATTCATTCGTAGCTGTCTTCTTCCATCCATAACCGGGAATATTTGTTACAGTGCCAGTTTAGTTAAATTTGCGTAAATTTCAAGGAATTGTTGACATTGAAATTTAGGAAATTCTGTCAGGAAATGTGCCATCAAACAAATCGGCAAATCTTGTAAAGATCTTTTTCTATATCCATTACCAACCACCATCAATAGATTAATTGTTTCACGTTCACTTAGCCCAGCCATGATTAATAATATTATTGATTTCAAATATTTTTTAAAATGAAATAGTATTAGAAATTATTTGACGTTATTTGATAGATAAACAGATTTTGGCATACTGCGATAATAAGGATATTAAAAATAATGTTTACTATTAATTTTTATTTTTGTTTCTTATAAAACCGTAAATCACAAACGCACTATACCTGGTATTAGTCAATCCCGAAAGAACATATCTACTCGAAAAAAAAATACAGGGTGAGCCATTTAAAGTATTATCCGATGACGTCATATCTTGAGAAATATATATATATGCAAATTTTATCTCGGAATCTGATCTACCGATTTCGATGAAAATTCATATGTAAGGGTTCTAGAGTGTTTTAAATCGATTGGTTGTATTCACAATCACAAGAAAAATCGTTTTCAGCAATTAATATTCCCATTTTAGGAGTTTTGCAGATTATATTTCTGATATCAATATGAACCCAATACTATCATAGAAAAAAAAGTCCTATTGTTAAGCTTCCGGGTATTATTCTAGAGTTCCTCGGTTCGAATCCTGTTCACCTTTGAGTTTTTTTTAACGAAACCCATTTTTTAAATAAAAGATTTTAATTTAATATAATTTCCTAATAATTTAATCGTAGATTTTCTCAGAAATTTTGTACATATTTAATATTTGTGACCCTTAAGCTACACATTAGCTATTTCAAGGAAGGGTTAGCAGACTTTGGTAAAAATTAGCAAACCGAAATTTTCTAAGTCGAGAAATCGACGATACTTCATATTCAATCGGTGTGACCCTCGAGGTCCACACTAGCTATTTCAAGAATGGCTCCGCAGATAAAAGTTTCAGTTTGTATAGTGTTTGGGGGTTGAGAAGTCGATTGGTGATACAGCTGAGTTCTGGTATGTTTCACATTCAGTCGTTTAATTCTGAGCCATGTGAATGATAAAGGCAATATTTACCGATCGCTATAAATATGCACATTTTTGAACTTTTAAAGTAACTCTTATAGACCCACTCTAAATTCTGGACAAATTTATAGTAGTTGTGCGCCTTAAAACAAGCTCATGTTAGCAGCCAGTAATCGTTGGAATATTTCTTTGTCATTGTTAAATAAAATTTCAATAAATACTTTTTAAATCTATATCTATAGCATTTCATTATTATCATTTTATTCTAAATCTGTAGTGCGCTGCCCCAATGCAATGTCCCAAAATTCACGTAAATTTTGGACCATTGCATTGTATTTTTATGTTATAATATATTTAAGGTGAACATTTTAAATTCTAGACAGCTTTACTCCTAAAAATGCCTACTTTGTTGGCGAAGCAATTGTCGAGTTAGGTTGATAAAAGTGTTTGTACGTTTTTGTCTAAATTTTCGTCTTTGTTTTATTAATACCGGTTTATTACTTGGAATTAAATTGTAAGTTCCTTTGTTATTTTTATACATTACAATTAAAATATATATTTTAGATGAGGAATTTTATTCAACTATTATCTAGCTTGGCTTTATTTTAACTTTTCCTTAACTCGCCAAATGTATATTTATTTATATTTTCTATTTGATATTACATAGTCTATGTTTTTGTTTCTTACGTTTTCCAAATCCTTAAATAGATTAAAAGCTATTGTTTGTAAAAAAATATACAGGGTGGCCAAATAGTTGCAACAAAGTAGAATAACTTCTCTATTTTCAATTACTTTAAAATGATGTGATAAAAAGTTTTAGGGGAACACAAACCCCACATTTTAAAATTAGTTTGAACTATACAGGGTTTCCCAAAAAACAGAACAGCACAAAGTTACGTTTTTTTTTAATTAAATCGGCCAATTTATTTTTACATTCTTGAATTCCACATAAAATAAAGAGTACTGGTGTGGTGGTGTAATGGTGTATCACTTGTAAACTTACAATTGTTTTTTTAGGAGCTATAAGCAATTGAAAATCGACATTTTAGCCTCTATGACAGCTATTTGTGCTAAAACAGTAAGAGATAGAGAAAAATAAATTTCACATTCATATTTTAGTTATCTGAAAGTGAAAGTTTATGCACAAATAGCTGTCAAAGGGGCTAAAATATTGATTTTCAATTGTTTATAACTCCTGAGCAAACAATTGTTAAAATATATAGGGTGATTTATTTAAAAAAACGCAACTTTGTGCTGTTCTGATTCTTTGAGACACCCGCACAAATTGGCCACCCTGTATACGGAGTTGTGAGAATATTTGTTTTTTCAAATGTTAATTCCAAATTGTTGAAATGCTGATGAAATACAGCTATTGAAAAATAGAACAACACCTCATTTTGCAAATAAATTGCGACTTGTTAACTTGCTTGATGATATTGGGAATTATAAAAAAAAGATCTCAAATCAATACTTATAAATTGTTTCATGAATGTTGGCGTCTGCCTTGAAAACACGAAAAATAGATCAATTCATTTGACGTGAGTAAATCAGTGTCGTAACGATTTCGAGATAGGATATGGTATTTAAATTTCTTATATGCTTCAAGGAAGTTCATATAATAAGGGAGAAGAAAATATCGATTGATTGAATAAGCGTAGGTATAATATGAAAGATTTATTATCGACAATAATCCGGCAACACTAAATACAAATTTATTGCTTCGGTTAAAGTATAAAAATTTATTCATCGGAATTATCTGAAATGTCACATTGACTTTGTGACGCCTATGAAATAAAGAATGCGTTGCCTTCGGACATACGTGCAGCGCTCTATCATTGTATTGAAGAAGATAAGCTCGAAATACTGATGTCCTAGCTTAGATCGACAAACGTAGTAAAGAATTTCATGATAATGAGACGCGATGAGACGTAGATATAGCCTGATGTACGTAGCCCATGAATCAATACACACAATAGCCATAATTCGTGAAACAAACTATACTTCTTATCTAATCGCCATTATTTAAACTATATTAGCTGGACACGTGTTCAACTATCACTATATCAACTGATAATTTGACGTATCAGTATGAAAGATTACAAGTGAGGAAGTTTGAAGAGTGATTCAGCGAGAAACATCAAATAAACAAAAAACGTGTTGATGATATAGGAATCGATCCAAAACTTTTAAAAAATTTCATATATGTATATATATATATATATATATATATATATATATATATATATATATATATATATAAATTGAAGATTTCTATTTCATAAATGAAAGAATATATAATATATAATAATGGAGATGCTCTACACCTTTGTGCTTTTATTTATTTTATTTTTATTTATATTATTTTATTTTATTTATATATATATATATATATATATATATATATATATATATATATATATATATTATACATATATGAAAATTTTATCTCGGAATCTGGTCTACCGATTTCGATGAAAATTCGTATGTATGGAATCTAGAGTATATTGAATCGATTGGTTGTAGTCACATTCACAAGAAAAATCGTTTTCAGCAATTAATATTCTCATTTCAAGAGTTCTATAGATTATATCTCAGATAGCGATATGAACCCATCAATGTCATAGGGAGAAATAGTCCTATGGTAAAGTTTCCGGGTAATAATCTAGAGTTCCTGGGATCGAATCCCGATCACTTCTGAAATTTTTTTTTAACAAATCCCATAAAAGATGTTAATACGAATTTCTAATAATTTAATTGGAAATTTTCAATGAAAATTTGTGCATACCTAATATATTGCGACCCTTAAGGTACATGTTAGCTAATGCAAGGAAGGGTTAGCAGATTTTGGTAAAAATTAGCGAAAAGGTATTTTCGGAGTCGAGAAATCGATTGACGATTCTTTTATATTTAATCGTTGTGACCCTCGAGGTCCACACTAGCTATTTCAAAAATGGCTCCGCAGATAAAACTTTCAGTACCTATGTATAGTGTTTGGGGGTTGATACAGCTGAGTTTTGGTATATTTATCATTCATATTACACATTCATATTTATTTCGAAATCTATAGATTACCAATATGTGAACAATAAAAGGAGTATTTACCGATCGCAATACATTTTAACCAGATATATGCACCATTTTTTAAAAAGTTTAAATATCCTTAGTAACTCTTATAGCCCTACTCTAAATTCTGTGTTACCCAACAACCGAGCAAAGCTCGGTCGCCCAGATATTAATATATAAACTTACCAGAAAATGTAGCACAAAAAAACATTAAAAACATAGGTATTTCCACTGTGGGAAAATACTTATGTTTTAGAATTGACCACGCCATCTTACTCGAAATACGTTCCGCTACCAACTAAGGGAGAGCTCGGTGTCTAATCATTAAATGAAATTAACTTTTTGATCTTATCTCCCCAGAATAGGACGTTATCAAAAAAAGAGTATGATAATCGAAATTGGCAATTTTACGATTTATTTAATTGATTTGTTAAAGGTGCTTCTGAGTTGTTTGTCATTTTTATCCGTTATTTCTCCGGTTCTGCTTCATTCTTAATTATTAAAAGCTCGCAAATAAAATTCCACATTTTAACTGATAACCAGAAAAGACTAATGGAAGTGTAGAATGGTTTGTTTTCAAGAAAATTATCTTAATTATTTCAATAAATAGAAAAGATCGATATGCCATTTGGTAAGGAGATCCTATATTGTTATTTGATGGATAAGACTGACTAATTAGCTTCTCATAATGAGTAGAGATATACATAGTAAATTGTCTTGTTTTATTTGAAAGTTGTTGACTGCGTCTTCGTTTGCGTGGAATCTAGTTTCGTGTTAATATGCTTAAATGGGTATAACTTTAAAGTATTTTGACCATACATTAGTCTTGTGTATTCATTGAATCTGTTCCATTTTGCTAAAAGCAGCCATTGATTTAGCAGAATGACTTGACTACGGCCATACTACGAGGCCTAAGTGAAGAACACTAAAACTTGATACTGACAAAACTGTCTGAAGTAATCCCACAGAAACCATTGAATAGAATAATACTATTTTATTATTTTATTTACTAATACTAATAGAATTAATACTATTTTGTATTTTTCAGTGCACCAACTAATAAAATCGATCAAATTCTTTGTATAAAATATTTATTGCACACTTTTGAGTGCGACAATAGTCATCAAAAATATTCAAAGTTCACCAACGACGAGATACAACGTTGCTTATACTTATTCAGAAATTTTAAGACATAGCGGAAATACACATATTTCAATGCAAAGTGTAGTTTGCAGAGGTGAGAGCGGTACCTCGCACTTCTTCCTACAGAAGCATTATTTACAGAAAAATGTTGGATTTTCAAGGTCACGTAATGGTTTTTCCCGATTAATTTAAAAATATGGGTTGAAATTAGATGAGATAATTTACAATATATTGTGATTAATTCTAATATTTTGGGAATGTAATTTGATGCTGTTCATACGAAACCTCCGCTAAATTACGTGCAGAAAACTTTGAAAGTGGTTATAACTTATTCTTTCTCCTTTCACAAACAAAAAAAACCTAAGTAATTTTCTTGGTGATAGGTAGGGCCTAATGATAGGCCAGTACATATTAACTGGTTCAAATTGAAATATGGATTGAAAATCCATTATTTGTTTCACAGAAGCCAGTTATTTAAGTCGATAATATAGATAAAAAAAAACATTTACGTATCAGATCATTGTAATTTCCTTGCACCTGCTCCTTTGATATCAACATGTCTTGTGATAAGAATCATTTAGTTCGCTTATCTTTTTCAAAGTGAAATGAATAAAAATGAAAACAAGATAAACTTCAAAATATAATAATATAATATCAAAATATTGAAGACAATTATTATCACTTACGATGTCAAATGAGTAATCTTGAAATGTCATCTCTATATAATAGATACTTGGAAGGTCATTAATTTGATAAAGATATTTTGACTATTTGCTGATATCCAGAAATGCGAAAGATATATCCATAAAATATACTATGAAAATTTGCAAAATATACCGAGAAATATGGCACCACATAATATTCTAGGATTATTATATACAAGGTGGCCCATCGAAAGCTGTTCAGCAAGGTATACGGGTTTGTATGTAAAAATTTAAAAAAAAATCCTCGGACCCGTCAACTTTTGTTTCTAGGGGGACACATTTTACCAATAATTTCATTCCTGTAACCTCAACCCCCCAGCGGGGTTATGTTTTCAAATGGGAAGGGGTATGTTGTCATACATCTTTTTAAAGGAAATTAAATTCTTTTTAAAATGGCTTGTCGTTTTTTTAAATTTGAGCCACCCACCGACGAGAAATTGCGTTTTAAAAAATGTGATTTTATTGAGTAATACTTACATGTTATCTTATTAAATGTTGAAATTACACCAGATGTTCTTCACAATGTCCGAGAACACTTTGAACAGCTGTTATACTATTCTATGGAGTTGAATGGCGGACATTTTCAAAATTTTTTAATAAGATGTCCCCTTAAAAACAAAAGTTGACGGGTCCGAGGTTATTTTTAATTGTTACGTACAAAGCCGTAAACCTTGCTGAACTGTTTTAGATGGGCCACCCTGTATATGCTGCAATTTTATTTGTTTATTGAAATTACCCAATTAAATTCAAGTCTGTTCAACATTTGAAAAATTGTATATATTATTATGGTGCTATATTCATATTATTATTGTATATTCAATCAAATTTTTGAATTACAATTATTGTAAAATGAAGTAAACTTTATTTACAGAATTGAATTATTATTATCTCATATAATAATTTCAAATTAGAGTATTTATTATATTTTTCTGCATAATTTTTATTCTCAAATTGAAATTATGTACATAATAATTCTTGAATTCTAATTCAAATCTATTCATTCTTGAATTCAGATTATGTGTATAATATTAATTCCAGAACTTGAATTAAAATTATCGACACAATTTTAATTCGGCAACATTGTGTTTAGCCGTCGATATAATAGATCCCGGCTTACTGGTTTATATATAATATATACCTAATGCTTAGATACTATCGTTCTGTTTGACAAATTTACCAAAATTAGATGGTAATACAAGCTTTCGCAATTTATATTTTTGAATTTCTTCTGAGACAAATATTTTGTGAACGATTAGATAGGTAGATGAGTTTTTTGCTTTGCACCTCAATACTTGCTTAGATTTTTAAATAATTGACACAAACACCGTTTAATACTCTCTATTTCTTGGGGAAAATGAAAATGTATTTCCATATTATATATTTATATATTTACAATGTCACTGTCTGTACTAATTCATATAAAAATTGATAAACTTGAACATAAATATATTAATAAAGCTAAAAACCCACGGGAATAATCTCGAACAACGAAAGGTACGTTATTCAACCCACAATTTTGATTTGAAGTTCTTGATTACGATTATGAGGGCATCTGTTAGAAAGTAGCTAACTCAACCAGATGGTGCAAGTATTTATTCCCTTCCATTGTTGCCGTATTTTCATTATATACATAAGTATAGATCTTAATCTTAATCTTTACTAATTAAGCACATAATTTTAATACAAGAAAAACAAATTCATGATTTATACTTAATACCTAATTCTAATATACATATCCTTCTTATATATGATATAAATTTAAGAATTAAGATTATGTAGATAATTTTATTTTAAGATTGAAAATTGGGAAATTAATATTGTATACACTATTTGAATATAAAAATAGAAATAAGGTATATAAGTTTAATTTTCTCTATTCTTCACCATCATATAAATAGAATGGAATGAAAAGTAACTGAAATTTTAAATAATTGATGGTTCAAGTAACAATAATTTTCTGAATTTGAATATTATTACCGAGCAAAACAAATCATTTCCTTACAATTATGTATTTCATGGAGGACTTTGAATTATTGAATGGCAATTATGCTTTAATATAATTGTCATATATATCTATGTTCACGATTTTCTTTGAGAATAACTTTTTTGTTTGAATATTTTCCATTATTTATTTGTGTATGTCATTAAATAGCAAAACGGCGTGCCATAGAGACATAAAGAATTTTGATTTAAAATTCTCTAGTTTGAGAAGAGACTCAAAGACTAGATTAGGTGAGTCATTTAAAAAAAATACTATTTCTCAACTATAACTTTAATTACAAGGTACCCATGAAATATGAATGTGACAGCCAGTTTTATAATCCAATTAAAAAAAATCTAATTATCTTTCAGCCAAGTGTTATGAACTCATCAGTGAGGTTAAAATAAGCCGTTTCGATTTATCAAACGGGCGTTCGCTTGGCAGCACATGGAGAAATATGCAAAAACCTCAAAGTCTATATCACGAAAACACCCAAAATTTATTCTTACACGCTGGGCGCCACCACTCAATTTGTTTTTTTTTTTCACCGACTTCAAAAAAGCAGGCGGTATACAATTCGGTTGTATGTTTGCTTTTTTATGAATGGCAGTTTGCGCGTTTTACATAGTAAACGTGCTCCGATTTTGATAATTTTGGATTCATTTGAAAGAGAATAGTTGAGAAATGGTCCCAAATTCAAAAAAAACTCAAATCTTAAATCTCGTCTCCTCCAAAACCCCCCCCCCAAAGAGGGTGGAGGTCTCAATTTTTCTAGAAAATTGAAAATCTGAGACGGCTGAATTAAATGTGAGATTATATTCGGAAACGTTTAATTTGCACATTTTTTCAAAAAAGTTACGGTCTTCGAATTACAGCAATGGTAAAAACAGAAATATGTGTATTTCTGCTATTTGGAGGTGGCAATTTTTTTCCAAAATTGAAGATATGAGACCGGCAAATTGGAGAAAATATCAAAAAAGTTACGGTTGTCGAGTTACACCAGTGCTAAAATTTGAAATATGTGTATTTCCGCCACGATGTATTGAGATCTCTGAATATTAACAAGTACATGCAAAGAATATACATAGGTAATAGGATAAATACTATATTCTTTGTTATAAGAGAACGTTCTACTCAAAAGAGTGAAATAAACTTATTTTACAAAAAATAGGACTGAAAATTAATTTTTATAATCTTTATTCAGGTTAACATACAAATCTTGATTAAAAAAAATAGTATGCTAATAGATTGTCTGACTTATAAAGTCCAACAAACCCCTACCGAGATGCAAATAGCATCTGTGTGCAGACCTGAACTTAATAATGTATTAAAATCTACAAGCTTAACATAATCTAAATATACATATTAATATACTATAAATAAACAAATAAAATTAAAATGCAACAGAACTATAAATACAACTACAAATGTAAAGAAAGACACATAATATAGGAAGTATTAGATATTAAAACAGATTTTTTAAGTAATATAACAATATCTATGTATATTATAACTTCAAATTATTTAAAATTCAACTCAATATGAAATTTAATACGCCCTCTAGAGAAGTTTAAATTTTTAGATTGTTATTTAAGCTATTGTAGACAAGTTTGGATCGATATAAACTAGTTTTTTGACCAATATTTAATTTAGTTTTACTTACTGTAAGCGATTTATGTCTAGAAAATATTTTTTACAAAAAATTGGACCGACGATTAGTGATGCTGCGAGACTGGTCTTGGTCTTGCAGTCTTGGTCTTGGTCTTGCAATTTTGCAAGACCAAGACCGAGACCAAGACCGTCTATGCAAGACCAAGACCCAAGACCAAGACCAATACTGGGATGCAAGACCAATACCAAGACTAACCTGGTCTTGGTCTTGGTCTTGCTGCAAGACATGCGAGACTTGCAAGACTCTTGCAGTTCCGTAACCAAACACCAAATTGGTAGGAAACATATTATTTTACTCAATGATTAGATAAGAAACGCTAATAAATAACCTAATTAATTTAATATTTGAACTCTCTTATGATCGATCTTTATTTTACAGATTCTAAAAATATTTAATTAAAAGTTGTTGGGTGAAAAGCGAGTTCATTTTACCCTTCTAGGATTTCCGGATTTCAAAAAATTCTTAAATACCATATACCTATACCGTAATTTCAACCCTTCTAGGATTTCCCTTACCGAGCTGTTTCAAAGAATCCCGACAGTTCGTAGCCAGGGGAAGGTAAACTACTCGGTTTTTTATTTTTATTATTTTTTCTATCGCGCAGAATGTTTTGAATAAACGTTAAGAATCATCTATAAATCTGAATTTTGTTGATGACATTTATCCAGTTGCCACTTTTGGAGATATTTGAAATTTTATATTGCCCTTATTTTGAAACTATTTTTTCGATCATGCTGATTAACTAACTCAACTGAGATATTCACACGACTGACTTTTTAAATAGATACCTAGTTTTATAAATGCGCGTATTAAATCTCTAACTGTTTTTAATTTTCATTTTTTGGAAAAAGCTTTCTACAAAAATAGAAGTTAGTTTTATCAGAAATAATGTTGATCGCTTTCAGGGATTCTTTCTATTTTATTAAAGAAAATTTTACAAAACCATTGTAGAATGAGCAAGAGAATGAGTTATGAAATAGAAGTATGTAGTAAAATGAGTGCTCAGTTGGGACGGATGATACCAAGAAAACACAAGCAGACTAAGTCGCGCTAGTAAGATACGATTCTCATATGTGAATGGTGATTATTAATTTACTTTTACGCATCTCACTTGCCCTAACTTAATTCTAGGCAACTAGTTTTATTTTCATTACTTATTCTACATTACCAGGCGTGTTTGTTCTGGACAATGACATTTTTTATACGGTCGATATTTATCCATTTCGAATGATAATATAATTATAGGCAATCTTATAAGATTATAAATTACATACTTCCCATACATATGCAGGGTTCTTCTTCATTTGGATTAAGCAATTACGGTTTAAATTCGCAACAACTTTTCACACTTATAAAAAGATCAAAATTTTTGCAAGAGTCTTGCAAAGTCTTGCAAGTCTTGCAGCAAGACCAAGACCAATACCAAGACCGTATATGCAAGACCAAGACCCAAGACCAAGACTAAGGATTTGATGCAAGACCAAGACCAATACCAAGGGTGCAAGACCAAGACCAATACCAAGACCATGTCGGTCTTGGTCTTGGTCTTGCTTTGCGCATCACTACCGACGATGGTTTTCGGAGGGAAGGAGATTTCGGATTTGCGTTTTTATGAATATGGGACCATTTCTCAATCCCCTTCTTTCAAATGAACCCAAAATCATCAAAATCGGAGCACGTTTACTATATAAAAGGCACGCACGAACCAAAAAAAAATAAAGCAGACAGTCGAATTGTATACCTCCTCCGTTCGGGGTTCGTCGGTCAAAAATAAACATGCTTCAGCAATAGTATACTCTTCCCGTAGATTACAATAATTATTTATTAGTGCTTCCAAAATATATTTTTGATTGATGTTTAGCAATCGTGTCTCACTAAAAAGGTTGTGTTGTTTACCAAAAGTTAAAATTTTGATAGCACGCTATTGTATTCTTGCTATCGGCCCTAATGTATTTGAATAAGCTGAACCCCAACAAATAATTCCATAAAATAGGACGCTACAGAACAAAGCATGGTATAATTTTAATAAATCATTTTTTTCAAGAATATATCTCATTTTATAGAAAACAAAAAGAAGTTATCTTTTAACAATACTAAAAATATTTTTCTTCCAATTCCAATTTTCATCTAGTATAATACCAAGGTATTTAACTTCATTTACCCTTTTTATTTTATCACATCCCCAGTTTAAATTATTATAACAAACATCATCATGTATTGTGAGTCCGTCTGTAATAATACTAATTATTGGTGCTGGTGTTTTTGAAGTTGTGCAATAATTGCTGTTAGATAGAAGATTTTTGGCACCATGTTCAAAAGTACCAGCACCAATAGAATTAATATTATTTTGTATTGTTCAGTGCACCAACTAATAACGTCGGTCCAATTTTTGGTAAAAAATATTTATTCAGAAGACTACTATAAGACTATATCTACTTGTATAAAAGCAGGAATTGATGATATTTATATTTTCCCCCAATCTCTTCAATGGCTAATGTGCCATGTGTTTTTTGTTACTCCTCAATTTTATCTTTCATTTGTCATTGCTCACTGGAACATTTCAACAGAAGGTCAATATGAAGCGTCCCTTTTACCACAAAATTTCCCTCCTGCACAACTCTTTTAAACATAGGATCTAGAAGTTTCAGCAATAATTCATGTGATCTACATTTTTAGATGTTAAAACGCCCATTACAGATTGAAGAATAATTATTTGAAGTTGGTCAGAAGGTCTGGATACCAACCACACTTATTTAAAGTTAGCGAATTTTCGATATATTTGAATGATGGCAGATGTAAGTCTACGTTCATTCTTAGCGGAAACAATCTTCCGTCAAGTTTGTGAGCTAACAGTGATAAGATTCATAATTACTCAATAATTTGAACAGGTAGATTTAAGTACCATAATATGGACATGGTTTTCATAGCAATTTGTATCTTATAGTCGATTTTGATTTATAAGTGATGATGGGTTTGTTTGTTACTCCTAAATTCCTCTGTCAAGGTTTACCCTAGCCTGTTCTCCCTTTTTTATTTAGGTAATTTGAAATAAGCTCAATACTGTGATTACTTTTTGTCTTTTATAATTCTCTTGATATGAAAGTCATACAAAATTGTCTTTCTGCTAGTTTTCCTGATATCTAAAAATTTCTACTGATATACTCAGTGTTCCATTTGTATTAGAAATCATTATAATTAATTCGTTAGTCATTTCAAGAATTTATTTAATTAAGAGTAACTCTGATTACAACGTAGAGCAAATACAAAAACTATAGGAATAAATAGCAAACTGATAAAAGGAGATTTATGATTCTTGATAACATGCTACACCTGCAATTCAAAGAATTTAACCAGTCATGATTCTATCTGATGTTATTCCATGAATATTTTTGAATATTTTTCTCTCAAGCATCACGCATAAATTTAGATATAAATTTTAATTTGTTCATGTTGATTATTCCACAGTATAAAAATATGTTACATTTACTTCAACTTGATATGTGTAGTGGTGACAGTTGGGATGAAGTTACAGCCGATGCTAAACATTCCTTGAAAATTATAGAAAAATGTTTTAATTATCACAAAGTGAGTTTAAATATGTCAAAATCGAATGTTTTAAATGTGTCTCTATACGCGGATAAGCTCCCTGTTACAGACAGACTGACAATACATAATGATGTTTGTTATAATAATTTAAACTGTAAATAAAAAGAGTAAATAAAGTTGGATACCTGGATGTTATACTGGATGAAAAGTGGAATTTGAAGAAAAATATTTTAAATACAGTTAAGAACGTAAGATATGTTCCTTTTGTTTTCTATAAAATGATTTATCAAAATTATACCATGCTTCGTTCGGTAGCGTCCTATTTTATGGGATTATTTGATGGGGTTCAGCTTATTCAAATACAAAAGCGTACCTACTATCAAAATTTTAACGTTAGTATATCAATCAAAAATATATTTTAGAAGCAATATACAATTTGTTTTCGGTTGACTTATTCGGTAGTAGAGATTTAGGTGGATCGAGTTCTAAGTCAAATCGTGTATGACTAGAATTTCGCGTGTACGCTCCCAGATTCTCCATATTATTGAAGCTCCAATTAAATAACAATTAATCAAAGGAAACTAGGTGAACGTCGATTCCACGATTAAAAGCATCTTAGAGTCAGAAAGAAGACAATATGTATATAAAGGGTCCGTAGACAGAAAGCTCTTCCAATTGCCAACAGTTTTTATGAGCTGTTATAAATCTCAAGTTGACAAGCAATCAAGATGCTTTTGTCAACATACCTTTCTTCATGAGAACTACAAACAGTTGACGGCACTTCGCAAAATTAGTAATTACTTTGATATTGACGATCACCTTCTCATTATGGATAAGAAGTTTTCTTAAACCAAGGAAACGTAAGCAATTATTACTGGCGAAATACTTTTAGATAACTTCTAAATAGATCCTTCAAAAACATGCACCTTCTGAATCTTTAAGAATATACCGCTGCTAATACATATATTAATAATAATCATATTTATATATATTTATATATATATATATATATTTATAGCTATAAATAAAAAAATATATTTGTTTATTTTTATTAAATCATTGTTACTCAAGTACCTAATTAATTCGATTTTATGTGTGGATATATCAGATAGATCAAATAGCACAGTTTTATTCAAGTATTTTTGATTTCTAATGTTTCTGATTATTATTTTACCTTATTAACAGAAGTGTATGAAAACTGATAATAACTGTGAATTTGTGGATGTGTATTTATTTGAATGATTTCTATTAAAAAAAAATATATCTTAAAAATAACTTAGAAATGAATATTCTAAATGGAACAAAACTACTTTTTTCTCTACAATAAAATCTATATTATGTCCTCATTCCTTCTCAGAAAATGAACTTGAACTGAAAAATTTATATTATTTATTAATAAAAAAAATTCAAAAATAGCTATGAAGAAATTTTGATCTCAGCGACATCTTATCTTTTGTTTACACGATTGTAACTCTCTATTATTTATATTGATAATAATACAATAATCTCAATAACTTGATACATTTTTATTCTATAGTCAATCATATATTTTAGGTACCTATATTATTTCTATTTCTTCTAATTGAAATAAAATAATATTTTTATTTTAATACATTGTGATCATATTACACGACAACTCTTATGAGAATACTCACATACATATTTTGATCTCATTTCAAATTTATGCAAAGACGTTAGTGAAATTATCAGCAACGACTATGATAACAAAATATATTTTGTACAACGTGATGCAACAAAGTATTACATATTGGCAAAGTTTGGCAAACTACAACACATTTAAAATATAAAAAATAATTATCTCAAAAAATCATTTGGGTAAAGGTTTATCTCTTCTATCCTTTATTTAACCCCTACGCAAAACGCAAACAGAGGTATGTTATAAGTTTTCTACTTAGGAGCTTTGGATAATCTTTAATATGTATAGTCTGAGTTACTAATTTTTCAGGTAGGGCCGGAATAAATGTATCTCTGTCATCTATAACGACTACAATTCATTTCCTCAATCTTCTTGTGGTCGTTGCCGGTAGGACAACAATTCTTCCTCCTCAATCACTGCTGTTCTCGTGTTCATCAGTTGTCGCTCACGATCCAATAGGTCTATTGCTATCCTATTTATTCTTATCACCCTTATTGCACTCAGCCGGACATACTGAGCTCATGCACCTTTGGTAAGCATATACTTCCAGGGCGTATGCCAAAATGGGCGCCATAGAACATAACTGATGACTATTTTTATGTCATGATAGTACCATAACCACATTTGCTCCTTCTTGCCTGTACAAAAGAGGTGCTCCGTAATCCCCAAGTACTTTAATAATAGATACAAAGTTTATCTACTTTAATCAAGTACTTCGCTACTACAATTACTGCTGTAACATACGTTAATACTTCCGCCGGGATTGATTGTATCAGCAGCTCGTCTTACATCAGATTCGATAGGAGTGGTCCAAGCATTGAGCCTTGTGGGACTCCACCTGTGATGCGGTTTGTCTTCTGTCGATCCATCGTCCAAGATATCAGTATCCTGTCGTCCAGATAGTCTATAATTATATTTTGTATTCTCTGTCGTTTCATTATGCTTCAAATAGACTTGATTGAGCCGAGTTGAATGCATTTTTGACGTGTAACGTAGCCATGGCACAATACTTTTTAGCTTCTACATTCTAGCGCTTTCCAGTAATCTCTTGCTTAGCTGTATCCATCACCAAGATGACAGGACTTACCGTCGATTTGCCATACTGGTGACTGTCAACCTATCACAAATGATATGTTTGAAAATATTTCCTGGTGTGTCGAATAAGAATACATGATAGGAGACGTGGGAGACTGAGTTCTAGGGTTCCTCAGTTTGTTCATGAGCTGAATTCTGAGCAGATATCGGCCACCTTCCGCAATCCCATATCGACGAGGTTCCTCTACACTTCTGTACAAATATATTGTTGTTCGTACGTCTGCCTTATTTACTCAACATTGTAATGTCTGTATTGAGTTATCCTACCGTATATTCCAAGCTGTCTTGATCAGAATCACAGTGGCTGAGGTTAAGTTGTAGTATCCTCATGATAGATTTTTCTGAAGGATCTCTTTGTGTGCTGGACATTTATGAACAATCGACATAGGCTCAGAGTTACGCTTAGGTAACAGTTGCAATTTTTAGCCTTGTGATCTTCCGTACCGTATTTGAAGCAAGCATCACTCTTGAGAGTTTGGGTTAGGTGGCCAGAACAAAAACATTTGAAACATCTTACGAGGTTGATCTTATCTTGAAGTCTGCCTATTTTCCAATACCTTTACCGGCAGTGCTAGCGGAGGCTTTATGACAGCTGTTTGTGTCGCCCTAGTATTTTCCTGTCTGATAGACATCACTGGTCCTGTTGGTAGTTCCTGATCCGGCAATTTTGCTTTTAGAGCCGGTTTAATAGCTTCCTTCATAGTGATAATGAAGAAATCAATTTACCCTAAACACTCACAGAACTCCTAATAGCTCTAGCCAATATGAAAAACTCTGCTGCAGGACCGGATAATTTACTAACAATATTTTAAAATATCCACAAGCCTTGGAGTTCCATAAGGATCTGTCCTTATCTCAGCTGTGTCTCTCATGGTCATAAATGATATTTACACCTCAATATTCCTACCCACCTGTCTAATACTTGCAGACGATCTGATTATCTTTTGTCAAGAAAAAAAAATACCAAGTACATACTCCTCATCACAAGCAGCACTGGACAATATTTCAATCTAGCTCTAAAATTCGGGCTTAAAATTTTCATCACGTAAGCCAAAAGTTCGACAATTTAGTAGGAAGCAGATCTTAAACCAAACCTTCTTCTTTCGGAATGACATTTGACGAAAGACTTACCTACCTGGCGACAACAGGGTACATGAAATAAAAGACATTTGCATGAAAAGACTACACATCCTAAGATCTCTTGCTAACCAAACATGGAGACTTGTTAAGAAGGCACTGCTAGGATGCATAGGACGCTAATAAGATCTAAACTGGATAATGGTTGTATGCAGTCCATGTCGGCTTGCCCCGCAAATTTGAAACTCTCTGTTCATATACATTAGAATTTATAAATCTAGTCCATCTCCCTCACTATGAATAGAATCACTAGAACAACCATTTTTTCATAGGAGACAGAATTTGCTCTTGCCTTATGCAACAGAGTATCAGCCCAGTTGAGCAACCCTATCTGTTAATCCATGACACGGTCCAGTTTAAACTTTGTCAACAGACCCAATACTTCAAGTAGTGAATTATGATAACTGATTTTTTTTTTCGGCAACGTAGATATAATTATTTTGGTATCAATTCTTAGATATACTTTGTTTCACGAATAATGGCATCTGTCGTGAAAACACGAGAAAAGAATCAATTCAACTGACAGGAGTAGATCAATGGCGAAACGATTTCGAGATAGAATATGGTATTTCTTATACGCTTCAAGGAAGTTCATTTAACTAGGTAGAAAAAAATCTCGATTGAATAAATAAGCAATAATATGAAAGATTTATTATTAACAATAATGCAGAAACATAAAATACAAATCCTTTGCTTGAGTTATAAAATATAAATTTATAATTCAAGAGTTATAAATTTATATTTCTCTGAAATGTCACTTTGACTTTTGGGACGCCTGTGAACTAAAGGTTGCATTGCCTTCGGATATACGAGCTTCGCCTTATCATGGTATTGAAGGAAATAAGCTTGAATTTCTCATGTCGTAGCTTAGAGCGACAAACGTAGTAGAGAATTTTATGATAATGAGATGCGATGAGAAGTATAGCTTGATGTAGGTAGCTCGTGAATGATTACATACAATAGCTATAATTCATGAAACAAACTATATTTATGTAACTGTTTTCAGAGAAATTCGCAGTAAATTGTGATATGTTATCAATAAGACATAAGCATGAAATAAATCATTAGGTACTTACCTATTCTATTGTTATCTTGCATTTATATCATCTGAATTGGTTACAAGATGCTCATAAACTCATAACAATTATAGGAACAAAAAAATCTTCTGCGCTCAAATCATTGAATCTACGATTTTTTGCATGTCTTTGAACCTGAGAAAAGGCTAAAATTTGTATTAAAGATTTCTATTCATTCAACAGCTTCTATATTTTTCTTTGTTTGGAAATACGATTAGATTTTAAATCTAGTAACTAGTTTCTTTGTAATGACAAGTCTTTTTTCAAATTCATAATTTCATCAATGTGCCTGATTTTTTTTCCAAAATTGTATAGTAAACTTCTACCTGGAGAACTTCTTTTTGTATGTATAAGATCAGGATACGACAAACTTGAACTCTAAGGAACTCACAAATTGGGTTACATTCCCTTGGTTCCTTATAAATTACCAGAACGGACTATAAAAGTTGCTAGGTACCATCAAAAGTTCGTTTGAAAATATTCTGTCTTAATATTTATAATATTTGATATATTACCCTATCAGATAAGTAGTATATCATCAAATAATTCTATTATAGCATCATTTACACTCAGCTCATTTCCGTGGCAGAAAGCAGGCAAGTTGACAGGGAAGTGTAAGTAAAAGGTTCCTAATAAGAACGCTCGATCTTTGGAAACAACGTATTATAAGGTTGAAAGTTACAAAGCGTTACCTCTGACATAATTATTCAGTTATCCTTGATATTTATTGTGGAGTGGTAGAAAATTCAACAACTTATCGACATCGTCAAAATTTATTACACAAACCAATTATGTTCCATGCATCAAACTTTCCGCGCACTTCGTGTAATTTAAGGTGTCAATGACCTCGGCCTGCAGAGTCCTCAATTTGACATTTAATGGAGAAATTTGAAGAAACTGGTTCAGTAGCAGATCGAACAACGCCTGTACTTCACCGAAGAGTCAGATCCGTTGAAAATATTGCTGCCGTCCAGGAAAGTGTGTATGAGAATCAACGACAGTCTAAGAACATTGACTTTCGCAGAGCCCACCGGTCATAGACAGCGGCGTGATTTTGATGACACGGCACTAAAACACCGATTTTGGGAAAAATAATCTTTTGTCTCGAGACACATTCCTGGTTAAGAGGCTTTGTCAACAAGCAGAACTGCGCAGGAGACTCAGCAAGTTCCACTCCATTCCGAAAAAGTAACGGTATGGTTTGCACTGTGGTCCTGTGGGATAACCGGTCCTTATTTTTTCGAAACTCAAGAAGAAATCGCACTTACTGTCAACGGTGAGCAATATAGAGCTGTGATAAGAGAGACAAACACGTGGTTTGAACAAGACGAAGTAACAATCCATACTGCACATAATACGGTTACATTATTGCATGAGTAGTTCGAGGGTTCTGTTATATCGCAAAATAGCGACGTCAACTGGCTAACCAGATCATGCGATTTCACACCAATGATTTTTTTTGTGGTCGTTTGTTTGTCAAAGGCCACCACGATTTCGTCAAAAGACACCGCGATTTCGTATCTCCCATTTATAGTACGCGAGACACGGCGGCAAAGGCGGGTCACATCAAGGAATGGTTTGAGTTGGACTACTGTGTTTATCTATACTGTTGTTACAGGCAGCATCATAGCAGAATATAAATACTCACTGCTTGCAATACTACCACAGAAATATTTCTAGAAATATTTCCGACAGCACGATTACTAGTTGAATTGAAATGCAAGATACGGTTGGACAATATGCTAAGAAGTCAGATGAAAATCATTTTATTCATATGTTATAAAATTGTAGAATAACAAATTCAATAAGTAAAAACCAGATATATCTCAAAATTCAAATTCACAATTGCACTAGAGGTATATATAGATAATATTCGTTTATATAAATACGCGATTTATATTATATAATTTATTATATTTTCTATGTTATGTGATCTATATGTCCCATTTCACAGTAGTTGATTGCTTTATTTGCTATGCTTCACTTGCTAAGTATCAACAAACATATATGGATCATTGAGCATTTGCCAGTTGTATCTGTTACTTACAATAGTTTCCATGCCAAAGATTATTTAGAAACAAATTTCATTAATATTAAAAAAAATTAAGCTGTTATTTCATGCTGTAAGTAGTTTCAATAATTGTAAGGTGCTGAATTGAAAATGATAGCTCTAATTTGCCCTGAAGAAGAGAGTCAACACTCTTGAAAGCTTGGCATGAATTATATATTTGTAATTTTTCTCATATGACTGTAATCCTCATGAACTTGTTTTTAATAAAAGCATCAAATAAATATACTCTCTTATATATTATATATGATGAAAGGTGATATCATAGTGATTAAAATATAAAATACTTCTGGTCTCCGTAATAAAATTGGAAAAATATAAATAATTTAAGAGATATATAAATAAATATTGAATTACGTCGATATATTATATATTACTTTGTGAGAATAACTAAAACCGGTAACTTTACCAAAATATTTGACCTGTATCTACACTGTACACTTACTTTTAATTCGAATTATCATAATTATAACAAAATAATATTTTGTCATTTTTTCATTCCATTTCTCATAACACCATTAATTATTCTCAGTTCTTTACGATTCTTCATTATTCTATTATGAACCTGTTTCTTTCGCATAGCCCATCTGAAATTATCTTTAAAACTATATAAAATTCGAAAACAAATTGTCAGCTAGATAATAAATAAAGTGATATCATAAAAAAGTATCCATCATTGACGAGAACCAAGGTACAACATTTAAATCTATACACATCTGAAACAGAGCTGAATTGCTATTTTGGCTATTCAAGTTGGAGACGCCCTAATATTGTTTACATCAGTGCTCAATGTTTGTTTCTTCGGCCAAGTGCACCTTACTTGTCGTGATATCTTGCCTCTTATTCTCAAGCCAAATGATTATCCTGTAAAAACGAGAATGTTTTTGAAGCTAAAATATAAAAGAATCTGCTCTAGTTTTTGACACAGTATTCAAAAAATGACGAGGAGCAAAATTCGATTGTATATTTGCTTTTCTGTAAAGGGTGTCTCAGTAAGAGTGCACTTTTTCATTTTAAAATAAAAACACGCATTTTTGAGAGAGTTGTGATATTTTTTTGGAATGCAAAATATCCGACAAGTGATCCCTACGACTCTGATGACAGGTCATTAATCTTTTCATGACTTTTCCACAGAGATGTGGCTGTATCTCTGTTTCTGGTTTATTTGCATGAAACCGAGATTTTACAAAACCCCAAGGAAAAATATCGCACGACGTTAAATCGCATGCTCTTGGTGGCCAGTTGACATCAGAATTACTTCAGATAATTTGTTCTGGAAACCGTTGCTGCAATAAATCGATTCTTTTATGCTCGGTATGGCTGGTGGCACCGTCTTGCTGAAACAATATTGCGGCAAGATACATACTGTCCAGTTGAGGCCACAAGAACTCCGTAATCTTGTTCCTGCAACGAATGCCGTTCACAGTCACTGCAATTTCAGCCTCATCTTCAAAAAGTAAGGCCCATTCATAAAATTCGAATCAGACAGTTGCTCGTTGTGGGTGCATTTGATTCTCATGGATTGCATGAGGATTTTCTGAGCCCCAAATTCGACAATTTTGTGTATTCACGAAGCCATTCAGATCGAAATGCGCTTCATCGGAAAAGATGATTTTTTTTTTCGAAAAATTGGCATTCCCTTCACTTTGCTCTATTACCCATCAAATGGATTGCCGGCGCTTTCCATTGTGTGCTGGTTTGAGCTCCTGAGTAAGCTGAATTTTATACGCATAAAGGTGAAGGTCTATTGTCAAAATTCACTGCGTAGTGTTTTGTGAAGTTTGAAGTTGTTGAGAACGATGCCGAATTGATGTTTTCGGGTTTTTGGCGACACTCTCGTTTATTGCAGCAATACCGAATGGTACGTTGAAGCACAGAAAGGAGTCTTAGTGTCCATAGCCGACCAAGGTTCTTTAAATTTCTTGACCACTCTTCGAATGGTTGTCGCATTAGGTGCACTTTCTCGACTGAAGAAAATTGGGCGGAGTTTGCGAGCGGTCTCAGCATAGCTTTCCAAATTTTTGTAATAAGCTTTCACAATTATAACGCGTTGTTTTTTTGTAAAGCTTTTCTTTTTTAATAATTGAAAAATAAACATAGGTGACAGATGTCAAATTTCGCCTGCACGAAAAAAAATGACAGTAAATTTAAAAAGTGCACTTTTATTGAGACACCCTTTATACCTATAGCCTTCATTGGCCATCACTCAAAATATAATAAATATACTCACAAAAGCAGTAAAATTCCGAGGGCAAAAAGACCACTGGAAAAAAAGTTGAAGATTGCTGAATTTGTGTCTATTGTTGCATTGTATATTGCGATATATGTTGGGTACGCTACAAAACTGCAAATAAATCTGGCTGCCATCATTCCCGCCAACACTTTGCCCAGCTCATGTTTCTCCACTATTTTTGACACTATCGTCACCGAGAAAGGCGCCACGGCGCCGTCAAAACATCTTATGACAGGTACTAAACATGGACAAAATTCAAAAATATTATTCGAATTAGCATAGAGAAAATTTTTGTAAGTAGTTACTGTGTGTCTTTATAAAAAAGAGAATTATGGAAAAATCCGTTAGACAGCTATAATTCAGATGATACTAATTATTTCTAAATAATAATGAGTACGTAGTAGGGATTTTGGTACTAGCTGCCCAAAAATAAACAGAGCCCACTCACTGAATGTGCAATTTGCCGAATCCAATTTTTAACAATATTTAACATGATATTCGTTCAAAATAAATGCATTGAGATACAAGTTATTTTCAAAAGTAGCAATAATATGAAAGTTTATTGATAAAAATTACGAGCTGGAAAATAAATGTAAGCGGAGAATGGTCTCAGCCAAAGAATGCTCCAAAAACATCGTTAAAAAAATAGTAACATAACAATTACAAAGTAAGCAGCGGTTGGTTGCAAAAAATTAATGAGAGATATAACACACGGCAGTTGACTATTACTGGTGAAATTCTTTCAAGCAATGTTGATGCAGTGGAACCATTTCATGAAAAGTAACCAAATCTGAGAAACGTGTCTTCAACATGATCAGATTTTTAATGCAACCGGAAGTGGGTTGTCCACCCAGGAGATGGACGAAGAAGATGAAGAAGAAAACATTACGTTGGTAACTTTAGCTTGGAGAATTAAGAACTCTCGAATTAAGAACTCGCAAGAACTTCAAAATGAATTAAATGAAGTAAGAGTTCTTGGTGAAAAAAATATTAGACGCATATATTTCAATGGATGATATAGAAGCATGAACAACAAGGAGTGGGTCTGACACTGATATGTTACAAATAGACCAAGATATTGTTGCTGAAGCAAATGACGAGATAAATGAAGTAATTATCGATTCTAATTCTAGCGACAAAGATGTTCAAATTGTTGGGAAAATGAAACATCAACATACCGTAAATTCCTTTAACAATTACTTCCAATGGGCATCAGAAAAAAATATACCAGACAATCAAATTGAATTACTTTTGAAGTGAAATATGTTGCTGTAGAAAAAAGAGAATGAGTCCAAAAACAAGAAAGTATTTCTGAATTTTTAAGGTAGTTTCAAAGTAAGTTACACTTGTTGGTACAGGCTTTTAATTTGCCATATGTCATAAACATTCCACCAGTGCCCTAGAAAATGCGACCACCCGCAAAATTTTGCATTTTCTTTGAATATTCAAGAAACAGTTATAGAAAGATCCTCTGAAAAAAAAACAAAAATTTGTGTAAAAAATATAATATTGGATACCTTTCTCTAGATGGCATCGAAAGCCTCAAGGGGAGAGATGGCAAACTTAGTATCTATGTTTTGCATTTTTTAGGTAGATTCATTTCTGACTATCCGGCTCGCCGGCTTATGAACTCACGAACAACCAGCTTGTAAGCTAGCTTAATGTCATCGAGGTATTAAAAACAAAATTATTACTCACCAATATATAGTTGCCAATTCTCAGTGGCCAAACCAGTGATTAGTGAGCCAGTCAACATCATACAAAAACAGAATAGTGTCGTCACCGATTCCTTCAATTGGAGAACGTTCTGGAACAAATACACCCCAGTAATTGTTCCAAAGATCCCAATGACATTTTGAACGCCATTGAAGATGGTGCAGTGCTCCAGTGACCATCTAAACTTCTCTCTGAGAAAGAGGAATATTAGTGGCATCTCGCCGCCGATGATAAATGAACAAAAAGCGCTGATCACAGTGAAAAGAATGATAATCTCCCTTTTGTAACTACCCCTTCTTCTCGTTGTAGTAAAGAACATTTCTTTGAAGTTCGTAGTGTCGAAGAAACCAGAGATTCTACCCTAGAAGCAAATAAATGTTGAATATAACTGAATGTCAAAGTAGGTAACACAAAAATCGAGAGCAGAACGCTTTCTCTTGGTGAGAAAATAGTGAAATTTTAAACATTAATCAAACATTGTTACTTTAGTGAACTATCATCTACTTGCCTCTTTTCTGATGTTATCTAACGATTCTGGAATCAGGAAATAAGTGTATATAATAGCAATAAATATCAACAATGTTAAAAATCCATTTGCTCCTGTATATCCCAGCCAGTCTAGAAGGAACGAACTGCTGAAAGTGCCGAGTATCTGACCAAGTGTAAGGGACATGGTAAAGAGGGCAATCCTGTAATAAGCACATCTTATGAGATAATTGAATTTTTATCTTCAACAAATACGTTGATTAGAACAATATATTTTAGTTGGAATGTCTAGAATGCTCTGAAACCAATACAGATCAAGAGTTCACTTAACAGATTCTTCCAGATTAAAGAGTCAAAAAACTGTGACTAGCTGTGATCATTAAACAAT
Organism: Crioceris asparagi; assembly: GCA_958507055.1. Classification (NCBI taxonomy): domain Eukaryota; kingdom Metazoa; phylum Arthropoda; class Insecta; order Coleoptera; family Chrysomelidae; genus Crioceris; species Crioceris asparagi. Next base: position 125,632,030 of record OY293826.1, read on the forward strand.
TAATTCAGGATTATTTTCGATGTAAAATCAAAGAAATTACAGTGCTAATGTCAAAAACAGTTTATATTATTTTGAGAAATTAGTATGTGTATAATACTGGTTGTCTTATTTGAGAACAAAAGAATTACGAGACTGTTAATCTGTCAGGATTACTTGCAGTTCCAGTATTATATATATATATATATATATATATATACAGGGTGTCCAATTCGTGCGACAAAGTAGAATAATTTCTCTATTTTAAATTATTTCAAAATTATATAAATATAAAAGTTGTAGGGGAACAAAAGCCCCACATTTTAAAATTAGTTGGGCCTATACAGGGTATCCCAAAAAAAACAGAAAAACACAAAGTGAAGTTCTTTTTAAATAAATTACCCTATATATTTTTACATTTTTAAATTCCATATAAAAAAGTACAATGGTGTATTACTTGTCAACTTTCAATTGTTTGTTTAGGAGCTATAAACAATTGAAAATCATTATTTTAGCCCCTTTGACAGCTATTTGTGTCAAAACAGTAAATGGTAGATAAAAATGAATTTCACATTCCTATTTTGATTTTTTAAGACCAATCTGACAGTGGTTTCATAAATTTACCATATTTGGTTTCACCTCTGATACCATTTTTGAGAACGCTATTCAATAGGTCCGAAAAAACTAAGATAGGAATGTGAAATTTATTTGTCTCTAAGTTGTACCGTTTTGGCACAATTAGCTCTCAAACAAAAAAATTAAAATATATAGGGTGATTCATTTAAAAAAACGCAACTTTGTGCTGTTCGGGTTTTCTAGGACAGCCTGTATAGTCCCAACTAATTTTAAAATGTGGGGCTGGTGTTCCCCTACAACTTTTATATTTACATAATTTTGAAATAATTGAAAATAGAGAAGTTATTCTACTTTGTCGCACTAATTGGACACCCGGTATATATAGGGCCACGATGATTTCATAGGGACGTTAATTTTGCTGTTTCATAGACGGTAATAGATAGAAGGATGGTTAAATTGGAGTAAAAGTGCATAATTTAGACCTCTGCAGTAGTCTGGTTTGCAAATTAAAAAAATATTAAAGGTTTCTTAAATATTAAAAAATCCGTTTTTTATGAACGCCATATTTGTTTCTTGTAACACTAAATGAAACCAAAAACCTCCTCTGCAATAATGTATATATCATGTCGACAATCAAATCCAGAAAGACATCGAGAAACAGTAAAAATATTTTAAAATTTGATGGACCAAAAAGCTGAATATAAATTCAAATTTTCATGACAACAATATGAATTATTCTCTCTGCAGTAATGTATACATAGAATTACTTGTTAAAAAATAACTAACTTATTATTAAATCAAAGAAATTAAGAGCAATTAAATAAACTTAGATAAAAAACTAATAAAAATGTTTTTGTAACTTAACGTTGCTCATAGTGCCCGCCTTTATTTTCAATACATTTTTGGGTTCTTAGCCGCATCTGCCTCAGTGCACTTGATGCAATTTCAGGTGTGATGTCTCTAAAAGCTGATGCAATTCACTTTATTGTGATAAAATTTATTTTACATAAAAAAACAATCTAATGAATTAACACAATGAGTTCCGATCCATCTGTCGGGAAAACTGGTGTTGAAAAAATCTCGTGCCACCGCAGAGTTGTGAGCTGCACAATATTTCAACAAATATCGTTACCAAGTTGACGTAGGCGGCTCCAATCAAATTTCCATCAATAATTTTGGGTCCTAATGTCTGATTCTTAAGAAACTCCACACCATACATCAAGGGTATATATATATAGCATATGTGAGGTAGGCTTCATTTATTGGTATAAAAAATAAATATGACGCTCATAAGAAAACAAAAGTTGTATAGCGTTTCTTTGAAAACAGAAATGATAAAATATTTCGAACAATTCCTTCATCTTCATCTTTATGGATTGCTTGTATAAGCAAAATTTCAGCTTTCTTCTTCGAGTATCAACTTAGAAAATAAATAGAAACAAAATCAACGATTCTCAGTTTGTCAAACTTTTGATTTTTTTTCTTATTTGTCAACCAGAATTGAAGACGTCTATATTACGCAACTTTTCTCCAATTCAAGTATCTTTCAATCTTTTCCCGTTTAAGAAATAGTAATACTCTCCCTATGAAATCGTCATGACCCTGTATATCAATAATTAAGTCGGATGAACAGTTTTCCAATTTCCTTAAAGTATACAGATCGTGTCAATTGCAGTTGCGTTCTACTGTTATTACCTACAGCCTCAAGTATTATTAGGCTGCAATAACTTGAAGAAAAAAAATACACATCTCCCAACACACATATTGTGCCATCAATATTTGCATCTTGGTAGTATCCTTGTGTGTTGATTTCTTCTAACTTTCTCTTCGTCGATATCTATTAAGAAAAAAACATTGCTTATATCCACATCATTGCTTACCTCACGCCTCTGTTCTGGTCCGTTGAACGTTCAGATATGTACGAATTTGCTACAGTGATGAATGAGAAAATCCCACCACAGAGCATGCCGGGAATACCACCAATTAAACCAAACCATGGTGATATATCTTCAAAATAAGAGAAGAACGTACCAAATATATTGGAGAACAGTGTAGCTGCAAGAAAACGATTCAAACTTTCACTATTTGTGACGAATATACAAAACACAACAAATTCGAATATGATAGATAGTAAGGCAGATGTTGGTATCTATCAGATCTATATAAAGCAGAAGATTCTCTTAATAATTATCTTGATTTAAATACATTGTGAATTTTCGAATCGAATCGAAAACAAAACAGAGCCATTTTCAGGAAGTGTGTTATTATTTTAGAAAAAAGCAGGGATCCGTCGCTTTTCGATTCAAGGATAAACCCGTTTTTGGTATTTTTGATTCCAACACTTTTACCCCTAGTGAGGGTAAGAATCACCAAAAAAAGGCGCTTGTAATTCTTTTTACAATAATCACTAAATTTGGAAATTCCGAAAACTTTACATTTTAAATTTTTAATGATGGTTTGCTGCTTACTTACTACTTAGTTGATTAAGTGGTAAAACTGATGACCATCTACCTCAATACAATAATAAAGATTGGGTTCGAAACGTTCGCGAACATTCTGAAGCATTTCCAAAGTGATTCGACGTCACCCGTCAACAATTCTTTGACGCAAATCTTCTAACGACGCTATTTGTGTTCTGTAGAATGTAATTTTCTTCAACCTTTAATCGGCATTTACAAATACTACTGTATATAGGGAATTACCCCCAATGCTATTTCAATATTTTGGGGTGCTTCTTATCCTCACTAGGTGGTAAAAGTGGTGGAGTCAAAAATACCGAAAAAAGTGTCCCCTTTGAATAAAAAAGCGACGAGTCCCTGCTTTTTCCCAAAATAATGACACACTTCCTGAAAATGCGTCGGTTTCATTTTTGATTGGCCACTCTGTATATTTGATTTTGAGGCTTGTTTTTCACATTGTGAAGGCCTACCATGAACTAATTCCTTTTTAACTAACGGAATACCTAATGTCTGATTTAGTGAGTCTACGTTCTTTGAATATTGATAAAAACTTGAATGTATGTTGTAATAGTTTAATGAGCGCAATTGAGAATTATGTCACAACCTCAGACTGAGGTTATTGTAGTATTTTGATTTTTTTATGGAATTTCATGTATCTTGCCTAGATCTGTGTCTTTCCGTAATTAAAATATGTTTAAGAATATTTTGATTGTATCATTACTATGTATATCCTACCTGTGGTAACTAGAATGAAGACAGGTCTCCTGCCAAATTTATCGGACCATGGTCCGATTAGCAGGGATATTATGACAGCAATTAGTGATTCCGTCAGCTGGGCTGTCAGTGATATTCGATTATTTATAGGTTGAACTTCTTTTTCAAGTGCTGCAGTCAGATTATTGTTCACAAAACCCAGCAAAGCACAATCACTCTTGTTGTATCCCAATAGTATATAACACGTTCTATAAAGCATCAGATTCGTTCCCACTGGACCTAAATATCAGAGACAAAACAATAAAAAATTCAATTGGTGCTGTTACTTTTGAAGTTGCGCAGTTGCAGTTAGATTGATAACTTTTGGCACCAACTTCACAAGTACCAACACCAGTAGAATTAATATAATTTTGTAATTTTCAGTCCACCAACTAATAACGTCGGTCCATAAGTAGGTATTTTAGATTTTGCCATTTTACCACCGCACTGTAACCCTAAGGAAGAAATGTTCATTATAAATGTTGCTACAAATAATCTGGTCTTTCATGTGGTATCCTCAATTTTTCAATTTTCGAAAGAAATTGCCTTCTCCACATACTGAAAATACACATATTTCACATTTTATTATCGCCCTAGCTCGAAAACCGTAACTCTTTCGAAAAAATATTCAATTTAAACTTTTCCGGATATTGTCCTTTCTTATTTCTACCATCTCAGATTTTCGATTTTCGAGAAAAATTGCCATCTTTTGGGCACAATTTTTAAAAATGAGGCTTGTTATTATATGCTTTTTCAGTTGCCTTATTATTGTTATTGTTATTTTTTTACTTTGACTACAATTTTGATAGGTGCATCCTGTATTTTTTAACACATTTTTTTTCTTCTATCGAACAACCCCAAAAACTTTACTTTAGGTTTCTCAGCTGCTTAGTTATTAAACTTTGGTTGGTTCGTTTTGTAATCATCCCTTTCACTACTGGGCATCAATAAGCGTGGCAATTTTACATTCCAAGCTAGATTTGTCATGCTGTATAGTCGAGATATTTCTGTGTATGTCTTCATAAGGTGGATTGCTCGCTTGAAGATAGTGATGCAGCAGCAGTAAACAAATATTGTCTCTTTATCAAAAATTTCACAATACGATATGTACAGAGATTGAGGAACTATACAACAATATATTTATCTTGCTCTTTGCAAGTCTTGGCAGATTATTCCTCATAATTATTATATGTATATGCGTAGCCATTATTTGTGGTTGTCAAATTGTAGTATATTTTTATCCTTATCGATTTTATTATACTTAGAAGGGATTGGCGTAGAAAATAAATGAGATACAATCGGGTTCATATAAAAAAATATCCAAGAATATATGCCACAAATTAATCGAATGACATAAATTTCTCTAAATTATATATAATTGCAATAATTTTTGAGGACAATGAAACGGTTTCTATTTTTTGTTCAGTGTCATGGGTTACCTATTTTATTCTTTGAAAAAAATATCGATACTTGCATAAAGAGATATCAACCTCTTTTAACTTTTAGTAGGTACCTAATATTCACAAAGATTAGATTGCTATTGATTTTTTTGTTTCATTTCTATTTGTGTTTGGCATATTAACATCCTGTATCTAATACAATATATTATACTTCAGTTGTTATATTGAATGAATTACGAGAATAGTGTAACCTAACCGAGACAAGATTGAAACATGACATTTTTAAGTCTATACATATCTCACCTGATACTGCTAAACAGTAGAATAAGATGAACATGGGAATCTCGACCGTTGGATAGTATGTCATTCTGATGAACTCGCTGATCCACACAGTATCACTAGACAACTTGACACAGACACAGATCGGGCAGCTGAAGAATATAATAATCAACTATTTCTAACCCTCATCGATAAATAATTTGTTCCGATCGTAGAAGACACAACAGTTCGCTAATCTTATTCAAAATATCAACAAATTACTATTAGATTAGAAAGCGTTTATATTGTTTGTTATAATGTGAGACGTTATTTGATTTTAGAATACAGTTGGATATGAATCCAGTAGGTAAATATACATACTATTAATCTGACATTGAAAATTGTTACATGATTCTTAACAGAGTAGGTACCTAAATAACAAATTTCATGTGACCTTGACCATCCAAATTGCCGCAACTGAATGAGAAAATCAACCGGATTTATGTTTGAATAACATAATATTCATAACTGAGTAATTTATTTGGTGAAGTACAATTTTTTATATTAATTATCTGTTACATCATTTGCTATTACAATTCGACAATATGTTTATATTTTTTGACCAACTTAAAATAAGGAGGAGGTATGCAATTCGAATGTGTGTTTTTTTTGATTTGTTCGCGACTTTTAAATATGAATTTTACTCTGATTGTAATGATTTTTGATTCATTTGAAAGAGGAGGCTTGAGAAATGGTCCCATGTTCATAAAAATGGAAATCCGAAATCTCCTTCCTTCCAAAAACCGCCCCCAATCTGAGGTGGTTAAATTAAAGATAGGAAAATAACCGGAAACGGAAACACTTTTTCAAAAGGGTTACGGTTTTCGAGATAGAGGCAAGTTAAATTCTCAAATACCTATATGAATTTTTGCTAAGTGGAGAGGGCGATTTCTTTCGAAAATGAAAAATATGTGTGGACTACATGAAAGCCCTAATTATTTGTAGCAACTTTTATAATGAACATTTTTTTCCTTAGAGTCAAAGTTTTCGAGTTACAACGGTGGTAAAATGGTATTACAATTCGACTATATGTTTGTATTTTTTGACCTGAGGAGGAGGTATGTACAATTCGATTGTATGTTTTCTTTTTTTGTTTTTTTTATGTATGGCTGCGATTTTGATCTTTTTGATTAATTTTGAGAGAAGAGAGTTGAGAAATGATCCTATCTCAAAACCAAAATCTCTTTCTCTCCAAAACCCGCCCTCGAAGGGAGTGGAGGGGGTAATTTTGATGGAATATTCAAAATAAGACGGCAGAATTAAAGAAGAGACCATTTCCGGAAAGACTGAAATAAGTGTATTTCCGCTATATGGAAGGGGATCTTTTGCGAGAAATGAGGATATGAGACGGCCAAATTAAAAATTTAAATTGTTTAATTGTTAAATTGTTGTACAATAATTGTAGTTAGATAGAACAATGGCAACAACTTAAAAAGTACCAATGGAATTAATATTATTTTGTATTTTTTATTACACCAACTTATAAAATAGGTCCGATTTTTTGTGAAAAATCTTTATTTGACACTTTTGAGTGTAACATTAATCATGAAAAACGTTAAACGTTCACTAATATCAAAGAAAATAGTAATTATCCTATTACCCACGTATATTCTTTTCTTGTATTTGGTATTATTCTTAGATATCAAAACATCGCGACGGAAATACCATATTTTCAGACTTCACCACTGCTGTAACTCGAAAAACCGTAGCTAGTTTTTGAAAAATGTCCCATTTAAATGTTGCTACATATAATCTTTTCTTTAGATTGATCGTCTTATATTTTCAATTTTCAAAAACAATGCCCCAATGTCTTTAACATTGCTGTAACTCGAAAACAACTGTTCAATTTAATCGTTTCCGGATATGGTCTTATCTTTAATTCTGTAGGCTCAGACTTTAGGTTTTAGAGGAAAATTTCCCCCTCTAGGGATGGAGATTTTGGATTTATTTGAGTTTTTAAATATGGGACCATTTCCCAACTCTCTTCTTTCAAATTAATCAAAAATCATCAACATCGGAGCACGTTTAATATGCAAAACGCGCGAACAGGCATACATAAATAAAAGAAAAGCAAACATACAACAGAATTGTATTCCTCCTTCTTTTTTGAAAATTTGTTTAGCTTAAACATGTACATCGCAGTTATGGTGTATGGTCAAATCATCTCAAAGAATCTAATAATATTTCTAATTTAAAGTTGCTAGTGGTTATGATGTGCCCAACAATCTCGTCATTTAGAAACTTAACATTGTCCGACTACCAAACAAGGCGGAGGTATACACATTCGCTGTTTGTTTGTTATAGTTAAATTTTTTTTCCGAAATCTCCTTCCCTCTAAAAGCATTTGTTATCGAAAACCGAAAATCTGAGACAACAGAATTGAAGACAAGAACATATCCGGAAACGTTAAAACTGAACATTCTTCAAAAGAGCTACGGTTTTTGAGTTACAGCAATGGTAAAGTCTGAAATATATCTAATATTAATTTTATTGGTGCTGGTACTTTTAAATTTGGTGCCAAATGCCTTCTATCTAACTACAATTGAACAACTTCAAAAGTACCCGCACCAATAGAAGTTATATAATTTTGTATTTTTCAGTGCATCAACTAATAAAGTTGGTAAAATTTTTGGTAAAAAAAGTATTTTTATAAATATGATGTCGGATTTGCGTCTATGAAATATTTGCAATATTTGGATAAAATAAGAATTTCATTGTTAAGCTCAACTTAACGTAGGTATTCATTCAACGAAGTTTAGTGTATCAAGTGAAAGAGTAGGTTATTATCTAATAATGCCATCATTATTTACTTGTTGTTGAGCAAGTCAGCAAAAATTGTTATTGTCCCTATAAACTGGAGATGATTACAAGCTGATAGGGCCAAATTGTTTCCATTATTGACATTATCAGAATAGTTGACCGAAACCATTAAGCAAACTAAAGAAATTTGATTATAATATGGTTAATATTATGTTTGTGAGATGCACAGAAATTAATAACTATAGTTTGTTTCACGAATGATGGTGTCTCCCTTGAAAACATGAGAAACGGATCAATTCAAGTGATGGGAGTAAACCAGTAGCTTACCTAAGGATTTCGAGATAAAATATGGTATTTCAATTTTGTTATGCACTTCAAGCAAGTTCATATAAATGGGGAGAAAACAAATCGATTGTTTAAATAAACAAATAATATGGAAGATTTATTATCAACAATAATGCAGAAACATTAAATACAATTTTTTTGCTTGACTAAAATATAAATTTGTTCATCTAAATTCTCTGAAATGTCACTTTGTGACGCCTATGAAATAAAGATTGCCTTGCCTTCGGACATACGAGTAGCGCCCTATCATGACATTAAAGGAGTTAAGCTCGAACTACTGATGTTAGATCGACAAACGTATTAGAGAATTTCATGATAATCAGATGCAATGAGATGTATGGCGTGATGTACGTAGCTCGTAAATGATTACACACAATAGTCATCATTCGTGAAACAAATTATAGATATACTTTGTTTCACGGATGTTGGCGTCTGCCTTGAAAACAGGAAAAAAGGATCAATCTAACTGACGGAAGTAAATCAGTGGCATAACGATTTCGAGCTAATATATGGCATTTATGGAAGTTCGTATGATTAGAGGAAACAATATCGATTGATTAAATAAGCAAACATAATATGAAAGATTTATTATCAACAATAATTCAGACTTACAAAATACAAATTTATTGCTTAAGTTATGAAATATAAATTTATGCACCTGAATTATCTGAAATGTCACAATGACTTTGTGACGCCTATGAAATAGAGATTGCGTTGACTTCGGACATACGTGCAGCGCCCTATCATTGTATGGAAGGAGATAAGCTTCACATACTGATGTCGTAGCTTAGATCGGCAAACTAGAAGAGAATTTCATGAAAATGAGATACGATGAGACGTATAGCGATATATACGTAGGTTGTGAATAATTACACACAATCTCCATGATTCGTGAAACAAAGTATACCATCCTTGTGTTCGCCTAACAGATATTTTTGGAATCAATTCTTTGGATTTTTTTTAAATTGAAAGAACATTGCTGCCTGATCCCTTGTTCAAATATAGAGGGTTTGGTCAAGCCTATTCCTTCGAAAACGCCCATCAAATGGTAAAAGATATAATTTAATAAAATATTATTATCTCAAACTTTCAGATTTATTCAGGGTGGTCCGAATTATAATGGAGAATCTTCAACAGCGCAATCAGCAGATAGAAATAAAATTCATATAAACTTATGTCCAAAAACTCTTCGTTTCGGAGATGTGGGGTGTTGAAATATTGCAAAAAATCGTTTTTTCTTTTTAATTTTTTTCTAGATTTCGCTTTCAAACTTAGTATGTATTATTTGCGCTTTAAAACCAACTGAAAGCATGATAAACTGGTTTTTGTTATACCCGTGGCGTTCGTGATGCCATTTTAATTATTTAAAATAATTAAAAAGTCATACGCCAATGGTTTATGGCAATTTTGTTGATACACTTAGATATCCTGATCAATTCTAAACAAAAATGATCTCTATAGTCTTTTCGCTAAAATGAACTCTTTTCGAGAAACACATTATTTATGTTTGCATGTGATCATAATATCTGAGGTTTGCAGATTAAATTAAGGTAATTCTCGCTGTTTTAGAATTTTTTTTAAATAACATATCCAGAAATTATAAGAATAACTTGTGAATTTAATATTTATCGACACCAACAACAAAAAAAGATATTAATAAAAACATTATTACATAACAGGAGCTGTTATGAAAGAATTTGTGGTTAGAATTCAAAATGCTTGTTAGAATCTTCAAAATAATGAACGTCAAATCAGGGCTGCCGTGAATTCGGTACACAGAAGATGTCATTATTCATTAATTTAAAAAACAGTTTCTAGAATTGTTAAGTAATATGAATTTTTATTATTAATAAGTACTAATTATAATTTCTGGAAATGTGACGTAAATAAAAACGAATTAGAGCGAATTCTCTTAATTTAATTTGTAAACCTCAGATATTAGGTTAGGTTAGGTTAGGTTAGGTTAGAAAAACTATTTATTTTTCAAAAACTGTTCATTTTAGCGAAAAGACTAATAATAGAATTGATCAGGATATCTATATTTATAAACAAAATTGCGATAAACCATTGGCGTACAATGTTTTTTATTATTTTAATTAATTAAAAAGGTCTCACGAATGCCACTGGTATGTATGAATGAATACTTTCTATAAGCTGCTAGAGAGGCTTCTATGTAACAGAAATGGTCTCTGACTATTGAAGAAAATTCCTGCTGAACAGGCTGGTTTCCGCCCTGAACGGAGCTGTACTGACCAAGTGCTGACATCAGCAATCCACATAGAGGCTGGGGGTTCCAAAAGAAGCTGAAAATGTCCGTAGCCTTCATAGATCTGTCAGCGGCTTACAACACGGTATGGAGAGGGCCTTATTTACAAAACAAATCCAATCGCCCCCCTGCAAAAGGATCGCCCGCTTAATCAACAACATTGTCTCTGTCCTATCTTTCCAGTTAATAATGGGTAGCCAGAAAACCTCCTAAAGAAGCTGAACAATGGACTACCCCAGGGTTCACTCTGCACTCTTGTGCAACTTATACATGCGTTAGACTCGATGTAAAAAATTTGTCTATGAGGAAACCGAGTCTGCCCATACCTCAGACCTAGAGATCCCAAGGAAGTACTTCAAGAACTGATGTCTGTGATCAAAAATGCTCAACAAAAAGAAACATGCTGCTTTTACTTGAACAACCTGCAGGCTAACAGAGAACTCAATGTATTCTTTGACAACCAATGTCTAAACAGCAATAGTTTGTCCAAGTGGGTACGTAGAAGTAACGCTAGATATATCCTTGACATTTAAAACTCATCTAACAAAGACTGCAGACAAAATTAAAACAAGAAACATAATTCTACACAAACTATGCGTCACCACATGGAGATCTACGGCTGAGACACTCCGAATAACCGTACCGTATTAAAATAAAAAACAAAACACTATCCCACCGAGCATAAAACTGACACAGGAGTCATAAACCTAATTTGAGGTTAGATCTCCGCACTTAATTTAGTGACGTACTAAGTTTCGATTATGAATACTCCTGTAAGTGTCTCAGTAAAAATTAAAGAATTATACTCTTATCTTTGCAACCTTCTTCTTGAAATGCCATGCACTCCAAGAGTGTTGGCGACCTCTCGCGTATATTTGTGAAACGCGCCATTTCACATCCATATAAAACCTACAGAATACTCATGGTAGATTGCCACTGCTTTCAGGAGGTGGTCCCGTGAACAATTCTTCACGAATTAGGCGAAAAAAGGTGAATCAACATTTTTTTTTATTTGGCTTGCATAAGCAATTCCACTTCTTTGAAGTTCTTTTTCTCAATGTCATGTTTAATTTATATTCAACGATTTGATATTTAATTTACTCGTTAATTCTCATACATAAATGAATCAATCTTCACTATTTGTAATTAAATAAATAGATGATTTTATTATCGTGAATTTACTTCACATATATCAAAATTTAACTAGATGAAACCCGGCACAATTTAGCCGATTATTTGCTTCGACAGACATCAGATCGATTCTGACCTATTTCATGCTGTCATCAAATTATCCAGACGATCACAAGAAAACATGGCAAGGTTGTCGAGGGACTGTGTGCACATGCAACCTGCAATCAATTTAAATATAATCTCTTGGATCCTATCATCGCAAATGTATATCGCATCAACAGCCATCTCATTATTTAGGGTAAAAGCTGGATTTAACCTGCATTTGGTTGGCTTAAGTTGGAGAGATTAATAGTTTATGATGATACCTCACTTTGGGAATCAGTAATATTACTCAATAAAAAATAAGTGATTGTACTTAGAAGTTATTCTTATTCTTATCGTTCGAACAAAGTACTTAAATATATCTCCGATATTCACAATGTGAATAAATGAATACAAAAATATTAAAAATATGCTGCATAATAGCTGATTGTGCAATAAATTGTGAAGCACATTCGAAATAAGTCACTGAAGTATTATGCAATTTCAACTGCTAGACAGAAATTAGAGAAATAATGAGAATGAATAAATACAGTTAAGAGACGGAAAAAACATGTGACAGAAATAGGTAGATAGCTGTCACTATCAGTTAAAAAACGTATATTGATGGTACATTGTCAGCGTATTCCTAAATATAAACCATCACCCCAGTCAGGTTTAAAATGGCTGTAGAATAGTGACATATATACGAACTCAGTATAGAAATATGACATTGACTGATGACATAATTTAAGCCAGGGTCACGCTGATGGTTTGTTTTTAGGAGTACGCTGCATATCTTAATCAATGGTCGTGTCCACAATCGCTTAGTATAATAAGCATAGAATTAGTACTACAATTCTATGGGAATAACTAGTCAGAGAGTAGACGCCTTTAATATGACAGCTGTCTGTAAAGCGATGCAACAAAAATCCACACGTGTAAGATTAGAAATTATTGATTACTAAGCGATTGGTAATCAGTCACTGCTGTAGACAGACCAATATTTTGCCGTTTGTAATTTCAGTTCAACGATTGTTGTGTTTTGTATCTCGAAATCAGCATTTTACATCTCCATTTACCTTTCTCCAACTGACAGTTATAGCTAATAGCTATAGAGAACCGAGAGCCAATAACCTCACTTCATAGAGAATAAATAAAAGGATGGTTGCACGTCCCGTGCTAAAAGAGACGGATCGTATTACAGCGCCTCCGCCCCATTATGGAGAACTAGATATTAATATCGGCGGCAATTTCAAATTTGAATTTATTCTTGAACTTCCCAAGTCGACAAAATTAAATGTAACGTATCTAAATTATAAAATAAATTGGTTATGATCCTTTATTGCTTAGTGTTTTTAATTTCTAAATATTTCAACGTGAAATACTGTACTTTTTCTTTCAGGGCTGATCCTTGTGGGGCTGCCTCAATTAGCGAAAATGTTTCCTTTCTAGAAGAAATAACATTTTTGAATATAAGCTTGTTTAATTATATTATTTGATTATTCTAATGTCCACCTAAAGTTTGATGTTCCGTTATTAATCTCAGTTATTGGACAAATTTTAAGTCAGCAATTAAGTACCTATATTATACTTCTGTTATTCATAATTACACTCAATGACGGGGTATCGTCAACAACTACATTAGTTATATCTTTATCAACAGTCAAAACACAGGAACATACGAAATAATTTTGTGAATCAGTAATTTTACGAGAAAAACTGATACTGCAAAATCGCGAGACCGATGGTTGAGCGTTTTTGTCAAATATCAGTTTTGCGAGCAAAATTACTGTTGGAAAAATTTGGTAAAAAGAAATTTAGCCTTGAAAGAAAAGATCGAGTGATTTTTTGTAAAATAAATTAGCGACGGAATATGTGAATGAACAACAACAATAATTATATATGAGAGAATCGACCCACCTTGTGCCATCCTTGAAAATATTGAACTGTATTCAGATCTCTCTGTTGAGAGTTTCATCTTTTCTTCTTTAAATTGGTAAATTTTTTAGTATACAGCTTCTCCTAACCTTCAAGCTCATTCAAAAGAAACTATACGAAAGCATCTTTTTTGTAATCCCTCTGGTTTGTCTATATTTCACAATTTTTCTAATTTTAATATATCTTTCTTGTTCAATGCTACTGAACATAATATCCTTTTCTCTGGAATAGCTTGTAATTCTTTCTATAGTATTTTTCCTATTACGAATAACGAGCTTCTTTAAATGTTATGGCAGCAAAAAGAACCAAATTTAATATGAATAATAAATATTTTTCTTGAATCATCTCCGCAGTTTAATACAAAACTGATTCAACTGCATATTCTTTATAATCTTCTCCATTCCAGAGAAAGATAATGTGGGACATGAAAACCAAAGTCATCCCAATTATTATTGGAGCAACAGGCCTCATGTGTAAAATCAGCTCCTGTCCTGAATACATTCATTACTGTCTGAAGATTTTTCAGTCTAGAATAGGCAGGTGAGCTTAGTTGAGATTCATTTCCTCTCTAAATATACATAACAGGAAGATACCTAAAATAATAACAGTTATTTTGCGTAGGGATGTGTCCGATTCCCATAAAGGGCTCTACGACAAATTAAAAGTAATTGTAAATATAAATAGTATAACTCCCTTATATACAAACATGGTGAACAAAAGCTCGTACTTACAAACAGGGATAAATATATTGAAATTATATTCAAAAGTAAGCTGTATTGGCTAAAAAGAAAATAATACCAAGATGCTGCAGGTCAGCTATAGTGACCCTACCATTCTTATTTTTTTTAATCTACGGATAGCTGCACATCCTTTCTCAAAATGAAGAAAACTTGATGATTCAAAAGTAAAGCCAAGATTCTTTTGCCCCTAGAAGAAATAAAAAAAATGATCGCTGTATTAATATACTTATGTTATATCAACATAAGTCAGATTGTTAGTTATTGATTCACACTGCAATTTTTCACATTATATTATGTACATCGTCTTACCCTTCATCTGGTTAATATTCTTATGAATTTTAAAAACCTGTAATTACACTATTAAGGAGAAAGTACTAAATGAAAATAAAAACCCATAATTCTGTTTCTGTGTTTTTGCAATGCTTTCAATTATAGTTTGAAATGTTGGACTCATTAGCTATTAAAAAAATATATAGATAAAAACGTATGTGCTGCTAGTGAGTGCTCTTGAACTGCTCCTATTATTCTTCCATTTTCGACTAGAACCTTGTTTTGAATCAGTCTCATGATAATGAGCGTGACATTGTTTATGTGTAAAAGCGTGTAGATATCCTTGCTGATATGGCGATTTACTCACATCAAATCATCTAAGCGTTATGGCATTTATGTAATTTGTACCTAGGTATATATTTTCCTCAAATTATATACAAAGGTTCCCGACGATTTCATAGGGACAGTATTGCAATTTCTTTAACGCCAAAACATAGAAGGATGAGACCTCTTGTATATTCAGGTTTGCAAAAAAAATGAAGAAACGGTAAAAATATTTTCGAATGTGATAGGCCATGATAAGACAACCAAATATTCCAATTACCATGACAACAGATCAATATGTACTTCTTTGACATTAAAATCTTAATACACTCGTTTTCCAAATATTGTTTCTGATTTAAAGATCCTTAAAAAAGTGTGCAGTGCAGTGCAGTACGACAATATGCTAGAAAGAAATGCGCCAACAAGGAAAATACATTGCTCAATTGCAAGAAACTTGACAAAATTTTTCGATGCGTTTCAAAAACGCGAAGACAATATCGTATCATAAATACACACCATGAAATTAACGTGTTGGCACAAGTTAGTATCAATCCAAAACTTTGTATAAAATCTATTGGCAATGAATGTGGGATTGGTGCATGCGCATTGCGGGTTCAGAAAATCCTTACAAAGTACCAGTACCGTGATTATAGGTAAATAAAAAATTGTTAACAAATTACATCCTGGGGATTCCGAGCATCGAATTTTGTAATTGGTACCATCATCACCCTGTAGAACGTTAACGGGAAGGTTTACCGAAAAATGTTATTTAGCTTCTCTCAATTTCTCGTCAAGATCTATACAATCCCAAATTTACGGTAGATACTTTATTCTGAAACACCCTGTACAATTTTAACTCGAGAGCTAAGATGTGATATTTTTCCTTTGTATAATATACTATTCTTTCTGTGACGGAAATAACGATGATTTAATATTCAAAAATTATTACAATATATTATCAAATTGCCATTTTAAGTTTGAAACTGGTATTCTGTTGTAGTCATAGCGACCTGCGTTGCTAAGGAAACCTTAAAAGTACTCGTCAATTTAAGTCTGTGTTTTGATTGATTTTAACTTTTTCCCGTTGCAGAAAAAAAAATCCCGATGGCCTGTAGTCAGCGGAAAGGTAAATTTTTCAAAATTCATTGAAGTGAAATTTGAACAACCTTTTCATTGGTATAATGTTATTACATAAAATTGTCGTATGTGTCATGGCCTTGCGGTTAGAGGTTTTTGTTTAGGCTGTTGAATATAAAGCAGACAGGGTTCGAGTTCCACTTCAAGGCAGAATTTTTTTTTTCGCCTATTTCTTTTCAATAAATATACTATATATTTTTTTAATCAGGGTCTATATTGAGATCTCCAGAAAATGTACAATTACATCAAATTTATATTGAGTGTTCATGTTTTATCAATATTTGTTATTTTTCATTATTATATTTTTATTTTTTTACCTGTGTATTTTATGAAAAATCGCTTTGAACAAAAGTTGTAGGTACTGATTATATCTATAACCTAAAATTATTTTTGATGATATTTACGCTACGATACAACAAAAATCAATCCCTTAAATATCTTGACCGAGTTCGTTATTGGGCATTATCAGGTAGGTAGTTTCAAAATGGCGATCATTTAAACATTTAAAAATATTATCAAAAAGGGCCGTAGTGTAAATATCATCAAAAATAATTTTGAGTTATAGATATAATCAGTATCCACATTTTTTGTTCGAAGCAATTTTTTATAAAATGCACAGAAAAAATAAAAATTAATAAAGAAAACATAAGAAATAAGTAAATTTGACAGCTATAATCTTTTATTATTTCACTTTCTTGAATTTTCTTTCCCAAACAAAAGATGTAAGTACACATCATATCTACAACATAGGAATATTGTTGGTGACATTTATTCAATGCTACTTTTATTTTAAGGTAAATTTCTTATAGGTAGAAATGTAGTTTTTGCGATCGTTCACGCTTTTGAGTTTCGAAAAAATTTCACCATACCAAAAGTTTTTTTGGACTAACTTATAGACATATAACAACATGCCGTTGACATTTTTTCGAAATTCAAAAGTGTGAACGATCGCAATAGGTACATTTCTGGTACTTGTTGCCAAAAGGCTTCTTGCGCAAACTAATAAAGTCAGTCCAATTTTCATTTGAAAATTTTCAGACAATTATAAAATGAGAAATGATAACTTTTATAACAATAAAAAAACGGAGCTTTTGAACTAATTTAGGAACTTATAATTCTAATAAATATAGGACGTGCATAGGCACTTTAATTCATTTTTGACCGACTTCAAAAAAGGAGGAGGTATACAAATCGGTTGTGTGTTTTTTAATGTTCGCGCGTCTTGTATAGTAACTGTGCTCCGATTTTTGATTCATTTGAAAGAAAATAGTAGAGAAGATGTACCATATCTATAAAAACTCAAATTGAAAGTATTCTTCCCTTCCGACAACGACCCCTGAAGATGTGGAGGGAGCAATTTTTCTCGAAGACTTAACATATGAGGTGGCCCAATTAAAGAAATGGTTATATGCGGCAGTATTTGAATTGTACATTTTTCAAAGTTACGGTTTTGTAGTTACAGCAGTGGTAAAGTCTGAAATATGTGTATTTCTGCCGCGATATTTTGAGATCTCTGAATAATAACAAGTACCTGCAAGCAAATAATTTATATGGGTAACGTTCAACGATTTTCATAACTAGTGTGAAGTAAATAATATTCATTAAAAATTAGACCGACTTTATTAGTTGGTGCAGTGAAACATACAAAATAGAATTAATTCTATTGGTGCTCGTACTTTTGAAGTTGGTATCAAAAGTCTTCTATCTAACTACAATTGCACAACTTCAAAAGTACCTGCACCATTAGAATTCATATTTTTTTGTATTTTTCAGTGCACCAACTAATAAACTCTGTGGAATATTTACATTTATCTATTTCATGTAAAATGTCATTGTCCTTAATTGTCTATATTCAAGTAAGTTTCTATACATTTGACATGGCAAACAAATGATATTTAGTATAATATTCCTATCTCGACACCATAAATTAATTGAAATCAAATTGCCTTTCATGCTTAAAGAGCGCTTCTGTACGGTTTTTAACACCATTTCGCAACTTCCTCGAGTTCTTTCACCCGTCTCGTAACGATTTCGACTACACAAATATTTCATCGGAGGCAAGTTCACGCTTTCCATTCAAAATTCATAAACAATGTGTAGTTAATAATTCAAAATTGTGGCGTCAACATGTAAATTTATGTGTTAATTTTGCTGGCCCAAAAATTCTTCAACGGTCCAGATCGCATGGGCGGGTGCGCGTCATGGTCCCTGAGCGCGTGTATAGGGCGAGCAAAAGTAAGTTTTGACAGCACGGGAAAATTACGTAGGGGAATATTGTTAATATGGTAATCTGATAGAAATCTTTCATACAACCCAATTAAGGAAGAAATAAAATTATAAAAGGTATAAATATACTGAATTAGTTTGACAGTGAAATAAATATTCGAAATATGATAGGAAGTGAAGCCTGGTTCTTCTATTAGATACTCTAACGCAAATTTCAATAATCAATTACATATTTCTTTGTACTTCGAGTTTAGTTATTGAATGGCCACCAAGCTCCGTAAGATTTTCGCTTTACGTTTTAGATATAATAAATAATAATCACTCTTAGTTCAAGAGTAGTTTAGTTTGGTTCTTTTTCTTCTTCTCCATGACTTAAAAGCCTGGATGGGTCTTTGTGGATTTGACAATAATCTTTGATTGCTGCCTATCTGTCATGGCAGCAAGTGGTTCTTCAATATTGATTGCCCTTAGGTCTTTGGCAATGTTGTTTTTCTATCGGTGGCATGGACGTCCCCGTGGTCTTTTTCCAACCGGTGCCTCTTCCCTCGTGAGTCTGACAGTGCGACTAGCTCTTCTAACAAGTCCCGTTCCCTGCAGACGCTTAGGTTTTATTTCTCGAACAATATTAGGATCTTCATATAGATCCTTCAGTTCCTTGTTGCTCGGGGTTCTGTTTCATTCTGTTCTTACATCCACTATTGGACCGTATATTTTTCTGAATATTTGTCTCTTGAAGACTCGGATTCGTTCTTCATATGCTACCGTTAGTGTCCAAGCTTCGCAGCCATACATCACTGCCGGTCTTATTATTTTTTGTATAATATGTTGATCTGGGTACGCCTTGATGTTTGTTTGGATTTTAGCAGGTTTAGGGCATCTACCTATTGTCTACTTTGGCTCTACAGTTCATTTCTAAGGTTCCGTCAGTTAGCAGTATTCTCAGATATGTGAATTATTTGATGCATTCAAAGTTATAGCCGCCCATTGTTATGGTTTCATCCAAGTCTGTCTCTGTTTCGGTTATTTCTACATATATTTAATTTTTGATTCATTGATTGCTCGTCGCACTTTTTTCAAAGTCATTGAATATGGTCTTGACATCTATTATGCCATTTCCCACAATATCTAGGTATATCATCTGCAAAAGTAGTAGTAGTAAGGTGGAATCATTATAACGAAACTAGATATTGTAGTTTGGGCTTTAGCCTTTCTCCTTACGTACTCAAGAGCTATATTAAAAAGTAACGGGGAAACCACATCACCAGTTCAACCTTCTACTACTACTACTGCAGGGAAAATTAGTTTAATTTGTTTGTTAATTGATCTAGTATCAAAGTAAACTGGCATCATCATGAATACCTATATATCTATTTATGCATCATTATTCTACTTTCTTTAAGTATGTAAACAATTGTTTAACCAGTTTAACCACATGAATGAATCGATTTTTTAAAATTTCAATTAGCTTTAATTGAATAGATCATGTGACGCCTCTGCTGTTTCATATATCAACAAACAGTTTCCATTGCCGTTAGAAAAAACGATAATTCATAGAAAATATGGTCACGCTTATAGTGTTGACCAAATGACATTGAGAATTTTGCATTTCCGCATCGTCGATTTTTTTTACCTATTACCGACAAACGCAATGGATCTAGTCAGTAGATATGTTGATTTCCTGTTACCTGGTCGAAATAATTGTCATCTCATACGTAAGTAACAGTAACTCATATTCTCATATTTAATTTCTTTATGATTGATCTTGAAGAGAATCATGCAATACCGATTTGTTATTAGAAAGTTCCTCCTTTCCGTATCTATGATTATTAGAAATTATCCATAATGTGGTACAGTAGAAGGTATCAATACTAAAGTGGAGCTAAAAATACGTCAATAATAATTGCACTAAAATAGACTGCCGCTGAAACTTAAAATCAAATAGCAGTAATTGACTCCTATATAAACATTAACCCAAATTAGCGAAATATTATTGATTTGGATTAATTTCACATAGTGATAGTTTTAGTGAAAATGTATTACACAGGGTTGGGCAAAATGAGCGGAACACCTGATTTATGTCTGTTTACTTGATTGAAAGTTTTTGTATACTTTATGTACCTACTATTTACTGGTGTTTGCAGATTTCTTGTTTACGTCATATTTCTTAAATATCTTACCCTGTATTTTTTTGAATTTATTAATACCAAGTTTAATGGGTCCGTGACGGTTTTATAAAAAAAATAATAGTACATAAACATTAATTTCAATATCCTAATTAATTATCGCAGTATGCCAAAATCTCTTTATCTATTTTGACATCAACATCAAATAACTTTAATTTCTAATATTATTTTATTTTACAAAATATTTGAAATTAATATTATTATTAATCATGGCTGAACTAAGTGAACGTGAAAGAATTAATTCCTTGATGATTGTTAATTTTGGAGAATTAATGCAAATTTAACGGAACTGACACTGTAAACAATATTCTCGATTGTGGAGGAAAGAAGACAGTTACAAATGAAAATAATGTAATAATTCTAAGCGTAAATGAAGAACCCAAAACTTCAATAGCGAAACTTGCATTAGTTAACGATATTAGTGAGAGAAATGATGAATGTTGTTAACTTGAATAATATTTTTATAAACAACATTGTAGTTTACGATGAAGCAACATTTTGTCAAATTGTTTTCTAAATCGTCATAATTGCCGGTATCGGTCGGATAATAATCCATACTGGCTGGAAGAAAGCCACACACGATATAAACAAAAGCTGAACGTTTGGTGTGGAATAGTTAGAGGAAGAATAATTGGACCTTTATTTATGCGAAAAATGTTAAATGGTGATAGTTATTACAACTTTTACTACGAAATCAGATAGTTCCAGAATTAATTCGATTGTTTACCTTCCGTGCTAATCAGTTACAGCAAGCTATCAGATAAAATTTGGTTCCAGCAAGATGGTGCTCCACCTTATTATGCTGTTAAGGCTAGGGAAGACTTGAGGACAGTATTTCCACAAAGATGGGTGGAACGAAGAGGACGCATTTAGTGGCCGGCAAGGCCACAAAGTAAACTAAAAATCTACACACACATTATTGAATATCTAGTACATAGAATATGTAAATACATTTATTCAAGTCAAATTTTTGCTACCAGTTATAATTAAACCATAAATCAGGTGTTCCGCTCATTTTGCCCAACCCTGTATTATAAAAGCCATTTCATGCTCTTAATCGTATGTTCTGGATCAGACTACATTTCAAAGATAAAGAATCTATTGAATAGTTAACTATCAATTGATATATTTATTTCTTAGGCTTCCCTCACCTTTGCTCAGGTCGACACCGATGATACTGCGGTCAACGATTTCGGCACTACCAATAAAAATGAGTTACCTTTTGAGGAGCCCAAAAAGTCGGTGGTCGAAATTGCTCCTGTTAGTATGGAGATTTTCCGTATTGTGGTCCCACCGGGAGTAGGCAACGCTGTACGTTTGGAATGGAGCGCACCGCTTCACTCAAATCTCAGCTATCAGGTGTACTACTCCAAGGAAGACGAAGAATTCTCAGGTATTTCATAAGAAAAAAATCAGCAAGTACGTGTGAGACTCATATAACTTGGTACCGTTTGTTTATGTTAGGGTAGAATGTAGTAAATGAAATCATGTATAAATAATTTTATATAAAATTAACGTTTTTGATTACTAATGATAATCAAAAGTGTGAAACAAATATTTTTAAAAAAAAGGACCGACTTTAATAATTAGTGCATTGAAAAATACAAAATAATATTAATTCTGTTTGTGCTGGTACCTTTGAAGTTGGTGCCAAAAGTCTTGTATCTAACTACAACTGTACTAAAAATATTTTTAGATTCTCAATAAAATAATCACGTAGGCCAAAATCGCTCGTGATCTGAAAAACATCAATAATTCCAAAAGATCATAAGATCATTTATAAACAAGACAAAAAAAATACCAGAAACAATGATATCACGGGGTACGGTAAATCAAGAGGATCGCAAAAAACCGAATTATGCGCACACCTATACAGGGTATGTCAAAAACCGGTACCAACTATCGGTTAAAATTATTGACTTTAGTAATTTTTTCCGAAGTAGGTCTACTTGAATTAAAATTCAAGTGTATTTCATAAGTCTCATTTTCAAAAATCGTACTAGGTGACGATAGATCGATCGGCCTGGAATTCGTCTATATTTCAAAAAATGCTCCAAAGCATAAGAAATGGACTGAAAATAGATTGGGTTAATTATCTTTATTGGATCATTTTCTGTGGGTCTATACACGATGCTTTTTTGACATAAGTCAATAACTATTGCAGAAAGGTCTAAGAAGCTGGGTACGTTATATCTACAAGCTAGTTCAAATAGAACTGCAATTTTGCTCTTCTTGCTTAAGGACATCCTATATAAAAATAAAACTATTTTTGGAATGTGCCTCATTGTTAATCCTAAAATCGGTAGCTTGGATAGAGCAAAAGCTATGAAGCTTTCCTATGATG
This sequence comes from Crioceris asparagi, assembly GCA_958507055.1. Lineage (NCBI taxonomy): Eukaryota > Metazoa > Arthropoda > Insecta > Coleoptera > Chrysomelidae > Crioceris > Crioceris asparagi. Next base: position 125,655,257 of record OY293826.1, read on the forward strand.
CTTTTTGTGTTTCTGATCAACATACATTAAAATCCAAATGGTATTGCTACATTTTTAATTAACTTAATTACCTTAGTTACGCCAATCGGTACTCGGAGATTTTTGTTCATTTCAAATGATATAGTGTTGTCTAAATAGTTTTCTTTGCAAATATCAATCTGTTTAAGTGACGGACTGTATTTTGACAATATTTTTAACTATAATTATTCTTATATTAAAAGCCAATAATTAATATAACATTTCTTAGCACGTTCTAAATTAAATGAATTTAACTCATATGAATATTCTTCAAGTTTAGGGGTTCAACTCTTTTCCCATAATATATCACCCCATCAAAACCAAATATTTTCCATCTACAAGACCTATCACTCACATATTTCCACAATCTATCAATCAATAAAAATACCACTACTGTGAACAGGATATCGTGCAAGGATCATCCATTTACCTACCTACCTTTGCAGGCCCACGTCTGACTACGAGTGATGTGAGCGTCACGATCGAAAATCTAGAGTTTTGCACCAAGTATAAGTTTGCGGTGTCTATTGTAAGCGACGACGGTGGCGGAGACGTGGGGGCGGCGATCAATCCGAACAACGTGAGGAGTGTTGTTACCTACATGGACAGGTTGGCGCCACCCAAGGATCTGCTGGTCGAGTTTGAGCCCAGAGAGGTGCCTTGTTTGCTCATCAAATGGTCGGCTTCTTGTCCAAATATTGGCCAACCCATCGGCTATGTCGTGAGTTCAGTAAATTTCAGATTACAATAATTCAAAGTTCTGCAAGTAGGTAATAGGTGTGTTAAATATTTTTATGTAAATATGTCAGAGTGCAGCTGTGAATTGATAATTATTTATGTTTGATGATAGATAGGTAAAAATCTAGTTAAGCGGCTATAAAAGCCCTAAAAAATCAAATCTGTAAAAGAATAAATGTAGATATGTTAGCATAACATTCAATAAAATTGAGGCGAAAGACGCTATTTTATGGATTTGTTCATAAAAACAGTGAAAGATTGTGTTCATTGAATTTACGACTTTTAGCAGGAATTTTATATTCGGAAGTCTCTTTTCAATGCCAAATAGTATAACATCATCCTTGCTTTCTACTAAACGCTAGCATCATACAAAATTAACAAAAAATTGCATGAAAATCTAAAACATTTATGAAAACTTAAAGACAATATTAATTTTACATACAGTAAATACAGTTGTTTGACAACTGTCAGTTGTTTGAAATAACTGTCAGCAATTGACAGAACGTGCGCTGCAAATATCGTTTAAACAAATAGATGGATGGGTTGATAAATAATAGTTTCATTTCAATTTATTATACAGTGAGTTTTTGAGAAGTGTTTATTCATCTCGGTAAGTTAAAATCAATCACACCTAATATTGAAAGAATGAAGCCCCTGGATTGTGTTGCGGGAGCGGTAAAGTCAAATTGACGCCATTGGTACTGCCACCAGAGCCTCTGCATTCATTGGTTTACGGAAATGGGACAGGTTCAATACATTCTTAACTCATATACAGGAATACAATAATTGTTTTCAAATGAAGTCATTTGGCGCAACAAAAGTTATTCAAGACAATTTTATGCTAACTTTCAAGGTAACTATATTGTAAATATTTATATATTGTATATATTTTACCACCACGTGCTTGAATACGTTGGTAATTTTCAATTGAAATCCTATATCAATTAAAGTAGCGTACAGTAGGTTTGTAGCCAGGTGAATAACCAAAAGCAGCCAGTCAAAAGTTGATGAGGGAATGGCAGTGCCGACAAAGTATCTTGAAAGTCACATGGTGGTACAATTTTTGCAAATTTATTTCATGGGCGATTCAGCAAAACAAGTCGACCAAGTGTGGAGCAACAACGAATTGGTTGTATTATTCAAGACTACATAAAACCGCTGGCCATCTGATTACCACAAAATTGTCAGCAAAGCCGATAAGACGCCTGCAGGACAACACGCAAGACGCTATAATACGGCAACAATTGATGAAGTTGCTATTGTTGTCATGGGTGAAAATTTATAAAACCAAGATATTGTTTTTGCTTTTGTTAAGACAGGACAACGTCTGTCGGGTCAGCTAGTAGTAAATATAAGTAAGATTAAAAATTAAAAAAAGTTCAGGTGCTGTTAATATCAATGTTGCCAATGCTAAAGGTATACTTATCATAAGATTATTCTTTGAATTCCATTTCCAAGAATATTTACTTTAGAAAATATTAACGACAATATCTAGTAGAGCAATCAGTGAATTCATATTGTCGAAAGCCTGAAGACAAACTTCGTCACTTCATAATCAAAAGTCAATAAAAAATTTTTAGTATATTTTAAACATGAAACTATACCTTAAGGCAATTATTAAAATCTGACCACTTGGTTTATGCTTTCGTTATCGAGTATTTGAAAAAAATCAATATCGCAAAAGTTATATTCACAGTTTTGGCAACATTGGAATTGACAATTTTTAAACGTCAAGCGCACTGCACAAGTCAATTATCAATTCGTTTGACCTTACCTTTTCGCGAAATTATATTTACTATTTTTACGCATATTTTTGGCTAATTTCGAAGGATGTTAGTATTTAATAGAATGCAAGGATGATTATATATTATATACTATTTGGGATTGAAAAGATACTTTCAAGTCGAAAATTCCAGCTTAAAGTCGTAAGTCCTAAGAACACTATTTTTCCCTTTTTACTTTCCTACGCTACTATAGTAGCTGTATTAGGAAAGTATTGTAATCGTGTGAAATTTTCGGTATCGAGATTTTTACATGTTGACGTTTCAGTTTTCTAAGTCTAATAAACATATTTTCAGCTATTGGTCTGTCTGTCTGTCTGTGACAGCGTTATCTCGGGAACGGATCGGTGTATTTTGTTGCTTTCTTTTTTATTTTATTTGGTACCAATATGACTTGCCGGTGGCACTGAATGAGAATCCTGTATAAACTGGGTGTTGAGATATAGCAAAAAAAAGTGATTTGCTCAAGACTGTAGTGCGAAAACGGCTTTAATGATTTTGATTAAACTTGCCTAAAGTATTCTTCTGAGAGCCCTTTACCACACACATACAGCGCCATCTGAGAAAAAACACAAAAAAAGTTATGCTCGAATAAAATTCCTTATTTTCCACATGTTTCTTCAGATTCTGGCTAAACGTTTCATCTTGCGAAAAATGTTACTTGACCATTGTTGTTGGTCTTGACATGCTGAAAAAAATTAGTAGTAGCACGATTTGACCAGAGGATTTTTACTTTACTACCGCTATTATCGTCGCTATGTAAGGAGAGTATTGTAAGAGTGTAAAATTTTTCATTCACTGGAATTTGCCTGCGAGTGGTAGGAAAGTCGTGTGAGTGGACACACCAGGTCTTTTTTTATTAACAATTCATTAAAAATAAAAAAAAATATATTAAAAGATATGCTAAAATAGGTACATATATTTTTTAGATATTTTTTATCCAAATGCTAGGAAGCTGTAATTTTGTGTTGTAGTTCATCAAGATCATGTATATTTATTCTGTATAGAGAAGATTGTTCTGCGTTATACAGGGGCATTCAAACTTCGTGATTTCTTTCCTAGATACAAAAAGGGACCATTTATCATAACTCCTTTTTCAAATGAATCAAAATCAAAATCGGAGTACGTTTACTATATACCTAAAGCCTGTGCACAAACCAAAAAAAGCAGACATTCGAGTTATATACATATAGGAACAACAATTCAAAACCTGAAAAAAGTAGGTACACTCTGTATATTTGATTATTGAATTTAATGTCAGATGATATTATTTAAGTGGTATAAAACCGTGAGAACTCATTTGATACTTGTATACTTGGTAGTTCATACCATTCAGGAATGATGTACGAAGCTATCATTGAAATTATCGGATTATTATTTCTGGAGATTATCCTCTACATACGAACTAACAAATTTTATCTCCTAATATTAGTATAGATGAAAGTAAGATAATAATTATCTAATGATATCCTATCAATATCTTTCCTACTTTGAGTTGATACTCATGAAAATATCGAAAGAACTATTGGAATCTTCGACTCAGAAGAGGAGAAAATATTTTTGACTATTGGACGAGAAATCTCATTCTAGCCTATCTTGAATATTTCCACTGATTTCTCCTGTGCTATGCTATATAACACACAAACAAATCAATAGCTTCAAATCTCACGTCAGGCTTTGAACGCATTCCCGGAATTCCAGAAATATGTTAACATGACTCGCGGATGCTGTATAATGGCCATGGAACGGCTGGATATTCGAACATGTTTAAAATGTTCCATGTATTATGTAATATGTGCGATGCAGCATCTGCGTGGAATATTAGATAATATCGAATTTTATATGGGTTATTATGGCAAAAGTATGCTCTCGAACTACTCTGGCAACTACATTCGGAATTAACCATTACGAGTTCTCTAAAATGAGTCGGAATAAAAAGCTATTATGTACTTTCTTGAATATGGTACATAGAAAATGGTATCAAAATAATCATCAAATATAGTGTTCTTGGCTTTTATTATATTGATTTGAGCCTAATTTTAAACGTTATTATGTATTATTAACCTCATAATGACTGTTAGATAAATTGGAGAATTTTAGATTTACTTAAGGTAGTAATCGCGTAAATTCATTTTCGACAGATTTCTTTTAAACTTCAGTTTTATACGGTTTAGAATGCCTTCTTTCCTATAGCAAAGTTTCAATGATTCACCGTTTTGTAATTAAAAAAAATATATATTTTTTCCATTTTTTACATAGGTGAGATAGAGCGAATGTATTATTTCATCACATTTTATTTTTTTTGATTAAACTTTCCAAAAGATGTCAATAAAACACTATTATATTATAAAATAAACCTTGATAAAAATGTGTATGAAAATTCAAAGCGATTCATCGTTCCGTTTTTTAATATAAGTTTTTGAAGTGTAGTATTTCCGAAAATTTCGTATTATACACCTATGATTTTGGTGATATTTGGTAACAGTGCCAATCTTGACTAGATAGTAATACAGGGTGAATACGAAGCGGAAAAAATAACACATTTATTCAAGTAAATTTTGTATTATGTGAAATTAACAAGAACAAACAATTTATCAATATAAAATCATAAGCAATAAAATTATTCATAGTAGCACAGACCTGTGACTTCGCAAACGTTTTTATTCACATTTATTGTACATCTGCGAAGGTTTGAAAATAGAAGTCTTATATAAATAACAACAGAATAAAATTGGAAAAATAAATATTGCGAATATTTACGATTTTCAAATATATTCTTCAAAGAAACGCTGAATAGGTATTACTTATACATCTTGCGTTCTTCGTCATTTAAGTATTGTTAGGTGACGTTTGCCCCGATAATAATTTACCAGGATTATCATTGTTATAAGCTTCTTTTAAAACCATTAAATCTGGTAACAATGTTTTTTTCGTCACTTCATTCCTTAAACAATCTTTCTTTCGGAAGACATTTTGATGATATTTCTTCGAATATTTGCACATCATATGTAGCGTTATGGAAACTCCCTCTTTTATCTAGTATTACATTATATAGGTACAGTATTATACACATTACACTTCAATGTTCTGCAAGAAATAAATATTTTCTATCAAATCATCATTTTCTGCTTGGTTTTCCTTTTCTCGCCTTGGGTAGGTATATTTTGTAGCTTCTCTAGCATTTCCTTTCTAAAATATCTACCTTTTGACAGCAATTGACTAGATATTATATTATTCAAATTTAAATGTTCTAATGACAATGACAGCTCAGAAACTAAACTTGACAATTCTACGTTGCCACATTCCGAAAAATATATCAACCTTAGTGTGAAAAATGAACTGTACATAGTTGAAAGTTTTTGACAGATGTTATCTTTGAAAACATAAAAAGTAAGTAAGTACAAGAAATAAAACATTAAAAATATTGTCGTATTCTCTATTGTAGATGTTCTTATAAAATTAATATTTAAATAATGACATATTTTCCAAGAGAATAGAACCTCATACCTTTTGTCACAGACTATCTCGCGATAACTACCTTAACTTCATCCAATGACCTATTGACAGAGATAGACAGAATACTTCATTGATAAAATACGTTTTGTTTGTTGACAACATCTTTGTGGGCCAGGGGGGGTGAGCTGTGAAAGCGGTCAGAAGGGGGGGGTAGAACTAAACCCCGCCTCAATGTACTCGTCTTTTCGCATAGAAAATATGACACCAGTGGCGTCTCGTTCTTTTAGGTTTCATTTGCTACACGTCGAAATAATTAATACCACAAAATAAATCTGAAGCTTGGCTGAAACTGAAACTTGCTAAATTTCTTGTGTTCATATAATAATCGCAAGGAACATTGACATTGATTTTTGTTCCTATCCCGTACTAATATTATTAAATAGGTGCGTAGGTATAATTCTTTTTTAAGGTCTAGGTTTTGAAAAGCGCAAAAAATATTAAAATCTCTTTAATGAAATAACAATGATTAGGTAATAATTTCTGTACTACGCCCATGACCAACGTTTATATGTCAATAATTCTCTTTCAAAATTCAAATATATAAGACGGGCTACTTACCGATGAAAAGTTACTTCTGGGTTCGTGGATTCTATTTTATTGCGCAGTTTGCAACATCTACTCATTTTTTTCAAGTTTTGAAACCAAAGAATATAATAGAATATTCAAAAACAACCAAAACACCAAGTATTTGAATAATGGGGGGGGAGAGACTGATATGCGATGAGGCGTGGCCGAACAAGGGATGATGTCAACACAATATATTGTTTACAGTTCCGTCTATCTCTGTTAATAGGTCATTGACTTCATCATATCAAATGACTCTTAGATAAATTTGAAAAATTTTGATTTACTCAATATGTGATAGCTTATATCGTCAGTAATGGATAATGTGGTAAATCTCACAGCATATTTATTTGGAATGATGAATAATTTACCTACAGCTTTGGAAATTGGTAATTTTTCCACGTTTAATCTTTCATTCATTGATTATTTATTCGTTTGAAAATTCTACATGGTATACAAAATTGGCTCTGTCTCGATTAACGAATTTTCTAATTAAGGAAGTTGATTCGAGCTGATTTAATGCGCCATACATGAACAAAATTACGTTATGGATACTCGCCCAGTGTTTGAAATCCGAGTCATTATTTTATGACAATTGTATTAGCTATAATTAAGAACGAACGTATAGGAAGCGTTTAATTTATTCAGTTTTTTCATTTCTACTTTGTCAATAGGTATTAAAAATAAAAAAATGAAAAATTATGAACTGTAAAGAACAAGAGGTTTTTTACCGGATAAACTTCTTTTTGTACCGAAATAATTTTGCAAATCAGTCTTTCGAGCAAAATTATTGATGGAAAAATTTTGCTTTTAAACGAAATTTATTCTTAAAAGAAATGCTCGAGTTTTCTTTGGCAAGATAAAATAACGACCGAATATATGTTTGAACAACAAAAATAAGCTCGGTTTGAATGATTGGTAATTCTATCATTTGTTGTGTTGAGTCAAATTTCATATGCAGAATTTTTGATCCAAGTAGAAATCATATAATACCTTAATTCCTTTGGAAAGTCGTTTAGATGTCATGTTTTCATATGATTTTTTTTAATTTCAACAATGCAACGGGACAAACACTTTTATCCATTTTTTTTGTTATCCATTTGCTGTCGGCCAATTTTTTCGTCCCACCTTAAGCCGTCTTTGAAAATATTGAATTATATTCAAATCTCCCTGTTGGAGTTCCATCTTGATTTTTTTCTTCTTTAAAATGGTCAATTTAACAGTTTACAGCTTCTGCTCCCCTCCAGACTAATTCATAAGAAGCTATACGAAAGGATCTTTTTTTGCAATCACCCTGGTTCGTCTATTCTACAAAATTTTGCCAAAATTATCTACTTCACATCCTGAACAGGAGCCACTGATTAAACCTTAAAAAAATCTCGGAAAAAATTGCTATGAATGCTTAAAGGGCGTTTGACTTTTCATTTTCATCAAAATATCTAGGAAGTTATTCGAGTTATAATAAAAAAAAATTTTTTTTTCTTAGAACTTTAAAACACAGTGTAGCTCAAAAGGTAAAAAGTTTATGACATAGGTTTATTTAAACTTTTCTTTTTAAGAGGATTCACCTCGTTAAAGATTAGCTTCTTATTCTAAGATACCCTGTACATTTTTCCATATTCCAAATCAATATTACAGATATCGGCCTTCAGGCATAGCTCCTCCAATTACATTGTTGTAACTTTGCCTGCTAGTAATCGTGCCGAATACGTACACCATCTCAAGACGCAATTCGGGGAGAAACTGGACATAAAGGTGTCTACCAACTTTCCTGGCTCTCGATCTACTGAGATCATATCCTACAAGGTGCCGCACTTCCTGCAGCCGTACAAAGTTCGAATAGCGTCAAATGCAGATGATGGCGCCTTCTTGATCTACTGGTTGGAACCATTCCTGCCATACTACATCGATAGAGCCTATTACGAGGTGAGTCATCTAACATGTTTTGGAATTAATCGCCTATCTATGATTTATTGTTTTTATTCCATTTTGTACTCATTTAAACATAATTTTAAAATTATATATCTAGGTTTATTTATTCCAGCATAAAAATAGCAGCTTAAGTTTTAGAAATCTTCCGCAATCTTATTCGAGCTATTTTGGATTATTGTTGAGCTATTCAAGAATGTAACGTGAACTTTTTCTTGTTTTTGTGGTAAACAAAATATAGACATCCTGAAGGCGTATTTTGTACATTTTACGACTTTCCTTCGACTATCGACATAATCTATATATAGATATACTAATACATTGCGATGCGTAGTCCACAACCAAAAATAATTGTTCTGTATCGTGATCTTTTGGTGTTCTATTCCAACATTTGTCGAGGGGATCCGTAGAGCGTGAGCTTGTTGAAACCTTAGTCGATAATAGTTGACAGTCGTCCTATTGTTGACGTGTTGCGTTGACGCGGAAGTCTTGTGTTTACAGAGTATCTATGTTTATTGGAAAATTGAACCTGTAAGTTGAGGTTAGGCTCCGCAAAGCTGCAATTATTGATACCCGATACTACCGATACTAGTGCCAATAAATGAAAATACTTAGATTTTCGGAACAGTAAGTATATAAATGACACATCCCGTTTCTAATTTTTTTATTATTTTAGGTTACCTTGATCAGATTAAGAACAGGTTTTAAAATTTTCTCATATCTTCAATTGTGATTCTACTGTAAGTAACTAGGTATATGTAAATTACCTTGTGCAAAAGTATCAATTTCAACATTCTGTATTTCTTAGAAACAAGTCGATAATATTCTATGTCTTGTTAGTTCTTTATGAGCAATAGTTGATTTGTTATAATAGGTGATTATGTGCCATCTTTAAAATATAGCAAGAATCTTTATGTGCTCATGATACACATTAGTATGCTTATTCTTGTATCTCATTTCAAATATAACCTTAAAGTCTTACCAACAATCAAAATACCTTTAGGTATTGAATAAGTTTATTTACATTTCCATATGTTTAAAAATTGTTTGGCTACTTGGTAGTAGATTGACGAAACGTAGAAATGACTAGCAGAAGCTCAGGGAAGATTGAACAACAACTTCAAAGGAATAAGTTTAGTAAGTGGATACTAGAGTTCTTATTTTGAGGTATCTGTTGTTTTCAATAAGATACTCGTAAGTATTCTGGATATTGCTGTCTGTGTTGCTCAAAACATATTTTCTTCATTTTTCAGATAACCTCATGAAGCATGAATCCGTGAACTCTCAAGTTACTATAGTTTGTGTATAATGAAAATGTGAAGTAAGGTTATAACAAAGCAAAAATATCTTCATGAATTTGTTTTTAGTCAACAACTGAATCAATAAAACGTGATTTGATTTGAAGAAATAAATGTACAGAGTAGAAGGATTCTTTTATTTTTTGCTTAAATTAAATGAGATAAGCAACAACTTGCCATTTCAAACATATGTTAACAACAATAGAAATTTAACATTAATAATTGGTAGCATTTCATTCTGAACGTGAGACCCCAACATTTCAAGTTTTCCCATTGAAACTTTCTATTTGATCTTTGTAAATTAATTCGATGACTTGAGCAGATGGACTATTGTTTTTTTTTTCAGAATGATTTTTATCGTGGGTAGATATTGGTGCAATTTTTCACTCTCAATTATTGGTAACTCCCATTCCTACAGCAATAATACATACATATACTTTGTTTCACCAATGATGGCGTCTGTCATAAAAACATGAGAAACAAATCAATTCATCTGACAGGAGTAGATCAATGGCATAACGATTTCGAGATAAAATATGATATTTAAAACTTTTCATACGCTTCAAGAAAAAAAATCTCGATTGATCAAATAAGCAATAATATGAAAGATTTATTATTAAAAACATTGCAGAAACATAAAATACAAATCTGTTGCTAGAGTTATAAAATATAAATTTATTCAGTTCTCTGCAATGTTACTTTGACTTTGAGACGCCTATGAAATAAAGGATTGTATTGCCTTCGGACATACGAGTATACGAGCAGCGCCTTATCATGGCATTGAAGGAGATAAGCTTGAAATGCTCATGTCATAGCTTAGACTGACAAACGTAGTAGAAAATTTCATGATAACGAGATGCGATGAGAAGTAAAGCGTGATGTACGTAGCTGGTGAATGATTCGTGAAACAAACTATACATAATACTTCTTCAAAATATTTACTATCTACTATTGGCTCGAACAAGGCTCGTAACTAGATAAACAGAAACATAGTTTTTCAGAATCACAGTCTAAATTTATTGGCTTTAGTCATTGTTACAGCAATATTGTATGTAATACAATTAGAAATCAACTACAATTCAGCAAGGTTTATTTCCAAATGACGCCTCATTATGCATAAGTTTTCTAATCAAACCAACATAACCTATAATTGGTTTCTCCAAATTCCCTTAAAAATTCTCTCCATTTCACTAATATTTTCACTTAGGTAAACTTAATATCATTATATATATCAACTATGTATAATAATAAAACATCTCTCAGTCGATGCATATTTTCAGAGATTACATTACCTAAATGTCATTTCGATCTTCAACTGTTATCGACTTTAGTCGTATCTTTGTCGATAGTCGTGTAGCTACAGAATACGCCCCCAGTGGTAAATTTTCAACTACATCTTTGCATTGTTCTAGGTGTACATCTACAGAGGTGCCAACGTATCGAATAGCTACGAGAAGTATTATGTCACAAGGCCAGTGTTGGTATACAAGGGCAACGAATCGGTGTACACTTTCAGTGTGGGCACTGTCTCTTATGATGGACGATATAAATCATTGTTGACAGATCCCATAACAGCGGACCTATATGGTGAAGTGAGGGAAATTGAAGGAGGATGATTATTATGCTCTGATATCTTGATAGCAGTGTAGGAAGTAGACCAATACATATATATATATATATATATATATATATATATATATATATATATATATATATATATATATAGGTATATCCACTTATTCAATAAAAATGAAAAAGTTTTGTTTAACCTTTTTGAACTGAACATATATTTGAATTTCAATATTTTGTCATCCATTCTTTTTCCTTCTTAAAATGATTAAGGAGATTTAAATCAGAATAATACCAACTAAATACTTGAATTATTACAGTACTTATGTAATGTTGCTATTTAATTAGTTCACGCTTTATTTTTTGGTTTATTACTGGCCTATGTAATTTTATTCTTTTGTCTGTATTTTTATACCTTTTTATTTGAGTAAAGATTATGTTTAATCAAATGCTTCTTTTTTCTTTATTTTTGTGAACATATTTTAAAATGCATTTCCATATTGGCTTATTCAGCTCACAATTAAGAATATTTTATGACTATAATTATTTCTGCAAATCAAGTATTTCTTTCATTTCAAAAATATTTCTTACAAAAAATTGTGGAGAAGACTTCGTGTTTCTTTAATCATACTTGGACCGACTTTATCAGTTGTTGCACTGAAAAATACAAAATAATATTAATTCTACTGGTGCTGGTTCTTTTGGAGTTGGTGCCTACAACAACAAACTACAACGGCACAACTTCAAAATTACCAGCACCAATAGAATTAATATTATTTTGTATTTTTCACTGCAACAACTGATAAAGTCGGTCCATTTTTTTGTAAAAAATATTTATTTCACATTTTTCAGTGTAACATTAGTCATGAAAATTGTTGAACGTTCACTAATACCCAAAAAGTTATAAGTAGGTTTAGCTTGTACATGGCGGAAATACGCATATCACATATTTCAAACTTTACCATTGCGAAATTCGGAAACCGTGACTCTCTTGAAAAAATGTTCAATATAAAAGCTTCCGGATTTGGTCCCCTTTTTAATTTTCAAATCTCGAATCTTCGATTTTCGGAAAAATTTGCCTCTTCCACATAGCTGAAACACATATTTCAGACTGTAGCGCGGAAACGTATGATTATTTCTAAAAATGTCCAATTTACACATTTCCGGATATGGAGTTTTTATTAATTCTGTCGTCTCGGATTTTCAATTTTCGAGAAAAATTGCCCCCTCCACGCCCTTTGGGGGCGGTTTTTGGAGGGATGGAGATGTTGGATTTGATTTTTCTCAATATGGGACCCTTTCCCAACTCTCCTCTTTCAAATGAAATAAAAATCTTCTAAATCGGACTACATTTATTATGCAAAACGCGCGAACAGCCATAAAAAAAAATAAAAAAAATAGCAATCTTACAACCGAATTGTAAACCTTCTCCTTTTTTTGAAGTGGGTCAAAAATGATTAAAAGTATAAACACCGTAGATAAACTCAGTTGCATCTAATATATTTTGGTCATTGTAATAAACTGGTGTCCATTATCTAAGGAGCATTTTGTCTTGACCGCACTGCAAATTTTAGCCGACACTACACATGCTCAATTATGTTTAGATCTGGAATCTTTGATAGCAGAGGAAAAAAATGCCAAAAACTTTATAACCGTTTTACACCACTAGAATTCATCTCTATATTAAGAGTAGTAACTTGGATTTTTTCATCAAGCTGTTTAATTGCATAGTATAATCTATTATTTCGGCTTAAATTACATAATGTCAAAGAAGCAAATTTTGATTGCACGTCACTGGAGGCAATAACGAGTGCTTCAATCTATTCTCGAGCGCAAAAAATCCACTTTAAAACAGTATGAGAAAAAATACCTATTCTCAAGAGAAATCCCGAAAAATATCCCTTTTTTAGAGATAAATGTAACCCCTTTAAAAAAACCATAATATGAGTTATTGCCAACTTTAGAGAAATTGGAAATATCACTTTTCTTAGGATAGTCTAAAGATTGAAAAGATACATAGAAAAATTTAGAAGATCAAAAATTGAGAATCTGACATAGCCCCAAACTTTGTTAAAAATGACACGACCTCCTTTACTCACCCTATATAAGTGGATAGATGAAAAAAATATACCTGTCAAATTCTCAAAGAGTTGGTCAAGAATCCAAAATTTCCATGCTGCAAAGCAACTCTCCATCAGTTTAGTACTATACCTATAAAGGAAATGCCAATGTAATTTGTTTGGGCTTGAACATGAGCTTCGACGGATGTTCTATAAAGAAATAAGCTGTTATTTATTATTGCTGGTTGACGAAGTACAGTTCCAGATTTTAAAATATCACTGCAACATTTAGTTCATACTACAATAGTTAGGTAGTTATACGAGTTTAAATTACTGTCAACATTTAATTGAAGTACAAAACCCTCAAACTACGAGTCCTACTCAAACTCACGGTAACAATTTTATTCCATTCTATACCTCTAGAGAAAAATCCGGTACGTACCTAGCTATACTCGCATTAGAAATATTCAATCAAAACTTACCTATAATTTCTATAACTGCTCTGAAAGTTATATAAACTCCATCATTAAATTTGGTCGAGGAACATTTTTCTCCATTAAAAAGGTATCCTTATAATTGAATTACGCTTCTGGATTATGGAAATAAGATAGACATTTGAGCAAATCTGAGAAATTAAGGCATAATGTCTTTCTGATACAATAGCAGGGGCTTCATCCTTGAAATTATTTCAACTCCGACGCCCAAGCAGATGATAAGATAAATCCCTTTCAACTCAAGGAGTTTATCATCAAATTTTACTAAGCTGCATTGGACTTCATTAAATTGGAAAAAGAATCAATACAGTGCTTGATTAACTTTTAATTGCTTCAATTTGTGACTCGTCCGCTTTCTTTACTTGCCGATTTGATTTTATTATACGGATATGACTTTATTACCTGATGAACTGAAAAATATAAACTAATATTAATTCTTCTAGAAGTCCATTCTCGAAGTTGAGTGAAATGGTAAGGCCAAAAAAACACGAAGTCTTCTCCACAGTTTATTATTAAGGATTAATTACTGATGAGACATGTTTCGAGATTGTACAATCTCATTTTCAATTAAAATATAGAAAGTTCTGTAACAAATTAAAGTGAAAAATTATGTAAAGATACAGAATGGTGGATAGTATACTCACATGGAGATGAAAATATGAAAAATTTAAAAGAAGAAAAACATTATGTACTGGTTTTTGGGATCGTTTACATAATGTTTTTCTTCTCTTAAATTTTTCATATTTTCATCTCCATGTGAGTATACTATCCACCATTTTGTATCTTAACTACATAATTTTTCACTTTAATTTGTTACAGAACTTTCTATATTTCGATTGAAAATGAGATTGTACAATCTCGAAACATGTCTCATCAGTAATTAATCCTTGATAATAAACTGTGGAGAAGACTTCGTGTTTTTTTGGTCTTAATATTAATTCTATTGGTGCTGGTACTTTTGGAGTTAGTGCCAAAAGTCTTCTTTCTAATTACAATAGCAAATCTTCAAAAGTATCAGCACCAATAGAACTAATATTATTTAGTATTTTTACTAATAATGTCGGTCCAATTTTCGGTAAG
Organism: Crioceris asparagi; assembly: GCA_958507055.1. Lineage (NCBI taxonomy): Eukaryota > Metazoa > Arthropoda > Insecta > Coleoptera > Chrysomelidae > Crioceris > Crioceris asparagi. The sequence continues at coordinate 125,670,304 of OY293826.1, forward strand.
AAATATTTTTATTTTGTAGCTTCGGTAGGTACGAAAACATTACACAGGGTGTCCGAAAAATACCTGGACAACAGGTAATGGCAAGCTCTTGGGCGGAAAATAGTTCCGTTTGGCCGAACTTATCTCCGTATAACCGAGAGTACTTCGCTAAGCCGTTAGTCGGCTTTGAAGATAGACGAAAGAAAAGTTACATTACTCGAAAACATTCGGTGTACGTTTACTATAGGTAAAACATGCCTGAACAAATATAACAATTTCTATTCGATATTATTAGAAAAAACACAAAAGAGTTGTTAAATTATTGATTGTAAGTTATCTACTATTATTTTATTGGTGGAGCACACCTCTTCTCACCGATGGTAGGTTCAATTCCGCTACATAGAACGGGAGGATATTTTTTTTTCAAAACAAAAGAAATGATAGAGCCAAACTTATTGAAACAAAATAATACAGACCTACAAAACTCGAGGCTATGCATTTTAGTTACCATCACCCTGTAGAGAGCATTTTTTTTTACTCTAAATGTAATCAACGGTAGACTCAGTCATATTGAAACTTCTGTATAACAAAGAACCAACCTATTGGTAGTTCATGTATTGATTATAATATTTGTACATGCAAATCTAGAAATTAAAACAAAATTTTCAGCTTCGGAAAATCTACATTTGCAAATAAAAAACAATTGATGTTTTATTCATTTATTTCCGAATATATTACATAATAACGATATGAAACAAATTTTGACATATATTCAATTATAATTCCACGCAATGCAATAACAAAAATTATAATATTTTATTACTCAACATATTGTTTGAACGAGTTATAATGTGTTATTAGCGTAAACTGTTGTATCTTCCTCAAAATTTACATAATTTCATAAATATTTATACTTTTTAACGACTTCGAAAAACTGAGAAGGTATACAATTCAATTGTATTTTTGTTTTTTTTTTCACCATTAAATATGTACACAACTCTCATGTAATAAAGTATTGACCTACGATAGTGCGACTCTAGTCTGGAAATTCTTATTATCTTAGACATATCGTTCTCATTTCTGTTTAGCAAGAACATTGTCTTAGATATTATTTAAAGTCAAAGTAAACAAGTTTGAAATCCAAATATTTTATATTTATTACATACATAGTTTGCTATTGAACCTTTGTGTACATTAGATGTTATATGTTCCTAGAATTATAACATAATAGTTGGTTTATTTGTACCAGGATTACAATTATAGGTTTTGTAGCATAAATAGGGAAAAAATGGGCTCATATCCAATGCATAAGAGAAAATCTTCAATTCAAACGTAAATACCATCTTATGATTACTGGAGACACTATAAACTGTGCAAGATCAATCTGTTTGGGTAAGAATAGATCAACTTTAATGAAAACAGGCCAGTTCTAAAGCCAATGAGATACGATCTAAGTTTCTTTAATAAAACACTCCATTTAAACATGTTATATTTTTGTAATTGTATAGCATATGATTTCACAAAAATCAACAGCTTCCGAGATATTGCCTGAAGAATATCAAAGTCTTCATTCATTCTATTGGTAGATAGTGGACACAAACGAATCGACATTAGCGATGGAGCTGTCCGATGCACGTCACAATGTAAATAAATCAATAATAAGAAAGTTATTTTGAATATGCTGCACAGTAATGGTTGAATTGTAACAGTATATTTCATTAGGAGTCCAGAAAAAAAGCTTTATCCATGAGCGCGTGACAGATTCCCAAATTCTGAAAGATATTTTTTATTATACCTATCTGAAAACCAAAAATATTACTATTGCATTTTTAAAACCTTTAATAAATCGACAAATTGAAAGCTGACACAATAGCGTCGTTCCATGTTGCTAAGGAGTTGTGAAAATTTTTCCAGGCATCAAAGAGTCGAGGGAACATTGTGTTTTCAGAGAGGTATAATAATGAAATAGTCCATGCGATATCAGTAACTTGAAAATTTTCCATTTATAGAAATGACAAAAAAGAAGAAAATGGATAAATATATTCAATAGATGAGAGAAAACTGTGGTAGTATAGCTGACGCTGTCAACTGGAAACTGAAAACCTTTTAAGTTTATTGTAAGTGAATAATGTGGTCTTAGTTCGAATCTCAATTTGATTCTATTTGCAATACATTTTCGAATATTTTGCTGGATATTTCATTATTTATACTTTAGTCAGGTATTTGGATTTAGCCTACGATCATCAGTTTTAATATCGAAATCTCATACATCTGTTTTGGTTGACTTGATTACTGAAATCTTGAAAAACTGCACATGTGATTGATCGTACTGGATAATTTGTTTTCTGTTAGTAGGTTGAATGAAATCATAGAACTTGCACATCAGAGACGTTCACCGTAATGACGAGTTTCACTGCCTCTCTCTTGCTTCCTGTCCTATCCTATCATGTCGAATATGCAAGCAGGATTGATACTATCGAAATGTTCAAGGTCAATATAATTTTTGAAATGCGTTGTCACTATGTTAAAATCAACCCAAGACTGACATTGCTATGATAATCATGAAGTAATATTTTAAAAACAATTTAATGTAATGACATAATGAATAACGAAAATAATAGGTTTTTTCGAAGAATTTGTATAGGAACTGTATGATATGAATAAAAAATAAATTCCACAAGCTCCTTGTTTAGTTAAGAATTCTTAACCTGTTCTTAACAGTAGAAGACATATGTAACTTAACATCGGTAACGAAGCGTTCGTGAAACTATTTTTATAGAAGTCATGAAATAAGCTAGAACATGTATCTCCGTCTGTATGGACATGATATTTAAGAGCACCCTGTATACTTTCCTCAATAGAACCAATACACGATAGATAGTGAGGAATGAATTGAAAAGCAGTTAAAAAAGATAATATTTGAAGGACTGGAAATAGAAATAGAGAACTGATTTATTAAAGATCCTTATGAGATTAGCAATGCTCTTTTTCCAAATAAATAACTACTCTCATTTTTGCAATTCACCCCCATTTATTAGTCTTTGTAGTTCAGTTCTTATACACATTTCACAAGAGCAAATATCATTTAATACATAAGCATAGAAAAAAAGGAATTCAAAGAATGTTGTTTATTTTATTATTTAGTGCTCGACTGGTGTAATAGGTTAAACTGTGCAATTATTTTTTATGCTTTTGTCCAATATCTGAAGCAACACTATTGTTTCGTCGATTTTTATCTATTGTTGTGAAGACTTGCATGTTACTCCAAAAATAGTTATGCCTTGAATTTTAATGAAAATAAATATTCAGAAGCAATAGGTCAAAAGAAAGTATGGCTTCAGTTTCAGAAGCAAAATAGTTTCTCGAAAAATAATAATAAATTTTGCATCGTCTCTTGTTAAAAGGTTTTGAAGGTAATTCTACCTAACAATGAAAAGTTGAAGTATTCAAGAAAGAGCAATAGAATAATTGGTTTCAGTAGATCCCTAGCAAGCCGTGAATGACAATGAACAAACAAGCGCAAGAAGATCTCTGTGTTGTCGGTGCAACTCCTATTCATTATGCATAACAGTGCATCCTTCCACTTTTTTTTTTGTGTCATGAAGTGTTGTGTTCTTTTTATCGTTTGATGTTCGTTGAGTATCTTCAACCGGAAAATCAAACGTTTGAGCTGCCAGCTTATGCATTATTCCACTGAAGTACTTTTTTATAGTGTGGTTCCATTTACTAAACGTATTTACACATCTGTGGTATTTTTCAGAACTCTCGTATTTTAGACATAGGTCAAGTATTTTGATGAGAGTGACAAAATTATGTTTTACTAATGTTTAATATTTACATATACATATATATATATATATATATATATATATATATATATATATCTATATGAATACTTCTTCGTATTTTGCTCTTAACATAGACAAGTAAATTAAGCTATTAGTGAAACATTATTGATTAATAAATAATTGGTTTTCACTGACAAAGTCATATTATGTACATTAAAGATCACAATTATTTTAGGTAGGTACGTAAATATATTTTATAATTTAGTTATTTCCTTCGAACTAAAACATATAAGAATGCCCCACAAACTCACCTGAAGATGAGAAAAATAAGTATTTTATATTTATAAATGATAACGCACTTTTGTCTATTAAATTATGCAAATGCATTAAAAAATCTCTAACTGTACAATGATAACTATGTTATATAAAGTTGTCATATTGCAAAACATCACTTGATGGAATAATTTCGAGAAATACACACACAAACATAGTCACTTCTATTTAAGCGCAAGAGTTTGATGTGCTTGCTGATCCAGTTATCCTTGAGATCTAAGGACCTGCGACAGCCACCATGATACTAAGCAGGACAGCAGAGAAGGGATATTCCAGTTGCAACTGCCCACCATGCTGCATAGCCGCAGGATGCTCGCCTGGAAGCAAGAGATATTATATATATATATAAATATTATCGAATTTGTTGAATGCTCAACCCAATCATCGATGGTGATGATGAAAATAATAGTAATAAAAATCCCGATGGCCTATAGTCAGCGGAAAGGTAAATTTTTCAAAATTCATTGAATTGAAATTTGAACAACCTTTTCTTTGGTATACCTACATGTTATTACATAAAATTGTCGTATGTGTCATAGCCTTGCGGTTAGAGGTTTTTGTTTTGGCTGTAAAATATAAAGCAGACAGAGTTCGCGTTCCACTTCAAGGCAGAATTTTTTTTTTTCGCCTATTTCTTTTCAATAAATATACTATATATTTTTTTAATCAGGGTGTATATTAAGATCTCCAGAAAATGTACAATTACATCAAATTTATATTGAGTGTTCATGTTTTATCAATATTTCTTATTTTTATTTATTAATTTTTATTTTCTTATCTGTGCATTTTATGAAAAATTGCTTTGAAAAAAAGTTGTAGGTACTGATTATATCTATAACCTAAAATTATTTTTGATGATATTTACACTACGGCTCTTTTTTGATAATTTTTTTTAAATGTTTGAACGGTCGCCATTTTGAAACTACTTTTTTATTTTATCAAAGTTCTGACTCATTTTGATAACCCTAGGAAGTCCATTCCAGAGTTTAATAAATGAATAAAGAATTTCCTTCTCCATACATACATGAAAGTCGGAGTTTCGAGAAATTATGGTCCATTGAATTTCTATTGCAATAGTTACGGGCAAACCTGTATGTTTATTTTTTTAAATACGAATTTAATGCCGTCATATATGTTTAATGCTGGTATATAGTCAGAACATTTTAATATTTAAAATGTCCTCTGCAGAATTAATAATAATAATAATAAAGGTCTTTATTGAAAATATGAAAAAGAAAAAGTACATATTTTTGACCTTATGCAGAGGCGAGATTTAGTACATAGATGCACATTCATGAGTTACAATTTAATAAGATATAATATATACCCCATATGTCTATTCTTACATCTAACCTCTACATTCTTATTCTTATTATCTAATATTTTTACATCTTTATATTTTTATATACTTTTTTATATATTTTTATAAATTAATTTAATTTTAATTTTATTTTTAGTTTTAGTTTGACTTTTGTATATTGTTTAATTTTGATATTTTTATTTTGCTTTGTCTTCAAAATTTATATTTTTTTTGACAATAAAACATTTCTCTCTCTCTCTGTATTAAAACAAACTTAAATATTAGAACAAAAATAAAATATTACTCTCCCTTTTCCATTTGCTTCAAAACATGAGAAAAATAAATATTTAAAAACTAAAAAGATAAAAACATAAGATGAAAACAATCAAGAAATCAACTCAAAGTATATTTCTTATTCATTCTTCAGAACGTCATGACTTTCTAAAATTATTGTAAGGTATAAACCTGTGCTAAACGTTGTGGGGTGAGTTCACTTGCGTAATACTCCAAATTCTCACATTGCTTCCAAAAGCTTTATTTCCAACACCTTGTACACGACCTTTTGTGATATTACGACTGTCACTACTTGTCACTTTGACAATCTAAGCTGTCACAGACTTCACTGTCTAAACTAATTTCATAAACTGACTGTGACCCGTGATCGACACGGCTTTATATATCTGAATCTTGACATTCAATCTGTGTCTATCGTCAAACCTAAACATTATTTCTAAAACAGATAATTTCAACATTCATTGTAATAATATTACTACATGTTTTTTTCCTGCTAAACAATAAACTAACTGATTTACTGGAATTTAGAGATAAACAATGTTTTTTTGGATATTCGAAGTATATTTTCGAGATCGAAATTTAGCGCCATTATGGCTTGAGAGGATTCGTCTTGTTTCAATGATATTACCAGCTGACTATCATATGCGTAAAGATGTTGCGTTGCAGAAATACTTGTATTCGTAAATCGCGTTATATATGTAATAAAGAGTAGGGGTCCTTAGATTGATCCCTGTGGAACTTCACAAAACAATTCTTTAAAGTTCGATTTATTATCATCTTATATGTCAGCTTGATGTCTTCCAGTTAAATTATTTAGAGTAAATTGATTGCCCTATTTGAAAATCGAACATGATGTAGAATCGCTAGTATCGTATCTGTATTAATACAATTGAATGCTTTCGTATAATTCATCATCACCTACACTAAATTTAGAAGCACCCCCCATCACTTGGTGAGATAAATATGTATCCCACAAAAAAATATATTGTGTATCAGAAAATAAAGCTAATTATTATCGTTCTCTTAATCTTGAAAAGTGTGTAATTGCTCGCTCAGATCGCTAGATTCATCTATCGGTGATACGGATGAATTTCCATGCTTGTTAAATAGTTATCTTTTGTGAGAGGTTTAAAATCTCATATATCTTTATATTTTCATGCCGGGACTTTAATGCATTGTCCTTATGAAGGGGTGTTCATTACAGAAAATGTCCTCAAGAAGATAATTACCTGTAATGGATTACTTAATTATGTAAAACGAAATGTATGTAGATTCCGTTTAAATGGTGTGAAATTCTAAATTAGTTATATGAATTTCTCATTCCAGCTACAAATAAGAAAAACACTGGTCACTATGCATAGCAGTAGAAAATCGGATCTGGTTGATTATCAGACGAAGAAACACTTTTAATTGGCACCTTCAGTTAATGTGGTTAACCCAGAGACATGCCCAATTAGCCGCTCCCGAGAAGGATTTATTAATTTCCTTTTGTGGTCCGACAGCGAAGACCACAGCCGGCACGCTATATGACCCGAAGGCAGTAATTTGATTCCTCGAATCCTTTAAGCTGATTTAGCTAGAGCTAGCAGCACTCCTTCGAACACGAGATTGCCGATAGGAGGATGGTAGCGTTGTAAATGGATAAATTTTAGATTGGCAATTTAATGTCCACTGCTATGTCTTATATTGGGTAGGTATGGATAGTTAGTCCTGAAATCCATGTTTAATATTATAAATAAAATCAGCAGTTAGATGAGTAACTTAAAAAAAAACTAGAGCCGACTTAATTACATTGTGCACTAAAAAGTGTGAATTAACAACCCTTACTGTAGTAATGATAAAAATTTGGAAGTAGGTATAGTATATAGCTCATATGTCAATTAGGTTAGGAAAGTGCGCAAACCTATGAGTGTATTTCAGGAAAATATTTTCCTATACAGAGGGTGTTCCAAAAAATTGTAACAACCAAAATAAATGTTGTTGATGATTGTTTTGGTATTCTTCTTTAGTCCCCCAAGATTTTATTTATTGTGCTCTAGTACTTTAGGAGAAATAATAATATAAGAAACGGTCTAAAGTCTGTACGTAGTGACAAATTTAGTACGGGAAGTCTACCGATACTCTGACAGTAAATACCTTTTTTTATTTTGTACAGGGTGTCTAAGATTTGCTTCCAAAAATGTCAATTTTTGAACATTTTCAAATGATACACGCTGTATATTATTTATTTCTTTTAATACAGAATGTAAGAACAATTACTTTTTGTATTTACAAGTGTATTGAAATTCAAAACCATTTATAAGATATTTAATAAAAAACATACCAGTAAAGCAGTATGAAGAAACATATCAGTAGTCATTTATTTGTTAAAAAATATTTATTTTTATGATAGAGAAGTAATCTGTTTATTTTCAAATTTTTTTAGAGAAACGCATTTTGATTTTAGAAAAGGTTCAAAATGTCTTTCATTTTGTTCAAGACATTGATTTATTATTACATGAAAGGATATTTCCACATCTCGGAGCATTGCAGATGAAATAGTTACAAACGCGTCGATTATTATTTTTGGCATGTTTTGCTCGGTTATTGGAGGCAAAGTCTTTTACATACCCCCACAGGAAGAACCCAAGCTTGATTAAATTTGATTTTTTTGAATGCGCAAACCAGTCTGATGCAGTTGAATATGGTATGGATGATATCGATAGAATTGTAGAATTTCTAAACTGACCTTTCACTTATTCCAACTTCTTCTCCCATACGTGCCTGATTAATGTTTGGGTTTTCAGTAACCGTCAGCAATACTGCTAATTAAAAAAACATTTTTTCTTAACAATATATTCCCCAAAGTAAACTTCACTTCTTACTATTTCACAATAAGTAATGTCCAAAATTTCGACTTACTATCTATCACCTAAATAATTAATCAGCGCTAATCTTAGATCTTGTTAAATAAATGGTTACTTAGATATATTTTTTCATACCTACTGCTTTACTGGTAAAGCGGACATATCTATAGTTTTTGGTAAACATTTTATAAACAGAAAGAATTTATTTGTACATTCTGTATTAAATATTTAAATAATGTACCGGGTATATCATTTGAAAATATTAAGAAAATCTGTTTTACAAATTGACATTTTTGAAAGCAACTTTTAGACATCCTGTAAAAATAAAATAAACTATTTAATTTTAGAGTATCGGGAGTCTTCCCGAGGCAATTATATAGGATATATTCGTAGCTTTAGTATCAAAATCGAAATAGTAATACTCTGACGAGACTGAAATGGCTATGGCGAAGCAATAATAAAATTACCTCTCAAGACTTTCCATTTGACAATTGTGAAATAAAAAGCTGTTCTTAGAATAAGCTCACAGATTCTGATATTCTCCCAAATAAAAGTACTAAACTTTATTGTTATGGGTTATGTTCATCCAAGACTGACTTCATTGCTCAAGAGCGCCCGATACTGCCTACGGTAGTAGTTAACTTTCGGTTGATAATGAATCCTTTGAATTTTGTATGCGTGTAGACTTAACAAATGGAAAAGCTCTTGGGTGCGATTGGGAAAAAATGACTGGGCTTACCATGCAAAGCCTAACTCACTCCAGCCAATATGTCATATGAAGCTTCGCATGCTTTAAAAGCTATTTTATACCAATTATTACTCTTGCTCACAGGCGGTACAAAAGAAATCCTTTAATTCTCAGACGAGCCCACAATACTGTTTAGCAACACAATATAAAATTTTAGTTATTTGATTCTTCCTCTTTTTTGAGGTATTCTGTAGCGTCAACAATTTTCCATTCTTATTATTTAGAGCAAACATATTCCAGATAACTCTCATCATTTAAAGCAATAAGAATATTTTGGTATTGAACATTATATACCTCTGAAATGTATTCATGAATTATTATTAATCAACGCAAATACTGTGAGAATGAAAACAAAAAGCTCTGGATTTTTTCACGTCAGCATATAACAATGTTTACATGATTCGAACATCAGCAAATTTGTACAACAATGCATATTTCAGTTTTTTAACACATCTACCAAATAAAAGAGATCTCTCAACAATAGCTGAACATATTCAAAACAGTTATGATATACACAACCGTCGGTGTATTTAATTATAGTGCTCGACATTTGTTCTAAAGACATTAATATTTATCAATCTAGGTGGGTATCTGGATAAATTGTTGTGGCTCTGTTCATTAAAAAATAATATATAAGCTCTATTCATGACCCGAATAAGTACATATAATAAGCTGAATTGGGAAATATATATCCCTTCGACAGGTTCTAGAGAATAAACTTGTGAAATTGAATATATTATTAGAGGTAAATGGTTGTCTTTGAAATAATCTATGAGATTATTTATCGTTTAGGAGAGCTTCTTTTAAAAGCAGTATCGATCAGATAAGGCTCTTTATAAATATTTTAACAAAAAATTGTACCCCATTTATTAGTTGGTGCACTGGAAAATACAAAAATTATATTAATTCTATTGGTGCTGGTACTTTTGAGCTTCTGCAATTGTAGTTAAAACGGAGACTACTGGCACCAACTATTAAAGTCGATTAAATTTTTGTAAAAAAATATTTCTTTCACACTTTTGAGTTCAACATTAGTCATGAAAATCGTTGAACGTTCTCTAATACCAAAGAAGATAATACTTTTCCTATTACCCATGTATATTTTTAGCTTGTACTTGTTATTATTCAGAAATCTCAAATATCGTGGCGGAAATATACATATTTCAGACTTTACCATTGCTCTAACTCGGAAACCGTAACTCTTTTGAAAAAATGTCCAATTTAAACATTTCCGGATATGGAATTTTCATTAATTCTGTCGTCTCGGATTTTCAATTTTCGGGAAAAATTGCCCCCTCCACCCCCTTTTGGGGCGGTTCTTGGAGGGAAGGAGATGTTGGATTTGATTTTTCTCAATATGGGACCATTTCCCAACTTTCCTCTTTCAAATGAAACAAAAATCTTCTAAATCGGAGTACGTTTTTTATGCAAAACGCGCGAAGAGCCATAAAAAAGAGCAATCTTACAACCGAATTGTATACCTTCTCCTTTTGTTGAAGTCGGTCAAAAATTGGTAATTGCAATAAAGTAAACGAACCCTACTTTCAAACCTCAATAATTATAGCCCATTGAACGACATCCATCTTACTCATTCATCAGCTGAATTGGAACCTTTTGAGAGCATGAAATCCAATATTCTATATTTACTTCGTCGTAGGATTGGCATCCTGGAGATCATGAATATAAAATTCACTTTTATTGAATTGTACTGGAGTGGATGGAACAAAATTCCGACTAAAAATGTTAATATGAACGCACGATTCCTAAAAATTTAAAAACTTTAAATGTAGGATGTCTTAAATTGTATCAATAGTGTCGAAAGTTTTTACTTACATAAGATATTGCGCCACTTGTGATTAATGTTTTACTTGACAAAGAGTATTATTCCTGGAAACTTTTAGCAATATTGGAAAACCTATATCTGCTAAAGCAATTTTAATAAATGTGACTCCAAGTACTTCTTAGAATGATACCTACTAGAAAAAAGAAGTGTGCGAGAATTTGTTAAAAAGATTAGAATACGTTGACATGCTTTATTTAGATATTCAACTGCAAATAACTATTTTTTCCTATTCACCTTATCACCTTTCTTTTGGCTTTCAAACAGGTCTTTCTTATGTGGTTGAGCTTGCTTGATCTGACTGAGCAGAACTAACAAAGGGGCTAAGTGCATTTTATTCAAAAATGACATATTTATGTTGATATCCGTAATGTCTTTTTTCAAAACTTGTCGGCTAAACGGTGTTGCTCATTTAACAATCTAACTCATCAACTATTGAGTCAAAAATAATAAGAAACGACTCACAAACGATTGGTCAGAACAGAAATATAAACAGATTATTTTTTCCAACTCGTGTTGGCTATTGGCTAAATGGTTTATGGTACAAATTTCGCATAAATAAATTGGCATTTCGATTCTTCAACCCTGAAAAGATCTTCTCTACTCTACATAATTTAAAACATCGATTTTCTATCTAATATATTAATACGAGCAATTCCTTTATACTGGGTGACCCAAGGTCGGATAAAGGCAATTTCTCGCTTAGTTGACAAGATAATGTGAAAATTAAAAAACGGCAAAATACCTTCCTTATGAGTTATTAATAAAAATATTTCCTTTGACAGTCCTATGGTAGCTAACCCTCACTTTTTATTTTCAAACGGCACCTCCTGTATATTGTCATTGAAAATTACATTTTACATTTACATACATTTTGTGATTTTCTTACGTTATTGCCTTATCCTACCCCCCAACCCCCCTTCCCTATACACTAAGTATAAACCATTATTTTTTCACATAAAAAGCATGGGTTTGAAGATTTTAAAAACATGGGCGGATAAGGATAATTTAATAACCCAAAATAGTCACACAATGTTAATACGTAGGTTGTTATTAATAAAAAAATACCAAATATCTGCTATCATGGTATTCCGAATAAGATAAAACGCAATTTTCAATGACAGAATATAGGCGGTGCCATTTGAACATAAAAAGTAAGAGGTAGCTACTACAGGGCTGTCAAATGCTATAATTAGGAAGGTATTTTGATGCCATTCGAAGCCGTTTATTAATTTTTTCTATTATCTTGTCAAATAAACGAGATATTGTCCATATACGATAACTTGGGACACCTCGTATATATAGATATAAGCTCTATCTCAGAAATAGCTCTAATTTTGACAAAACTTGGTATTTAGATAAGGTTTTACTTTTTAAGTTTGTCTATATAGGTGACTTTTTCTAGAATGGCTCTGCTCAAATTTCTATAAAAAAATGCAGCAAGAGGTTTTTGTGGTCAAGAAATTGATTCGGTAATACTTTCATATTTAAAGGGTGCAACCCTCGAGGTCCACTGTAGCTATCACGATGACGGTTTCACAGATTGCAATACAAACTAAATTTATAAAAAAATTGACCGGCTTTATTAGTTGGTGCTCTGAAAAATACAAAATAATATTAATTCTATTGGTGGCAAAAGTCTTCCAACTACAATTATTGCACAACTTCACAAATACCAACACCAATATTTTGTATTTCTATTTCTTAGTGCACCAACTAATAAAGTCGGTCCAATTTTTGATAACGAATGTTTATCTTGATCAGTTTTGGAATGAGAACTGATAATAGAACAAATATATTGTCCCTTCGTTGCATTGTATCACTACTTTTATACATAATAACCACAAGACAGACAAAGAAATCTAGAATATTTAATATAGTCTCGATTTGTTAGTCCATGTACGTCCTGATTTCATGTCAGTGCTCACATATTTAAAGCTTTCAGGCAAAGAGTCTTGACAGACGCTCATAGCTTCATCAGGCCCCTCAGTGAACTCTGCTCTTCCATTAAATAGGATGCTCTTTGGAAAGAGTTAATGTTTCGAAACTCCAAACATGTTTTTTTTAACGAGGTTAAATGAATAGCTGCAGGCAAAAAGTTATTCACCAAGGGAAATGCTCAACTAAAAGCTACTCCTTTAATATTGGCTTTCGGCTTTAATGGTAGCATTATTGATGTTATCTTGACTTTACTGAATTCAAATCATTGACATAATCTACTTTTATTGTTATTAATAATAATAACATTTATTCATTTAAATGAATTTTAAATACATAAAGCATATAGGTAATAAATAGAGAAATTTAACACAAAAACAGATCCTTGAATGTGCTTTTCACATATTCCAAAACTATTTACAAATATTAAATTTTTTTAAACAAGATAACAAAAATATCTAAATCATTTTCATTATAAACTAACTATCTAACACATACATAATTTTAATTAATAATAATCCTGTGTAATACTAATATTTGCTCATATGTGGTAAATATTCTTGATATCATAGTGAGTATCCATTTTTTTATTTCATTTTCAAATATATTGGTAGAATTCAATTGTCTTGTTTCAGGGGGAACAGTATTATATAGTTTAGGTCCTAGGTAGAAGTAGTTCCGTTGTAGAATGCTTTTCTCGGGTTTTAGAACGTAAGATGAGTTTTTTTTATACCGAGTATTATATTCATGTGATATTTTGATTCGATCATTTTTATGTTTGTTATGTCTATTCACCGTTGCAACAAAAAACTCACTTTTATTAATTAAAAACAAAGCGGTTGTTCAGCAACTCCACAACCAAAACTATACATTTGAAGACAACTTGTTTAATTTGGAATTATTTACTGGTTCAATATTTGATAAACGAGATTTTTGTTGGGGATACAGTCATTTCTCAAATAAAATTATTTGGATTAAACCAGGCTTTCGACAATGTATGATCTCTTCGTCAGGGCAATCTATAAATGTAAAATTATCTTCGTGAATTTAGATGAAATTAACTAAAAACAGGAAAAATTTCATAACAATCAATCAGAAATGCCATTAGTTACTTAGAAAATTCATATTTTAAATAATCAAGCAAGTAAACAAATATCGTTTACCATAAAGCATTACAATAAAAATATTATATTATTACTGAAATGTTTAAAAGCAGGAAGTTATTTTTGTAAGTAATCGTCATTTAAAATTGAGATAATAGATTGATAATTAAAGTGATTACTCTGAAATTCGTTTTGTTTATTATTTTTTTCTATTGTACTGCACATGGCCAATAACCAACATAACAATTTATTTCAAATTTCATATATCTCTACAATTATTATTGCTACGGCAGCAACGCGCGGGTACTGCTTGTATTTCTATAATTCTTTTGGGTGAGGTATTTTGACTCATCTACAAAAACGAAAAAAATAGCTTTGCTTAGAAATGTGACTTATTAAGTCTTGGAACCAGTCAAACGGAACTTTAGAAGTTGTAGGCACTAAATTATATGAAATCTGGAAGGGTAGAAAGGACAGTGATGTTGCTAGATATTTTTTTATTTCCTTTAATAATTTAATATACAGCCAAATAGGAGAAGAGTCAGAAGAACATTCAGCTGCCACAATTATTTCTGAGAATTTAGTTTAAAAATAACAACTAGCTCAAACCGACTAAGATCAAATAACTATTTGCAAAATCATTAAACTGGTGTTCAAGATACCTACTGTTATTTTACCGAAAATAACAAGCATTTTCGGAGTTTATTTTTCCAATCCAGGTAGATATAATATATTCGAGAAAGTATACAACCTTATTTCAGTAAGCATCTGCCTCTACATAGCCAAAATCTAGCGCTAAAGCTGTATATATATGTAAGTATATAGATTAATTTTTCTGGCAAACTCCTTCGAAACTTTATAATGCTATATAACAACGTGTAAGTACCTATCCCCAGTATTCCGTAGATATATCGAACAAAGATAGCCAAGCGAACTTTCAGAAACATAATATAAAATCGACACGATGTGTGTGATAAGGCAGTCGGGGTAGATTACAGAAATAAATTTGAAGGAATCTCGGAGATTAGAAACGTCGGCTAAGTTTCTGCTGTATATAGACATCGAGACAGTCTGTTATCTGACTCTATAGAGATATTATGAGAAGTTGACGTGTAGGTATTTTTGACGGAGCGAGTAAATAGTGGGAACCTGCTTGTATTGGTTGAAATAGGGAATTATAGATGATCAAAAAATCGGGGGTATTTACTCACACTACTTTCCTACCGCTCGCAGACAAATTCCAGTGAATGAAAAATTTAACACTATTACAATACTCTCCTTACATGGTGACGATAATAGCGGTAGTAAAGTAAAAATCCTCTGGTCAAATCGTGCTACCACTCATTGTTTTCAGCATGTCAAGACAAACAATAATGGTCATGTAACATTTTTTCGTAAGATGAAACGTTTAGCCAGAATCTGAAGAAACATGTGGAAAATACGGAATTTTATTCAAGCATATCTTTTTTTGTGCTTTTTCTCAGGGATGGCGCTATATGTGGGTGGTAATGGGCTCTCAGAAGAATACTTTAGGCAAGTTTAATCAAAATCCGTAGAGCCATTTTCGCGCTATAGCCTTGAGCAAATCACGTTTTTTGTCTATAGCTCAACACCCAGTGTATACAGGATTATCATTTAGTGCCAACGACGAGTGATATTGGTAAAAAAACAAAATAAAAAAGAAAGCAACAAAATACACATATCTGTTCCCGAGATAATGCTGTCACAGACAGACAGACGGACAGACAGACCAATGGCTGAAAATATGTTAATTAGACTTAGAAAACTCCGAAAAGTCAACATTTGAAAAAATCTCAATGCCGAAAATTTCACACGATTACAATACTTTCCTTAAACTGCCACTATAGTAGCATAGGAAAGTAAAGAGATCACATAAAGATAGGGTAAAATTGGATGATAATATATTAAGAGCATATATATTAGAGAATTACTTCAAAATCCACTGTTTGGAACACATATAGGGTCTTTCATCATAATTAAACAGCTCCTGCTGGTTTTATTATACGAGATGGAAAATACTTTCAAAACTAAAGTTGTAGGGTTTATCCTGAACCATCAGGATAAATTGTTATTGCTTATTCAAGGTGAATCACAAACATCTGGTGAACCAAACTTGCCATTTTTTTAATGGTAGGTTAGAATCCTGTCTTCGAATATGTATAGTTTACCCATATTTGATTCAGTAGTTTTGATATATTTATATATATCCAGATTACTGAATACTGATTTGATACAAGTTTAAACCAGAATAATTCAAAAATAGTTTTTTATTGACCGCAAAAGTTAGAATTCTTCATAAAAAATAGCATACTACCTACCTTAAAAAAGTAATTATTTTTTGACTTCTACAGCAACATTTTTCATATCACATAGTAACTAAATTTCATTGCCTAAATTAACTAGATATTAATTTTCTACTGACCACCCTCATCCCTTTCTGGAAAAAAGCAAGTGTACAAATCTTTTTCCATTGCCGGATATGCACTTAACTTTAGTGTCTTCCTTTTGTCTAAATTGCGATCCTCAGCTTCATAACCCAGATTTTCCATCACTAAATTTACTGGCAACTGATCTGACACTTTCCCTGGAATTCACCGACCTAGATATTATTTGCTTTTGCTGCAACTTTAGCGCTGTGTTTTTCTTTTCGACATTTTTAACGATAAACACCTACCACTGCACTTGACCTGAATATAAGAGATGTAAGACTGCGTAAAGTCCGACTGCGAAAAACGTTGTGACAGGAAAAGTAAAAAAAAATTCGCGCAAATGGCGAGCGTCAAGATCAAAGAGAAGCGTCGGTATTATGACTTTTAAAAAATAGTATCTGTAGATATGTCCGGATTTAACTGTGTCCGGATTATAGAGGTTACGCTGTAATTAATCGGTATAGTTGCAGTATTCTTGTTCTAATCTGACATATCATTTACTCAAACTCAGATAACTTCCAAAATAGATGTTTTTTGCCTATTTTAGGGCGAGGAAAAATCATGTGAGAATGTTTTGTGAATATATTTCTTCACCTAAATTAATTTATTAAACATGAAAAATCAATTTACACATACAAAGTACTTTCTATTAATTAAATTTTACGACCTGATATTTTCTTGAAAATAAGAGAAAAGTACTGATAAAATAAAATACATTTTACTTGCTATTTTCAATTCCAAACTCGAAACACTCACACTGCAATGTACTAAAATATAGGACAGGATAGATCAACGTCTAGTTTTTATTCTCTATAGAAACGGCTGCTACACCGTGGAGACTGCTCCCGATACTCCTGAACTTGAACAAAAACAACTCTTTGTTGCCAGCCCACACGACAAGAATGATGTAGTCACCGGTCAAGTAACTTTGGAATTTTTGTTTTTTGTTTTAGAATTTTCTTTAATTTATAATTTTCTACAATGGGTTAATTTCTTTTGAATTTAAATTTATATTATTTCTTTCTGGTTTGGGATCAATTTTATAGTTTTTATGGTTTATTATTTTTGTACTCAAAGAAACCAAACACAACAAAGGATAATGGAATCTTGGATATATTCATGCCAATCCCCACTTATTATTATTAATAATAATCACTTGACAAAATCATGTACAGGGTGGGCAAATTTCGTTACTTTTCTGGAAGAAATTTATGTCATAATTTGAAATTGAAATTTAAAATCCAGCTACGTTACAGGATTCTACTCTAAAAAGTATATGAAGAATGTCAAAATAAAATTTCGATAACATAAATAAGATATAAGCAACCTTCAAATACGGACAAACAGAATCTCAGGTTATAGATTGAAAACAAAAGACGATAGCTAATATTTGTTCTCACCATATATCAAAAAAATAGATCGAGACTATGTCATTGAATTTTTGATATTTCTAATAGTTACCTAGTTACTTTATAGACTCCTGATTTTCTCGAAAAAATAATTTGCTCTGAGGAATGAAAATTACGTTAAGAAGATCGACTTTCAAAACAAATTAAAATGTTCTGCTTATTGGAATAAAAGAAAATTAAGAACTGTAAACTATTACATTTTAAAACTTACCGCGAATGTTTTGGAAAATTTACCTTTATTTTGTTAGTACTGGAGTTTTCAAAGTATCCATATCATTATCTTGGCAGAAATCGTCCTTAGAAGTGGCCATCGAGGTCTAAAGACAAAAGTTCAAATTCATATGTCTTATAGATCTCCATAAATGTCTAAGAGTCCAGTTTGAAACAGCCGTTATACTTGTTATACGAGTAATTCATCATTTCTCCTATAAAATCCTTGTATCTACTAGCTATACCTAATGTTAATATAGATGTACGGAGCCCTGAGTGTATGAGTTCTTCTCTTACTTGCCACATATACCTACGTTTCTTAGAGAGATTATGGAATTGAAGCCGCTGCCGGTGCATCTGATTGTAATAAGAGGTGACAGCTCTACTGCTGGGTCTAAAAAGGACCATTGGGACTCACGAAAGAAAGACGAGAACAAAATTCTTTGCCCTTCAGTAAAAGTAATTACGGATCGTAAAAAAAACGTAATGTCTCGAATCATTTCAATGATCCAATACATAAGCACATATTGGATGTAATATTTAAAATCACTAGAGAGCTTTTCAGCGAAAGCTTCCTTATGATTCAATTTTCCTACAGCATTTCAGAAGGGAGCTCCCAAAGAACGAATTAGCAACAATTTAATCAGAAGTCAAGAATATTTCCCCAGAGAACAAGCCACTTGGATAAACCAATAGGTTTCGTTCTCCCTGAAAGTTTCTACTGACAGCAAATTTACATGTATATGGTGGGCGCAGAGGCCTTACGATGGGTCTTAAACAAACTAAACTGGGAGAGAAGAATGAGAAAAGTCGGATTTCAATTACGACAACGAGACGGGTGCGTGGTGTGCGTAGCAACGACTACTCACGAAGTTTATCTGTCTCCGTGACATCTAAATTTATTGATGTCTCAAATGTATATACGCAGCACACGGTGTACTCATTTCGATATAAATGCGAAGTTTATTGTTAAAGATAAAAATATACTGTTTTCACAAAATTATGCGATGTTTTTAGGACAGACTGCTATATAAGCAGAACTCACCATTATCTTGAGTTTCTAATAGACAGGGTAAGAACTCAAATATTTTGCATCCCATCAGTAAAAAACTCCACACCGTTTATTAGAAGGCTAAACGTTACAATTAGTGACATAAATTGGGATAACATGCATTTTGCTGAGAATAAATGGTGAATTCCAAATGGAAAGGTTACAACGAAATGGTAACTTTTGCGGATGTGATCGAGATCCTTGTAAGGAATATACTAGAAGATAAAGAAGAACAGGCTAGAATTAGAAAACAAGATAAGAAAGAAAACAGCGCAGAACAGAAACTTCATTATCGCTCCAACAAGAAAAGCTCAAAGAGTGAGACTTATGGTAGGATGAAAGATACCGGACCTAGGTCGAGATCAAACAGTAGGAGAAGAAGTCCATTTAGAAGGCGCAGTTTATCCAGTTGTCGAAGAAGTACAAGGCAATGTGTAGGCAACAGCGCTCGTAGGAAAAGCAGCTCACGATGTGGTAGTCAACCCGGAGGTGCAGGGGGTAGAAGATGCTACGGCCGAAATAGCAGAAGCCACTAGAGGCGAAGCTCTGAATGAGACAGAAGGATGCAGTCGCAACCGTCCACACAATACTGTTGAAAGTGATATGTACTGTCGGAAATTGTCATCTTCTCGTACTATATCTAGATCGCGTGATTATAATTCAAGATTATCAAGGGGTAATGGAAGCTTGTGTTGAAGCAGTTCACCTGTTCACCTGTCCATGCATATGAGGAGGCAAATATAGTTTGGTGAAACATTTTGATGATCGAAGAGGATGTGGTGTGTGAGAATTGGGACAAGAGGATGCAAGAAGCTCGCATAACTTAGTTAGATGAATGGACTTGAGTGATGTTTGATCGGGACGACCAAAGCTAGAAAAGGGCAGTTTATCATTGATAGTTTATCATGTTCTTACTGATATTATTCGGTTTAGTAACCATTTGTTCTATTAACTTATTAACTATAGTAATTGCTTGTTTATTTCATTAAATAATTCTGGAATTAGTAGATTCATTATTAAACCTTCCAGAAACGATATGTGAAGTACATTTTCTCAGAGTATTGTCAATGTGACAAGCGTCTAGAATATTCTAGAATGATGTCATGTCAAATTCAGCTGTATAAAGCAGCAATGATTCTAGAATATTGTAATTACTTTGAGGCAAGTTTCATTGAAATCTACTGAGATCCAGGATGACCATCCTTTCTTATAGGCGTTTCTGGTACTCTTTATCATAACAAAATAACAAGATCTAGAAGAAAGATCTGTTGCAAGCCGGATACCATCAAATTTCACCCGATAACAATACTTAATAATAACGAAGAGAAAGTATCAATTTGACCCGAAGATAACACATAAAATGTATTTAACAAACCCGTGACTTACATATGTGCATAAAAAACTTTTACTAGTTATTATAATAGTTATTTAAGTAACAAGGAATGTAAATACATGTTTACATTCAAGGCAAGTGAGTACGAGCCGAGGCGAAAGCTTGTCACTTCCCAAGGATGTTGACAGTCGATACATCCGTTTTACTTATTACATTTTTCCCGCTGCCGTTGTATTATTTTATTGTGGAAATGTCTACTTCACTTCCAACAGGATTTACTCAAAGGCTTTCGGAAACAATAGAAACCATCACAGCCCAATTTGAGAAGAAATCAAAAGAATTATTAGAACATGAAGGTGTTATGAAAAATTCATCTTTTTCAAATTGATCGTTTGTATTAAATTTTACCAAATAACTGGTAATTGTTATTCAATTTTGTTCAATCCTGTGAGAATAAATCAACTTGATTTACTCTTTTTATTTTCCTATGAATGTAAATAACAGTATTTACAATTCGTCATCTAGGAAAAATAAAACAGGAATGATATTTGTCATTTTCATGTAATACAGGGTGTTTCATAATATATTCGCAGGACATGAGGATGTGATAGCTCGTCCAAAAATATGCAAAAAAATTCTTATTAACTTACCCTCTAAAATGCACCATTTTCGAAATACAGGGTGTTGAAATTGAAAAAAAAATAGTTTTTTGCGAATATCTCCGGAACCGTTTATAGTAGTACAGAAAACAGCATTTGTAAGCATCTTCCTCTCATAATAAGCTAAGTTTTGAGGAAGGAAAAAATTTTTGTTAAGTCATAATTGGTGAAGATTTTGAAGGAGTAGTGGTTGTTTTCTCCCCAATTTCTACGCCCATGGAAAAAGAACAAATTTGAGGCGCCCACTTGAACCGCCAATATTTTCTACACAAAAAAGGTACTTTTGGTCGTGAGTTCTAAAGTCGAACGTTTTCGAGAAAAATCAGCTTTTATGTTGAAAAAACACGATAAATTTTTTTAAATACAATTTTTGTATTTATTAATGAAACAACATTTATGTAAACGTTAGAATAAGTAAGAAAAGCTAAAATTGTTTTTTCAACATAAAAGTTGATTTTTCTCGAAAACGGTCGGCTTTAGAGCTCACGACCAATTGTACCTGTTGTGTAGAAAACATTGGTGGTTCAAAGTGGCGCCTCAAAACCGTACTTTTTCCATTGGCGTAGAAATTGGGGAGAAAAACAACCACTACCTACTCCTTCAAAATCTTCACCAATCATAACTTAACACAATTTTTTTTCTGGCTCAAAACTTAGCTTATTATGAGTGAAAAATGCTTACAAAAACAGTTTTCTGTACTATGAACGGGAGATATTCACAAAAAAAACGATTTTTTTTTCAATTTCTACGCCCTGAAACTGGAAAATGGTGTATTTTAGAGGGTAAGTTAATATAAACTTTTTTCATATTTTTTGACGAGCTATAACATCAAGTCCTGCGCATATATTATGAAACCCCCTGTATCTATCTAAGCATGTATGAATTATTTACATTACAACCAGCGGGAAAATGTATTTAAATTATTGGAGTACTCTTCCATCTATTAACGAGGTAGTCGTTATTGTCACGGTGAACATGGAAATACCTAATTTAATTTGTCTCTCCAGATAATTATAAAGTAATTATTGCTGGAGCTTTTGTCAGTGTTCAGTAATAATTGATTCGCACTGTTTTGATAGCGTGTCCATATAATTAACAAATTGAACGTATTTGTACGTTTCTGAGATGTTTTTAAGAGATTATTTTGTGGTATGCTTTATGCACATATTATCTAGATCAAATATGTGTAGAATGACTCAGCTGATAGTCTCTGGGGACGAGGGATAACGGAAGCGGAATTTCAATTAGGGCCACAGTTGTTGTATAAGGCGATTGCGTACCGAAATTAAGAATGACGCGGAGTGCTTACCACAATAACTTTTGGGTTTATAGGCGTAGGATGGCAGCAGTATATTTGAGTGGAGGCTTCTATCTTAAGTAATGTGAATATCTACCCTAACAAAGTTATCCCTTTGAGGAAGATTTTCTTGAAAATTTCTTTGCAGCTATAGAAACAACGCAACATTCATATCAATTTGATTGTGACTGAAAATACTTGAAAAAAATGGAAAAGGTCTGCCAAACGATAGGCTTTCTTATAATACCGATTTAATTTTCTAACCTACCACTACTTCCAGATGCAAGAATTAATTGAGAAAAAAATATGATATCGAAGTCAAATTGGTTTTATCTAATGCAGCAATTACTTGATTAGATGTTCAGCACATTCTGCGAAGCAATTTCTTTTTTAATAAGACATATATTCAGATTTACAAATTGAAATTCTTTAGTGTGGCCAATTTAGTTAAATATGGATATCAAGATTGAGATTATGACACAAATCGACCATAAATAGTTGCTAAATTAACCGCGGTCGGTCAAAGCATTGAAGAGAAAACTTTGAAGTTATTTGTGGTTCAGCTTATGTGTAGAAGAGAAAATAACAAGATGAAATTTTACTCATTCAAAAAAATTCTCTAGCCGAATTTACTTTTGTAACAACATTGTATATAATAAATATTTTGCACCAAAATTTGGATCGACTTTATAATTTGGTGCACTGAAAAATACAAAATAATAGATATTAATTCTATTGATGTTCAATGTTCACCAATACCTATTACCCATGTATATTCTTTGCCTGTAGGGGAGACTGGGGATGGTTGTGACATTTTAATTATTTGGATATATAATAATATACAATAGACAACATATCAGACAAAACTATTCATCTTCTATGCTTTCTTCATCAGTTTCCTGTAATACCATCCTCTTTACTGCTAATTTTCATGCTTGCTTAGTAGCTTCTCTTATCTTCTTGATATTTCGTTTATGTATCTTTCCACAACTTGCATTTTGACTTTAATCCTTTCGTTAACTTTCCCTGTTTGGATTTAATATATTCCTCTAACCTTCGCCCGTAAGGTCTTTCGGTTCACGTAAGTGTCACGTTCGCTTTTTGTGAACGATCCCACTTATTTTCCAGTGTTCAACCTTATCCAATACGAATATCTTACGCCTTACGTCCATTATAAATGATCACTTATTTATCGCTTTTTAACATCACTTTAGTGTTCTCGGTTTCGCCGCCGTTGCCACGTAGCTACTTACCCCTGTCACAACGACCCCGGTCTCCTCTACTATATATAATTCAGAAATAATTATGTACACATATTTGAGTCTTTACCACTGCTGTAACTGAAAACCGTAACTCTATGAAAAAAATGTTCAATGTAAATGTTGTTAGAAACTATCTGTTCTTTAATTTGGCATTCTCAGATTTTCAATTTTCGAAAGAAATTGCCCCTTCTACGTAGGGGACATACACATATCATATATTTCAAACTTTACCATTACTGTAACTCTAAGACCGTAACTCTTTTGAAAAAAAATCAATTTAAATGTTTCCCCTTTCTCATTTTCCAATCTCGACTTTTCGATTCTCGGAGAAACTTTCCCCTTCCACATAGCTAAAACATATTTCAGATAGCAAAGCGGAAACCCATGATTATTCTTAAGAATGTCCAATTTAAGCGTTACCGGATATGAAGTTATCTTTAATTCTGCTGTCTCTGATCACCCCCTTTTGGGTAAGTTTTTGAATAAAGGGTCTAATTTTTTTTAATTGGACCAATTCTCAATTACCCTTTCTCAAATGAAAAAAAAATCATCAAAATCAGAGCACGTTGACTATGCAAAAGTCGCGAACATATTTAAAAAAATGCAGGCATACAGTCTAATTGTATACCTTCTACGTTTGGGAAGTCGGTCAAAAAACTGAACGAATCTAGCCGTGAGGTGAGTTGCGAAAGTCAGAAGCGAAGGAACATTGACTGGCCCGGCATTCTCTCTTTCTAGATCACTGTAAAACTCACCACAATAGGTACATGCAAAAGTGTCGGTCGGATACTTTTTTTCGTATATAGCTCCAATAGCGCGATAAAGAACTTCGTTCTAAAAATGATTTTACTGAGAAAGCCAGCCGAGCTAGAAGATGTGATTGTATAAAATGGAGAGGAAATGGAAACACGAGTATATGAGAGAGACACAATTACTTACGATATTCATCTTGGATATATGTAGTTCATATATGAATATATTTTCATGGAAAAGTTCGTATCTTGGGCATTTTCACTGCGAAAAGAGCAATTTCATCTCATTGTTGTCGCATGTCGCGAATGGATTGCACCTTTTCAGGAGAGCGTAAATATCGCTAGCGAGGATTTCACAAAAGCATAAACAGGAATAAATGGAGCTAGAAATATCCTACAAACGGTCTCATATCCAAGGTATATACACCTATGACAGACTCGATTTTATAAATGTATTGCTAGCTGTGAGTGAGTCTTGTTGAAAGACGTATTTGTTGAATCAATATGTCGGGAATATTTTAGGTGCGCTTTCTTTGAGCACCTTAAAAGCCTCTATTTCGGTTTCACAAATAGTGCAATTCAGTATGAGCAATTATATCAAATATTAGTCACGCCTAGCCATATGGAAATATACCACAAAATATTTCCATAACTATGAATAAGCTACATCTACTTATACAAATCAATAAAAAGTGTCTGTCTGTATTTTTTATTTTTGTAATTTTTGTCTGTCATTTTGTTCCGGCTAATCTCCGTAACGACTGAACCGATTCCGACAGGATTTTCACTGGCAGGTAGCGTGGACGAAACCGCGAGTAACACCTCTATTATTCGAGATATTTCAATCAAATTTTGCACGGGTGTTATTCATACCTTAGGTAAAAGTATTGTCATACTTTCATTGCCCCTGGGACTCTATATGGTGTGTTCCGCACTTGAAAGACTTTTGTCTATTGTATATTTCTGAACTCTACAGCTGGATTTTGATGGAATTTCTATCCTTTATTTAAGTAGAATGATCTGGAAGTGGCTGCATGTGTGACTGAGCCTCTTAGGTGGATGGTTCCATACCTGCAATACCCATAGAAGTATCTTTGAGCTCTATGGTTGAATTTTCTTAGATTTTTTACTATATTTATGAGTAGAGTATCACTGGACTGTTTTGTCAGAATGGGACTTAAAGGTGGAGGGTTCCATACAGGAAAATATCTAAGACCTATGTAGGAGAAATTATCATGCTGTTATCTCTTCCGAAGTTTCGTCTCTTAAGATATTTTTCTTTATTCTTTGCTTATACTGATTCCGCTTCAGTGCCTCTTTCTTCTCTACTAATTTCCTTTTTTGTGCCGCAGTTTCATCACTCTCGGGGAGTCAATGTCAATGATGGATTTCTTCCTGAGAGGTTCTCTTCTAGATATCTTCCTTGGTGGTGCCTTTGGGATAGGCGATGCCATCGATGGCAAAAAATTCACCGGGAACATTTGGAATCATCACCTGAGTCCATAGTTGTTTGCGGTGATGTCACTGGATCCAGCGGCGACTTATGGATGATGGGTTCCACGGTGGCCAAAGGACAGTCAGTGAGGTAATAGAACAAAAATACTAAAAGCTCCTCTATGAAAGGACAAATTCCTGTGCATCGAAACCCCGATTTTATATTCATGGGATTGGCACCCCTATCCCAAGCTTCAACTTAAATCGCTGGTAAATCATAGATTGTCAATGATTTCCCTGGATGGAAAATCATCCATATATCAGCACTTTGACTTGAAATCCGTTTAATTGGTCCAAAGGCGGTCCTATCAAGCGGTTACAGCTTGTTTGAGGTATGTGGCGGTAGCGTTAAAATGATGATGCCACTCTGTTTGTTTTGCGTAGTCAATGCCTTCGATGGATAAATGAGACTGATGGTTGTACGTTATCAAAACTACTTTGTGATGCAAGACATTCAGGAAATTCTCAGAGGTCATCCATCCAGACAGGTGGACCGAAGCAAGGATACAACTTTCCACTAGAACACCCAATAACATCATTCATGCTGCATCAAATCATTTTCTCACTTGCGCTAATAATGCCGACTTGCGTGATAAGTTCTGTTCGATCTCTTGACGTAACTGGGCCTACTAGAGAAATTAATTTTAATGTAAATACAGACAATCAATTAAAATTTGCCGACATTTCCGAGAATAAGTAATGAAAAATATATATCACTCCGATTTCATAAGCCAACATTTTCACTTTTTTTCATTTTTCACAAGATTTGACGTGTTCTCGTAAATAAGTCACTTTTAAACATTCATTTTTCTATCTAACACTGAGTAGGTACTTATCTGTCGGGAAATGACGCTCAGAATCCTAGTGTAACTCTCACAAGAAATATCCAGATTTCTTAAAGTTAAAGTAGACCAAGTCTGTGTTATTCAGATATTATCGTCATTTGGGGAAGGACAGTGCGCTCCGCTGTATATAAATATGACTACATTGGGAAACCGGGGAATCGTCAAATATAAATAAATAAACGGATCATTGTTACCTAATCAGTAAGGCGACTAGAGACCGGCTTCCTTGAAATATTTCACTCCTTTTTATTATTGCAGCATAGTGGAATGTTTCCCGGAGTTTTGAGGTGAGTTTTCACTGAAACAGTTTACTGAAATTGCGGAATGAATCTTAAATCAAGACCGTCCGTTCAAAAGAAGAAATTATAGATCATTTCTAAAAAAGATTGAGCCGACGTTAGCAATTGGTGCACTGAAAAATACAAGATAATAATAACTATTGGTACTGGTAATTTTGAAGTAGTGCAGCTGTAGTTGAATAGAAGAGTTTTGGCATCAACTTCAAAAGTACCAACACCAATAGAGTTAATATTATTTTGTATCTTTGCACCAATTTAACAACATCGGTCCATTAATTTTGGATTCTCATTCTTTCTTATGAACTGAAAGCTCATTCATCCAATCTAAAATCTGGATTTCAAATATGTTTTCTTTCGTATCCATCGAGACAACCTCGCTTACTTATACGATGCCCTTGGGTATTCCCCCAAGGTCAAACTATCCAGTAGCAAGACCTAATGGATATTACCAATTTAGAGTATTAAGACTGTGGAAAATCTGCAGATGATGATGATGCTGTCATGAGAAATCGGAATGAGTCGACCAAATCAAAATTCGCCGTAATACGAGTTTTATACCTACAGACGATTTGGTCAAAATAAAAATATTTTTTATTTGTTTAAATCAACGAATTTTGTTATTGAATGTCACAATATAAACTACCTCTCTCATGTCAACGAGCTGTCAGAATAGTATTTGATTATACAGAAAAACATACTTACGAGGTGATTTTATACAATATGTCGGAACACCCTGTATAAATTGATTTCCAAGATATTACTTGAACAACCGTCAAAAGCAAATCGTGATCAAACTATGATTTCTCTGCCTTTATCCATAGACTTATATACATATTATTGTCGTAAATATTTTATGTTATTTGCTTTTAATCCAATCAACCGACTACATTTTAACGACATATAATAAATGTTATGTTTTGTGCTATACAAGTTTGAAGACCAGAGAAGTAACAAATCACTCAGAAATATCAATCTGAAACTATCTCAAGGACATATTATATTAATAGAGGACTGATATTATTGCATTGAACTATTTGATTATGATAATAATTATTTGTAATATTCGATATAATCGTTATGTGAAATTATTTCCAGAAGAACCTGTACCTACCTGAATATAGACCGGCCATTTTTCTAAGATATGAATATCTGGAAATATGTTACACATCTTGTAGGCCAATAATCGTACATTGTACCTATACTATTTATTTAAACAGAATAAGCAAACAAATCAAACTACTCTATTTAAATATTTCCAATCGTACATAGTTTGCGCTTGGGTAAAAAAGACTAAGGCCCTTGAACCCAAGAAGGCCCTGTTCCAAAGATAATACTCTCATAAGTTCGAATGGGCTTAAATGTCGCGACTATGTTAGGTTAGTACCTTAGACAAAACTGCAGCTGTATATCAAAGGAAGAGGTTGACAGTTTGTTTGTGACATTGCAAATAGTTTGCTTTCAAACATTTTAGTATTTCTGTGGAAAAAACAGCTTTTGTATTTTTTAAAATTCAAAGTTAATTACATTCATGGGCAGTACTGAAAAGGTAAGTGTTGCTTGTATTCATTGTTAATTTTAATCAAAAACAAGTAAGTATCTGGTGAAGTCCCTATAAAGGCCCAACAAACAGGTTCCCAAGATGTCCCGATAATGCTTTGGTTGTTTTTTTTTGTGGTACCACGAAGAATGTGTTAGGCTAACTAAGAACGACTTAGAGGAATTCACAGAGCCTATTAACCTCTAGGGCTTTTGTGAGATCTTATTTCACTGATTTTTCTCTTGGTACAATCATAATACGGCCCGCCAAAATTGTGAAGAAAAATATTTTAACAATATCTTGAAAAAATCTTGATTTCACCAAAACCGATTTTTATCGATGGAATAACGCCTCAAGGTTGTTCTTTATTGATTCTATATAGATTTTCTTTGCTCTGAAGGTAGATTAAGCTCTTCTAAGCCTTAGATGACCCACTGAGTAATTAATGACCGATTACTTTCAAGTCTCATATGAGAGGTTAAATTTTACGTTTATGGATATTTTGTTGGCGATTCTAAAATAATATTGGGCCATGATAAGTTCCTATGTTTCTAAAAATGATTTTTAAGACTAACTGTTGTCTTAAGGCAGCTATCACGTAAATTCGTTTTCGACTGATTTCTTTCAAATTTTAGTTCTCTATGATTGAAAATACCTTCTGTCCAATAGCAAAGATATTATTAAATGAACTTTGATAAAAATGTTTATAAAAATTGAACAGTATTCACCGTTCCATTTTTTTTAATACTTATACAGTTTTGAAGCGTAGTATCTCCGAGAATTTAGTATTATAAACTTATGATTTTGGTGATATTTGGCAACAGAGCTAATGTTGACTGGATAGTTACACACGGTGGACATAAACCGGAAATACTAACACTTTGATTCAAGTAAGATTCATATTATGTGAAATTCACATGAACAAACAATTTATCGATATACCATCATAAGCAATAAAATTATTCACAGACCTGTGACTTCGCAAGCGACTTTATTCACATTTATTGTATATCTACGAAGGGTTGAAAATAAAAATAGATAACAACAGAATAAAATTGTTTGGGAATTAGGAATGTTTACGATTTTCTTGAAATATATTCTTCAAAGCAACACTGAATATTAATTATACATCTTCCGTTCTTCGTCATTTTAGTATTGTTAGGAGAAGTTTGCCAAAATAATAATTTGCAAAGATTATTTATATATTTATTATTTTTATAAGGCTCTAACAGGTCGTGAGTCTCATACCTGCTTGAGCATTTTTTTTATTGATTCTAATCTGACTGCAGAGTTTTAAAACCATTAAATCTGGTATTAATGTTTTTTTCATCACTTCATTCCCTTGACAACCTAGGTATATATAATATTTTACTTCTCACAAATTTAAAAAAAAAAAAAAATTGATGATATTTCCTCTAATATTTGCTATTTCGTGCTATGGAAATTTCCTCCTTTATCTAGTAACTCTTCTGCTAAGCTTTATAACTTGAATTTCTTTGACCCCTTTCTTTCAGGCATAATTTTCTTGTGATGAGATAATGATTTTCTTTTCTCGCCTTATATTAAAATATTGTAGCTTCTTTAGCATTCCCATTTTTATAAATTTACCTTTTGACCACAATTAACTAGACATCGTATTACTCAAATTTAAAATTTAAACGCACCAATGACAGCGCAGTAAGTAATCTTGCATGAGTCAGAAACTTGACAATGCTACGTTGCCCCATTCCATCTATTATGAAAAATATATCAACCTTAGTGTGAAAAATTAACTGTACATGGTCAAAAGTTTTTGGCAGTTATTATGTTTGAAAGCATATAATTTAAGTGAGTACAATAAATAAAAAAATCAAAATATTGTCGTACTCTCTATTGAAGATTTTCTTATAAAATAAATATGTATATAAATATTGAAATATTTTCTAAAAATATTGACACAAAGAACTTCATACTCTTGTCTCTTACAATGTCGCGATAACTACCTTGAAGAAATTGAATCTAATATGTTGATTTCATTTACAAATAAATGAGTAGTATTATGACATTTTGTGTTTCTTAAATACATTTTTTTAAAGACCTTAATTCTGGCCCAAAGACGACTTTTACTTTGTGCCTAGTTAAAGAGGTGAAATATATAAATTATATAGTTTTCACGCACTGCAAATCCTATACAAAGATGGTTGTAAAATTTCAATCTTAATAATAAATGCTCTTGTAGAGCAACACATTCAAGCAGAGTTTTAAGGTGCTCATCGCATCTCCAATATTTCCAAAGAACTTCTGACAATAACACAAATTTATCGGAAATAATTTTCCACGCTCGGAAAAAAGTAAATGATATCCCTTCTTTAAGCATTATCTCTTTATGGCTATGATACCTGAAGGGATTCACCAACACAAAGGGATGTTTTCTTCCCCATCAAACGTTTCGGCAACTTTTATCCATCCTGCAGGAAACCGGTGCAATGTAGAGTACCTAAAAAAAACTGAAGCCGTTTACAGCAGGGGTGAATGCGAGTCTTTATGGTCGAAAAAAGATAATAGGGCCTGTTGAGAACAAGCTGACTCCCTTTAGAATTGCGCATTCAAGTATATGGGTCTTTTGTACCTGTCTCACTTTTATGTCGAGTTTTGTAGTAATTTGATAAACATTCATCAGATTGGGATCTTCATGGTCACAGATTTTCATTAATGGATAAGGCATATGCATCTACTGTATGATTCAAACTATAAATTATTCAAGCAGTATCCAGGAAAACCCTCTTATTCGGAGAATTTATAACACAATTGTTAGTAAAATCTATTTAGGGCTGAAATTTCAGTTTTCACTTTTCACCAACTAGTCTTAAAATAATAATCAATAACATGAATTGGTCGTGGCTCCTATTTCCTAAATATAATTGAGAAACTCAAACAAATTTTGACATATAATATTTACAACCTGATGTGTTGATGAAGATAATTATAGCTTGTTTCACGAATGTTGGCGTCTGTCATGAAAACAAGAAACATGGATCCATTGAATAGATGAGAGTAAATCAGTGGCGTAGCGATTTTGAGAAAAGATATGGTAATACAATTTTTTTATACGCCTCAAGGAATTTCATATTACTAGGGAGGAAAAAAATCGATTGATTAAATAAGCACATAATACGAAAGATTTATTATCAACTAAAATGCAGAAACAGAAAATACCTACAAGTATATTGCTTCAGTTACGAAATAAAAAAATTATATGAAATGTCACATTGACTTTGTGACGCCTATGAAATAAAGATTGTGTTGCTTTCGGACATACGTACAGCGCCCTACCATTCTATTGAAGGAGATAAGCTTGAAATACTGATGTCGTAGCTTAGATCGACAAACATAGTAGATAATTTCAAGATAATGAGAGATGCAATGAGACGTATAGCACAGCTTACCCAAGCTGTGCATATAGCGTGATGTACGTAGCTCGTGAATGATTGCACACAATATAGCCGTCATTCGTGAAACAAACTATACGCTTCATAGTTGCTAGTAGGAACACAGAAAACCATAGAATACGCATTTCAAACCAAATAATTCTATTAGAACTGACATGCTACAATTATGTTACTTTAAAATATCATATTTTGTTGTAAATTAGTGTGGTTCAATATCGATGAATTTCCACGTTTGTAAAAATATTGTCACACAAATCATTTCTATTATGGTACTCCTTATATAAAAAAAGTATTCGGTATTTCAATCTCTCACATAAAACAACTCCTTGATGCATTCCTATGTAATCAAATTTCCAGGATATTCATTTGTTAGGTATCCAGGTTTTCTCGTTTCCACATTTAACTATATCTCTCAAGTTATAGCTCTAAGGGTTGATTTCATAATGAACCCTTAATTGGAGATTAGTTAATTCTTCAATTTATTCAACTTGTATCTCGATGACGGAATAAAAAGAGTGCATTTTTCCATAACTTTTGCGACATTAGTCACCTTATCATTCGTTCTTTAAAAGTAACATTAAATTATATGACCAACCAGAAAATTTATGAAATTTTTAATCTAGGATTAAAATTATTAGAAGATTAAATTTGATTATGAAATCGACCCTAACAAATTTAAATTTGCCATTATCTCAGAATAAATAATCTGAAGCCCACAAGAGTTATTGTGATAATATTATATATAATTTATATTACATTTCTGAGAAACGATACTGATCAGAATGAAAAATTATCGTAACTTATTCAAAAGAGTAATTTGGACAATCAAGGAACTTTTAGCAGATGAAACAACAATTTTTAGGTTCACTTAATACTTATGATCTTAAAGAAATTATATGTCTAGATTAAATATAATTTATCTTCTTAGAGTCAATTGCTAAGAGCTATTTTCTGTACTAATTGTATTTAACAAATTACTTTACCTGGCAGTTTGAACCTATTGCAGGACTAACACAACGCGCACTGACAAATGACTTTTGTAACATAAAATTTGCTTGCGAGCTCACCTTATCTAACCCCATGAAATTTAGACATGGCACTTATTATATACTGTTAATAGCAGCTGTAATATCGTGTAATCGTATAATCTGTTCATATCAATGGAGAAATTTAAAGTTTAAATTCCAAACGGCAATTGTGTCAGTGATCACAAATTACTATCATAGAATTTTGAAATGAATGCCGCTGAATTTACATTATAATCTTGCTAACCGAATATCATTAGTATTTAAATCAACTTCACGCTTTTCTGATCCACTGGTGCATTCTGAACCATTTCAGAATTTGTAACATAATACGTATCTACATATGTAAATTATTTTTACATTTCCTCTAAATCTTAAGCGTATTCTTCATATTATATAAATAATGACATTAATTGAGCGTTCAGACAAATTATCCCAGAAAATGGACTAACTCAATGTTTGTGAAGCTTTCCATATCTTGGAACCAAAAAATAAAAATACCGAAGATAAACTAAGGTGCAAGAACATATTATTTCTTCAAATATAAAATTATTTATATCGAATGAATATAGGTATGAAAATAAGTTGACTTTGTTACATCCGGGTTAAATGATAATAAATATTATATAATATTATACCTACCCATGGGATAAAAGACTTCAATCATCTAGCTGCTTGAGTATATATATCTAATTTTTTATGGTTCTTTTCGCATTCACTAACCTAACCTAACCTAACCTAACCTAACCTAACCTAACCTAACCTAACCTAACCTAACCTAACCTAACCTAACCTAACCTAACCTAACATAACCTAACATAACCTAACCTAACCTAACGTAACCTAACCTAACCTTTTTTGAATTTCACACATCACTAACACAGCTTACCATTCAAGACGTGAACGATGAGCGTCTTGGGATTAGCATTTGAAGGGTTGCATGTATATTTTCCAGAATCTGCATCCCTTGCCTTTTGGACTAAGAGGTAGCTGACAGTGTTGTCTCCTTTCTCTGTGATAACGCTCACACCACCTCGTGGAGAATCGTAATTTATTTCCTAGAACAAAATGAGAATTTTAGTTTAATTCAATCAGATGGTAAAATTAGTAGAGCAAATATGACAATATCAGTTAATCAGTATCACGAAACCCAATGTGGGACTGTTCATTTATATATTATTTTCTATTAGAGTCATCATCATTAGAATATATCATCAGAAGACTATCTTTGTGATTACTTTTGCTTCAAAATAACTTTTCATTAACATTGTACGCTAATTATGAGTCTCTGTTCCATTAAATTTATCTGGAACACCTATTATTTTCAACAATCACCTACGCACTTTTTATTTTGAACCAAAATAATGCTAGGGGTCAAAGGGGGCACCGTTTGGTTAAGTGCATGTCCAGCAATGGAAAAAGCCTTGAACACTTGATTTGTTCAAGAAAGGGCTATAGGTAAGTCGAAAATTAACATCAAGGTATTTCAGTCTTTCAAAATTCATTTCTCTCATCTCTGTAACAGTATATCTTTTGGTGAGTCTTGCCAAATAAAACTGTAGCTCATTGTAATGAAAAATCAACGCCGGGCCGAAAAATTTGTTAAGAAATAATAACCTTCATGCCATCTGCTAATGCATCTGGGTTCCATATCTAAGTGAAGACTGCTTGTTGAATATATTCATTCCACAAAGGATAATAAAGTATTGATTTATTTGAAATAAAATAGTTGACATCTACCTCCAGTATATCCAGAAATGCCATATTTTTGAAAATATTTCAGCCGAGTAGCCCCTATTACTTTAGTATAAATAAGATCCAATGTGTGTACATCTGAATATTCTCCAACATTTCACTATATTAATCTAGGTACCTGTGTCAGGGGTCATAACTACATTTGTAAAGCCAGGGCTATGAAAACTGTAAGAAACTACATTTTCTTTTTATACTGAACTATCAAAATGATAACATACTTGTTTTAGAGAAGTCTACTTAATGTACAATTTTTATACGCTTTAGTTCTAAACTGGAGGAATCAATAAGTGTACCTTTTTAGCCGTAACAGGTTCTATCCAATCAACACATTTGATCATAACATAGCTACGTTTGATATTGATATCGACGAATTAATTCTCAGAACGAGAATTAATTAGCATTTCAGGACTACAAACGGTATAGTTATTATACAGGGTTCCCCATAATAGATCACCCATTTTATATTATTAATAAATTCCCTACGAGATAACTAAATACGTTGTTCTCTGTGGAATTATCTTCTGTATTCCTTGGGATTTAAGTAAATTATTAATCAAGTAGGCGCCTGTCACAAATAAATTTTAAATTCATAATTTCGTGGAACGTCATTTTTCTACGAGAAGTTTGTTAGTTTTCATCAATAATTATTTAATTTATTTGCTTTGAGACATTATTTCAACATCCGTTTGAACTTTCATGGATTACTCAGTCCAACAACGTGTGTTTTGTGTAGAAACTTACATAAGAAGAGGATGAAAATAACCGCGCTGTAACAGTAACATCCGAGCGCTACGTTAATATGCTAGAAACATTTCTTATTCCAGAATTAAATAGACGAGGATTACTAAACAATGCCTTACTATTCCAACAAGACGGGGCAACAGCTCATACCGCCAGAAACTCAATGAGGGTCCGGCGAGAAATGTTTAATAGCCGAGTAATTTCTCGATTCGGAGATTTGCCTTGGCCTTTGAGGTCCCCCGATTTGACAGCACCCAATTTTTTCCTGTGGGAATATTTAAAAGCCAAAGTGTTTGCGACTCGTCCAGGTACAATCGAGGAACTGAAAGTCAAAATTCGTGAAGAATTTGAAGGAATAGACGAAGGTTTGCTATGCCGAGTAATGATACATTTTTTTATAATATTGAAAAATGTGTTGAAGTTGGTGGAGGTCGCTTAGAAGACGTGATTTTTAAAAGTTAGAATTAGATTAGCCAAATATTTATAAGTTATTATAAATCTCAGAGAGTTAGCTATAATATAGTAAAATAAAAAGTTTGTTTTGTTAAATAAAAAAAAATTATTCAAATATTAAAATGGGTAGTCTATTATGGGGAACCCTGTACTTATAAATTAGATGGTGATACTGTTTGAATATCATCCTGGGATTTATCAAACGAGATGTCATAATACATCTAAATTTGTTTATTCTCAGGCAAAGGGCCCTTGAAGTTTGTTGGTCTTGGATATCTTTTATAGCCTAAATTTTGCCATAAAATCTTTTTGTTTGACAGAATTAATAGTTTCAGTAAATTGAATTTACCGTGTTCCAAAAAATGAAAGAGAGTCATCTTATCTCCTGTCATTTGGAATGAGAATTTAGGTCACCAATAAAGCTATTTATTTGCCTATAAAACTGCCTAAAATGGGAGAGAGAAAGTATCGGGTCCAACATCGAATGCTTGTATATAAACATTGCAAATATCCATAATATATGAGCTATCACTTTATGACTCCCAAATTGCGTGTTTTTTTTATTTGTTTATCACTAAACGGTATAATAATAATAATAATAATAATGATGTGACAACATCTATATTGCAATAAATATACTTACATATATAATAGCCGAGATTCGTTATAGAAAATGAGATAATTGTACCAGCAGAGCTCTTGTCTCGAATGTTCCGTATATTCTTATCACTAAGGTAAAGTAATGCAACGGGAATTTATATTAAACTGGGTTGGATTTATTTTCAGTTATTTATTAACACTAATAACTACACGACTATATACACATTTATATTCACAGCATTACTTAGCGCTTAGTGCTCTATTTATATTCACTGTTCTATGCACTAGTGTATGAAGACACTCAACTCAACTGTCTATGACTGACTGACTCTGTGATTGACGCGGTTATTTATATATCTAACCTAACCTCCTATCTCGAAGCTTCGAGTTGTTCTCGTCTGTTCCATTTCCCACATGTTATTTCTCAATACACTCCTTCGAGAACAGTCCAGGACCTATTCTCGAGTCCTCTGATGTTTCTCGTGTGTTTTGGAATGTGTGTGGGTGTATTTCATTATTCGGGTGAGTCTTCACGTTACAGTAATTACAAAGACAAGGTCATGTAATTATAAAGAAATGAATACATTCTCATCAAAAAGTCATCTTCAGAAATCTGATAATATTTTTATCATTAGGTAAATTTTATTATTAAATTATCTCATATTTAAAAAGAGAGGCAAGGTAGAGATTTGAACTAATATCTAATGGATTGATAGTTGAACGCTCTACAGCATTGTGTGAAGACGCATTGAAAAAATGTTGGATTTCTTTGAGCCCGATCACTCATATCCTCACAGAACGTCGATCATGATCGGATTCAGATATTCGTGTGTAATGATTCTTGTTTCACGATACAAGTCCCAATCATGAATAGTTTTCTCTCGTTTATTAACAAAGGCTTTATCAAGCGATGCTCCTCCCATTTTCATGCAATTACTTCAAACGTTACTCAAGAAGTAACGATACCAGGATAATTGCCTCCCAGCCCCAGGATAAGGATAAGAACTATTCATACAATATGAATGACTCTACTGTAGACATTAGATAATACAGTTACCGTGTCTACCAACTGTGACATCAACTAATCGGTGAGTGCTAGTACTCCATCCTGCATTGGATCACATCATCGTTGATAGGTGCAATATGATTGAATACATTTCAATACATATACCTACTGCAAACTTCTAAGCCTTTTACTTTTATTTCATTCGGAACACATTACAGTTGAGTCAAGTGCAAGATCGCCGATTTTGTTCTTGTTAAAAACTCATCAGAAACACATTTATTACTCGAAGAAGTCAAAGCCCCGTTGAGAATTTAAAGAAACATAACGCGGTAGCGAGTTTCTAACAAGAACGAAATCGGCTATCGTACACTTCACTCAACTGTAATGTGTTTCGAATGAAATAAAAGCAATTAGGTTAGAACGATGATGTAATCCAATGCTGGTTGGAGTATTAGTGCATGGAGTAGTTGTTGTCATCGTTGGTAGGCACGGTAATTGTATTACCTAATATCTACTGTTGACTTACATTCATTCATATTCTTTACAATTCACATTAGAAATCTTCACATCCTTGCATTTTGTTATCTAAAAAGAAACTATTTCCATTTTCACTGGATAAAACTCAACAAATGAAAAATCTATTGTGGAATTCTATTCAGATAAACACTATTGATTTATATTGTTGTCTATCTTACAGGTATACGACTCTGCCCATTATTTACCTCTAAAAGCTTCTTTTCATCTCCTCACTTATCCAGATGCGTCCTTTGCTAAAACTCTTATAAGTTTACTATTTTATAGGCTGTTTGTGCAGTAGCTCCCAAACGACTAGTGTAGGTACCTATTTCAAGCAGTAAAAACCCTATATAGCTGTGCATCGCTTCCTCCATTACCTACTGGTAGAGATAAGGTGCTTCACACTATTATCAACCTAATTCCATAGAGTTTGGAAGCTTAAAAATGGCCAGCCTTGATATAAGACTTGAAGAAGCAGCGAGCGTGGCAATTTGCTGAATTTACACTTTTTTAAATTAAGTTTTTGCTATTCACTATTAAGAGTTTTGGGCATGTTCTGTTCTGTTGACTTGGATACATTTATAAATCTGCTGAATCTGATAGAAGTGATCTTGGCTATATGGTTAAGGCATTACCTATAGAAGTGTAACTAAAGTGCATCCACGAAAGTTTTAAGTTTTCGATAAATAATAACTTTCGATAATGTCTATGTACAGGGTTATACATTATATTTTGACACCTACCAACAGCTCTTATTACGAGTTATAGAAAGAAACTTTAAAGACAAAAGTTTTAGGTTCTTTCATATAGAATCTTTTGGTAAAATAAAAAATTTACTTTACAATATTGTAAAAATTAATTGAGTCATAGTTTTTTCAATGGAACACCCTGTATATTATTAGCTCAAATGAAAGATCTCTTTGTTTTGATTTCAAATATATATAATTTGTTAGCATTTGGTTCAGCCACTTTTGAAATATTTGAGTTTCAAACAAGTGAAATTTTTGAAAAAAAATTAAAAATAGTTTTTATTGGGCATTTAAGATTTAAACCGTACCGATGAGTACCTACTATTGCTATCCTTTTCTCGATTTTAACTATACTTATGTATATGTGTTTGCCACCAACAGCAATTCCATAACAAATTACTGTTTGTCTACCACAACACAAAATTAAACTTTAAATTAACAATAACGTCTGACGTCTGACAATTGCGACATAACCATAGACGATCTTCCAGAAAGTACCTATATACCAGAGAACGAGACGTATATATACGCTCCATGCTCGTGCGTAATTCCAGTGACGGATCCCATTGTCGTTCCATGTCGACATTATAATGATCTTGATTTAATAAGATTGAATGAGATAATTATAATTACCAATATTGGATCACACTTGGAGCTTAACAGGCGGCGAGATGTCTGCGATCTAAGTACGAATTCGAAATTTCAAGTCTCTAGACCGTATGGGGCCTGAGAAATCGCTGCGGAGTCCATTGATACAAGAACCGAAAGTAATAAAAACTATTTAAAAAATACATTAAGCTACAAACGTCTACATTTTCGAGGCAACTTGATAATATTGAAGCATCAAACTGTAATATTGGGTGATGATCTCCAATTGTGGAAAAATAAGTTATAAACTCAAATAATGCAAAAGTGGCTGAACCAAATGTCAACAAATTATATATATTTAAAATCAGAACGAAGAGATCTTCCATTTGAGCTAATAATATATAGGGTGTTCCAATTAAAAAAAATATGTCTCAATTAATTTTTACAATGTTGTAAAGTCATTTTTTTATTTTCTCTATTACCAAAAGATACTACATGAACGAACATAAAACTTTTCTATCTAAAGTTTTTTTCTATAACTCCTAATAAGAGCTGTAGGTGGGTGTCAAAATATAATGAATAACCCTGTACCTCTAAGAATAATAGAGCATGAACACTTCCGATGAGTTAACTGAACCATGTGTTTATTTACAAATAAATATTTTTTTACGAAAAAGGGGTCCGAAGAATACAAAATAATATTAATTCTATTGGTTCTGATACTTTTGAAGTTGGTGCCAAATGTTTTCGATCCAACTACAAATTCAAAATTAACAATACCAATGAAATTAATATTATTTTGTATTTCTCAGTGCATCTACTAATAAATAATGTTTTATCGTTTTATGATGTTTTCCTTTTATAGTACGATTTCACTTTTTGGCGGATGCACCAATACTGGCATTTTACATTTTTCGTTAGGTGCACAAAAATCTTTTCAAATTTGAATAACCTGAACTGAAAAGATATGAGATGAAAGATATACTCAATATTCTATGTTCAATATTTCGAAGTTGATGATGGATGTCAATTTTTATAACTCCCTTAAACAGCAACATTTTTTTTTAAACTATCCATAATATCGTGTCCATGGAAATGCCTACATATGAACATAAAAATCGGAGCACGGTTACTATGCGAAAAAAGCAGACAGTCGAATTTCTCCTCCGTTTGGGAAGTCGGTCAGTAAACGAATGTGATAAACGGGATTAATCTTGGGGAGCAAATTTGAAAATTAAAAAGAAAATTATCTTAAAGCCCACCATATTTAATGAAGGGTTTGTTATGAGTAATCCAAATATATTTATTTTTGACCGACTTTCCAAACGGAACACTGCATTCTTTTTTTATTTTATTTTAAATTTATTTCAAATAAATGATAACTTTCCGAGTCAAGGCAGTAGTAATGTTGAAATATGTGTGTTTCCGCTATGTGAAGGAGGCCAATTTTTTCAAAAATTAAAAATATAAGACGGCCAAATTAAAGAAGAGATGAAATGTAGCATCATTTAAACAATTAAACAATTAAAAAAAACTGTTTCCGAGTTACAGCAGTAATAATGTCTGAAATATGTGTATTTCCGCGATGTTTTGAAATCTCTAAATAAGTATAACCAAAGTATTATCTTCATTGGTTAACGATAATTATTCCACTAAAATTACAAAATTTTGTTACTGGTACTTTTGAAGTCTGTCAAAAAAATTCACTCACACCACATTTACTTTTTAATATTAAATTTTTTAAAAACGTAATGCTTAGCTAAAAAATAAATAAGCTAGCAGTAGAAAATACCATATTCCAATTGCAACAAAAACTATTCCAATTCTCCTTATCTCTTATCTTGAATATCATCTAAGACTCTATTTCTACCCTTTTCTGACATAAACGGTGAGCTATATGTTAAAGTGATTTATTTACCAAGAATCTCATCCAGGGACAATAATAGATCTAACATGTCACAGTCGAAAACTATTCCTATTCCCCAGAGTTCTCTCATATAAATGTTTCATATCCAATTTTCTCAAAGACATAATATTTAACGGCTCACACTCATTGCCCCGTGTCATTGGAAGTTTGAATTCAATTTTACAGAAGAATGAAGAAGCGCTCAGACATCTAAAATGTCGCAGTTGGTATTATGAACTCAACATTCCTCTTTATTAGTCAGAGTTTAAGTTGTGAGACGACGATGATGTATATATAATCTCTTCTGTGTCGCCAAATTATATATTACTCTTCTTGAGTTTGAGTTGGGTATTAGGGTATTACTTTCATCCCTTATTAATTTCAATACAGCTGTTATATATATATATATGAGCAGTTTCTTTGTATGACCGAAAAAGAGGCTTAAAGCATTGCAAGATATAACGAGATAGAGAATGGTTAATATAGTGGTTCTTAAAATATAGGGCGCGCCCCTAAAGGGGGTGGATTTACATTATTGGAGGGGGCCGCACTATAGATTGAAAATAAAATTATAATGATAAAATGCTTTGAATAGATGAAAGAGAATTTTTCATGAAATGTTATTTATCAATGACAAAGAAACACTACCAGGAATAATGATCTTGTTTTTCGGTGCACAACTTCTCTAAATTTGGATTTATGTTAGGGATGACCACTCTGAGTTAATTTTCTACATGTCTAAGTTTATGTTCGTATTTAGATTTCAAGGTAGCAAGTGTAGAAAAGCCAATTTTATAAAGAGAAGACGTTGGAAACTACAATACACATTTTTCGATTAATTTTTTAAGCAATAACTGATTTTTTTTACAAAATATGCTGATATTTTTACTCTAATCAAATATATTGACGTGTTTTCTTTGGAGCTGACAGAGTAACTTATGTTTTTCAAACATACCTACTTAA
Organism: Crioceris asparagi; assembly: GCA_958507055.1. Taxonomy (NCBI): domain Eukaryota; kingdom Metazoa; phylum Arthropoda; class Insecta; order Coleoptera; family Chrysomelidae; genus Crioceris; species Crioceris asparagi. Next base: position 125,712,801 of record OY293826.1, read on the forward strand.
TAAGAAAGCTTCAACAAAAATAATTTATCGTAGAAACTTATTGAATACTCCCACCTTACTCAAAACATATCGCTATTTCTATTCTTATATATATCTCACTTAATATTAAGCTAGCAGTATTGTCCGTAATTTCAAAAATTGAAGAGTTATAAATTTTATTTTTGCGTACTAAATTGGCACTTGAATTTAGTACACTAAATTTTTTGATGTGTGCCACATTTGTTGTGCTAGCTTAATGGACCTAGGATGAGGAATAAAATAGCAAAGACTGATGCTCAACTCCCACATAGAACAGTGAACATCCTTGATCTTGGTCTGTGGTGGTCTGGTCTTTTATGACGTTAAAAACTTCAATAACTACTGTCAAAACTATGTTTAGTCCATGACTTAGCTTCCCAATGTATCATGTAGTGCGTCCAGATAATTTCTGAAGATGCCGTAAATCGCTTGTAAACTGTTGTATTTACCAGAAATGGCTTGAGCTCCATTGGTGCAATTCGCAATAATATTTTTCCATTGCAAATTCGTATTAATAATTTGTAGTCTTGAACATTTCCGTGGCTCTCGTTCTTCTCTGCTTACAAAACATTAAATTCGCACATATTCTATAACCTTGAAAAAATCTAAAGGGAATCACTACAGGAGTGAGTTGCTTGAATTTGTATCAAACAATTCTTCGCTAAGCCCAGATTCGAAGAAAATTCGGTTATTTTTTATCAAATTGGAGAATCCGCATTGATTTTTGTCAAACTGGAAGTTATACATTTCTAAAATAAATATATTTTATCAAAAATTGGACCGACATTATTAGTTGGTTCCGAAGGTCTTCTTTATAAAATACAGTTGCAAAACTTCAAAAACACCAGCACCAATAGAATTAATATTATTTGGTATTTCCCAGTGCACCAACAAATAAAGTCTGTGCAATTTTTGGTAAAAAATATTTATTTCACACTTTTGCTTGTACTTTTTATTATTCAGATATTTCAAAACATCGCGGCGGAAATACACATATTTCATACTTTACCACTTCTGTAATTCCAAAAACCGTACCTTTCTTTTGAAATATGTCCAATTTAATTGTTGCTACATATAATATCTTCTATTATTTGGCCGTCTCATATTCTTAACTTTCGAAAAAATTGCCCTCTTCACATGGCGGAAATACACATATTTCATATTGGTGTAACTCGTAGCTATTTTGAAAAAATGTTCATTTTAAACGTTTCCGGGCATGGTCTTATTTTTAAATCTGCCGTTTCAGGGTGGTTTCTAGAGTGAAGGAGATTTCGGAATTGTTTTTTTCCTAAATATCGGACCATTTCTCTCTTGTTTCAAATGGAACATAAAACCGAATTGTATACCTCCTCCTTTTTTGGAGGTCGGTCAATAATTAGAAGCGAATTTGTAATTTACTCTTATTTACATTTACATACCAAAGCCCATTTCCCTATATCTATCTTAAAGCTTCATAGATATTTAATTGCTAGTAAGTAATGATACCGGATATTTGATAATCTTTTCATCATTTCTCTGCAAAATAATAGTTATTCGCTGCCATAGTCTCCTATATGACTTTAAAATATAATTATAAAGCTATGTTATTAGAGCGTGATCTCCACCATCATGGAAATGTGTACATTATGCTCTCAAACTCAGCGTTGCATATTCAGCAACACTTCGTCCGCATTGATTCGGATAATATCATAAAAGACTCTCTGACCGCCGGTTAATATATTCAAAATTAAACATAAAACGCTTTGCATAACAAAATTATTCCAAGCAATCTTTGAATGTGTAATGCTCGCTCCAACTCGCCCATCGAACAAAATACCTACTACCATCAACCGTTCTGTATTGCGAATAATTGTTGCGGCAGTAATGTCACTTTGACTACCATTGTTGTTGTTATAATATCCATTAACATAATTAAAATATGGATGTTCAACTCTGTACGGAATTTTTGAATTGTATAGTAAATTTAGGAATAGCGCTGGGTCCATAGGAGAACAAAAAATATGCGATATTTAGTCGAGATTGTATTACATTAATATAATTATTAGTTTAAATGAGATAAATATGGAAATAGTTACTTATTATACAAGGGAAAAAAGTAATAGATTTTAGTTCGAGGTTGTGTTGTGAAATATTTGCTAATAACATGTTATGATAGGTGTCAACTTTGTGAGCAGACTGTAATTTTGAGGCATTCATTAAACATGGTATCTAGCTAAAAAGTAAATTTCCTCTTATTGTTTTTTTTTTCTCTTCTTTTTAATATACATGCGAACTGCAACAGTAGCTGAATTCAATAGTTCATCGTTGTTCATAATCATATTTGACGAAGTGAAAACAACGCGCTGGCTTGGCCTTGTAACCCTAACGGTTTGGACCGATTCCAAATGAACTCTCCCTAACAGCCTCGGGCCAAGTGAATCCCTCGTGTATCATGGGCTTAACAACTGATATTGGCTTCGAGAATATTCTCTGATAAAATGTGTTCTTATGCCTCATGGAAATGATAAATATAAAGAGAATTATGACTGTGAATATGTCTGGAAGTGTGTTCATATAAAATACAAATAAATAAATAATAAAATGAAAATACAACAGAACTATAAAAACAACTACAAATGTAAAGATCATCATATGATATAAAAAAATATTAAATATTAATACAGGTATTATATAAGTAATGAAGTAAGTAATATACCTAAATTAAAACTTCAAATTATTTAAAATCCAGCTCTTAATATGAAGTTTAATGATGATGATGATTATCTGATCTATTTTAGATATAAACTAGTTTTGGCCAATATTTAATTTTGTTTTATTTACTGCAAGTGATTTATGTCTAGAACATACAGTACAGTATATTTTTGATTGATATTCAACAATTGTTTCTCACTAGAAAGGTTGTGTTGTTCAGGCTTTTGTAATCTTAAAATTTTTAAGACATAATGACTGTGTTATCCTCAAATGATACAATAACACCTGATACATTAAGTTGCAATAATCCATTAATATAAGCATTAAATTATAATGGACGCAAAATTTTACATTGAGGAACTCCACAAGTGACTAAGCTTTAAAAACTTTATATACCATGCATGAAAACACTTTGAAATCTTTTCGAGAGATAGTTTTGCAACAAATTATTAACAATCCCTCTTATACCAAGATCACTCAATATAATTAACAGTAGTTCATGTAACACCGCCGTGTCAAAAGCCTTCGGTAGAACCAGAAATACAGATATTACCGATCTGCTATTGTCAACTTGATTACAAATTAAGTTATTGACATAATTTAAAGTATCATTGGTCGATTTTTTTTTAATCCTAATCATTCTCACTTCCTCTAGAAAATCATTGAGTCTTATGTGAATCACTTTTTCTGATATCTTAGTTAAATTTGATAATTGGGGTATTGATATCTAATTACTTCTTGATTTATGATCACCAGACTTATATATTGGTAAAACATCCGCTCTCTTAAAATGATTCAATAAGTGTAGAGCAAAAACAACAACATCTAAAAAAATCCCGATGGCCTGTAGTCAGCGGAAAGGTAAATTTTTCAAAATGCATTGAATTGAAATTCTAACAACCTTTTCTTTGGTATACCTACATGTTATTAAATAAAATTGTCATAGCCTTGCGGTTAGAGGTTTTTGTTTGGGCTGTTGAATATAAAGCAGACAGGGTTCGAGTCCACTTCAAGGCAGATTTTTTTTTCGTCTATTTCTTTTCAATAAATATGCTATATATTTTTTTAATCAGGGTCTATATTAAGATCTCCAAAAAATGTACAATTACATCAAATTTATATTGAGTGTTCATGTTTTATCAATATTTGTTATTTTTCTTTATTAATTTTTATTTTTTTACCTGTGTATTTTATGAAAAATTGCTTTGAACAAAAGTTGTAGGTACTGATTATATCTATAACCTAAAATTATTTTTAATAATATTTACACTACTGCTCTTTTTTGATGATTTTTTTAAATGTTTGAATGGTCGCCATATTGAAACTACTTACCCGATATTGCCCAATAACGAACTCGACCGAGATATTTGAGAGATTGATTTTTGTAGCAAATTTGAACTTGATACCTGCAAAACTGCGACCTCTATCGTGTTAACAAATTTCGTAATATCCCATATATATATATATATATATATATATATATATATATATATATAAACTTTTGAACCAAATGTTTTTTTGGACTAACTTATAGACATATAACAACATGCCGTTGAAATTATTTCGAAATTCAAAAGTGTGAACGATCGCAATAGGTATATTTCTATAAGAAATTTACCTAAAAATGTGACCAAGTGCGAATCGAACTCGCACATGAAGGGTTCCGTTTCACTATCTATCTATTATTGTTCATGAGATACAGATAGCTGACTGACGGACAGAGGGATGGACTTCTTTTATTATATCTCTATTTATCACGATTCTTAAAATTAATCCCCTGACTGACGAACGGACGGACAGTAGAGTCTCAAGAATATAGGGTACCGTTTTTACCAATTTGGTACAGAACAATAAAAATGTAAATATCTACTATATAATTACTAATTTCCCGTACAATCGATTGAATACCTGATAATATAAAAGCCGATCCATGGCAAGTTGGAGCTATATTGGAAAATATTTTACTCACAATTACAGCCTTCCTATGAAACGCAATTACCGAAGTTTGATGCTGTCCTATGATGAACAAATTAAAAGTTCTGAGCATCAGAAAGTTGAGAATATAGGAGCAAGGGAAAAACAAATATTCCCATTAGAATGATGATCGTATAGTTGTTGATTAGACTTGGAAGTAGACAGATGGATATTTTGTGAAACTAATAGTCACGAAATTTTGATTAATTCATTGAAAATATATTGGTGAATTGAAAAGTTCGAAAAGATATTAAAGTGAATCGCTACTTGTAGGGATGTAGCCGACAAAATAAATGATTTGATTATTATTACATATTACCTAGATGTGTATGAAATAATTGACCTAACCGAACTTTTGATCTACAGCGTAGTAGAAACTAATATATAAGAATGCAATTAGGTGTGTTCACGAATCTATGTCATAAAATGGAAGCAGAAGATCAAAAATTTAACATAGATAGTGTAAGTTCATTCACCTGAAGATAATAAACAAAAACAAGAAAGAAAATCCTTCTATAACCAATTCCAGAATAAAGTTCAATCATTGTCATGTGACTCAAACTGAAAACAGAACTGAAATCAACCTAGTAAGAGAGGTGGATAGTGTAAATCCTTCCTGGGAGAAATTGAAGATCAAAATTTAAGAAGCCGCATAAGAAGCTTAGACATCTGTACTATATGGCCCAAGAGTAGATATAGCCACAGGTAGAGATACAGAATTCGTACCAACAAGCAGCTCGAGGATCTATATGGAGATTCTGATATTGTTTGAGAAATAAAATCAAAGCGCCTACAGTGGGCGGGACATGTGAGAAGACTACCAGATTGTCGCAGAGTCAAACTCTCTTGGCAGGAAGCACCGGTTGGTTAAAAACCAGACAGACAACAATGGAGGATTATTGTGAAGTAGGGCAAAGAACAACCCAGGGATGTAAGCCACGGAGAGAAAGAAGATGCGCTGCCAAATCATATGATGTCAGCCCAGAAAATGCATGATGATCTCAAAAATGTCATTAAGGAAATTTTAGTATTTTTACATGGTTTTGGTTATGTTGAGATGCAGGTAAGGGCATAGACGACAAAAGCAAAAAGAATAGATGCTTAAATGAGACGATATAACGAAATGAAAATATTAAAATAAAATATAATTTAATTACATCACTGTAGGATGTGTTCTCTAAGACTTCAATTGAATAAATAAATGAATAAAACTTGTAATATTCTTTTTGTAATATCACCGAAACTACTTTTTAGTATAACTCCCAACTAGATGCTCAGTGCTGTTCTGAATCATGTTTAGTTTGGATGACATCATGCATTTAGTTATTTTACGCAATGAACACTTAATAACATCCAATTAAACAGGTGAATAAAGATGGACTGATCGAATTCCACTATCTACTGCTAACTCTCTCAAATTTATTCATGATTATATGTCTTTCACTCAAATTTTATGTTATGAGAGTTTATCTGTTCTCAAACTTTGTTGCTTTTCAACGGATATGGTTTTACATGAAGCTATCTTTCTTTGTACCTAGTATGATGATTCTCTTTACTCTTCTTTTGTGAAATATAGGAAGAACAATGGTTCTTATTTTCCATACCTTAAACTCTTCTTATATCTCTGTTATTCTCACTCAACTCATAAGGGATTTTGTCGAAAATTGATGTAGTTTCTAACCCCCCCAAAAAAAACGGAGGGGTTTCATCAGTTTGGGGTGTGCATCTGTCCATTTTTATGTGAAATCTTAAGTTCCAGACGGTGGAACCGATTTTGATCTAGTTTTGTTTTATTTGAAAGTTGAGTTTGCTAACATTTAGCTAGTTATCAAGTTTGAAGTATGCGCAAACCATTAGCCTAGCCAGGCCATAAATTATGTCATCAGTCCATATCATATTCCTATATTTAGTCCATATATATATATCAATTTGCCACGGCTATTTTAACCCTTACCAGCTGATTTTCTGTAAGGTTTAATAAAAGAAGTTGTAGATTACTTCAAACTGACAAGCACCTAATGTCAGATTGGCAACGAATAACCATATTTTCAACATTAACTGACAAATCTATCAAAATATGTATGAAATTATTTCAAGATGACAGTGACATAGCTTAACAACAATTTTTTTCGCAACCAGCACATTTTTCTAGCTTCTGGAATTTTTATGTTTGTCATTCTCTGACTCATTAAACACGGATATCCTATCGATTTTTAAAATACAGCTCTCTAGATTAGTTTGTCGTAGATAAATTCATATTCCGCCTCTATAAGTGAAAGGCGATTATTCCTACAATTTATGAATAGATGACTAGCTACTGCTAGTATTAAAAAAATTAAAGCTTTGGACTACCAATTTTCTCAAGTACTAGACTGTTATCAACTATTTGCAAGCCACTTCCAGATCATATCTGATATATCTCAAGAAATATATAGTTACCGTCGACATAACAGTTGTTTTCGCCTTGCTTGTGACCCATATTGGAAATAACATCACATAAAAGAACTTTTTCGATATATGCTGTTACCCTTAACGGAGTAGAAATATCGTTGCAATCGAAATGCAATGAAGCATAAACATGTATGTACATCAACAGAATGGATTGAGCCAATGAAATGTCATGGTTATTTTTGACCGACTTCCAAAACGTAGGTGGTATACAACTCAACTGTTTGTTTGCATGTGTTTTTCTTATTACAAATATTATTGGATGTTGTTGCTAGATGCAAGATGATTTCGGGATTAAAGAAGCTGAAATATTGGCTTAAACAATGACGAGAAACTTAGATAAATAAAATTGCTTATATTTTTTATCTCATATATAAAGTGCGTTGAAAAGAGAATGATGACAAACTAGGTGCAGAGTTTGAGCCTGATTAGTTTAAAATCGGTCAAGAGCGAAGCGACCTATATTCTGTATTTTATAAGATATTTGGATCAGCAATTGGAAGTAATGAGGTGAGAGCAGAAAGCTCTTGTTTTTTTTGACCGACTTCCCAAATGGAGGAAGTATACAACTGGACTGTCTGCGTTTTTTATGTCTTCTCACGCCTTTTAAATAGTAAACGTGCTCTGATTTTCAGGATTCTTTTTAAATTTAGAAAAAGGACTATTGAGAGATGGCCTCATTGAAGAAAGTTGTCATTCAACATATCCTTCCCCCATGATGGAGGAAGGGGCAATTTTTTCAAAAATCAGAAATTTGAGACAATGAAATTGAAAGAGAAACCACATCCGGCAACATTTAAATTGGACATTTAAAAAAATCATATGTTTCCGAGTAACAGCAGTGGTAATGTCCGAAATATTTGTGTCCGCTATGTAGAAGGGGGCATTTTTTTCGAAAATTTTTAAATATGAGACGGCCAAATTAAAGGAGAGAATATATGTAGCAACAATTGAATTGGACATTTTTTAACAAAAAAATGGTTTCCGAATTAGAGCAGTGGTTAAGTCTAAAATGTGTGAATTTTCGCGATGTTTGGATATCTCTGAATAATTATAAAAACATCTTGTTCTTATAATTTCCTCACAGGGGACTTGTTAGTAAAGTTTGAATACCCATCGAATGGGGTTTCGTCATACCTTGTCATTTTCTTTTCTTGTTTGTAAATTAGGTGAGATAAAACTTTAACGTCATAAACATACGTCTTCGATCAGATCGGCTGATTTTTATTTTGATGTTTGTTATTGTTCTTTTTGACGTTTAATGTCAAACATTTCTTTTCACCCCTTAACAAATATGTCAGTGTCAGTGTTTTGGGGTTGGGTATTAAAATTTAATTTCAACTATTTACGACATGCGTAGAATGGCAGATGACGTCAGGAATCGTGACGAAACCCCATTCGATGGGTATTCAAATTGTACATGAATTTTCTACAAAACGTATTACAACAAGGACATCAGAAAACAAATGTAGGTACTATCAGCACCATGGTGCTCCTGCACATTTCGCTTATCAGGTTAAGCAACATTTAGACGGAAGGTCTCCAGTGCATTGGATTGGTCGAGGTGGTTATGTTAATTGTCCTCCAATATCCCCACACCTTACACCTCTAGATTATTGTTTATGGGGCTGGTTCAAAAATGAGGTGCACTAAATTCGACGTATTGGAAATACTGCAGCGGATATTAAAGAAGGAAGACGTGAGTCAATTGGGAGAGCAAATGGCCCTCTTTGTGGATGATTTCGAAAATGTTTAGAGGTAACTTGAGAACAAATAAAAATCGAATAGGAACATATGAGTATTTCGTACAAAGAGTTTGTCATATGGAAGAAACATAACAAGGTATACTCAGAAGTAATCCTTACGCATAGAAAAAGCATTAGTTAATAAATGATATCGTTAAACACTCGTTCCACCTTATAGAAATTTTATATTTATTTCAAAACAATCTAAAGTCAACCTGGTCGAGCCAATCTGATAGAAGAAGAAGCAGCATAAATTAAGGCGAATATGCGGAGGCTCCGCCTGTTGTACCAATATGATACTATGCATACTGGGAGTCAATCTTTCCTGGGATCAAAACATATTGAGGCCATGTTTCACTGTCATCGATTCGCAATTAGTCGTCCCCTTTCCAACAGGCAGGCCCAATATATCTATCACACTATGATAAATCGCAGTGTGATTCGTTCGAGGTTGATAAAATAGGCGAACAAATTAATTTTAATTATTAACGCGTAAATCAGGCCCGCATTACTATATTAAATCTATCATCTATCAGGCTCGAACGATCAATGCCGACCAAATATAAATAAGAGTAGGTGCTCCAATTTATTTACTGATATTTATTTATATGGATGACTGGTGGTGGTAATACGTCATTAAGCTGTCTGTGTGTTCTGGAAATGGAATAATTGCTCTTGTTTGCCGGCCGGTAGGTACCTATAGCCTGTCGCTGGCAAAGGCATATTTTATTGCTTTTTGTTTGTTGTGTGTTATTTTGAAATGTTCGATGTAAATTTAAACGGATAAATCATAATGGAAACTGGAAAAGAATGATTGCACATCCGCTTATAAGCAAAATATAGATGACGAGACTCATATCATGTGGAAAATGTAATAGATGGAAGAACAAAAATAGGAAGAACTGTCTTATGAATAAGAGCTTACAGAACTCAATAAATAACTTGTTTTGTATTGTATGATTTTTGACCAAAAGCTGATCTGCAAAGACTGAAAACAATCAGTCATTTGTTGTTTGAGTGTCTAGTTTACCAAAGCCTTCGTAACCCAACTATTACACAGTTATTTCAAACAGAAGCTGACTTAATAAATATCTTAGACCATGAAATGTCAAGTGTGTTGGCAAAAAATTGTACATTTTGTATGGAGTAATTTTATGCTTAGGTCATTCGTTTAAAAAAATAAGAGGATAATCTTTCATACTAGTTGTCTCTTTATTTTTGATACTACCTATTCATTGTATTTTTTTAAATTTCAGAGAATATTTGTTTAGTTTCACCTATCCTTCTTGTCTATATGTAGTAACTACATTTGAATACAATAAAGATTCTATTCCATGATTTATAAATAGTCCATATAGCAGTGTCTGATTATCAATCGCTTAGAAATCAGTAATCAAAAAGTTGACGTCTTTAGAATATAACAGCTACCAGTGAATAATAGTGTAACATAACCTAACTTTTGTTTCAGCTATTTCCAAATCCATTATGGACATGGGCCTATCGTTCAGTTTACCCAATGATCTATTAACAGAGATAGACAGAGAACACTTCATTGATAAAATACGTTTTGTTTGTTGACAACATCTTTTGGGCCAGGGGGCGAGCTGTGGAAGCGGTCAGGGGATACAACGATTTTAACTAACCCCCGCCGGCACTCCAGTGATCCTATTCGAGTAAGAAATATGACGGCAGTGGCGTCTCTCGTTCTTCTACTTTTTATTGGTTGTTATTTATTATTTTAAATTTAATTGAATATTATTTTTTATCTTTAGTTGAGATTTATATGTCGAAATAATTAATATATATATAATATATAATAACTATTTTTTAAGCTTATGATTTAAAAACGCAAACAATATAAAAATCTCTTTAATGAAATAACAATGATTAGGTAATAATTTCATTACTACGCCCATGACCGACGTTTATATGTCAATAATTTTCTTTCAAAATTCAAATATCTAAGTTAGCAAATTTTAACTTAGATGGGCTACTTACCTATGAAAAGTTACTTTTGGGTTCGTGGATTCTATTTTATTGCACACTTTGCAAAGTCTAACCATTTTTTCAAGTTTTAAAACCAAATAATATAATACAAACAACCAAAACACCAAGTATTTAAATAATGGGGGGAAGAAGCTGATATGCTATGAGGCGTTGCCGAACAAGGGATGATGTTAACACAATATATTGTTTAAAGTTCCGTCTATCTCTGTTAATAGGTCATTGAGTTTACCACATAATCTATTTCATTATACTGGGTATTTTCTAATTGAATGCCAATATTTAAGGGGGTGATTTTTGGGTCCATTTTAAGAAGAAAACTTTATATGAACTTGGGTTCTAGATGTCTTAAATTTTGAGATACATGGTGGTAATCTATGTAAAATAAATCATTTCTTAATAATTTCTCTAATACTAGTCTATATGTTATAATTAAATTTGGTATACAGATAGTATGCAGCAAGAGACATTTTTTGATGTACATTTTTTTATTCTACCAGTGGCGTTCGTTAGAAATCCAACCTTCATATTTTGACAGACATTAAGTTAGAGTTACGGCTTTTGAGTTAAAGCAGTGTTTTAAAATGGTAACATCTAAAATACTTCGTATTTCCGCAGCGATGTTTTGAGATTTCAGTATTAACAACTACAAGCAAATAATATACGTGGATAATAGGATACGTACTATCTTCATTGGTATTAGTGAACGGTCAACGATTTTCGTGACTAATGTTGCATTCAAAAGTGTGAAATAAATATTTTTTTACAAAACAAAATGGACATACGTTATTTATTGGTGCACTGAAAGGTATAAAATAATATTAATTCTATTGGGGCTGGTAGTGGTGAAGTTGGTGCCAAAAGTTATCAATCTAACTGCAACTGCACAACTTCAAAAGTAACAACACCAATAGAATTAATATTATTTTATACTTTTCGGTGCACCAAGAAATAACATCGGTCCAATTTTTTGTAAAAAATATTTATTGAAATCCCAAATCCCAAAAAAGCAAATTTTATCAGTTGATTGTTTTCAGTCCGATGCACAGTTTTTGCTTAAAAAATAAACAGCGTTTCTCCGCATGGTCATAAAAACATTGTTAATATTACAATATCACCATTCATCGAAATTGAATTTATTTTTTAAGTGAAAACCCTGCGTCGGACTAAACAACCCTTCAAATTTTCTTAATATGGAAAAATATTTTTTAAAATTTTTATTCATTTTAGAACAGATTTCATCACATAAATTTTTCAATAAAAAAAATCTGGTGTGTCCACTCACACGACTTTCCTACCGCTCGCAGGCAAATTCAAGTGAATGAAAATTTTTACACTATTACAATAGGTAAGTACTCGCCGATAATAGCGGTAGTAAAGTAAAAATCCTCTGGTCAAATCTTGCTACCATACTTTTTTTTCAGCATGTCAAGACAAGCCACAAGGGTTATGTAACATTTTTTCGCAAGATGAAAGGTTTATCCAGAATCTGAAGAAACATGTGGAAAATACGGAATTTTATTCAAACATAACTTTTTTTGTGTTTTTTCTCAGAGATGGCGCTGTGGGTGGGTGGTAAAGGGCTCCCAGAAGAATACTTTAGGCAAGTTTAATCAAAATCCTTTTCGCGCTATAGTCTTGAGCAAATCACGTTTGTTGGCTACAGCTCAACACCCAGTGTATACAGGATTCTCATTCAGTGCCACCGGCGAGTGATATTGGTTCCAAACAAAATAAAAAAGAAAGCAACAAAATACACCGATCCGTTCCCGAGATAATGCTGTCACAGACAGACGGACAGACAGACAGACAGACAGACGGACAAACAGACAGACAGACCAATGGCTGAAAATATGTTTATTAGACTGAGAAAACTCTGAAACGTCAACATTTGTAAAAATCTCGATGCCGAAAATTTCACACGATTACAATACTTTCCTTATACAGCTACTATAGTAGCGTAGTAAAGTAAAAATCCTCTGGTCAAATCTTGCTACCATACTTTTTTTTCAGCATGTCAAGACAAGCCACAAGGGTTATGTAACATTTTTTCGCAAGATGAAAGGTTTATCCAGAATCTGAAGAAACATGTGGAAAATACGGAATTTTATTCAAACATAACTTTTTTTGTGTTTTTTCTCAGAGATGGCGCTGTGGGTGGGTGGTAAAGGGCTCCCAGAAGAATACTTTAGGCAAGTTTAATCAAAATCCTTTTCGCGCTATAGTCTTGAGCAAATCACGTTTGTTGGCTACAGCTCAACACCCAGTGTATACAGGATTCTCATTCAGTGCCACCGGCGAGTGATATTGGTTCCAAACAAAATAAAAAAGAAAGCAACAAAATACACCGATCCGTTCCCGAGATAATGCTGTCACAGACAGACGGACAGACAGACAGACAGACAGACGGACAAACAGACAGACAGACCAATGGCTGAAAATATGTTTATTAGACTGAGAAAACTCTGAAACGTCAACATTTGTAAAAATCTCGATGCCGAAAATTTCACACGATTACAATACTTTCCTTATACAGCTACTATAGTAGCGTAGTAAAGTAAAAATCCTCTGGTCAAATCTTGCTACCATACTTTTTTTTCAGCATGTCAAGACAAGCCACAAGGGTTATGTAACATTTTTTCGCAAGATGAAAGGTTTATCCAGAATCTGAAGAAACATGTGGAAAATACGGAATTTTATTCAAACATAACTTTTTTTGTGTTTTTTCTCAGAGATGGCGCTGTGGGTGGGTGGTAAAGGGCTCCCAGAAGAATACTTTAGGCAAGTTTAATCAAAATCCTTTTCGCGCTATAGTCTTGAGCAAATCACGTTTGTTGGCTACAGCTCAACACCCAGTGTATACAGGATTCTCATTCAGTGCCACCGGCGAGTGATATTGGTTCCAAACAAAATAAAAAAGAAAGCAACAAAATACACCGATCCGTTCCCGAGATAATGCTGTCACAGACAGACGGACAGACAGACAGACAGACAGACGGACAAACAGACAGACAGACCAATGGCTGAAAATATGTTTATTAGACTGAGAAAACTCTGAAACGTCAACATTTGTAAAAATCTCGATGCCGAAAATTTCACACGATTACAATACTTTCCTTATACAGCTACTATAGTAGCGTAGTAAAGTAAAAATCCTCTGGTCAAATCTTGCTACCATACTTTTTTTTCAGCATGTCAAGACAAGCCACAAGGGTTATGTAACATTTTTTCGCAAGATGAAAGGTTTATCCAGAATCTGAAGAAACATGTGGAAAATACGGAATTTTATTCAAACATAACTTTTTTTGTGTTTTTTCTCAGAGATGGCGCTGTGGGTGGGTGGTAAAGGGCTCCCAGAAGAATACTTTAGGCAAGTTTAATCAAAATCCTTTTCGCGCTATAGTCTTGAGCAAATCACGTTTGTTGGCTACAGCTCAACACCCAGTGTATACAGGATTCTCATTCAGTGCCACCGGCGAGTGATATTGGTTCCAAACAAAATAAAAAAGAAAGCAACAAAATACACCGATCCGTTCCCGAGATAATGCTGTCACAGACAGACGGACAGACAGACAGACAGACAGACGGACAAACAGACAGACAGACCAATGGCTGAAAATATGTTTATTAGACTGAGAAAACTCTGAAACGTCAACATTTGTAAAAATCTCGATGCCGAAAATTTCACACGATTACAATACTTTCCTTATACAGCTACTATAGTAGCGTAGTAAAGTAAAAATCCTCTGGTCAAATCTTGCTACCATACTTTTTTTTCAGCATGTCAAGACAAGCCACAAGGGTTATGTAACATTTTTTCGCAAGATGAAAGGTTTATCCAGAATCTGAAGAAACATGTGGAAAATACGGAATTTTATTCAAACATAACTTTTTTTGTGTTTTTTCTCAGAGATGGCGCTGTGGGTGGGTGGTAAAGGGCTCCCAGAAGAATACTTTAGGCAAGTTTAATCAAAATCCTTTTCGCGCTATAGTCTTGAGCAAATCACGTTTGTTGGCTACAGCTCAACACCCAGTGTATACAGGATTCTCATTCAGTGCCACCGGCGAGTGATATTGGTTCCAAACAAAATAAAAAAGAAAGCAACAAAATACACCGATCCGTTCCCGAGATAATGCTGTCACAGACAGACGGACAGACAGACAGACAGACAGACGGACAAACAGACAGACAGACCAATGGCTGAAAATATGTTTATTAGACTGAGAAAACTCTGAAACGTCAACATTTGTAAAAATCTCGATGCCGAAAATTTCACACGATTACAATACTTTCCTTATACAGCTAGCTAGCGTAGGAAAGTAAAAACGTTGTTACATTTCTTCCAAATCTGTTGATAACAAATTATTTACATCAAAAGGTACATTTGTAGTCATTGCATATTCATTGAATAGCAGCACCCAATATTTGTTAAAATCGCATCAAATTTCATGAGGTCGATCCTCATCACAAAAAAGACACCACCGACAAAACTCGCTCACGCTTGAGGCTTCTAGATAATCCTTATGGATAGAGGTTGCCGCGAAGGTTAACAACAGCCCAATTTACTCGACGGAAGCCTCACACAGACGTATTTGACAAATGAGTACGAATATGGATTATCCTTCCACCATTAATCTCCAGCTTATTGTCGGCTATAGAAACGTCAAGGGTTTAGGTATGTATCTAGAAAATGATGTGTAGGTACTGAACATATACAGAAATAAGTAAGTGGAGAAAGATTTTACGTGAAATACTTCCATTCATTCTTAAAAGCGTCAATATCTGTGAAAACTCGTTGTCACATGGCTAGTGATAATTTATTCAAGTTGACTTAGTATAATCTATTTGCTAAAAATATTTCAGACTACTTATCTGACGAGTAAAATATTAGTACAAGAGGATTGCACTTGTCCAACCGAGAATTAGAGTATAAGTATTTCTCACAACAATATTTTTTGGGGCCAAAAGTCTTCCGTTTAACTACAATTGCACAACTGCAAATGTACCGGCTCCAATAGAATTAATAGTATTTTTTATTTTTCAGTGCACCAACTAATAAAGTGGGTCAAATTTTTGGTAAAAAAAATATTTATTCTACATGAAATCCTCGAGGGTGACTACGGATTCTAATATGCTAAGCAACAAATTGAAATGAAATCATTGATAATTAATGTAAATATTTCTCAATGACAATCTATTTTGACTGATAATTTATAAATTCAACTGTATACAACTGTCTGTTTGTTTAAGGATGTTCGCTCCTTTTGCATGCTCCGATTGTGATGATTTTTTTTTCATTTGAGAGAGGAGTATTGAGATTTGTTCTCATTGACAAATAAAACAATATTAGACTTGCATTTACATTCAAAAACTTCCCCCAAAAGGAGTGGTGGGGGCATTTTTTTTTTCTCGAAAATTGAATATCCGATACATTAGAATTAAAGAAAATTCTATATCTGGAAACGTCTAGCTTGGAAATTTAAAAAAATAATCATAGGCTTCCGCGTTTCATTCTAAAATATCTGTTTCAGCTATGTGGAAGAGGCAAATTTTTCGAGAATTCGAGATTACCAAATTATGGCATAGATCATATCCAGCAATATTTGATCGGGAAATTAAAAAAAAATCACAGGTTTCCAAATTACATAAGTGGTAAATTCAAATATGTGTCTGGATGATTTTGATGACTTATGTGTCACTCAAAAGTGTGAAATAAATATTTTCCTTACAAAAAACTGGACCGTCTTTATTAGTTGGGGCACTGAAAAATACAAAATAATATTAATTCTATTGATGCCGGTACTTTTGAAGTTGTCCATTTGTAGTTAAATAGAATACTTTTGGCGCCAATTTTCTTATTCAGAAATATTCGGCATGATATTTGAATGAAATCTTCCACTACCAATTTGAAAATAAGTAAAATACTTATTTCAAATTCCTACAAATTGCTCTCATAAATATCACATAAAGCTGTTTTCGCGGAGTAAATCCTGAACGTGTTCTGATCGTATTCGCATGCGCACTTCAAAATTGAGTGTGCACGGAGAAGAGATATCCGGGATTTGTGCCGAACTTAGAGTTCCGTGTTTGTCGAGCACCTCTCATTTCTTGAGAACTAGTTCGAAACATGTTCGACAGATTCTCGGATCGGAGCTAGAATATCTTTATCCTCCTCCTATACTTTAGAGCATTTTATAACCTAAAAATGTCACTTATTTGTTGTTGTAGAAACTGAAACTGGGAGTCTGAGATAACAATAAGTGCAAAAACAGTGTCAGAATTATGCTAAATATACGACAAAGTAATGCAGATAAAAGTTCATAGTAAATTAGAATTGAAAAAACAATAATGAATTTCCACTAATGACTAGTAAGTAGTAGTAAGTGTAAATTGTCATATATCTACAAA
This sequence comes from Crioceris asparagi, assembly GCA_958507055.1. Lineage (NCBI taxonomy): Eukaryota > Metazoa > Arthropoda > Insecta > Coleoptera > Chrysomelidae > Crioceris > Crioceris asparagi. The sequence continues at coordinate 125,730,090 of OY293826.1, forward strand.
ATAAATACTATTCAAATTCCGAATGCGTTCGTGGTGCTGAAAAATTCAGAACCTATTCGGAGACGCGCATGCTTACTGAAAAATCTCAGATATGTTCACATCAGATTCTGAACATGTTCGGAACACGTTCAGGATCTATTTCTCAGAGATGGCGCTGTATTAGGGTGGTAGAAGGCTCTCATAAGAATACTTTTGGCAAGTCTAATCAAAATCCTTAGAGCCGTTTTCGCGCTACATTCTTGAGCAAATCACGTTTTTTGGCTATAGCTCAGCACTCAGTGTATACAGGATTCTCATTCAGTGCCATCGGCGAGTGATATTGGTACCAAACAAAATAAAAAAGAAATCAATAAAATACACCGATCCATTTCCGAGATAATGCTGTCACAGACAGACAGACAGACGAACAGACAGACAGACCAATGGCTGAAAATATGTTTATTAGACCTAGAAAAAGCTGAAACGTCAACATTTGTAAAAATCTCGATACGGAAAAATTTTACACGATTACAATACTTTCCTTATACAGCTACTATATAGTAGCGTAGGAAAGTAAAAAGTGACAATAAACTTTTATCAAATTGTGAAGCATTTTATATATACCTAATGTATCCTCATTTTCTTCAATTCTTCAATCTTTCTTGAAAAAATAAAACGAAATCGAAAAAAAATATAATAAAACATGTTTTTTTTTATTTCAATTGTTACAATGATCTAGCTATGCCGTTTGGGTAAAACGCATTCAAAATATAATTATAAAATATGTTATTTAATATAAAGTTGTAAGAAATCTGAGATTTTGAATCAAACATTATATAGTACCGGATGACTCAGGTTATTGTTTTAAATAAATATCGCTTACAGAAAAATTAGACCGACTTTAGTAGCTGGTGCACTGAGAAATACAAAATAATATTAATTGTTACTTTGTTGTGCAGTTGTAGTTAAATAGAAAGCTTTTGGCGCCAACTTCAAAAGTACCTGCGTGCCAGTAGAATTAATTTTATTTGTCTATTACATTATAAACAATACCTGATAATTAACAATATAAATGGTCATGATGTGTTATTAGCGATCGTTTGATTCAACATCTCTAAGCAGATAACTCTCCGTGGGCAAACAGAAAATTGTGAATTAGCTTACCTTTATGTATAATAGCATATAATGGCTGTTTACTTTGGCAGATGCAATCAGAGATCGATTCATCGAGTCGGAAATTGCGAGTGATAATAATTATCCTCTATCCGGATGTAGGTATTTCATTTCGGATAAACGCACAGCCGATTGAAGAAGACTGCAATTGATTGCTTGGCAGACGGATGTATCCATCAAGTTGAATTAGATTGAAATTAGTTTTGCTGTGATTTATCTGAACAAATTTCCACTCATGTGAATCACTCGATCTATTTTGTAAATATCCTCTATGAACATGAGATACAAATATTTCATTTGTTTATAAAATAAATTTAACTTCAATATGACCTGTACGTAGATAGGTATATTGATATCTGAGCTTGAATCAAAAGTGATTACGTCGATTTTTGCCTGTCCGGTATCCAAAATACTCTTCTACAGAGATCATAATATGATCAAGAACATAAACGCTAATGGCCATGGGCATTCGCTTCAGTTGGTCAAATGTAATTGACGCAACTGCAACGTCCATCCAGCCAAAGCATCAACGCTTGTGTTGTCCGTAAATGTCCAAATGGAGATTTGCCTTTCTGACCGTTTATTCGTTCCGATTTACATAGAAACTGTGGCCATTGGCCACTACAGTAGCTGCATTTGTTGGCTTAACAGTGCTTTCAGCTTAAAAAAAAGTTATTCCTCGGGCTTTTGGACTGCTGTAGAATGCTGATTTTTAGAAATTCTCTCACATTCAATTATTCCAAGTTAATTTTGTCGAAATTCTTTTCAGACTTTGGTTGAGTGAATAATAAATACATCATAGACCTTTAGTAATATAAAAATGCCCAATTCTGCCCATTAAAGTGTGGCGTCACTGCTGGTTATAGCAAAAGATTTCGTGCAAAAATATCGACAACTTTATTTGCTGATAAGAAGAAACTTCAGTCACTTATATTAAAAATCATCAGTTATTGATCGACTATTCACTGTTCAGCAGCAGATGTCGCAGCCGCTACTGTTTCGTCCAATTGTTCGGGCAGTTTATTTTTGTCAAAAAATTCATAAGGATAAAATGTATTTTTAACTGAAACTGGGTGTCCAATCTATCACTACAAAATAATATTAATTCTGTTAGAGCTGATACTTGTGAAGTTGGTGCCAAAAGTTATCAATCTAACTGCAATTGCACAACTTCAAAAGTAACAGCACCATTACAATTAATCAGTGCACCAACTAATAACGTCGGACCAATTTTTTGTAAAAAATATTTATACAGTTTCTAGAAGCATCTGAAAATTTTGAATTAGTTTGATCCTGTGAGATATTCACTAGTTGAAAATTTCCAAATCAAATATATACCTATGCTGCAAATATCATTAGTGGCATCAGTTTTTGTTATTATTCTGGATAACAGGGAAGCTATCTTGCTTAAATTCGATGAATTTTCATTCATTTTGTGAGCTATCTTAGGGCTTTATAATCTCAAGAAGAGAAAAGAAGAATTGAGGAGAATATACTCAGTCACTCTAGTATAATTTAATTTCAGTATTCTGAAATAACATTCTCAATCTTCATCAACTTCCAGAGCTGAGATGCTATTCCTTTCAGTGATGAAAATTACTATCATCTATTTGAAAATCGATAGATGAGATATTTCTTTACTTTTCGTTATATCGATTATATTACGCTAGCGGTAGAGCATTCGGGTGCGACCAACAAAGAAATAGCTATTGCATGCAATCTTTGAAGAACAGAATTCCATCTGGAATATACGGATGTACGGGAATTATTTCTCTATGAATGAGCGATTTGCAGGATTTCACGTCCTGTCAACCGCAATTCACTTTCCTTCTCGTATTATCTACTCTATCTTTTGGAGTAGAATTCATTTTTCCTAGTCCCATTTTTCTGTCATTGAAATGAAATATTATATTAGAGGAATATTAACTTAGCTAACTAGATAAGTATATTTAAAACAGAGTAGGTATAAAAATATGATATTCGTACAAATGAGTAGAGACATACAAAAGTTCCTTTTGTTAAAAGGATTTTTCACAGAGTCTAGCAATCTACAAATCATGTTGTTATCAGATATATATGTTATATTGCAACTAGTTTAGGATATAGTGTCGACGCCATTCCGTGGAGGCGTGTGCGATTCGTCATAGGGCAGAGTATCATGACGAGTACGGACGTTAGTGGGGCTCGAGTGGCGTGAGTGTAAAGCATTCTGCTATTGGGCACTGATACACAGGCCAAGGTCAAGATTGTATTCCGAAACATCTAGTGCGTTCGCGATATTGTGGAATGTTCGGGGCGTTGGAAAATGTCTTTGGAAGCTTCTAGATGGAGAGGGCTTCCCTTTATATTGGAAAGATTTGCAGTGGAGTGAGTGAGTCAGTCAGAACTGAATCAGTACGGTGAATACGGTAGAAAGCGGTAGTACGGTGAATACCGGTAGACGGTGGAGACCGGCAATATGGTGTTGTACGGTGGAGTCCGGCAGTAAAGTGGAGACCGGAGTACATTGGAGTACGGCGAGTACGGTGCAGTCCGACGGTCTGGTGTAATTGGGTCCCTAGTAGGGGACCATCAACAACATAAATAAATAAGGCTTTGCTCAAATACGGCTGTAAATAGTGTAAATAATAAATATATATTGTACATAGTAGTTAATAGTGTATAAGAACAGTGTTTTTAAATGTCTGTGATATTTTAGTGTATAAATACATAACCTGAAGATAAATGAATTCCAGTCATCTCTAAATGCCTGTTAGAGAATAGTAACCTAATATCAAGTTGGTAGACTTTCAATATTGACTGTCTGGTCTGTTATCAAATAAAAAATTGTATGAGCACATTAATGTATATGTAGGAGTTTATCATATAGATACCTCTAAAGTATTTATCGCCCTCGGAGGCAATACTTACTTCTGTCATATTCACATTAGATCATAAATGTAGTCAAAAACAACTAAATAAACCTATCAGAACTCTAACAACAAAAGCAGATGATTGACCACTAGCGGAGCTTTGAAGACAGTTGGTGGCAACAATATCAATATGCTCAACAGTTCGCCAAAACTAGGACTAGCACTGCAATTACAAATTTCTTGTGGCATATGGCTCAAGCCCCACACTCGCACTGTTCCGCAAAATTATTTAACCTGGCTTATCTTCGCCTAGGGAACAAAAACTTTTCCTTCCAATGCTGGAGAATACGTACAGCCACGTAACTTCTCAACTGGATAACATATAGGTATTTTTCATAGTTAAAGGCATTATAATGAATCTTCCTTTCACAGACCGGTACGTGAAGTTGAAACAAGAGCTTCTTGCCTACATTTGTAGAGCATGTATACTTCAGTTTCCCTCGAAGGGAGAGATTGACGATAGGACTCCCTCAAAGTTCTTTAGCTACCTTCGTGGCTTAGCTGATTTCCCTCCTATTCCTGAGTTTTTATTAAATTCAGATCGATTAAACAGCTTTAAACCACGTAGCCCAGTTGGCCGATAAGGCTTACACTGTTGCCAACTCACTTCGTTATGCTGTGATCAAAACAGATGATACCTACTCAGCTACAAACTCCCACAAAACAAGTTGCTGATCTAGCGTGCCAGGATGTAACCCTAACGACACGTTCCAGTTCACCTCAATCGCATGTCGATTACCGATCACGCAACTCACTCTTGTTGTGAACGCTTTTGCCGATTAATTTCTAAGGAGGACAATCCCTCTTCTGATCAACCTGCTTCTATCGGCTGCCTTTGCGGTTCTCATTGAAAGTACATAGTCATCTTATTAACTCAGACTCTGATATGTGTGTTTCTCCACGATCAAGAGTTAGTACTTGTCCTGACTAAATTTCTTATGAATTAATGGCTGCAAACGCTATTTGTGCATTGCTACATATGGCACTATGTTTTTTAAACTATTCTATTTAGCTTGCCTTGCTTCTTATTTATTTATTTGAGTCAAATTTATTAGTTGATATTTGACCCCATTCCTATTGACAGATTGATATGAAATTTAGTACATACTGTTAGTTCTGTTATATATTGTTGCACAACCCTTTCAATATGGATATCAAATGAAAGGGCTTGACTTGTAGAGTATGGTTTACTATGAAAAATAATAGAAATCGAATGTGGCCGCCAAGAAAATGGCGGAATAATTAACAACTTAACATAACAACATAACAACTATGTGATTAGTGAAAATGTATGGCCTCAGCCACAGCTGAAAGAAGCTGCCTTTAATTCTCTCATGGGCTTCCACTGTCCACAAAATGCAAGGCAGCACTGTAGACCACACCAAGAATGTTCAATCCAAACGTTTCCGGCCCTCCACTAACTTCTGAGGAAGTTTTTAGAGCCATGGAGATTCCGGATTTGAGTTTTTCTAAATATGCGACCATTTCTCAGCCCTCTTCTTTCAAATCAATCAAAAATCATAGAAAAAAAGCAAAGCTACAACCCAATTGTTCCCCTCCTTTTTTTGAAAATCTGTAAAGAAATGAGCTAACATTTTCGATTTAAGAAAGATGTGCTTGAAGCAGTAGATTCTCCACGGCTTGCCCTGTATATTTGATTGTTTATTTTTAAAAATCATTTCACTGCTATTGTGGAACCTGACTAAATGGACTTTGACGCCCGGCAATCCCACTCAGATATAAATCATTCTGCTAAGGGTCGGTCTTATAATGTCCGGTTATGAACGAATGTTGAAACTCAACCGAGTGTCATCCATGACTTTCTGTGTTATAAACCTTGAAACCAAGATTGAAATGACAGCAACTGAAAATTTTCTCATACATCTCAATCGTAGATTTTGCTTCAACCAGCGGTTGACCAACCGACGGTTGAAATGTCTTTTATAAAACTGGCCTTTAATAGGCTAAGAAACTTTAGTTATTATTTGAATCAACTATTGAAATAAGGTTGATTGATTTAATTTTAATAATTATATGAAAATTCACACCTACTTTCCCATGACTTTTATAGAATTCAAGTTTAAATAAATATGCACCGGATATAGATATCAGTGCTGCCTTTGTTATACATATATTATAGAATTTATATTCATTCTAATACATTTTTATATAAAAGTTTAATGAGTTCATTTATTTTCTGAACTGAATCTATTTAGCATCAAAAGCTCGAACAGTAAACTGAATCGCACAGGAACACTGCGGCGCAAATTATAAATGCATGGTTTACTTCAATTCTCGAAGCAATTTCAGCGGCTGTAATCGATTCAAAGTAGAATTTGTTGCAAACTTTGAGCAATTTAGCCAGTCGAGTAATTTTTACACGATGGACGAGATCTCTGGCTACGGTTAACTGATGGTCGAAAATGTATAATGATATTTTGCACTAATAAATATAGGTAGGTACCATTCTGAAAACATAAATATTAGATGATGTTTTGGGTTAATACTATTGCCATGCATACCAACAATGAAAACAACTACACGGTGAGCAAATACTCCATCCCGCATTGGAATACATCATCGCTGGTAGGTGCAATATAATTGAAAAGTTATTCATAATAAATATAGCAAAACTTTCTAACTCTTATGCTCTTATTTCATCCGGAACACATCAACGAATCATATGTACATCTGATGAATTCTAATGACAATAATATCGACGATCACACACTTGACTCAATTGTGATGTGTGTTTCGAATGAAATAAAAGCATAGCTAAGGTTTATAAGGTTATGCAATATTTATATTGAATACATTTTCCATCATATTGCACCTACCAGCCATGACGAAATCCATTGAGGGTGGAGTATCTGCTCTCGGAATAATTGTTTTCATCGTTGGTAGGCAGGTTAATACTGTTACAGATTTATCTATTGTTGATAGAAATCATGTATATTTTTAAAATATTTCAAAGTGTGAAATTTTTACATCTTTCAACTTTTTTTCGTTTGGAATGGTGACATCAGCATATCCGATTTGAATGAAGTGAAGATTCTGCTCCAAGTCAAGCTCCATTTAAACGCAAAAACTGCATCGAAATACGTCCAGTAAAATTGGAGAAGTGTTACTATAATATCCTTAAATGAAGATAACTTTTTCCATAATCTGAATTGAATCAAATAGCGCCTATATGCGGCTCAAAAGCAAGGCCTTTGAAAACCGCATTAAAATCCGCTTCGTAATTTCGGAGATGACCACTAACAAACGAATAGACAAACAGCGTTTTACTGTTTTATTATATTAAGATGAGACCGTCTAAAATTCGAGAGACTTTCGTTTCATTAATCAATTATTAATCAATATAGATAAAATAATTCTTGTTGGTCTAGTATGGTATCTTTGAAGTATTTGAATCATCCTTATAGCTCAGGAGTTTAGGTCGGTCTGCCTGCCATACATATATGAATCAAGCTGATAAAGTGTACTTTTTTTTTAGAGCCCGATAGATCATCCGATTGTTCAACCAGCATTGCCTGACTGTGTTCCCCCCTACATCCTAATAAACTTCTTCTGCTGAACCTTATATCACGCGCTCTAACCCGCACGTAGTACGGACCGGATCGGTCCCACGAGTGAGATACAGCGCCATTTTCTGCTTAACAAGGTCGTCGATCAAACGCATGGATAGCCGTTAGAGGACGTGAGATGGCACTGTGTGACCATCCTATCCTTTCGGCACTGGTGAAATATGTTGATATATATATATATATATATATATATATATACAGCAATAAAAATGAAAGATATACGACCATGAAGGAGTTAGTACAGAGTATGTTGAATGAGTGAGTTCCTGAAGTAAATAGCATTTTCAGCAGGACAATAAAAATGATATTAATTTTGTAGAGAACTGTCCTTATTTATTACTTCAGCTGAATTTCTTGACCGACTTCCAAAAAAGGAGGAGGTATACAATTCGGTTGTATGTTTGCCTTTCTTTTATGTATTGATGTTCACACGTTTTGCATAGGCTTCGATTTTGATGAATTTTGATTAATTTGCATGGAGAAAGTAAAGGAATAATAATTTAAAAAAATCACAGTCTTCTTAGACCTGGCAAAGGCATTCGATGCAGTTCCGCGTTAACAAAAATCTAAAGATTCCTAGAAGTTCTACAAGTATAAATCGGAAAATAAGATTATTTAATATTTTTTGCTCATAACTTCTTCCAAAATGTCTACTTTCAGCATAGTATGACTAAATAAGGTTTAATATGTCCAATCCACATATAAAAGTGCAGAATTTAAACAAAACTAACCTAACCTAACCTAACCTAACTTAATACCAAAGGATTTAAAAGGTACCTACCTATAAAAAAATTTAAGAAATTTAGCAGAAGTTGTAGAATATTTATATAAGATAATTAAAATTAAATGTGATCTCCTATTTTAACCATTCAATTTATTGAACTTGCTAAACTTCATGAACTTAAGCTTCCTTTTGTGCGTTGGAGATTTGGGGATTCGGGTATTTGGAGATTCACGTCATTGGCTGAAATGGTCACATGACCATAGCGAGAAACGTCAGAATCACCGAATTTCCAAATACGCAAGAAGTTCGTTCAATCATCTCATCAAGGTCAATTGACATTTTAAATTTATAAATATTAACTGAGGACTGTTGTTTTAGAAAAACAACTTCAAATATATAAGACCAGTTGATCCAACCACAAACATCGTCTTCTGGACCGTCTTAATCAATTGCTTTTTTTCCGTAAATAGAATATTTAATATTAAGAATGATTTTTCCATGGATAAGGTAGTTAGAATAGAGTGACAGATGTCACTTCTGTAAGTTGTTAGCCTTCGCATTGAATAAATTGGATGGTCGCAAAAAAATCATCAATCTGTTAAATAAAAATCTCCAATACGCAAATAACCGAAGCTGTAAATACCGTGAACATTGACGTTTTCCCCACCACACTCCAAATCCCCAAATAGCCAAATAACCAGTTCTCCCTTGCACAAAAGGAAGCTTTAGTTGTAAATAAATAATTATTGTGCTGATGTAGTTAATTACATCGAGATATTTTTTTATTATACAATTATTGTATCTTCAAGTATGTATAGTATAGTATAAGAATATACAGGGCGATTCATAACAATTGGGACATAGGCTGACGGCAGGTTATTTGGAAAAAACTATGGCGGTAGGACCAAATATGCCTTAATAAAATATTGCTGTCGAAAAAAATACAGGGCGTTAAAGTTGCTTTTTTTGTTAATAATTTCACCGTATATTTATCATTTGTTATCAAAATTGGCATAGAGGCATAACTTTAGACAAGGAATATTATTTTATATATTATTTCAAATTTTGTTTCAGGCGGCGCCATACGAATGGTTCTGATGATGAAATTAAGTGAAAACATTTTTTAACGAAACTTTTTAGTGATTTGGTTAGAATCTATGACGTGAACATAATTTCTACGTAATGTTGGTACTCCTACTTAAAAACGATAATTTCATCCGTTTTCAAGAAAAAATGCAATTGAACAGTTCAGAGTCTCAGAAAAGGATTTCAAAAATTACTTAATTTATGAAAGTTGTGCTTCGGACTGTCAGATAATTGTTGCTGATGAATGTCATTTCTTATATTAATATTTGCAGTGAGATTACAGTGCATTGTTATTGTAGGAATTTTAAATCTTCCTCAATTGAAATGCTTCGTCACAATAATTTTACGAATCAGGAAATTCGGGATAAGATTTGTGTATACTCACAAGATAATTTTTGCAGTCTCTCTGAAGCCAGAAGGTATGAATTATTATATCCGGGCAGGAAGCACCTAAATCATAAAACTTTTGCAAATCTATTTCATCGTTTGGGTGAAACTGGATCATTTCATTCAGTATTAATCTGGGTGGTCGCTCGAAACAAATCACACCTAATGAAGAAGATGAAATTTTCGTTCGAATAGATGAAAATCTTGAAGTAAATTCAAGTCAACTAGCAGCAACAACAGCACTAAGTCGTCAATCATTAGAATTCTAAAAAAGGAAAAGTTCACTTCACTCCTCTTCAAAGTTCAAAGATTCTTATTTTTTTTTGCAAAATACTCTGAGTGATATTTTGGATGATCTATCACTAGATGTAAGAAGGAAAATATGGCTTAGGCAGGATGGAGCTCTACCTAATTTCCCATTACTTGTGAGAAATTATCTCAGCGGTATATTTCCTCAACCATGGATTAGCAGAGGACGTGAATGGCCACCGAGAAGTCCTGATTTTAACCCTCTTGACTTTAATGTTTAGGGACATATATGATGTCTTTACTATATGCCTATAAAATTGACTCACGCGACGAACTCTGGAGGAAAATACAAAATGCAGCTAATTATATGAGGGAACAGAACCATATCTTCTATTTGAAATCCCATTCTAAGACTCTGAACTGTTGCTTTTTTCTCGATAGAATAAGTACCATCTTCTATGGTATAAGTGAACGTTCAATGATTTTCATGACTAATGTTACACCCAAAAGTGTGAAATAAATATTTCTTACCAAAAATTCGACAGACTGTACAAGTTGGTGCACTGAAAAATACTAAATAATATTAATGTTCTGGTACTTTTGAAGTTGGTGTCTAACGTCTTCTATCTAACTGCAATTGCACATCTTCAAAAGTGCCAGCACCAATAGAGTTAATATTATTTTTGACCGACTTCAAAAAAAGGAGAAGGTATACAATTTGGTTGTAAGATTGCTTTTTATATTTTCTGCTGTTCGCGCGTTTTGCATAGTAAACGTACTCCGATTTAGACGATTTTTATTTCATTTGAAAGAGAAGAACTGGCAAATGTTCCCATATTGAGAAAAATCAAATCCAAAATCTCCTTTCCTCCAAAACCTGCCCCCAAAAGGGGTGGAGGGGGCAATTTTTCTTGAAAATTGAAAATCCGAGATTTGAAAATTAGTAAGGGGACCATGTACGGAAACGTTTAAATTTAACATTTTTTCAAAAGAATTACGGTTTCCGAGTTTCGCAATGGTAAAGTCTGAAATATGTGATATACGTATTTCCGCTATGCGGAAGAGCAATTTTTTTCTAAAATTGAAAATATTAAAAAATTAAAAAAAAATTATATTTAGCACCATTTAAATTGAGTTAAGGTTTTCGAATTACAGCAGGAAAGTCGGAAATATGTACATTTGCGCCGCGATGTTTTGAGATCACTGAATAATAAATAACAAATACAAGCTAAACCTACCTATAACTTTTCGGGTATTAGTGAACGTTCAACGTTCATGACTAATGTTACACTCAAAAATGTTATATAAATATTTTTTACAAAAAAATTGGACCGTTTTTATAAGTTGTTGCACTGAAAAATACAAAATCATATTAATTCTATAGGTGTTGGTAATTTTGAAGTTGTGCCGTTGTAGTTTGTTGTTGCAGGCACCAACTAATAACGTCGGTCCAATTTTCTGTAAAAAAATATTTTTCAATGCCCCAACTAATAAAGTCGGTCTAATTTTTGGTCAAAAAATATTTATTGTGTAATCTAGCTCTCTCGTGGCTATTCTATTAAATATCTCCGCGTCTATGAATAATGAAACTAAATAGCATCAGTTAATTACGGACCGTGTTATAATTCATTGCAGCGGATACCGAAATACTCCCCAACTACTACTAATATATATACATAACTAAACTCGTATGTACGCAATTTGATTGCTATTAAACATTAAAAGGGTTATATATGTAGGTATATACATGAGAGTGATTTGCAATTAGTTTGTGAGTTGGGTATGAGTGGTACACGGTGCTTCTGAACAGGTTTTCCAATACAGAAGAAAATAATCCCATGATGAAAACTTTTTGGTGCATTTTGGAATTATTGTTCATAACGCATATTAGACAATAATAACATCGGTCCAATTTTTTTGTGAAAAAATATTTATTTCACACTTTTGAGTGTAACATTAGACACGAAAATCGTTGAACGTTTACTTATATACCAATGAAGATAGTATGAATACTTATCCTATTATCCTCATATATTATTTGCTTGTAGTTGTTATTATTGAGATCTCAAAACATCGCTGCGGAAATACGCATAAATATTTTAGATGTAACCATTTTACCAATACTGTACTTGAAAACCGTAACTGTAAGGAAAAAATGTTCATTATAAATGTGGCTACAAATAATTATGTCTTTCATGTAGTACGTATAGATTTTCATTTTCGAAAGAAATTGCCCTCTCCACGTAGAAAAAATACACATAAATATGTGGGAATTTAACATGCCTCTTACTTTTTAAAAAATATTCAAAGGTTTCTAGATATTGTCCTATCTTTAATTATACGACCTCAGATTTTCGATTTTCGAGAAAATTTGCCCCCTCCACTCTCTTCGGGGGAGGTTTTTGAAGGGAAGGTGGGAGAGTAAAAATAGTACATATAAATTCGCGTTTAAAGACTGTCAATTCCAATGTTGTCAAAATTCCTTTATAACGTTTGCGATATTGAACATTTATCAATATTCGATAATGAAAGCATAAACCAAGTGGTCAGATTTTAAGTGACTATATACAGTTTCATGTTAAAAATGTATTAAAAAGTTATTTTTTACAAATACTTGCTTTAGTGCAAAAATACGATATTATGGCAACTTTTGGCTTACAAAAATATGAATTCAGTGATTCCTTTCTAGAAGATATTGTCGTGTATTTTTTCTAAAGCAAATATTTTTGGAAATGGAATTTATGAAATAATCTAATATTGCAAAACTTAGACTGGCAGCGCCTTGGCAACATTCATATTAACAGCACTATATGGGAAGCGAATTTCAAAGAGTGGTAGCTTCTCTGGAAAGCATTTCCAGACTAATGTTGAAAGGAAATATTTTCCATGATTTTCTATGTTAAATCAGCCCTTTTGGAGGTTATTCTTGTGAACATCTTGTATAATTGGAAATAATGTTTAAAATAATCAGCATAGTATGATAAATAGTGTTGGGGCTCTATACAAAATATATCACCTAAGTTCGCTTCAAATTTCCATCATTGAAGATTCCAGATTTTGTGTCACCCTGCTGTAATAATTACATGTAAATATTGTCGTTCCATGGTAAATGTGACGACAGTTTTATTGAACCATTCAAAATGGAACATTATACGTAGACCTGCATCTTCTTTTTATTGTTAATAAACCTAAAAATATTGCCTGGAAACACCTTCGGGGACCGTTATTACGTATCATTAGTTCCACCTGCTGTTGCCAGCGTGTTGTCTTTTTATATTATTCACTGTGAGATCGTGTCCCGGATGTGAGAAATGTTTCGTATTTCTTTAGGTAGGTAGGTAGGTAGATACTCCTGTTTTCACGTTGGAATCAATATTTATGTTTCACTTTTTATTTGCACTTCCTGTTCGCATCTCCTCTTTCTTAGAATGCGAGCATTTTCATTGAATTAATAATAATAGAATTAATATTATTTTGTATTTTTCAGTGCAACAACTAATAAAGTCGGTCCAATTTTTTGTAAAAAATATTTATTTCACATTTTTGAGTGTAACATTAATCATGGAAATTGTTGAACGTTTACTAATACCCAAAAAGTTATAGGTAGGTTTAGCTTGTACGTATCGGAAATACGCATATCACATATTTCAGACTTTACCATTGCGAAACTCGGAAACCGTGACTCTTTTGAAAAAATGTTCAATTTAAAAGCTTCCGGATATGGTCCCCTTTTTAATTTTCATATATCGAAGTTTCGATTTTCGGAAAAATTTGCCTCTTCCACATAGCTGAAACACATATTTCAGACAGTGGCGCGGAAACGTAAGATTATTTTTAAAAATGTCCAATTTAAACATTTCCGGATATGGAATTTTCATTAGTTCTGTCGTCCCGGATTTTCAATTTTCCAGAAAAATTGCCTTTCCACCCCCTTTGGGAGCGATTTTTGGAAGGAAGGAGATGTTGGATTTGATTTTTCTCATTATGGGACCATTTCCCAATTCTCCTCTTCCAAATGAAATAAAAATCTTCTAAATCGGAGTACGTTTACTACGCAAAACGGGCGAAAAGCCATAAAAAAAATAAAAAAAAAAAGAAATCTTACAACGGAATTTTATACCTTCTCCTTTTTTTGAAGTCGGTCAAAAAAAACAGTCACTCAGTTTTCATTGTTATTGAATATTCGCTATCCCTAGAATTAATAGTTTCGTAGATATAGTTATTCCAATTTTAGGAATACCTTTATATTGCTTGCAACTTATAGTCAATAATAATGTAATCTTGTAATAATTATACGGGGTATTCATAAAATATGGTTTTTTTATCACAATCACTGTGTATTTTGAAATAAAAACCTTTATTTTTGCTACTGTAAATAGCTAACGTAATATTACAGAAAATAAAAATGTTCAATCCATAGAAAACTCAATACAATTATAACAACTTTCAGTGAAAATAACAAACAGTATGATCCAAAAAAGAATACTTGATAGCACGAAATTATTTCAAAATAAATGTTCAAAATATCCGCCAAGAACGTCTATGCAAGTTTGCAGTCGATTCTCAAATTATTGAGCTACATTTCTCTAACATTTCGATATTAATACTGCTAAAGGCTTCTCTTAATATGTTTTTCATATCGTCCGCTGTTGTTGAATTTTCCTGGTACACCTGGCTTTTTATGTAACCCCACATAAAGAAATAAATTTTTGTTAAATCCGGTAAGCGGACCAGCCATTCATATAATCCTCCTCTTCCCATCCAACGTACAGGAAAAGTTCATGAAGTTAGTTGTCAATTGATGCTGTGTGATGTACGGGAGCACCGTCGTGTAAGAACCACATTCTTTGCCAGTCATTAAACGGAGCTTCCTCGAGTATTATCGACAAATGATTTTGAAGAAAATTGTGACAAATTTCACCATTCACACGGCCATCAAAAAAATGTGATCCAAAAACATGGTCTCCAACAATTCCATCCCAAACGTTTATAGACCATCTTTTTAAATAGTTTTTATTACTTTCGGTTCTTGTATCAATGGACTCCGCAGCGATTTCTCAGGCCCCATACGGTCTAGAGACTTGAAATTTCGAATTCGTACTTAGATCGCAGACATCTCGTCGCCTGTTAAGCTCCAAGTGTGATCCAATATTGGTAATTATAATTATCTCATTCAATCTCATTCAATCAAGATCATTATTTTGTCGACATGGAACGACAATGGGATCCGTCACTGGAATTACGCACGAGCATAGAGCGTATATATACGTCTCGTTCTCTGGTATATAGGTACTTTCTGGAAGATCGTCTTTGGTTATGTCGCAATTGTCAGAGGTCAGACGTTATTGTTAATTTAAAGTTTAATTTTGTGTTGTGGTAGACAAACAGTAATTTGTTATGGAACATTTCCAAAAAGTACATAATTAAAGAAAGATCTCTCATCATGGCAGAGCCCATTCACAAAAAGCAAATCTACGTCGAAAATCCTGCCTATTCAACTCTTGATTTAGCTGGGTGTGATAAGGATGTATCTTTTGTTTTACCAATTCGCGTTGACTTGAAAGTTGACGACTGCTGATGTGAGGATTCCCAGTTACAGCCAAGCAGTACGTCATATTCCTTCATTTCTAGTGCAGCAGTTTCAATTCTTTTGTTTTTTTATACACGACCTAGTACGATTGAAACAATCCATTAATTGTACAAAAGCAAGATATCTTTTTTGATATATTCCTGATAATTAAAATTTATTAACTATTCAGTTGAAATAATATTGTCTTGAATCTTTACTGAAAATGGATATTGATTACCTATCTTCAATAGACTTTTTATTTTTCCTATAGTTTGTAATTGAATTAATATTCCGGTAATAACGGAGATATCGAACGTGGACATACTGAAAACTCATCCTGCATAAACGTTTAAAAAATTGGCTTTTCAAGCTCATTCATTTGGAGCTTAGACAAATATCTATTTATCCATTAAGTTAAGGAGGAAAGCGAAGTGTTCAGTGAACATCCTGTAGGTGCTCAAAACTCAAACTGGAAATTGTCCCAACTTGGAGTATTTATCTTGAAACTCAGTAGACGAGCTGGATGTTCTCACTATAAAGTGCCCGTTCTACATGTTGATGTTCCATTATTTAAGATAATATTTATTGCATAAGACGGGTTGACTCAGGCCGGCTGTCTAAGCATTTCATTTAAGAAAATTACACTAAAATAATTATATAATGAACTCGAAGGTATACAATATTCGTGATATTATGCAAAGTTGAATATTAGATATATATATATATATATATAATGAAAAAGTATTAGATGTAAATGATTTATAAATGGTTTAGTACTGGAAAAGTGCAGAATATTTAAAAGGCCGAAATCCAATCCGAGTTACTCACCTGACCATTGTGGGTCCAATAAATAGAAGGGGGCGGTTCAGGGCTATGCTTTACCAAGCAGGTGAGGTTCATGGTACTACCCTCATTGATATACATCTCTGGACCACCCAGTAGCGTTGTTATTGGTTCTAGAAAAGAAAGAAAAATTATACATGAAAAATATACCAGCAGCATATATATTTGGCTTGAGTGAATCAATGCAAACTGTAGTTTGCAGTGGAGAGAGTGGTAACTTGCGGAACCTCGCCGTTCTGATAGACGGATTTAAAGATTAATTTTTCTCTAGACTCTACAGTGTTGCCGGTGCTAAGATTTCACCTGTTTATTAATACCTTAGTGATATAAATGTCGGATAAATATCTAAGTGAACCCAACAATGTAATAATGAGCATGATAATAATATCATTTGTTATTTAATGACCAGGATGGAGACCGTTTATTTGAGTATATATATAATAGATAGGAGCTTGCACATATCGAATAATTGAAAAAAAACTTTAATTTTGAATCTTATCTAAGACCTATGAAACTGAATTAATTCATTCAAGTTTTTAAAATGACATTCAAGATAGAAAATTTAGCATAATAAACTACAAGTATTTCAATATAAACACTATATTATAAGAACGAAACATAACATATTAAAATATTAATATATGTATAAATAAATTCAACGTTCTTTATTTGCTGGTAGTTACATCACCTTAATATTACACAACAAATGCCTATATTAAAAGTAAAATTCCTAAAATAATAAGAATAAAATCGACATATACCAAACAGACAGACTGAAGTATGAGCGTTACAAATTTATATTGTGAACTATTTCTAATATATTTATAATATTTTCATAAACAATCATCCCCAAAAAACATTCCAAATGTAAAACTTTTGGAGGTGAGAGTTATATTTAGCAGAACTTCACAATAATATCTCAAACCTTTCGCATACCTACGCTCAGGAAGAGCTGAACCACACCGATACAATTTTTGGTATGTTGTTTTGTATAAGTGATTCTATCGCTTCTCACCGCTCCCAAAATGCCTTCCATGAAATTACAACTTGATGTATTATATAAACCACATTTACAGTAAATCCGGCTTCGAGCATTTCCAGTCAGTCACCTGCTCGCTTTTAATGATAGAATTGTCAACAAAATAAATTTTTTAGTGGTCTACAATATTTTTGCACAAGCCAAACATACAAAAGTATGATAGTATGAAGGAGAGTTCGAAAATAGTGTAGTATCTATAAAACTTATTATGATTTGAAAAAAATTAAACAACGCATATGTCATACAATAATTATTCCTTTTTATTTGTACCTACTATTGAGTAAGAGCAAGAGGAGGAAGGGGGTGGTGATCTGGTAAAAAGTTTTACTTATGAAGATGAGGATCAAAATGCGTTAATATTAGGAATCATAAATGCAAGCTGGTGAGTGGCTCGAAATGCTTGAGTCCAGATTTACTGTAAATATAGGTTATGAATATAATACGTCAAGTTATAATTTCATGGAAGAAATTTTGGGGGCGGTGAGAAGCGATAGAAGAAGATTTTTGCAGAGTATAGCTCTCATATCCAAAAGCTTTACAGTGGAAATCTTTTTTGGGGATTTGATTTATCAGTAGACTATTGCTCAATCAACTATATCATTATGACATTAGGGGTCATGCATAAAAACTCATAATAAATTAGCTTCAAAACCGACTGCAACCGAATGAAAGAAATCTACCATCCAATGTATTTTATTATGACTAATAAGAATACCACAACTTGTAAACTTGTAATGCGATGTTTATCTGAACAAATTACTTTTTTGTTAAGCAAACGATTCTCATTTTGTTTATCAATAATTATCAATAAACGAGTGACCAAATTCTAATCTTCATACATAATCATCAGAATGCATATTTATAAAATATGGTAAATACTTATTCCTTCTAAGAATTATTTGCAACAAGAATGTTTTCCTGGGTCATAGTATGTCATAATGTATGGGTTTTTTAACTTCGTTGAAGTTATTATGGATTATGGATCTGCGTGAATATTTCTGAGTTCAAAGATAAGTGAAATTCAATTATTAATGTCAATTTTTCTAAATCCGACCACAAAACAAATTTATTTCGTATTCATTAGGTTGCGGGCGCAATATCTTTCTCTCTACTTTTCCATACCAGTTATAAA
Organism: Crioceris asparagi; assembly: GCA_958507055.1. Taxonomy (NCBI): domain Eukaryota; kingdom Metazoa; phylum Arthropoda; class Insecta; order Coleoptera; family Chrysomelidae; genus Crioceris; species Crioceris asparagi. The sequence continues at coordinate 125,748,770 of OY293826.1, forward strand.
TTATCTGCAAACAATTCCCCATTGAGCAATACCATAATTTTGAACGAGAAGAAGTATCTCTCTCTCTCGTTTCATGTAAAACGTGATACAGTTCGCTAAACGGTTTAAGACGCCGATATTTCAGTCGAATGGATAATAAATTACGTGAGATTTCCCATGGAGGGCTTGATACATCGCCATCGGGCTGTCCGCGAGAAAATGTATCCGCATTAGTTGCGTAATCCCAGAAAAATTGCCTCAACCATCGATTTTACGCCGAATCATGTGTGTTTACTTATACCTGTTTCATGGAAAATATCGCAGGTGAATATGACTCAGCAGAGAAATCACATAATTTATTGATCAGCGATTTTTTCGAAGCAAATGATAAATATAAATTGGTTTTGGCAAAAAAAACATTTTTGTACAACTGTCAAAAAACCTTGATATTTCTTTATCTCTATTGATGCGTAAATGTCTAATTTTTTTCACTGCCAAAACAATTCACAAAATAAACATGACATATTTCTTTTTGAAGGACTTATTTTTATCAGAGTCTATTATTAATTGATTATTCATCATAAAACAGTTTCATTCATTGGAATAATCATTGATAGTAAAGTTTGAACAATTACTTCTAACATAAATTTCCGACGATGTTCCATGTTGCTGGTGCTCAAAAACGTTAGATATTTCTAGAAGAGTTGACTCCACAATTTCATCAGATATTTTAATTTGTTTGGAAGAAGATGGCCAATTCAATATTTTGACAAAAATCTCAATCTTGTGATTCTTACTATTCTATATACCTTTTGCTACGGAGGCAGATTTCCAGCCACCGTGACATTTTCTGCACCAATAGATATGCAGAAATTTCAGTTTTTGTTTGACAGTTGGACAAAAAATGTTGTTCGTATTTCGTGTATAAAATTCTTGTTTTCATGGAACATTCGAGAGAATTTTCACACTCATGTGCCATAAAAAAACACTGATTTTAAGCACTTAATGCAAAAATAACTATTCTGAATCAGAGAATAGGTGCAAATACATCCCATTAGAAGTTATATAATCATTTTTGACTTACGATCCAAACGGAAGAGATAGGCAATTCGACTGTTTGTCTACGCGTTTCTTTTTGTAGATGTTCGCGCCTCATAAATATTAAACGAGCTCCGATTTTCATGATTATTTTTTCAATTTGAAGAGGACTATTGAGAGATCGTCCCACTGAAAATCGACATTCAACATGTCCTTCCTTCCAAAAACTTATCCCAAAGAGGGTGAAGGGTGCGATTTTTCTTGAAAATCAATAATCTGTGACGGCAGATGAGACCATATCCGGATTTTTTTTTTCAAAAGAGTTACGATTCTTGAGTTACAGCAATGGTAAAGACTGAAATACGTCTACTTCCGCTATGTGGAGGGGGCAATTTTTTGAGAAAACTGAAAATATGGGACGGCCAAATTAAAGAAGACATTATATGTAGCAACATTTGAATTGGAAATTTTTTAAAGAAAGCTACGGTTTTTGAGTTACAGCAGTGGTAAATTACAAAATATGTGTATTTCAGGGTATTCCAGTTTAAAAAGAAGGCAATAAAAATGCGCATGCTTCACAATCACGGAACACAGTTGGAAACCATTCCAAACTACTGCTCGTATACCTTTTATACGTTCAAACAAGGAATATTATACACGGGTAATAGGATAAGCTATCTTCTTTGGTATTAGTGGTGTAATGAAAAATACAAAGTAATAAATTAATTCTATTGGTGCTGGTACTTTTGAAGTTGGTATCAATACTTTCAAAATAAACTTCTGCCTGAGCTTAAGCTGTGCTTCTGCTGTCAGTCTGTGGGACGCATTCGATATTCAGTGCTTCTTCAATGCCAAAGCATTCTTACAGCATTTGGTATTTTATTTTTGTTTGCTCTTAAGAGGTAACGACTGTAACTGGAGCCTGGAAGCCTCGAAATTTTGCAAATCCTATCCAAAATATTATGTCAACCGTCCCACTGTTGGGGAACGCATACAAGTAATAAATTAGTTTCCATAAAGAAGTTAGCCTCCGCGAAATGAGAGACCTACCTAATTAATTATTCACTATATTCCTTTTGAGGCTGAGTCTACCTATTAACAAACCCCGCTCTTGCCATACTTAGGCATTTTCCAGGCCATAACCAGAGTAAATATTAATGGGACGTGTACAAAAGAGCATCTCAAAAGACTTCGGATGGGACGAAATTTAACGGGTAGCTTTAACAGCAATATGCTAATTATAGAATGACTTTCTTTGAAGCAGTATTTGCGTGTTGGCTCTTCAAGGCCAAGTGTCACAAAAAGGTAAAAATATTATAAGTAGTTCAAATTTATTAAATTTAACGTAAACGACCATTCCAACCATATATGTTGGAGAGAGTTTAACTAATCGAAAATTACTGTTTCTTTTAACAAAGATAGAATAATACTAAGCTAATATTACGAATTAGAAAATTATTAAGATCTGAAAATTGGAGTCAAATCAGTAGTACCCAGTGAATGTTACTCGTAAGTTGAGATCAGTGATACCATGTTTTCAGATAAGCCTGAGCTAATTTTATAGGTGCAGTTAAAACTAACAGAAAAAATCTATTAACACTAATAGTATATTATATAAGTCTCAAGAACGATAAGGAAGGGTGACTTGCTGAAGAAATTGTTAATATTGTATGAAACCAACCAGTTAGCCCTTACCATAGGTGATGCTAATTATACTATTTTTGGTACGACCAATACCTGCATAAAAGAATTCGTTTGAACCAATCTTCTTGATTATTATAGTATTTGAAGAAACTACTTTAAATACAATTTTGTATCATAAAACTGCATGACATTGTCATGATGATAGATTGAAGAAATATTCTATTGTTTATATCCTTCAAAATTCACTGAACGGAAGGAGATTCAGCTATTGTTTGAATTCATAATCATGTCATACCAAGTGTTATTGTTTTACGTTTGCATGTTTATAAGTTTTCAACTTTTTGTAATCTAGTGTCGTGGCCAATTTCTTGAATAAGATTCTTGATTTGTACTGTACTGAATTCTAATTAATTTCAGGAACGGTATGCGAATTATTTATTATATAATAAAAGCGATTAAACGAATGATTGTCTCTAAGATTAATTTTAAACAGATACCAGCCACTGACAAATTGACACTAGTGACTAGCGCCACACCCAAAATGGCTATAATGCAAACTAAAAATATCTTCAATATCCATGACAATTTGGCCTACCCAAACTCCGTGGTGTTGCAAGACCTTAATTTATACGACCGTGGTTGATGTTAACGTTGACGCATCCCTGTGCTCTAACCTGCTTTGAGTTTCACTGTCACAGATGTCAAATGTCACAGAGACAGAGAACACATGGAGGTGCGCAATTTCGTTATGCGCAGATACAAAAAATCACGTGAGCATAAAAATCGCCCACACAATTTGCCATCGTTCACAGCGTCACCACTTCTATAGGTGTCATATCTGCTGTTTTCAATCATTTTGGAGCGTAGTTATGATACTACGAATAGAAGATATAGTCATGCGCATCTCCAATGAAGTCCGTTTGTGACAACCATAGAAATATAGTCTTTATTATATTTCTGTGGTGACAACCATAAATGTATGCAAGAAACTTCATAGGCATATCTTTTGTAAATGCGTCTTTGCGCTGCAGATCGTGATCACGAAGATAAATAAAGAGAACAAATATTTAAACAAGGCATAGAAAGTAATTAAGCTGCCTCTATGTTTCAAGCTATGCAATAGAGAATAAATAAAAGCTTTTATTTACGTGATCTCTTCATGTAAAGAAAAGAGAGTACGAACATCTTTAATTTCGCTTCACAGCTTCGCAAACTACCAGAGAACTTTCATTATTTCCAATGTAGACAAGTAATAGAGTATATAAAGTTTAAACTAGATTGGCTCTACGTTAAGTTCTAACGGTTAACCTGCTTTATTGATGATAGCCCATCATAAATGTGAAGAGTTTTGTAATGTATTCATTCATTAACTTTATCTTATCTCTCTTGTACTCAGGAATATTCGATGAAGTTATTAATAAGATAGGTCTGAGAAAATTAACCAAATCATCCACATTATTTTTTCCAAATATCTGGCGTAGGTTCTCTTGTATTTTGAATATGAAATTCTCACAAAAGTTTGCCCTATGTGGAAAGTTGTCTAATGTAATTTTTGCATTCTTATAAATGTAAAAAACTTAAAAGAAAAACAATTCAAAAGATGATGTCAAAATATGCTATTTTCGAATCAGTTTTATTTCAGACTGAACTCGAGTAGTTTTCACATTTAGAAAATATCAACTTCTTAATTAAAATGGTCCTTTGTTTCCATAACAGATTGAAAAAGCAAACCATTAGCCTATCTCGGCAAAATAAGACATTTCTTGATTATTATTAATTTCTCGATAAAGTAATAAAAAATAATTTAGGTACAGGGAATATATAAAAAAGAGTAAATATTATTTTGTATTTTTCAGTGCACCATATAAAACCGGTCCAATTTTTTGTAAGAAATATTTATTATTCTTAACTTTCTGTTACAAACTCTCAAAGAATGCCACTAGAATAGCTCAATAAACCTTCCACTTGACCTATCAAAAGTACCTACAGTAAATACTTACCCTTGAAATATAGTTCACAGTGTACTTCAGTTATTATTCTTTCGACATCTATTTTGTATTTTGTATTGCCACAAAATCTCACTTTACGCTCTGGAAAACTCTAAGGGCATCAAGCTAAATATTTAAGAGATACCTGCCACTTATTATATCTGTGTCTATAAGCACGTCTTGCCAAGTAATTCGAGATTTGCATAACCGGATAAAACATGTGAGAGAATTATGTAAACGTGTGCAACAAAGAAACTCCTCGGAGAATCGTAAAGCAGCGAGTTTGTTGCTTGCCTCTGCCTCTAAATTTTATTGCACCTCTGCGATACCGTTCGTAGTATTGTGAGATATTTGAATTTTCTAGTAGATTTTCATGTATATTATGCCACATTTTCATTTTGGCTTCATACCGATTTGAATATGTATACAACATGAAAAACCAACTTTGCAGACAAAATATTTATAAAATTGCTACTTATATACAAGGCTGGGGAGAATGAGCGGAACACCTGACTTAATTAATTATGACTCTTACGAAAATTTGACTTAATTGAAAGTTTTTGGTTCTTTTATGTACCTACGATTCAGTGGTGTTTGCAGATTTTTCCTGTTCCTCAATACAAACCATTAGCCTGGCTAGGCATAAATTATGTCATTTTCCTATATTGAGTCCATACATATGTCAATTTTCGACGGCCACTTTAACCTTGGCTAGGCTAACGGCTTATATTTCTGAAAGAACAGAGGATATGCTAGACTTATCTATTTTGACATTAAGGTCATTTAACTGTAATTTCTAATATTATTTAATTTTATAAATTATTTGTTATTAATATTATTATTATTATTAATGATGGCTGGTGTGGCCGGCGAGGTCACCAGATTTATCTACACTAAACGTTTTTCTTTGAGGTCACTCGAAGTCTGTTCAAAATATAACGCCTCAAACTATTCCAAATTCGTTTAGGTAATGTTGGCAGATTAGGATACTGTCAAGTAGTCGAAGGTTTTCACTTTGATTACATACTAAAATGCGGTAAATGTGAAATCTTCAATATTATCGTTCATTTTATATTAGACTATTAAAATTAATGTTTACTATTACTTGAATTTAATTTTTTTCTTAAATAGTCACAGACCCACTAAACCTGGTATCAGTAAATTCAGAAAAATCATATCTACTCGAGAAAAAAAAATATAAATGACGTCATATCTTGAAAAATATTATGTAAACGAAAAATCTGCGAAGACCACTAAATAGTAGGTACATAAAATATGCAAAAAAATTAACAGGTGTTCCGCTCTTTTTGTCCAACCCTGTATAGTGGGTAGGTAAAAATACAATCTGTAATTCTATGACATGGTCGGAACCGTTGCCGTAGAAATAATCTTAGCGACTCTGACCATCTGTGCTTCAGAGGAAGCCTGAATTTGAAATCACAATAGTTCAATTTTATTTTCGACTGATTCTCTATTTTATTAAAATAAATTTTAATGCTTGAGATATCACCGATATTGAATGAAAACCAGTTGATTACGTACTACCGAGTGCAGCATCCTCAACACGATTCGTTTGGAGCAGCTAGATTTAGAGAGGTAGGTGTAATATGTAATTAAATCTACTTATAAACTAATTTGCCGGAAATTTTGCATAGCGAACACGTTTGTGATTACGTGGAACAGAATAAATCCAATTAAATTCGTCTAGAGCACCGACACAGGACTGGGATTAGTTTTTGGTAATTAGAGTTTCGTTCATCAGATGTGTAGCACTTCGAGATTCTGGCTCGCTGCATGATGAGACATTTTGGGTAACAGTACTTACCCTCGTTTTCAGATAAGCTGACATCATCTAAGGAAACAACTTTTAAATGTAGGAAGTATTATTTTATTTATTAAGTGACCTTTCGGAAATTCAGGCATTCAAGCAATTACGTACATCATAATATGTTTCATTTTATTAATTACTAGCTATTTTACATGGCCCTTCGCGGGCAAACACTTTAATAGATTGTGGTACGAAAACATAAAGTCATAAAAAGTCTTGAGTATGGAGCCATTCTACCTCGGAATCCTACTCGCACGTAGACCAGTTCGAACACCAACCCAGATCCATCCACCAAGATAGAACAGCATGAGAATGTCTCCTGCAGGGATTTTCCGGAATGGAACCCTCCACCTTTAAGTCTCAGTCGCACTGACAGACTCTCACAAAACAGTCCAGTGACATAATACACACAATCATAGCGAAAAATCCACGAAAACTCAGCCATACAGCTCAGATATATTTCTTTTGATATTACAGGTATAGAACCTTCCACCCAGGAGGCCCAGTTACACTTACAGCCTCTACCAGATCATTCTAATAAATTCTACAAACATGCATGATAACTGAACATTTTCTCGATTAAAAATGAGCTATAAGCTGCCTAGTTCTGGAAGCCAAGCTGTCTCTAGTTGCGTCTTTTGAAAATAAATCATGACTAGCTTGTACTCATTTCAAAACACCCCTTGGCCTATAGTTTATATGTTTTATAGTAAATTGGTTGCTGAAAACTGTTGAGATGAAGGATGCAACTATTAGTATGATGTCGTAGCATCTACCCAACTTTCATCAGGTGTTCAGAATTTAATTGATCTTACAAGCGATTGCATTATCTTCACCAATGTAAGAACCATTTAGTTAAATCAGTATGATGCTATCATATTCTATCTTATTCAATATATGATTCATCCCAGCATAAAAAGTAGAACATAATATAGGATCAAAAGATGAATTCAAGTAAATTTTAATGTTGTGCAGCCCTTCAAATCGTATACGACCAATTTTGCTTTAAATTGACGATCACTTCATGCATATTATGTTTTATGTCCCATGTCAGGTTTTGACATTTTGATATAACCTCTTAAGACAGACTAAGCTGAAAGCTTAAGTTAATGCAATTGGTCGTAGTTTCTCTAATTTATTTATTATACTAGCATAAGTTCTGATTTTAAACTAAATAAAACTCATCAAAGTCCACCCATTTACATCTCAATTGGAAGACTCCTCAAACTAACTTCCCCGTTCTACGTTGTCATAATGAGGTAGCCCTAAACAAGTATTATCCAAAGTTTATTATTATTATTATTATCATTATCAAAAATGGATCTGGGAATCTATAAGTAGCTCTAAATTTACACAACTTAATTGATGAGCCAGTTGACAGTACAAAAACAAAAAAAACAAAGGTCAGAGATTGTCAAACACAGTTCGCAAGTCCAGCGGCACAAACGTTCTCTTGTTAAAATCGTCGTACTTTAGGCATTCACTGTGGCAGCACCAACGAACTCCAAGGGAAAACGGTTCAAGGCTTCAGAAACTCGATTAGATAGGAAGATCTGGCGAGAACTGGTTTCGCAGTTCTCCTTATGTAGTCCCAAATTTATTGTGCGGGGCTCTGTGATCAATAATCAAGTCTCCCCTGTCACATCTGTCCTGGAAAGTAGTTAAGCCAAATAGTCTTAATCATTCGTCGTAGCTGGAGCGGTTGAAGCCAGAGGAAAGTCGGGTAGCTGATCTTTGAACTGCCTACAATTTATTCATGTCTCCCTTGAGATTAGGACACCATAGTGGTCTGGGAAACTCCAAAATAGGCCGAACATATGATTTATAAATGTTGCAGCAAACATCAGAGTCACATTTATAGAGGGCCTTGGAGATCATATAAATCATCCTCTTTGCCCTATCTATTATCTTTTAGACGTGTCTGGACAAGGTGTTCGTGTTCGTGTTCGTCTGAAATTGATAGGCCCAGATCATTATGGTGATTTGAGGATGACAATAATTGCCGGCCCAGTGTACATAGATTTCTCGGGTTCTTTTTTGTCATATGCAACACAGTACACATATTCAGATTCAGTGGGAGCAACCAGTCCTCACCAGAGAACACAACCTCCAAGTCCTCACACCACTGTGCGACAGTATTGAGGTTATGTTGTATATCAGTCAAATTTTTGTCTGCGTCGTCATAGAGTCTGGTGTCGTCAGTGAACTGGGGTAGATCAGTCGTATATAAAAGAAACAGATGTCATTGTTTAGTTTGGCTTTGTAAGAACCTTTAAAATTTTTCAAAAAAACTTGTCTGTTGTTATGAACTAAAAAAGTATATAAGCTGGGAAGATACTCATAAAGAGGTTTTGATACTTGATATTAACCAAGATTATATATTTTTTTAGAATAACCACTTTTCATATCCAGACAAATATGTCCTATTATGTCTTATTTCAATTTGTCTAAAATAAATTGTGAGATTCACTGAAAAATTTCAATTGTGAATCAGTATTAGATTAGAGTCTGATTCCATTATCGTCAAGCAGTACACATAATAGTGTGGAGGAATGATTAATCTCTTCTTCACCCTCCTATTACTTTTATAGAAAACGATGCTGAATTCCATCTAGAGTTTCTCGTTCTATTATATTTTCCAGATTTTTCCAATCTTCCGTCTAAATCCCACCACCCGATACGGCGCGGCGGCATCTAATGGATTCGGAGGAAACTAATATGACGACATTGTTAGAGTTTAATTGCTTGCGGTATTGTGGTCCAAATAATAGGGATCCGTGGATAGGGATATTTCAGCAGCCCGAATGGAAAGACAATATTGTTGTCGAAATGTCAGATGATGCAATTTTCTCAATAGGATTGAAACCGATGATTAAGATCCAAGAATAATTAGAGTTTCTATTTTTTTAACTTGACATCATATAACCATTACAAGTGTTTTTAAATGTATTCCTTTTCCCACTAAAACAAGATAACACCATAATATTTTGATGTAGGTAAGATTTGGAAAATATTTGTTGAGCATAGATCAAAATGTTGATGAATTCAAAAATATGTTTTGCTCCACTGACTGATAATGCAAATCAGATCAAGCAAGTCGAACAAAATTACACAAGTGTCTAAATATGTCAGGGAGAGTATTTCATTTTTATTTATCTTATACCAGCTGATTTCTTCGAGGAAACAGTGGGATCATACTCCCAATTCTAGAAACAATCTTATAATAATAGTATACGCCACTTCTAGATCTTTACTACCTGAATGGTGCTTCGTCAAGAAGTTTCGTTAATCGAGATACCAATTTACTTGGAGAAACAAGTGTCGGATTAAATTCAGTCGTTTAATATAAATAATATATATATTCATTAAAAAAAATTCATTGCTAACGTTGTCATGATTACTGTCATTTTATGACCATTTAGATATACATTTAATTGATGATTTTATATAAATTGGATCAGAAATTCATCAATCGCTGGCAATATCTTGAAAATACACAAAAAGTTCTGTACTTTAGCTTAGGTATACTAGACACGTTCGAATCCTTGAATGCAATTATAAAGAGCAGAAAAGAAAACCTTGGATTACAAATTCATTCATCAAATCAGTGGATAAAAAAAATAAACTTGAATAAATACGCATATGTTAAGAAACCAATATATACAATATAAAAAGATTGTATCTCAAGTAAAAAAAGATTATTTTCAAAAAAAAAACACTAATAACTCAAAAAAAAATTATGGAATACGATAAATGAATTATCATCCAATAAAATAAAAAGTAACATAAGAACTATTAAAAATTCTTCAAATGATAACTAACTACCAACCAAAATTAAATTTATGAAGAATTTAACAATGTCTTCTGTAATGTTTGTAATAAGTTAGTAGAAACTATATGGAAAAACGACAATATACCAAAAACGAAATCAGGAATATATCAAAATCTACAATACCATTAAATCTGACTAGTAAGAATGAAATTGAAAATCTAATACATAGCTAAAAAAAACAAATCGCTAGGATCTGATCAAATAAAAAATTAAACACTTAAAATACTATGTAAATATATTATTGGACCACTCACCAATATATTTAATAAATCATTGTCTGCTGGAATATTTCCTGAAGAATTGAAGATATCGGCTGTTATACCAAATATACAAAAATGAAGACAAAACAGCTATGAAAAATTATAGACCAGTTTCTATAATTTCAAATGTATCCAAAATATTCGAAAAAAATAATAAAAAAGAGAATCTATATTTTTTTGGAAAAACACAAATTATATATATGGTTTTATTAATAAAAAATCAACATAAGTTGCAATAAAGGATCTAACAGGCCTCATTTATAGTTCAATCGAGAATATAATTATATTATGGTATATTTTTGGATGTGGCAAAAGCATTTGATACCGTCAATCATAAATTAATAGTTTAAAAATGGATCAAATCAAAATCGTAAGAAAATTGTTAAATGATTTCCTATTTCCAAATCGCAAACAACAAATTAAATGAAATACTAAAACAAGTAAAACAAAAATCATATCATGTGGTGTACGACAAGGAACTGTGTTGGGTCCATTACTTTTCATTGTATATATATATAATAATCTATATAATATTAATGACGTTTTGTCAATTAAAACTAAAGGTATCTATTTGTTCATTACGAAAATAGTAGTTGGAAAAAATTGGAACTTGGGATTGAAAATGATTTCGAGAAAATTGTACTCTGGATTAGTACAAATCTTCATTACATCCATTTAAAAACGAAATTTTTCGTTGCCTTTAGTAGTTATGGCAAATTCCAGAATTCAAAGAAATGTCTTTAAGTAGGTATTATTTTAAATAGCCATAATAGATGGGATAGACAAATCTCTTTCCTTAAAATTAAGAGGAATAGTGTATAAATTTAAACTGTTTAGCATATTTTAGATTATAAATATATGAAAATATTGTACAATAGTCTGTTTATACCGCATTTAAAATATGGTTGATTGGGATGGGGATGAATTTAAAAAATAAATTTTTAACCTATTGTAATTTTACAAAAGCATTGTTTGAGAATTATATTAAAGAGGGATTATAGATTTATAAGTGATTTATTATATAAAGAAACAAACACTATTTATCCAAGACAAATGTATTTCAAAATAGATCAATGAAACTTTATATATTTAGGACCAAAAGTCTATGACTATTTACCTAATTATATTAAAGATTTAAATACAATTAAAAAAATCCCGATGGCCTATAGTCAGCGGGAAGGTAAATTTATCAAAATTCATTGAATTGAAATTTGAACAACCTTTTCATTGGTATACCTACATGTTATTAAATGTGTCATAGCCTTGCGGTTAGAGGTTTTTGTTTTGGCTGTAAAATATAAATCAGACAGGGTTCGCGTTCCACTTCAAGGCAGAATTTTTTTTTCGCCTATTTCTTTTCAATAAATATACTATATATTTTTTTAATTAGGGTCTATATTAAGATCTCCAGAAAATGTACAATTACATCAAATTTATATTGAGTGTTCATGTTTTATCAACATTTCTTATATTTCTTTATAAATTTTTATTTTTTTATCTGTGCATTTTATGAAAAATTACTTTGAACAAAAGTTGTAGGTACTGATTATATCTATAACCTAAAATTATATTTGATGATATTTACACTACGGCTCTTTTTTGATAATTTTTTAAGTGTTTGAACGGTAGCCATTTTGAAACTACTTACTCGATATTGCCCAATAACGAAATCGGCCGAGATATTTGAGAGATTGATTTTTATAGCAAATTTGAACTGGATACCAAAACTGCTACCTCTATCGTGTTAACAAATTTCGTAATATCCCATATATATATATAAACTTTTGAACCAAATGTTTTTTTGGACTAACTTATAGACATATAACAACATGCCGTTGAAATTTTTTCGAAATTCAAAAGTGTGAACGATCGCAATAGGTACATTTCTATATGAAATTTACCTAAAAATCAAAGCTGGGATTGATGTTCTCTTGAAAACTAATTCAAGAAAAACTGTAATAAGAATTATTGAAAAGTGATAGAGCTTTACCTAAATTTTCATTTTAATTTGTATTTCTTAAATAGTTTACCTAGCTATGTATATTTCATAATCTCTGACAAGTAAATTGAGAGTAATTAATTATAAAATAATTATTAATGCAATATATGTATTACCACCTACATAAATACTTAAGAGTCTCGTAGGTTATTCGTTGTTTATTGACAAAATATTATTTATGCTATTTTTAGAATGCTAATGACCGTTATTAGTATTATTATTATTATTAATTCATCTTAAATGATCTTTCCAGAAAATATTTTGTTGTCTGATTTGTATAAGATGAATTATCTGGTCTCAAGATGATTCTGTTTGTCGAAAAATATTAGGGAATCATTTGAATTTGTAGGCTCAGTTTGGTATAAAAAGTTTAGCCAAAAACACTTCTTATGAATGACTCTCAACTTTTTGCTGTAGATATTTATATAGGTGTAAAGTGAGTGAGAGATTTTCAAAATATCAAGAATAAATAGAAGGAATTGGTTGGATACCCAGTGAGAACAAATAGCTAGTCAGACCCAGATCATGTGCCTCATTTTGTTTTAACCTTGTGGATTCATTATTTGAAATGTAATGCAAAATGCTTTCAAGATCTTATTTATAAAGAATTTATATTCATTGAGCCTCTATCCAGGCCCTAGAAGTGTTTTTTTTCTTCTACATCTCGTATTGCGTATGCCCAAATTTCGCCTTCCACTTCTATCCCCTCCCTCTCTGCATTTAATTAGAGCGTGCTAATGGTATTTTTATTATGTGGCTAATTTCATGTCCTGCGGCGCCATCGAGGCATCACTCTGTGATTAGCCTCTAGTCTGAGCAATCCTGCGAGAACCACAAAGGCGAGCCAAAGTGTTCCGACGCATATTTGGGAGATCTACATTGACGTATTAAGGTGGCCTTGGATCCCTTCATAGAGTGAGTGGGTCCTTGAGTAAAATTGATGCGTCATCTGGTTGATTGCTTTACGAGAGCTAATTTAGTTAATTAGAGTATCAAACACATACCTAATAATTCAACCTGATTGCTTGATCTGGGATATGCATAACATATATAATAATATTTCTTAATATTTGCTAGAGCTTTTCAAAAATTCAGAATTAACTCTTTACTTGTTTATAGAACAGAAATGTATTAAAACTAGAAGTTATTCAGAAAATACATTGACCGGCAAAAAAAAATCGGCCACCAAAAATTTACGAAAAATGCGATTGAACATATATTCAAAAGTAGAGGTCCAATTTTCATGACTCTTTTTTCTAATTTAAAAGATGATTCATGAAGAATGCTGCAGAATTATTGCTTTATGCATTTATTCTAGTTTTAGTTATACAGTTACATAGGACTTTTCCGAAGACTTTGTAACACCCTGTACCAGTTATAAGCAGCAATAATAAGGAAATTTGGGAATAGAGCTGTAGAATTATGTTTTCTTAACATTATCTCTGTTGGTTTATGTCAATATTTCTATTTATACGGAAGATATAGATAAATAACTAATAACGTGTCATTATAAATCTAAATTAATTTAAAAAATAATGCAATGGATTATTTTTTTTGATTTGAAGGTTAACTCGTCAGAAAATCTGCTTCTATTAAATTGATGTTTTTCACATTATACAGGGTGTAACAGTTACTTTGGAATTTTACACTCGGTAGCAGAAAAAAAAAGAAAAAAACTTTAAATTGATTTAACTATTTTAAAGATATTTTAAAAAAAGTGTGGAACGCTCAAAAGATAAAGCTTGGGAAAAATTAAAAAAATTCAGGAATCAGTATGTTAGTTTACTTAAACAAATATATCTCATTATTATGAATAACAAATAGCTACTTTCAAAAATTAAACCAAACAAATGTGGAAACACTTAAAGAATTTAGTTGGCTCCAAATCAGATTTTCATTTGATTAAAATAAATATTGAAAATTATAGTACCTAACAAACAATATTTATGTTCTGATAGCAGGGAGATTGGAAATGGATTCAATCATTATTTTATAAACAGTGTCAAAGATATTGCGGATAGCATAAATTGTAATCAAACATGGTCAGGTCGAAGCTATCCGGTAATCAGTAATTCGTCAAGACATTTTAAATTGATAACAGTTACCTAAAATTATATTTTCTTTAAGAAAACAGTTCAGTAATCTTTAAATAATAAATGTTCAGTTTCTTTAAGAAACATTTGATGTTCTCGAAGATGTTTCATTGAATATTATTAATACCTCTCTTAAAAAAGGCACTCTTCCGGAACAGTTTAAAATCACTACTGTATCAGCTATTCCAATGGTGAAAAATTCAATGGACTCGGTTGATTTCCGGCCAATCAATACCCTACCTGACACTTGAGAAAATTCTTGAGACTGCGGTATATGAACAAATTGAGGAATTTCTCATTGCCAGCAATGTTTTTCTCGGCTCTTCAGTCAGGCTTCCGTAAAGGTTATTCTTGTGAAACATCGATTCAACATACAGTTACAAGTTGGAAAAAAGTTCTAGATGAAAACAAGTTTACCTACTGTTGCAGTATTTCTTGATCTCAAGGGAGCTTTTGAGACTATCGACCGGGATATATTGCTGAACCAGTTGAGATATTATTATGGCAATGTGCTTTGTTGGTTCAAAAGTTACAGTTTGCAGATGACTAAAATTATTCTATATCTATACTAATATATATATATATACGAGTAAGGACTTTTCGTATGACCACGAAAATCTCGAAAACTACTTATCCGATTTCAATAAAAAATAAAATAAATAAATAAAGATTGGGACTACTTCTCAGCGGCGTATGTAATGCCTAGCCTAGCCACATCGTCTATCGGCAGCTGATAAAAATCGTGATTGCTATAGCAAACAATGATGTTATTTTTTCTTACTTTGTTTATTTTAATGTACTGAAGTTGAAACCAAAAATTAACTACTTGAACCATAATTCTTGCTCTAAAATATTTTTTATTTGTTGAATGGTTTTTATAATGTGATATGGACGAGTCTTTACTACTTATACCGACTGCTGCAGCAAGCCTCATAGTATTTAAGTTAATGCCATGATGTAAAAAGATACCTACCATTATTAATACTTTGTGTACATTGTACATTATATACAAAAAGTTGATTTTCCAAAATTTGGAGTTGACATTTGAATAATGTGTTGAAAATTCAATAATTTTACAAATTTTGCACACTTGTTTATAATACAAAAGTGGCAGATAGTATTCTGTACCTTGGTAAAAGTTCTGTTAAACTATAAGTGCCCGTGGGACTTTATGTGGTCGGTTCCGTATCTGAAAGTCTTTTGTATATTTCGGAACTCTATAGCTGGATTTTGATGATGTTTTTTGAACGACGAACCCCAAACGGAGGAGGTATACAATTCGACTGTGTGCGTTTTTTTTTTTTTTTGGTTTGTGCGCACCTTTCATATAGTATTCGTAGTCCGATTTTGAAGATTTTTGATTCATTTGAAAGAGGAGCCTTGAGAAATGGTCCCATACTCATAAAAACGACTTAATTAATCTAGTAGGTAATTGAAGAGATCTATAATAAAAATTCAATAATGGAAAGATAAAAAATATAAAAATAAAATGATGCTCTACCTGTATGATTTTGATTCTTCGGACACAGCTTCCACTTATGTGGAGCTGATTGAAGGAAATAATGCTGGAAATCGCCGTCTATTGGATGGATAAATGAAAGCATATAAAGGTATATAAAGGTATATTTTAATCTTATAATCTGATTATAGTGTAAGTAAATATTGTTTTCGTTAATTAGGATCATCTACTGAATAAATATTTACTCATAGAAAAATCATTATGTATTGAACGTTACGTGATTCGATTAATTTGTATTGATATGCTATTACTTAAGTTTTAAATGCTTTTAAATAGTATTTATTACTTTCGTTTCTTTCTACAGATGGATAGAGATATGAAATTTCGAATTCGTACTTAGATCGGAGGCGTTTCGCCACCTGTTATGCTCAACACTGATCCAATTGTGATCTAATAATGATTAATTATATTATCTGATTCAAGCAAGATCAAATTATTTCTTCAACATGAAACGGCAATGTCGGACGTCACTGAAATTACGCACAGGCATGGAACACCTCTAACCTTTGTTTACACTTCAGACGATTAATTTTGCATTGTGGTAGATAAACAGTAATTTGTTATGGAATATCTGGCAAATAGATATCCATAAGTATAGTTCAAACCAAAAGAAAAGAGGAGATAGCAGTTGTACTCATCGCTACGGTTCAAATCTCAAATACCTAATAATTTTTTTTTTCAGAAATTCCACTTGTTTATCATGTCATGAAGCGTGGCTGGTCGAATTTTAAAAACAAAATCCTTAAATTTTCCCCACCCAAAGAAGATCAGAAAATTCATTGGGGGTACAGCTTTTTTACCAAAATTTGCTTGCTATCTTTTATCTCTGCCCTCCGATACTACTCTTTTAGAAATATGATTTTTTTAGAAAATAGACAGTTATCTAACCGGAGTTTTCAATGGGTTCATTTGGCACCAAACAGCTATCGTCAGCACTCGATTAACAACTCTCCTTCTTTCTAAGCTCCAGTGATAGTTATCTAGCGCCAACCATAGATATTTTGAGCCAAATGCATCTAACGAGCATTTGTATAAGACAGAAAATCAATAAGCGATCACTGGATACCTTCTTAACTTATTGTCTCAAGAGTTGGTAGTTTCCGAGATACAGTACATTGCACATGTATTTGGCCATCCTGTTCACGTAAGCGCTTATTATCTCAGATTGCAGTCATTTTTGCCTTGTCATACACTTGAGTTTGATTTTTAACACTTTGGGGGCTCTTACGTATATGATATATTCAGTGCATGTCTACAAAAGCTGCTTGAGCCCAACTACTACTTGAGCCAAAGATGACCATGTTCCGAAGGTGGTCCAATTTAAAAATATCATACTCAAGTTAGGATGAGTTTAAATGTTGCGCCCATATTCGGTTAGTACCTTGGTCGAAACTGCAACTTCATATCAAAAGAAGAAAGCAGCCATCTTTTGGTTGACAGTTTGTTAGTAACGTTGCAAATGGCTTTCTCATACTTTTTAGTATGTAAAAAACAAAACAGCTTTCGTATTTTGGCAGTCCTATTTTTTCTATTAATCTTAATTTGAAAGAAGTAGTTCTTGTTACCGGGTAAAGTCACTTTCAAGGCCCACCACACAGGTTCCCAATATGGCCAGACTATTTTTTTGTGGTATACATACATATACGACATAGACGACTTCATATGTCATAAGAGCCTATTAACCTTTTGGCTTTTGTAAATTCTTATTTCACTGATGATTTTTTATACTCCTAATAAGGCCTGCCAGAATTATGGAGAAACATATTTGATATCGTGTTAATAACACCTCAAAAGTGTTCTTCAGTATTTTTATTTAGAAATGTTTTGTTCTGTGGGTAGATTAAGTTTTCCTTAGCTTTAAATGGCCAACCCCTAATTAATGAAAAGAAAATAAACAACTGTAAATGAATGATTACCTTGGAATCTCATATGTTAGGTTAAGTTTTACGTTTATAGATATTTTTTTATTTTGTTGGCGCTAAATTATGTGATTAATGTTGGGACATGATAAGTACCTACATTCCTAAAAAGGCCCACTGAATAGATCTTTAAAAGCAGCTGTTTTCCTAAAGAAATTCTACCTAATATGTTGATTTTTCTGCTAGTTTTTATTTACAAATAAATTATTAATATTGTGATAAAGTTTGTTTTCGATATTGTTAAAAAATGGGCCTTACATTAAGGCGCGCGTACCTTAGTTTGTGCAGTATGTTATCGGACAGCGACTTTTATTTAATATTAATATTCTATCAACGTTGCATAATCAATTGTGAATTATATCAAGAACAAATATATTATACATATACATGGATCGAAATGTTATGTACCTTCTCTTCATATTTTACATTATATACACTCACCTATACACGTCGATATACAATTATTATAGTACCTACCAGTCATAAATATCGTAGTAAAATTAGTAGGATAATTTTGAATATAGATTCCAGCGAGTGTTCATTATTATTTCCATTATCTATGTGATATGTATAGCATGGAGTTGAATATAATTTATCAAAATCAGTTGTTAATCCATGAGAGAGAATTTCTGGAGTTGAAGAGTTTTTAAAATAGAAGAGGATAGGATTCAACTAATTATAAATGTCTCCAAAATAGTACTGATTATTTTAGTTCAAGAAAATAACGTAGAGCTGAAATAAAAATAAAGTTATTATTTTTTTAAGCTAAACTTTTTTATTAGAAAAAATTGTGATAGTAATGACGCGGTTAATGCACTAAAAGCAAAAAAATAATTTGGTAGGTCCTAGGTACCAATCATCACATTATTACTCTCCTCATCAAACTAAGGAATTGGTCAGACAAAATAATAAATATTTTGTACAAAAAATTGGACCGACTTTATCTGTTGTAGCACGGAAAAATACAAAATAATATTAATTCTGTTGGTGCTGGTTCTTTTGAAGTTGGTGCGTACAACAACAAACTACAACGGCACAACTTCAAAATTACCAACATCAGTAGAATTAATATTGTTTTGTATTTTGCAGTGCAACAACTGATAAAGTCGGTCCAATATTTTTCTAAAAAATATTTATTTCCCATTTTGTGTGTAACATTAGTCATGAAAATTCTTGAATGTTAACTAATACCCAAAAAGTTATAGGTAGGTTTAGCTTGTACTTGTTTTTTATTATTCAGAGATCTCAAAACATCGCGGTGCAAATATACATATTTCAGACTGTACCGCTGTAACTGAAAAACCGTAACTCAATTTAAATGTTGCTACATAAAATCTTCTATTTAATATGGCCGTGTCATATTTTCAATTTTCGAAAAAAAATGCTCTTCCACATGGCGGAAATACGCATATCACATATTTCAGAATTTACCATTGCGAGACTCGGAAACCGTAACTCTTTTGAAAAAATGTTCAGTTCAAACGTTTCCGGATATGGTCCCCTTTCTAATTTTCAAATCTCGAATTTTCGATTTTCGGAAAAATTTGCCCCTTCCACATAGCTGAAACACATATTTCAGACTGTAGCGAGGAAACGTATAATTATTTTTAAAATTGTCCAATTTAAACATTTCCGGATATGGAATTTTCATTAATTCTGTCGTCTCGAATTTTCAATTTCTCCTCTTTCAAATGAAACAAAAATCGTCTAAATCGGAGTACGTAAAACGCGCGCGAATAGCCATAAAAAAAGCAATTTTACAACAGAATTGTATACCTTCTCCTTTTTTGTAGTCGGTCAATAAAATCGTTGAGCGCGTGATATTTCTATCAAGTCAACCGCTACAACATTATAAATGCTATTTACATATTTTTTCATTCTCAGCCTACGCTACATACGCAATGCATAATCCTTCCAAAAACTTAACTCGACTCTGAGCCACGTATGATTGTCCTTCGTCCAACAATTTTGAGCCTAAATACACAACCGCTTGGTCTACAGTGCTGCCTTGCATTTTGTGGGCCGTGAAAGCCCATGATAAATTAAAGGGCAACATGTTTCTTTCAGCTGTCCCATACTTGAACTTTGCTGATAAACTGGATGGCTTCAGGATGAATAAGATGTACGTCGTCTCTTCCAAAGTCGAAACGAACTGACGGTACATCTGTTTGGTACATTTTGGTTCGACGAAACTGAAGCCAAACAATTTCAGTCGTCACATAGTGAGCTATATAATCTACTAGTCAAGTTATTTTATTTGATACCCATATTGAAGAGGTTGTGAAAACATATATGTACTTAATCCGCCATTTTGTTGGCGGCCATATTGTATTTTCATAAAAATTATATTCTAATAGTCAACTCCTTTCATTTGATACCCATATATATTGATTAGGTGGTGCCACAATATATAATCCGCCAGTTTATTGCGGCGACCATCTTGGATTTACAATGATACAGCATCTATTAAATTGTATTGTCATCTGAACTAAAGGTGTGTACTAAATTTCAGGAAGGGGGTCAAATATCAATTAATAGATTTGACCCAAATAAATAAATAAATAGATAGGAAGCAAGGCTAAATAAATAAAACCGTTTAATAAGAGAAAATATTTACTACACCATCGCGTTTTCTTTTATTATATCCTCATAATAACATTATTATTTCTAGGGCCCAACAAATATACATATGTATACCTACACCCTTTTGAGTTCATAAATGCCACTTTTAAGCTCCATTGTATACCTCTCTCCATTCTCCCCCATTTTTTTTATTTTCAATTACGCTACCAGAGCTGACAAGCTCACTTCATTTGCATCTTTACGAACAATTTTTACTGCCTTTATTCCAAAATATACACATCTTGGCATCGTGCCCCATTCACCCATCAAAGATAATGGGGAACGCCTTCCACTTTTGAAGTCAAGTGAAATTGTTTTGTAGGAATTGTCTGCGATTTGTCGATTATGCCAAATTAATGTTGATCGTTTATAATATGGATTGTTATATATATTCTGGATTCCTGATTAGGAATCTCTTATAAGAACAATAATAACAGTTTGTGAGTAATAGTTTTTATAATATTCTTCTTCTTCGGTTAGCGCTACAACTCAGTGTGGGTCTTCCAATAAACTCGATCTTTCGTCAGGTCCGTATCGAAAGGAACGTTCATTTTCAGCAGGTCGTTTTTTATGTTGTCTCTCCATCGCATGCGGGGGCAGACTAAAGGTCTGTTACCTGATGGGGTCACTTCTTATACCAGATTCACCAACCTTTCTTCATGGAGTCTCTGTATACGTGGCCGGTCTATCTCAGACGTTGAGATTTTATTTTCTGAATGATGTCACTATCATTATATAGACTTTTGATTTCAGCATTAGTTTTGATTCGATATTGTATTGTATTAGGGTCATAATGAGGTCCGAAGATTTTTCTCAGTATCTTGCTTTCGAAACGTCTGAGTTTTTCTTCGTTCGCTTTAGTCATCGTCCATGTTTCCGATCAATAGGTAGTTATTGGTCTAACAATACTGTTATATATTGTAATGTTTAACCCTGTGCTAAACGTTGTGGGGTGATTTCACTTGCGTAATACTCAAAATTCGCAAATTGCTTCCAATGGTTTATTTTCAAACACACTGTACACGACCTTCTGTTGTAGTACAACTGTCCCCACTTGCACCTTGACAATCTATGCTGTCACTGTCTTCACAGACAGAACTACTATTAACATCTGATTCCACAGACTGACTGTTATCAACTGACTTTATAAGACTCACTGACCTCATAAGACTGACTGACTCTGTCCCGTGATCGACACGGCTTTATATACCTGAATCATGACATGACATTATATATATACACAAGTAAGTCGGGATCTATTATACCGACGGCTAAACACAGTGTTGCCGAATTAAAATTAAGTCGATAATTTTAATTCTAGAGTAAATAAATTTGAATTAGAATTTAGGAAGTGATATTATGTATATAATT
Source organism: Crioceris asparagi (assembly GCA_958507055.1). Taxonomy (NCBI): domain Eukaryota; kingdom Metazoa; phylum Arthropoda; class Insecta; order Coleoptera; family Chrysomelidae; genus Crioceris; species Crioceris asparagi. The sequence goes on from OY293826.1 coordinate 125,770,862, forward strand.
TCAATTTGAGAATAAAAATCATGCGATAGATTTAAATTCAAGAAGGAAAATTAAGAAATTTATATTATGTACTTAGAAATAGTTTATAAATTAAAATCATTTACTCAGTGAAGACATTATATTATTCTATTCAACCATAGAGCTCAGACATATTTCTTTGGGTATTACAGATATAGAACCCTCCACCTAGGTGGCCCAATTATACTTATAGCCACTACCAGATCATACCAATAAATTTTGCAAACATGCATGATATAAAAAACCACCAAAATTCAGCCATAGAGTTCAGAAATATACAACTTTCAAGTACGGAACCCATCACATAGAGCCTCACGGGCAATAAGAGGTAGCTTATGTTATTTCCCGAAGGCTAGTCTATTTCTATTCCAAATTTCATCAAAATCAGTTCAGTGTTATAGGCGTGAAAACGTAACAAACAAACTTACTGCCGCATTTAGGATACAGAACAGAACCCCCTGATTTTCAATAGGGCTGAGGGGTGTTGCGATACCTTCCTTTGAAGATGTCATCGAATACTATCTGACCCTAGAATTTTGCTTGAAAATTTTCATCGATACCGAAACGAAAAGGTAAAATAATTATAATTGACCTTTAGGATAGGTAAAAAATTGTATCAGACTGGCAGTTCAGTATTAATTTATTATCAAAATTTTGACCTATTCTTTTTTACATTATGCTTCACATTTATAAAGTGATATTGTGGAATGTTGCCTTCAATTTTATGATATTTCTACCGTACAATGTTTTCTCTTCGAAAACAAAACGAATACAATCTTAGCCCTATTGAAAACTAATGACAACTCTTATCAGTGCGATACTCTTGTGGAATTGGTCCTTTTTCAGATGAAGAGAAGCAAGTCGCGCACTCGCGAGCGAGTGTAGCTCGCAGATGACAGCAATAAGTGCAAAGAGTATTAAGGAGCTTTCACACAAGGAGCACAAACCAAAGTGGGGGGAGCGGTACAACGTATATAACACTCGCTTAATAGTCTCTATGCTCGACGGTCACAAGCTCACGAGCCCAAAAGTCTCTGAATGTGAAAGAGTGGAAGGTAGGAGAGAATAAAACTTCCTCACTTCATATCACATTTCGCAAAGCAGCCTAGATTCCATGTAAGCCTTAGCCCACGTTCACATGAAGACACGCAAGATTGTGGGAGAAGCTGGCTGATGCCAGAAATGCAAAAAGTACTACGGAGCTTTCACACAAGAAGCACCAGCCTTCTGGATGGGCACTAGTTAGAGCTCCTGCATCTCAGGCCGGGTGATGTCGACTCGAAAGTCTCCCCTTGTGAAAGGGGGCTTACAAAACTACATACACATTCATATATATACATGCACTCCTCGGTCTAATCTCATTATACACGTAGAGCGTTAGACGATTCCTGTCTTTTGGAAACCCGCATAAATAATTAATAGATGGGGGTTAACTATTCATTTAATTCCAGCAACAAGCTATCTCTAGTGTGTAATTACATACAGTGAGTGAGGGGATTTGTCAATACAGCTACTTCATTAAAAGTTTACATAGGTATTTGCTTTCATGTTATTGTTATGAAATTATGTAATTTACTTGTGAAATGTGTTAACATTATATTAGCATTTCCCTACAATGCCTTTATCAATATGATGGGGGTAGCCATTGTGAAGTTTGTTACGGTTGGCCAGCTTGTACAGGTACAATTCGACTGTATGTTTGTCTTTTTGTGTATGTAACCTAATCTCTTTTTTCATTTGAAAGAGGATGGCTTCTAGATGATCTTATATTAAATTTCCAGTATTTGATCAACCTCATCCCTCAGAAAAAGCTCCAAATCCCAGAACGAAAAGCTTGACAAATAAAATTTTTCTATACTCTTTTTATAGATGACATAGTTTCTAGAAAAACTTAACCTAACCTAACAATTTCTTCATAAATCTCACGGTTAGGTTAGGTTAGGTTAGGTTAGGTTAGCACTGACTCTAAGACAGTAAGAAAATGTGTCAAACTTATTTCGGAAACGCGTGGCTATAATTCTAAATATTGGCATAATAATAAGACGGGGTGGCAAAGTACAGACGAGCGTGATAGTCTTCCCGACATATATTTGTCATAAAAAATATATTACAGAAAAGTAATCTGTTTATTTTGTTTATGCCCAGCTCATGTCAACATAACCTGCAATATTATGGATAGAGCTAAAAGGGAAATGATGAGAAGAACATTACATGTAACCGATGTTTACGAAGTGAGAAAATATGTAATATTTCGGCCAAAGATTAAAGGTGAATTGGAAAAGCAAGTCGAGAAAATGATTGCCAATTTGAATTCAAAGTTACCAACCATTGATGTAGGAAGAACTGTTGATGTACGAGTACCTGATGTTGACTCGCCACGAGAAATGTGTTATAATCTTTGCTATTTTTTGTTTTGTGTTAAGATGTCGTGAAAACGAAAATAGAAATTTTCGAAAGCTCGACAATTTAACAAAGAGATTTTCTTTAAATGGGCCTTCTTAATTTGACTGCAGCCTCTAGAAAAAACGTTTTATTAGATCTAAATTATTATTTTTGTATATATTACGATATTTCTGAATATTAATTCAATTGCTACATAATCAAGATGATTATATAACATCAGCCATTTTCAGGTAAATAATTAGATTACGCTAGGTCTATCTGTGCCGACAACAACTACTGCTACGGCAAACACCACTTCCGCCATTGAATAACGTCAACAACTGTTGGGGTAATATCTACAATTGCACACTGTCACAATATTGTAAATACCACTATAAAAGTTCAATCAGATTGATTACCAATCAAAGCACCACCATCCAGACAAATATCATGATTTCAAGGTTGTTGCCTATCTTCAGTTTGCCGCAGAGCATCAAGCCGTGTCTGAAAATCAATCATTATTTTGAACTCACACAAGTTCGTATCAATCTTCAGCGTACCACAGACGGTGGAGACCAATATTAGCGATGCAATGAACACGTATAGCGGGTGGATATCATTACCCGGCAAGTGGAATCAATTAATTCAAGATTATCCTGTTCCAGTCATATTATGAAATTTCTGGATATGGATTCCAATTGCTTTAAAATCAAGATGATTATATAACACCAGGCGTTTTCCAGTAAATAACTTGATTACGCTAGGACATCTAGCTGTCTCTGCCAACAACAACTACTACGAGGGCAAACACCCCTTCTGCTATTGAATAACGTCAACAACATGGAAAATTGTAGGTATTGCCCTCCCATCACCAGAAATGTAAGATTGAATTAAAACTTTTTCCATTCCAAGTTCCATCAGTTCAACTGTTGCATAGGCTAGGTAATTAACGCACATGTTCGGACCGGACTCGATTCTCAATGCAAAGCTCAATGACTACTCATATCAACACAATGTTCCGTTCAAGCCAGAGCCACCTTCCTTTTTCTGCCAAGTAACTACAACCAGAATATTTTCCAATTAGGGGTATTTTTTTAACTCAAAACTCGATAGTATTTAATGAATGGATATTTCTATGATATTAACTACCATATAGGAATGCATCACTTGACATCTCGTTCTACCTGTTACATAACTGAGAGTCAAGCGCTAGATCTTTGCATCAAATATTATTTAATGAAACTTGTTTACCAACATTATACAACCACTGAATGTTGTGAGTGAAAATGGTATTTCTGCTATGTGCGGGCTTGTAATTCATTGTTCCCTCGTACATATACCTTGTCTTTGACTCTACTTCTGAGTTATTACGAAATTTAATTAAAATTGCCACGGTTGAAATGTACTACATACTACACGTGATATGTTTATATTAAATCCTATTCATAAAGACTTCTCGAGCAAATATAATTGATGACAACCGCCATGTTGGGGTCTACTACATGCATTCCATTATTACCTAATGTATAGATGTATGAAAATGGGAATTAAACAACACCTTGGTACTAGTTGATTATATACCAAACTAGTAAATTGATAAATAACTGGAAGTTATCAAAGGCTAAAATTACTTAGGTACGTATCGATGTGCTTTTATGAATCGTATTCATATAACCAGCGCTCAGAAACAAGCAAAATAGATTTCTTCAAAAAAGATATTTCAGAGAATTTCTGCATTGATGCCTCTTTTCAGTGCCCCAAGTCTTTACCAGGAAAATATAAAGGGTTTTGAGAATTTGATACAATGATTTGAGAGAGATCAATTAAAAAATATATTGTGACCAAGTTTGATACTCTAACCATGCGTATATTAAATATTAAATATTATGTAAATTTTGCACAATTTTATCCTAATATGAAACCGTTATATATAATTGATAGGCTTCATTTACTTGTGAGTAGATCTACTGAGAAGTTAAAAGTGAGGACATTGTGGGTGGCACCGAATCAGCTAGCCCAAATATATTTTTTTTTGGTCAAATAAGAAGGACTTTCTAAGCTATGCACACAATTAGAGGTTAATGTTATCCCTTCTAGAATACCAGTGCAAATCAAAACTTTGAAAATGCAGTCGACTTTCGAAAACTCGAACCCCAATAAGTCTAAATCCTTGTTTACTCGATGTTTTTCGATTTCCCTTCATTTTCCAATAGTGTTTGTTTATATTTCTACCTCTATAAGTCTGAAAATAAAACTTTGATAAGACGAATTTTCTTGGTCTTGAGGAGTCGACGGACACCTCTTTAAGTCGAAGTTTTGATTCCAACACCTCTTAACTCTAAGTTTTCTAATGCGAACGTGATCAGATCCACACTCTCATTTAGTGCGCTCTCCCCTAAGTCGATCTCTCAGTAAAAAACTTCAAGGTCTGTTTAGTCTGGATTCCCGCCGGCTACTCGGGAATCAAAGGGATTGAAGCGGCCAACACACCTGACAGAAAAGGAGCACGAACTTTTTTCATTGGCCCAGAATCTTTCTGTGGTACAGGTAAATGTACCTTTCAGGAGGAGTTTCAGGAGAAGGAAAGAACCGAAAGAGAAACAGTCTGTCGGAATCTCTCTGAGTTGGATCATTCCAAAAAGTTTCTTAGAAGCTTTATTACTGCAAGATCCAAGAAGTATCTGGATCTTAGCAAGAACATGCTACACCTCCTCACTGGACTCACTGGATTTCTTATTGGGCGCCTCAGGAAACACTTACCAAGAATGGGTCTAGTAGAGCACGACGAGTGCAGATTTTGTGGGAAGAAGGAGGAATCTTCGGATCACCTGGTGACAAAATGCTTCGCCAGTGCTAGCCAATGAGAAAAAATGCTTTGGACAAGAAACATGCAGAAATGAGGAAGTAACCTCGTTGAAGCCATCCCAGATTTTGGATTTCATTAGAACACTGGAACTGGAGGGTGAGCTGTAGACTAAATAATGGCGAGAACAGCTCTGATGGGGCACACAATAGACCTCGAGGTCGCAGTGCAATGAAAATCACTTAAATCTACAATCTAACAGGCATAGGCAACCCAAGTTTTATTGAGATAGGCATAAATTCATAAACAAAAGTGTAAGATTCAATTGCTATTTCTCAAAAATTGTGGGTTGGTATGAAAACTAAATTTTTCTAGAATGTTGAACAAAAAATTTGATGAAACTGAAGATTTTGCATACTTGGGTATAAGAGCAGCGATATAAACTTGAGCAGTTCCTGCCAAAAAAAAAAACATCAATACGTACCGACTACTGATAGCATCATCGAATGGCCCATTGGCGGAGTGGTGCCCACTTGACACTCATAAATACCGCTATCCCTACGCTGCGGATACCTGATCTGCAGAGTCCAGTCCTCCGTCATTGGATTGTGGATGCTTATGAATCGTTGGTCAGATGTGTATGTGAATCTACCCACAGTCAATAGATGCAGGTCTCTGTGCCTCATCCAAGAAACCTGTAATTAGAAACAAAACATAAACATGGGTAAAATGAAGTTTGAGTTACCCATAGACATTTTGAAATCGATACAACTCAGAAACCATGATTGAACTGAAAATATACTATACAATATATATTAGATCAAGATGGTAATATCTCAATAAACTTTCAATATTTGAGCCCAGCTAGGTCAAATGATTTTTCTTTACTTCGAGCCTAGCGGTCGACCTTCCTTGCCCCTCATCAACAAGCATGAGGACATTGTGGTTATGTAAATCTTTAATTCTCTAGAACCACATACTTATACATTTTTTTTCACGAATGATGGCGATTGCCTGTAATCATTCACGAAGTACGTACATCACACTGTACTTCTGATGGCATCTCATTATCATGAGATGTTCTTCTGTGTTTGTCGATCTAAGTAAGCTACGACATCAGTATTTCAAGTTTATCTCCTTTAACACCATGATAGGGCGCTGCTCGTATGTCCGAAGGCAACACAATCTTTATTTCATAGGCGTCACAAAATCAAAGTGACATTTAGTGTTTTTAGATGGATAAATTTATATTTCATAATTCAAGCAATAAATTTGTATTTTATGTTTCTGCATTATTAATAATAATAAATCATTCGTATTATTGCTTATTTAATCAATCGATACTTTTTTCTCTCTAATTATATGAATTTACTTAAAGCGTATAAGAAAATTAAATACCATATCTTATCTCGAAATCACCCTGATTTACTCCTCTCAATTGAATTGACCCGTTTCTCCTATTTTCAAAGTAGAAGCCATCATTCGAGAAACAAACTATATAAATCTACCTTAAAGTGTTAATCCAAAATAGTCGATGATGACAGTAACTTTTACCAAATAGACTCGGAAAATAGAATAGAGAGAAATCAATTGCGGTTATGGGTGCATACGCGCTCTGGGGCAGAACATTTATTTTTGACCGACTTCAATATGTACAATACACAATTCCATGGTATGTGTGCTTTTTTATGTTTCTCGGATCTCGCGTTCTGCATAGTGAACGTGCTCTAATTTCGATTATTTTTGATTCGTATGAAAGCGGTGAGTTGAGAAATGGTCCCATAATGTAAAAAACTCAAATGCGAAATCTCCTTCCCTCCAGAAAACCGTCCTCGGAGGAGGTGGGTGGGGCATTTTTTCTTGAAAATCTGAGACGCCAGAATTAAAGATGAAACCATGAAAACTGTTTCAAAAGATTCAAGGTTTTCGAGCTATAGCAATGGTAAAAACTAAAATATGTGTATTCCCGCTATGTTGAGGGGGCTATTTTTTTGGGAAAATTGAAGATATGAAACGACCAAATTGGACATTTCTCAAAAAAGTTACGGTTTTCGAGTTACAGCAATGGTAATGTCTGAAATATGAGTATTTCCGCTGCGATGTCTTGACATCTCTAAATAATGACAATTACAAGCAAAGAATATACATGGATAATATGATAAGTACTATCTTATCTGGTATTAGTGAACGTTCAACGATTTTCTTAACTAATGTTACTCTCAATTGTGAAAAAAGTATTTTTGACCAATAAATATTTTTTACAAAAAATATTAATTCTATTGGTGCTGGTACTTTTGAAGTTGTGCAGTTGAAGTTGGATTGATAACTTTTGGCACCAACTTCACAAGCACCAGCACCAATAGAATTAATATTATTTCCTACATTTCAGTGCACCAACTAATAATGTCGGTTCATTAAAAAATATTTATTTCACACTTTTGAGTGTAATATTAGTCGAGAAAATCGTTGAGCTTTAGCTAATACTACTAATATCCTATAACCCACGTATATATATATATATTAAATATTCTTTGCTTGTCTTTTTTACTAGATATTATTATGTAGAGATCTCAGAACATAGCTGCGCAAATACATAGAAGTATTTTAGATTTAAACATTTTACCCCCGCTCTATCTCGAAAACTGTAACTCTAGGGAAAAAAATTTCATTATAAATGCTGTTACAGATACTATTGAGTTTCATGTAGTACCCACATATTTTCCATTTTTGAAAGAAATCGCCCTCTCCACATAGCAAAAATGCACATTTTTGAGAATTTAACATGCATCTTACTCGAAAACCGTAACTCTTTTGAAAACATGTTCAATTTAAACGTTTCCAGATATTATCCTATCAATAATTATTCCAACTCAGATTTTCGATTCTCGAGAAAATTTACCCCCTACCACCACTTTTGGGGCGGTTTTCGGAGGAAAGGGGATTTCGGATTTGCGTTTTTATGAATATGGGACCATTTTTCTCAAGCCTCCTTTTTCAAATACATCAAAAATCATCAAAATCAGAGTACGATTAATATATAAAACTCGCGAACGAGCAAAAAAAAACAGGCAGTCGTATTGTATACCTATTCCGTTCGGGGTTTGTCGGTCAAAAATTGGACCAAATTTATTAGTTGCTGGTGCTTTTGAGAGTAATTTTATTTAATATATAATATAATTATTTATGTTGACCATATATCGAGAATTATGAGCCGCCGATCAAAGTAAATTCAATTTATCTAATTTAATTTATTTGTAACACATATTATTAAAGCAATTTAGCTTAGTGAACTCGTTTGCCATATAAGCTTTAGATATAACAAATCTCATGTTAGATAGGTACTCTGTGACTGCATTGTTTTTAAATTGAGGTCCAAAGAAATCTCTTAACGTATTAATATATAGATTAATTTGAAAATAATATGATATCATTAAAGGTAGATGAAGGAAATTGAGTGAAATATATTCAGACTTAGCAGAAGCAGAACTTAAAATAATCTATCATAACCAATTCAAGTGATTATGATAAAATGAATTCTTCCAAAAATGGACAAATGATGTAAGTAAAATCAATAATATACAAGGTACTGATTTGAATAAAAACAAATTTTCCACTCTTTTTGTATGTATCGTTTTGAACAATCATGTAAACCTCTGTTCAATATTAAGAATAAGCAAGACTTTTCAGAGCTACTAGCAAAATATCAAGACAAAGTAAGAAAAGATTGATTAGAGCTATCTTTCTATAAAAAAAATCAAGCAATCAACTAATTTCTGGAAAACCAATAGACTTCATTATGATTTCTATCGACTGATATCTTTTTTATACAACTCCCAACAGGAGGAGGGTATACAATTCGGATGTATATTTAATATAATATATTAAATATTTCTGAACAATTAGAAATTCAGAGATCTGCTGCTTCAATCAATAAATATACTATCAATATTGTTAATCACTTGAGCTCATATAATAATAGATAGTTCTGTATTGGAGAAGGGTGTTATTCTTCTAGACTCTAGACAATCAGTGTTACCAAGAGAAATGTGCGAACTTTAGGGCCTCTAACAGATACAAAAAGCTTGCGTTGGTGATTCACTACCCTTCGGAAAAGGTAATCCGTCCCCATTTGTGTTGGAATTAACCTCTGTTAGGGCCAATAAAATGTTGAATGATGCTTACATTCCTGCTGAGATTTTGAAGATGATGACAAAAGCTTCTTAGAAGATAAACATGAGAAATCAGAGAATGGCTCATAGAAACGATTTTTTTCTTAAAATATAGATAATGGATAAATCGGGGCTTAGGTATAAAATTTTGTTTGTTTAACTTTTGTACTAAATAAACGCTCAAGTGCGAGTTGGGCTAGCGTCAAACTTCGAGTGAAATAGTGTATAATTTTTTTTAAATTTCACACTCATTGGTATCGGAGATCAGAGGGTACTTACTGTCAATTTTCTGATAATTCTTTCGATATCTTCATATCCATTAATTTTTGATATTTTGAAAATAATATTTGTGTTAGTCATAACAAGCCCTATCGTTAGGTTTGTCTAATGGTGCACTTAAAGAGAATGTTTCTTTGAAATTTGTCAATTGATCCAAAAAATAAACAATCGGAAATATTCTATTTACGCTTTGAGTCCATTAAGTTTTGTTGGCAAACGAAAAGACAGACGGACAGATGATATCCTACAAAGATTTTGTATATTCATTGCATGCACAGAATCCTCAGCGAGGTTTCCTCGATAAGCCTAAATTATTTCTCTTAAAGTATTTGCAAACTTGGTATCCCAGGAATTGACTGCGCATAGAAAAATTAAAGTTATTCAAAAAAAATATCTCAATTTGACCAGATAAACTTCATATCATAATGTTTTTATTTTCCTACGCTACTATATTAGCTGTATAAGGAAAGTATTGTAATCGTGTAAAATTTTCGATATCGATATTTTTACAAATGTTGACGTTTCAGAGTCTAATAAACATATTTTCAGCCATTGGTCTGCCTGTCTGTCTGTCTGTCCGGCTGTCTGTCTGACTGTCTGTGACAGCACTATCTCGAGAAAGGATTGGTGTATTTTGTTGCTTTCTTTTTTATTTTGTTTGGTACCAATACCACTCGCCGGTGGCACTGACTGAGAATCCTGTATAAACTGGGTGCTGAGCTATAGCCAAAAAACTTGATTTGCTCAAGACTATAGCGCGAAAACGGCTCTAACGATATCACATATAGCGCCATCTCTGAGAAAAAGCACAAAAAAGTTATGCTTGAATAAGATTCCGTATTTTCTACATGTTTCTTCAGATTCTCGCTAAACGTTTCATCTTACGAAAAAATGTTACATGGCCATTATTGTTTGTCTTGACATGCTTAATAAAATGAGTGGTAGTATGAGTATTGTAATAGTGTAACATTTTTCATTCAATGGAATTTGCCTGCGAGCGGTAGGAAAGTCGTGTGAATGGACATACCAGATTTTTTTATTACACTTTTGTGCTGGTTATGGATTTTGTTGTTTTTTGTCTGTACGTTATTTTGTCACTTGAAATGTTATGATTATGTGAATGGTTGACACCTTGAATCATTCATGTCCCAGCAAAATATGAAAGAAGGCCAAGTTCATAAGAATAAAAACCCAGCAAGATTAGAACTTGGATAACAACTTCGCTAATAAAAGATATGAGATCTAATTGGACAGCAAGTTCTTTCGAAGAGCGATAAATCATAGCTGCTGAGATGTATAAACTTTTTCAATTGCTTTAGAAGACAATTTGTCATGTTCTTTGCTCCTCAATGATTGCGACTTGACTAAGTTTTCCCATACTCGAAGATGGTAAAAGAACTGGGCTTCTTTTTATTTAAATAAAAAGTTTTCCAGTTGTTTAAATTGTTTATTTTTACTGCAAAATTGCATTATCTGTTATTTAAAGTCAAATTATTCATTAATAACAATAAAAAGTTATCTAATAATATAGCCACAGAAATAACTTTATCTTCGTTACCAACTACCAACCGTCGATTTGATAATTTCTGATTTTTTCCTATATAAACTACTGATAAACTAACTCCACAACAATTTTCAACTTTGCAATTCACCTAATGATCAAAACTTTTGATGAGTGGGTGAGTCAGTGATAGAAATGGAGAATTTCGGACGTCATTATCTCGTAAATATATTTCTATTAAAAATTGAGATTTCGTAATTAGAAGACAGTCTTCCTGGACATAGCAAATTAAAATTACGTAGGTCAGGATTTCGAGTTGTGAAGGTATGTCACGCAGTTGCATTTTCATTAGTTCTATTTAGCATGTACCTAGCTAGTTTTCTAAAAAAAAAACTTTCAATTATGTAAAGCCCTTTTATGTGTATATTATGTACTATGTGTTTGACAACACCTGAAAAAGGTTGATCTTTATTCTCAAATTGACAATTGCCCTTCTTGGACACCCAATGAATTATGAGCAATACTAAGTTTTTGAAATTTAGTGCAGTCATAACAGAAAATTTATTTTGAATATGTAAAATTTTGATACTTTTAGCAGTATGAATTAAATAATATCACATAATGTTTATGAAGGTTTTTATTAAATTTATATTAGAATAAAATTAAATGTTCAGTTCTTGGCAATAAGCAAGGCGATCTTGGAATTCTCGTACAACATTTTGTAGAACCTCAGGGGTTATTTTGTTAATTTCTTCCGTTGTCCTGACTTTTAAATCTACAATATTGAAATATACTTTTGATTTTAAATAACCACATAAGAATAAATCCAGAAGAATCAAACCGGGGGATCTAGGCAGCCATTCAATCGCTTCAGGTCTTGCAATCCATCTATTGGGAAAACTTTCGTTCAAATAATCTCTATCAATATGTGTGTAATGCGATAGAGCTCCGTCTTGTTGATAATCAATTGATCTGTTCCATTTAAATGAGAAGTAGGTTCATCAGAAAACGCAATTTTGTATATGAACTGCAAATTTGCTTCCATTCTGTCCATCATCAGTTCACAGAATTGTTGCCTTCTACCAGATTCATCCTCAATTAACTCCTGAACCAACTGAACTTTATGAGGATGGTTTTTATCTTTATGTAAAGCTCTCAATATCGATGATTCATCATTGTCGGCGGCAAGTTGTCTATTTATCATAAGCGGATTTTCCCCAATCACTAACAGTACATCTAATTATTTTCTTTATCCCATTTAACATTTCGACCTGGTTATTGAAGAGTTTTTACATGTCCAGTTTCATGAAATTTTCTTTCTAGTTTTTTGCTGACTGCAGATTCTGAGACGTGTTGACCCGGGTATTTGTTGTAGAATATTTCACAAATTTCCTTTTGAGTTTTTGTTTTACTACTGCATCCAATCAAAAATAAAATGTATATTCTCTGAGCTTTCGATAAATGAGTCATAGTTAAATCAAATAGCTACATAGACAAATATGTTTCAATACACCGCAACGTCTATCAGCAACTTACAAATAACTTAGCCTACTGGATTGAAAAAAATTTATACGAGAATGCCAAGATAGCTTTGCTAATTGTCACATTTAATTGTAAAATAAATTGAAAAATAATTCCTAAGCATTATGTGACATTATTTCCTTCATTCTACTTAAAGTATAAGAAATTTACATTTTCAAAATACATTGGTAATATTTTCCTCTGGATATATAAATATTTTTTGGTAATTAGTAATAAGCTACTATCAGATGTCACGCACTAACTTTAATTTTCTATAATCATGTTATTTTCAAAAAAGAAGAGCCCTCCACTCTAAAGGTTTTATAAAGGAATAATTTTTTGGTTATATAGATATCTTTTGTTAAATTAATGTCTGGTGTCACGCTCTAACCTAAATTTTTAATCTTGTTAATCATATTTTTTTGGCTTAATTTTAAACGATTAGTTAAAATTTCAAATAGTCAAATTATGATAAATATATCCAATGGTTTTTCACAATTGTATTATAAGCCCCTTTTCGTATTACACGTTTGATTTGAAATTGAAGTATTTATCATCAAATCAAATCAAGTTTTTTTAAAAATAAAATATTACCCACCTTTGGCTTTATAACGCCATGATTTTTCATCATCTATACTTGCAGACAAACTTAAGAGTGCTTTCAAAAGCAAATATAATTACCGTGACTTATTTGTTTCGCCTCTGTGTGAAAAATAGCACTGACAACTCCATAGAGTGAATAAGTTAGACAACTCTGTAAGAACAACCATCAAAACACCAATGCCACAAGATCGATATACCAAGAGTTGAACAACTAGTGGAGTGGAACGGATTCAAGGTTTATACGCTGAAATTTGAATACTTCTTTACATCCGAGACATTCAACATCAAGTTTCACTCGCTTGTTGTGAATTTCATCGAAAAGTTGTTTTCTCCGCTATTGCGACGGGAAGAATAACATTCTTACAAATTACTTCTTGAGAAGTAGAAATGATCCATTTGGCACACATGTTTTCAAATCTTTGACCCTAAACTTGTCTATTTGTTCTTCCGTAAGATACCGTTTACAGACAGAAGTTTATTGTAGTGATCTATCACCGATGATTCTATATATATATAATAATTAATATTTCTAACATTAGTCATGATTCTTAGCACATCCTGTATGTTATGGATATATAAATAAAATAGTAAGAAAATATACTTTATAGTCTTGTAACGTGGATAGGTAGTCATGTACTTACGGTTGTTATTCGTTTATTAGCTATTTATTCTACTACCTTGTTTACAATAGTTGTTGCTTGTCTATTCCATTATGTAGTTCTAGAATTATAGTAGATTTATTCTCAATCCTTCCAGAAACTATATGGTACAATTTGTCATACTATTGTCAGTTTGACAAGGCTCTAGAACATTATTACAGAGTCAGTTTTATTGAGCCAGTGAGTCTTAGAAAGTCGGTTGATAACAGTCTGTGAAATCAGATGTTAATAGTAGTTCTGTCGGTGAAGGCAGTGACAGTATAGTTTGTCAAGGTGACAAGTGGTGACAGTCGTACTACAACAGAAGGTCGTGTACAGAGTGTTTGGAAATAAAGCATTGGAAGCAATCTGCGAACTTTGAGTATTACGCAGTTGAACTCACCCCACAACGTTTAGCACAGGGTTAAACGTTACAGTCTTTTAGCAAATTCCACTCCACAATTCATAAGGAGCTCAATCAAATCTGCAATATTTGCCATTTCTTCGAATATTTTTATATGGTATTCACTATATATTCTCATCAAAATTAGAGGAATCCCATTTCTGACAACAAATGCTGCTAAACGCTGTGGGAGGTTCACAGGATTAGTTGACCTCAGAGATTAATGTTTGCTTCCAGACGTTTATCTACAGCTATTTTTATACACATTTGCGTCTTAGTACTTTTTGTGTCCAAAATTGTCTCTTTGAGAATCACCTTTCACTTGACAATCACTTTTCACCGAATTCACCATCTGAATTACCTACTATCAAATAAAATCAAATACAAAATATTTATCTCCAAAGGCCTTACAGTTTAAGTAGTGGATAATGTCAAGATAAGTGCAATACAATAATAATTAGTAGAAATAAACACCAACACAACTTTTATACAAACTAACAAAAAATGGTAAATAACATTAAAACAAAGATCAAGGTACCAGGTCAGAGCTGCTTCAATTAAAAAAAACAAAGTCATTCACTGAATAAATGTTTTGTTTTACAATTTTGAGCATATCATTAGACACCAAACTCGTTGAACGTTCCCTTATACGGAAGAAGATTGTACCTTTCCTACCATCTGTGTATATTCGTTGCTTATTCTATTACTATTATTCAGAGATCTGGAAATATCGTGGAAATAGGTACACATATTTCAGACATTACCAGTGCTGTAAGTCGGAAACGGTACATTAAAAAAAACTATCCATTTCAAATGTTGTTGGTTATGATCTGTTTTTTAATTTGGCCGTCTTAAATTTTCGATTTTCGAAAAGCTGCACCCTCCACATAGCGAAAATTCACATATTCCTGATTCTACCATTGCTGTAACTCAGAAACCGTTATCTTTTTCGAAAAATGTCCAATTCAAATGGTGCCGGATATAGTCTCTTCTATAATTTTTTCGTCTCAAATTTTTGAATTTCGAAAAAGAAATCCCCGCCGCCGCTCCTTTCCTGGACAATTTTCTGTAAGATGAAGATGGTGGATTTTAAATGTGTTTAACACAGAAATATTTCCTAGCTCTTTTTTTCAAATAAGAGAAAAATAATCAAAACTGTATTAGTAGGTACATTTACTATATGAAATATGCTTACGAGCACAATCTCGAATTGTATACCTCTTGGTCAAAAGAAAGGTAGTTATTCAAAACAGAGAAAATTATCTAAATGTTACCATGATGTATTTTACCAAAAAAAAATAATTATTAGTATTTTTCTGGTCTTGTATCTCCCTTGTATCCCCAAACGGCCATCCATCAAATTTAGAGGTTGCTAATACAACCCTTTAGCTCATAAGCATTTTAAGAGAATGTTGAGCATGTTTACTACACTCTAGAGCATAAAACTTAACTTCTAAGTTAATAGAATAATATAACGAGTCGAAGCACCAAATTACCCTTATTTGTTTCTCATGGTTACCCAATTTTATGGCGGCTATAAAAAAGAAGAGACTCCCCGGCAGCGCCATCTCTGAGAAAAAGCACAAAAAAAGTTATGCTTGAATAAAATTCCATATTTTCCACATGTTTCTTCAGATTCTGGCTAAACGTTTCATCTTACGAAAAAATGTTACATGACCATTGTTGTTTGTCTTGACATGCTTAAAAAAAATGAGTGGTAGCACGATTTGACCAGAGGATTTTTACTTCACCACCGCTATTATCGTCGCTATGTAAGGAAAGTATTGTAATAGTGAAACATTTGTATTCACTGGAATTTGCCTGCGAGCGGTAGGAAAGTCGTGTTAGTGAACACGCCATATCTTTTATTTTTGATTCGTGCGCGCATTTTATATAGTAATCGTACTCCGATTTTGATTCATTTGAAAGAGGAGACTTGAGAAATGGGCCCATATGCATACGAACTCAAATCAGAAATCTCCTTCCATCAAGAAACACCATCGAAGGAAGGGGGTGAAGGGGCAATTTTTCTCGAAAATCGAAAATCTGAGGTGTTATAAATATCCGGAAACATTTAAATTGGTCATTTTTTTTGAAGAGTTGCGGTTTTCGAGTTACATCTATGTTAAAATCTCAAATAAGTACCTATATTTTCGTTATGTGAAGGGTGAATTTCTTTCTAAAATTGAAAATCTGAGATTACCACATAACAGACCAGGAAATATACAATTTTCAGGAAGGGAACATGACAAGTATTTAGATTTACTAACCAAATTATTCCTGCACTTAAAATTTTGGTTCAAACAATATGAAGCGCCTCCCCACTATGATCGACGGCATAGGGATTGTTTGGATGCGAATTTTCCAAATCGATGGATTGGACGTAGAGTAATCATAGAGTGGCCCGCTCGTTTTCCGGAGCTTATGGACTTAACACTCGTTGAATAATAATGCTTGATTTATAAACGAAAATTAATATAGGTAGAACATTATCATTATATAATTTAATTTTGACTATAGCCAGCATAGGCAAGAGAATCTCTAATTTATATATGAATTAAGGCCAGAGAAACACAATATTCCACATCGATCTATATTTATCCAGTTCCTTAGGGCTAAAACTACATCTCCTGTCTAGAACAATGCAAAATTAGCAATCAATGGATTGGAAGCAATTTAGCATTCACAATTATTCTCTCAAAATATTATCCGAGCAATAATTTACAACAACATACAAATGTGTATTTAATTAATCAGATTCATTTATTATCTCACAGCATTCAATGAATTCCTCCTCTTCAAGCTAGATGTGCTGTGTTCCCTGTGTGAATTAATTATATAATTGTATATCTGTGAGGAATGCCAGAACATCAAATTACCAAAGATTCCCGATAGAAAAAGGTCCTGCATCAACTTTGACTGAGAATAACAATGAGTGACTTGATTTTTCTGCTCAGGTACCTACTCTGTAATAATATAACAGCAAGGATGATAAATATTTTTTTACAAAAACTTGGACCGACTTAATTAGTTGTCGCACTGAAACATTCAAAATAATATTAATTCTGTTGGTGCTGGTTCTTTTGGAGTTGGTGCCTACAACAACAAATTACAACGGCACAACTTCAAAATTACCAGCATTATCGAATGTTACGCCCGTTTGTGACGTTAGCATCGTTTAACATATGATTTCATCGAATTATTTTGTATATTTAGCACCGAATAATTTGTTTTGGTTTTTGCTTTCTACATTTAAAAGCAAATTCTTAATAATGATGGCACAATTGTCTTTGGTTTTTGTGATAATAAAGACAGCACTTGAGACGCTACGTTCCGTTATTTTGAAACATAACATTTTTAATTTGTTTTGTTTTTATAGTCTTTCAAACAAGCTGTTAATATAATCATAACCCTTACAATAAAGTGGTAATTACCAACTAACCTTGACTATACTGTTTATCAAAAATTATTTATTTACGAGTGCTATGAAATGTAATGATAAAATTCCGAGTCATAATACTGAAAGCGAATTGACCGACCTTATATCAATAAAATTTCTACTAGAGATTTGTTATAATGGATAATATGAGTGATTTATTCCTTGACCGTATAAAAATATAATAAAACATGGAACATAACCTTTATTACGAACTATAGTTTGTGGTGGATGTAGAAATAATGGTATCTATGAAGGTTATGCAAGGTACGTCTGTTAGTCTGCTGGATTCAGTCAAAACAGCTGGTTTAGATGGACTTCATTATCTCTTGATATTTACTGCATGTTACATTACAGACATTATGTCAAACAATTCCGTTAACTTGAAGCTCTACGTTGTCTAATCTCAAATTATATACTCTAACAAAGTTTCAGAATTCACATCATCACAGTTTGAAGTGTATGAAACTGTTATCTATTAATTTCGGTGAATGCATTAACTAGATAAACAACAGGAAACTTTTTGAAACCAAGATTGCATTGCTATTGACTTGATTAAGAACTTGAGATAGGAAATGTTCATATCGACCAAATTAATAAAATGTCAAGAAATCATTATTTCAATTGAAAATCTATAAAAACTTGTGGTCACTATTTGAAATATCTACGTAGGTAAATTAGAATGAGCTTCATAGGGATTACAAATCACGGAAGTTTCATTCTTCAAAAAATTGATGATATTTTTCTTTGGAAAGGATGATCCAATAATACAGTTAAGTATACAAGAATATATGCTTGCGAAGAGAGAAAAAAAGAACACTTACTAGTTTAATGAGTGTAAGTGCCTACAGTTTAAAAATGTGCTCATGGTTTTATCAAAATAAATGATTTATCTCTTCAATTAAGAACATAACCATTCTCCCGCAACATTCTTCTTCGATATTCTTTATTTGAGTGAAAAGCTAAAGCTGTTGTATTATTAAAGAGAATAAATGTACCGAATTATTGAAAAGTACTATTTCAAACATGCCTAGATGTTATTTTTCTACTTACCTCTAGCCCTTTCTTGAACAATCCAAGTGTACAAAGCTTTTTTCCATTGCCAGAAATGCACTTAACTTTAGGGTCTTCCTTTTGTCTAAATTATGATCCTCAGCTTCATAACCCATTATGCTGCCCTTATTTTTAAGTATATCCAAGACTGTAGATTTTCCAATAATAAATTTACTGGCAACTAATCTGACACTTTCCCCGGAATCCACCAACCCAATTATTTCATACTTTTGTAGCAAACTTAACGCTGTTTGTTCTCTTTTCCATTTTTTTAACG
Organism: Crioceris asparagi; assembly: GCA_958507055.1. Classification (NCBI taxonomy): domain Eukaryota; kingdom Metazoa; phylum Arthropoda; class Insecta; order Coleoptera; family Chrysomelidae; genus Crioceris; species Crioceris asparagi. The sequence continues at coordinate 125,789,945 of OY293826.1, forward strand.
ATAAACACCTACTACTGTACTTGAGTTTGTATATGTAAATGATGTTAGACTGCGTAAAGTTTGACTGCCCGAGACTCTGACAGTTTTAAACAAGTAAAAAATTTCGTGCGCATGGCAAGCGTCCGGATTAAAGAGATGCGTCCGGATTAGAATTTTTAAAAATTAGTGTAGTACTACTGGATGTCCTTTTAAATTTTGACTTCATTCATGCTTTCATTTGGGTTTATGTGATTGCACTCTTCAGTTTCTTCAAAATCTAGCGGTGTATATGTATTCTTTTTATAATATTTCAGAATTCCTCAATCTATAGACTCTGCTCAGCTTTTTTATTTTAGTAAAAAAACAATTTCTTCCCAATAAACTTCTTCCGTTTCTTATCATATATAATATCAGGGCGACCGAGGTTTGCTCGGGTACTACAGGATTTATAGTAAGTCTATAAGGATGTTTAATCTTAGTTCAAAAATGTGCATATTTCTACTTAATACTAATAATAATGATTGGCATATCACCTCTCAGGTGAAGGTAGCCAAGATCCTTTTAAACAAAGATAGACTATTCAATTTTAAAACAAAGGAGCCTTGATTCCACTCTGTTCTGTTGGAATTTTAATAAATTGCTTTTCTTCTCAAAAAGCCAGAAAGCATTGTAGACTTCTTTCTCCTTTATAAGTATACAAATCTTGTTTCGGCATGCTAGAAAATCCCGGAAACTATCCAATTCAGAACAGTAATTCGATAGAAACAGAAAACCATTCGATAGAACTATTTCTTTTTTTTGGTTGGTGAACAAATTTCGCTTTGTTACGAGGTAAACTGGAGAAAGTTTTAGAGCTTTGCTTGTTGGTTCCAACTAAAATAGTTTCTGAGAATTAACAAATTCAACTTCTACTTCAAAGCGAAAAGTAATACAATCCAGACTAAGAGAATAAAGTTGGAACGATCCGGAATGTTCTTGGAGGATCTGAACTTTGGATTGGAACGGTAAAAGTCTCATTAACTTATTACTATTAGGGCCGAATCCTTAATGGGAGATTAGTTATTTCTTCAATTTGTTTAAATCATATCTCGATGACGGAATAAAAAGAGTGCATTTTTCCATAACTTTTGTAACATTAGTCACCTTATCTTTCGTTCTCTTAAAGTAAGTTTAAATTATATGACCAACCAAAAAAATTATGAAATTTTTAACCTAGGATTAAAATTAATAGGAGAATTTTATTATGAAATCGGCCCTTAATCTATTAAGACAAAATATCTGAGTTCATGGATTGCAGATATTTAACTGTGAAAATAAAATACTGAAGAACATTTTCTCAACAAATAGATATTGCGATAGATAAATATTAGTTTTTGCGATAATACCTTCAAAGAGAAACATTCTTTCTATCTATTGTTATAGACCTTATTGAAGTAACGTAATATCGCAGTATGCAGCAGCATTTCATGCGATCAATACAAAGGCGAAAAATAGAACAATCACAAACCGGGCATCGTGTGTTTTCTCTGCGTTATAATTGCATTTGAAAACCACATCCCGGGAATGTTTTCCACCAGCGTTCCCAACAACAAAAAGGCTCAATTTCTTTTCCTATTCGAGGATGTCGACAATGTAGAAGATAGATATAAATCAGTTGTTTTTCTTCGGCTCGGGATTGAATGAGATTTTCCCACCGATAAACTGATCGTCATTTTGTTTCTGTCGTAGGGGTCGCCGCTCTCGATATGTCAATGCGTGTCGTATAAGTTTTTTTTATGCTTTTCATACAAAGACATATGTGATGATCGTAATCAACTGGGGTTCTGGAAGGCCGAGGAAGTATAGGTTCTTTCGATGATATCTTTGTTAATCATTTTGATAATATATACCATAATTTTTTTTTGGTTTTGGATAATAAACAAAAATTACTTCCAGGTCTGATTTAATACTTTTGTCTGCAATATTTTATGTAGAAAAATACATCCTTCTCAATGTTGATTCCCTTTTCTTTATTGAAGTGGGAGTGGACAAACATAAGCGTCATCAAATTTGGGAAATTTATGACGGATTAAGCTTACCTTAAGGCGGAAGACCCAATGTCCGTAAGGTAGGTAGGTTTAACGACTAAAATCTGATTTAATTACCTACTATTTATACAGGACTGAACAACAGTTAAAAACAGCCATTAATGCCGTTCATGAAAATAAAATGTGTGAGGCTAGAAGTTGGACATTAAACATAATTTCAATAGGAAATTGAACTTAGCTGGTTTGCCATGGCTTCAATTATTTCTGCAGAGAAATCCAATGCTCACAGTGAGAAAAGCCGGAGGGGTTTTCTTAAATCGAACTTCGGGTATGAACAGACAAGACATTGAGGTTTATTTTAAGCTATTAGAAAATACTCTTGCCGAAAACGATCTTAGGTGTAAATAGAAATAGAGGAGATTAATCTACAGCAAAATAATAGCATATTACTGTTGAAAAAGGATCTAAGAAAATTACGATTATCAGTGAAAGGGAAAACTATCACGGTAACAGCTTGTTGTAACATGGAAGGTGTTTTTGTCAATCCTACCTGCGAATTGAAAGGCAAAAATAGAAAAAAAAATCCCGATGGCCTGTAGTCAGCGGAAAGGTAAATTTTTCAAAATTCATTGAATTGAAATTTTAACAACCTTTTCATTGGTATACCTACATGTTATTAAATAAAATTGTCATAGCCTTGCGGTTAGAGGTTTTTGTTTTGGCTGTTGAATATAAAGCAGACAGGGTTAGAGTCCACTTCAAGGCAGATTTTTTTTTTCGTCTATTTCTTTTCAATAAATATACTATATATTTTTTTAATCAGGGTCTATATTAAGATCTCCAGAAAATGTACAATTACATCAAATTTATATTGAGTGTTCATGTTTTATCAATATTTGTTATTTTTCTTTATTAATTTGTATTTTTTTACCTGTGTATTTTATGAAAAATTGCTTTGAACAAAAGTTGTAGGTACTGATTATATCTATAACCTAAAATTATTTTTAATAATATTTACAGTAATGCTCTTTTTTGATAATTTTTTTAAATGTTTGAATGGTCGCCATTTTGAAACTACTTACCCGATATTGCCCAATAACGAACTCGACCGAGATATTTGAGAGATTGATTTTTGTAGCAAATTTGAACTTGATACCTTCAAAACTGCGACCTCTATCGTGTTAACAAATTTCGTAATATCCCATATATATATATATATATATATATATATATATATATATATATATATATATATATATATATATATATATATATAACATATAATAATATAATATATATATAACAACATGCCGTTGAAATTTTTTCGAAATTCAAAAGTATGAACGATCGCAATAGGTATAATTTCTATAAGAAATTTACCTAAAAACAGAAGTTTGAAGATCGTATGCCTACAGGTTGGAAAATTCCGTTTATGTCAATAGTGATATATTTTTTCAATGTTTCAGAGACCATAGCTTGTTCCCAGGAAGCTCACATGACAGTTTTCTTATTGGTTGATTGTCATGCTTCATACTAAATTAACGTGGCGGAGCTAGAATCCTATGTTGAACATATCAAAGTATTATTATATTATTCTGTTTGTCTAATTATATAATACAATATCTACAAGTGAGTGCATTAGAATCAATTTTCTATGCAGCCAGTAATTTATACATTAAAAATAACCCCGGACAAAAGCTCACCGGATTACAGTTTTGGAAATGACTTGCTGAAGGATGGAACAAGTTAGCAACCGTAATTAATGTAACATCAACATTTAAGTTTACGGGAAGTGTCCCACTTGAATATACACAAAATGATGGTATTTCATATAGTTTTCACAATGCACTTGCTGAAGATAATCGACAACATTGCTGCAGTTGGCTGACTGCTGGTGAAACTTAAACATAAAAATATAATGAACTGCCAGCAAAAACTAAAGCAAATACTCCTGCGAAATATACACCTGGAAAATACTGGATAAACTATCGCCTTTTCCAGTTGTTTCGGCAGAAGTTAATTCGGTTCGATGAAGGAGCAAGCAACTGACTAAAATTTTAACTGCACAGACAACAATTATTGAGAAAACATAATAAAAAGAAAAAGCTGCTAAACGAATACAGAAAGAAAAAACAACAGTAAAATAAGACTAGTTGATAATAAATCAAATATGACTAAAAATAAATCTAAGAAAGCTTCCAAAAATGACTCATCATTAGACGAAGATCTAGAAGCACCGATATTCGATGACTTTTTAGTATTACATATTTTACGAAAATCGTTCAACGTTCATCATTATCTGTGTATGCTTTGCTTGTATTTGCTATTATTCAGAAATCTGAACATCGTAGCGGAAATATGCATATTATAAACTGTATCACTCTTTAAACTCATAAACCATAACTCGCAAAAAATAATCAAGATAAATGTTGCTAGAAATAATGTGGTCATTAATTTTTCATTCTCGGTTTTCAATTTTGAAAGAAATTGCGCCTTCCACATAGCGAAAGTAAACCTCTTTCAAAATTTAACATCGCAGAAACTCGAAAGTCGTAGGTCTTTTGAAAAACTGTTCAGTCTAAACGTTTGCGGATATTTTGGTGTATTTAACTCTGCCATCTCGGAATTTCGATGAAAATTTGCCCCCATCTCTTTCGGGGGTGGTTTTCGGAGGGAAGCAGATTTTTGATATGCGCTTCTATGAATATTGGATCATTTTTCAAGTCTGCTTTTTCAAAGGAATCAGAAATCATCAAAATCCGAGTATGTTTACTATATAAAACGCGCGAAAGAACCAAAAAAACAGCAGACAGTCGAATTGAATTGTATACCTCCTCAGTTCGGGATTCGTCGGTCAGCCATAATAATAACTTTTTTTTTTGGTTGCCCCATCTCACCTCAGCATTGTGGGGGAGATGATTTTTGTAGAGGTTTTCTTAAAAAAATATTTTCTTATAAATTTTAGTTAATCAAAGTTTTTTTTTACTTCACTTCTAATACAACGAATAAAAGTGTCAGCAGCTATTCTATAGAGATAAGAAGATATAAACTTTAGAATCCGTCGGTGGAAGAATATAAAGAAAATTTTCTTTCAATTTTTATTTTGATTACATAAGAATGTAGTAGATATGTAGATATTTTAAGAAAATCTAAAAACGACGAGATTTCAATTACAAATATATATAAATATTTATCGTGTTATCGTGCCCCCCACACAAATGATATATGATAGGTTGAAATTAACCTATCTCATATATCAAAAATAATATGATATACACCAAATAAATATCTCTGTGTTAAGAACTAAACAAACAGTTTGATTGTTCTTAGACAGACATCTATATTTGTATTTTGTTATCCTTGGACACCCAGATGAAAGCCAGTGAAGTTTTCTATCTTTGAACCTATTAGAGTCTAATGACGAGATAGTCAACACAAATTTGAAAATGAATGGATTCTTGTTCTTATTACTGCTTGAATTAAAGTAGGTTTCAAAATTATTATAAAACGTATTATTGTTCGTTGTTTTACCTACCGTATGCTCGATACATTCTGGAATCAGGCAACCCGAATGCGGCATACTGGATGAGATAATATGAATTCGAGCGATCCATATTAACATAAAAAACATGGCGACAGTACCAGCAAATAAGGAATTAGAACAAATACATACTAAAACGAATAACAACCGTAAGTAGGAACAAAACAGATTCCTGCTGGGTTGATGTTATTTGTGAACATATATTTGATAATATACTCTGTAAAATCTTTGTATTTGCTATGCTATATAGTAATGTAAATATACACAAACGTGGGAGTATATCTCCCTCATATTTTTCATATAATGGTTAATCTAGGAGCATCCAATCTTGAATTAAAAATGTCCTCTTTCAACTTTATCGTCCAGCTCATCATACCTATATAGGTACTAAACATACCTACTAGATGAGGAAGTGAAATTTATAAACCACTTCCCTTTAACGCTTATACCGACCAAGGAAAATCAATCAGTAATTTCTCCGCCGGTGAGCGACTTTTCTCGATCGTCATCTTGATTTGGGAATTATTCAGAGCTGTCCAGGAAACAAATGAACCAATTATTTATCGCTGCCGCAGCAGGCGGTCGCGAAAAGATTCGCAAATGGAGGAGACGATGAATGGACCCTATTGTGAATATTCCCTCAAGCAGGACTGGAAACGATTTCGGTACACAACATCTTATACCTACTCTATTTATATTGGGATTATGTGCAAAAAGAGCTAGCTCTCTATGAATAAAGGATATCTGGCAGCAGTTTTCATTCCCGAATGACTATTATTCATTCTAACAGTGATGTGTAAGGGCATTGGTAATCATTGATGAAAAATTTGATGATTATTTTTTACACAGGGTGATTCAGTGGCAAGCACAAATATTTCCAGGACGTGATGGAAGTGCAAAATAAGCAGAATAGGTCCATTATTTAAATGTAATTCAAAAATTAAGGGGAAGTACATTACAAAACTTGAAAAACAATAAAATAGATTTATTAATTATCTTTAAAACATTAGTTTACGCTCCAGATTACTCATTTTTGCGTTTATATATTTATCTACAGTAGCTGTTGCCAGCGACTTCTTATTTTTAAATGGTGACTTTTTCCTGACATCCGATTTAAATGAAGTATAAATCCTGCTCCAAACCAAGCTTCAATAATAATAATGTGATAATTTATGTGAGAAACCATGTACACACAAATATTGTAAGGACTCAATAAAAGCTTGGAGCTTATTGAGCTATAATGATAAAAATTAAAGGGATAAATATTTTTTACCAAAAATTGAACCGACTTTATTAGTTGGTGTACTGAGAAATATAAAATGATATTAATTCTATTGGTGCTGGTACTTTTGAAGCTGTGCAATAATCTTAGTTTTTGGCATCAACTTCAAAAGTACCAGCACCAATAGAATTAATATTATTCTCTATTTTTCAGTGCACCAACTAACAAATTCGGCCCAATTTTTGATAAAAAATATTTATTTTACAATTTTAAGTGTAACACTATTCATGAAAATCGTTGAAAAATCACTAATACCAAAGAAGATCGTACTTATCCTGTTCCCCATGTATATTCTTTGTTTCTACTTGTGACTATTCAGAGATCTCAAAGCATCCCGCCGGAAATACCGACACATATTTCAGACTTGACCACTGCTTTTTCTGAAAAAATGTCCAATTCAAGTTCTTTTTAATATGACCGTCTCATAACTTCAATTCTTGCAAAAATTGTCCCCTTCACATAGCGGAAAGACTCATGGTTCAGTCTTTACAATTTCTGTAACTCGAAAAAAATTTCAATTTAAACCTTTCCGGATATGGTCTTATCTTTAATTCTGCTGAGTCAAATTTTCGATTTCGACCTGGTTCCTGAATAGCTTTTACATGTCCAGATTCAAGAATTTGTTTTTCCATTCTCCTGACTGTAGATTGTGAGACCTGTTGACCAGGGTTTTTATTACTGAATATTCCACAAACTTCCTTTTGAGTTCTTATTTTATTACCGCTTCCAATCATAATTGAAATGTCTAATCTTTGAGTTTCAGATAAATGAGCCATAGTTAAATCAAATACACACCGACATAAGTGAGCATTTTACAAATATCAAGATAACAGTAGCCTACTAGATCGACATAATGTTGTACGAGAATTCCAAGATCGCCTTACTTATTATCAAAAAGTGAATGGTATTCATTTTTAGCATATAATTTACCTGTAAAATAAATTGAAAAATACTTCCTAAACATTATGTAACATTATTTCGTTTATTCTTCTTAAAGTATCAAAATTTAACATTTTCAACAATTTTGAAAAACAATAATGCTGAACAGAGAATGAAAATCCCTTTCGAACAAGATACCACACGACCGACCCCCTTCTCATTTAATTTTTTAAGGGGGTGCTCATAATTCAAAGGGTTTATTTCATACCTATGGAACACAATTTAAGAACAACTGAAGAGTGACTGCCAGATCAACAATCTGTTATATTTGTAGTAGTTGTTACAGTAGTTGTATAGCAGCTAAAATAAACAAGTTAAACAACAAAATATTAACTCATGAATAGCAAAATGTTAAGTTATGCCATATTCCCAATATCCACAAACATTCATGAAAATTACAATCTAATTCAACGAATTTTGTTTGGATATATTCTCAACTTACGTATGCAAGCGTACAGTGACCATATTAGTCTTGATTCCGGGCGTTACGAAGCATCGTCTCAAAAAGTAAGAATGCAAAACAGCTGCAGTATTATGTCATTGACCAACGAACTCCCTAACGGAGGAGGTATACAATTCGACTGTGTGCTTTTTTTTTGGTTTGTGCGCGCCTTTTATATAGTAATCTTACTCCGATTTTGATGATTTTTGATTCATTTGAAAGAGGAAGCTTGAGAAATGGTCCCATATTCATAAAAACGGGAAACTGACATCCCCTTCCTCCGAAGAGGGTGAAGGGGGCAAATTTTCTCGAAAATTGAATATTTGAGGTAGTATAATTAAAGATAGGACAATATCCGGAAAAGTTTGAATCGAACATTTTTTCAAAAGAGTAACGGTTTTCGAGATAGAGGCATGTTAAAATCTCAAATATATGTATTTTTGCTATATGGAGAGAGCAATTTCTTTCGAAAGTTGAAGATCTGTGGGCAGTACATGAAAGACATAATTATTTCTTTAATCTTTTTCCTTAGAGTTAAGGTTTTCGAGTTAAATCGGTATTCAAATGGTAACTACTAAAATACTTGAGCGTATTTCCGCAGCGATGTTTTGATATCTCTATAATAACAACTACAAGCAAGGTATATACGTGGGTAATAGAATAAGTACTATCATCATTGGTATTAGTGAACGTTCAACGATTTTCGTGACTAATGTTACACTCAAAAGAGTGAAATAAATATTTTTAAAAAATGGACCGACGTCACTAGTTGGTGCACTGAAGAGTATAAAATAATATTAATTCTATTGGTGCTGGTACTTGTGAAGTTGGTGCCAAAAGTTATTAATCTACCTGCAACTGCACAACTTATACAAAAGTAACAGCACCAATTGAATTAATATTATTTCGTAATTTTCAGTGTACCAAATAATAACGTCGGTCCAATTTTTTGTAAAAATATTTAATATTTATTTTTCTTTAAATACCTACATGTTCAAAGCAAACTAAATCTTTCAATCCTCGAGCAAAGTTCTTACTCTATGATTTGTGTTCATTCCCAACTAATGATAAATTATGAGATATGCAATAAAGCATGACTTGTTTGTCATATCCAATAACTAATATATATATATATGGTATTTGCTAATACTTCTAGATCGCGTAGTTCATTCGATGTCCATCGAGCAATAATCACATTTCAAATGATTTACCTGTACGGATATTTGTCAAATGAAGTGCAAAGAGTTTTGATTAATTAAAATTGCAGCTGCAAAATTCAATAATGTCGCTATTAATTTATATAATAATATATTCCATAAATTGCAAATAATGCACATATCTCGAGCAATAATTTATATAGGTAAATATAATAAAAACTGTCACTAAACACGATTTTGAATTAAAATAATGAGAAATTGGCAGCCTGAGCTATGGCGAATTGCAGCTCTTCTGATTTGTAATTTTTATTTTATTTACAAGCAACTGCGTAAGCTTTTGATCAGATCTGATGCTTGCATTTGAATATTATTAGTATATTATGGACAAATTTCAATCCAACTCATTTGGTATCGGGCATCTTTACGAAACTATTAGCAAGAAAAAGTGAGGATTGTTTTACTTTGTTGTTGTAGGCACCAACTCCAAAAGAACCAGCACAAATAGATTTAATATTATTTAATATTATTTTTCAGTGCAATAACTGATAAAGTCGGTACAATTTTTTGTAAAAAATATTTATTTCACATTTTTGAGTGTAACATTAGTCATGAAAATTGTTGAACGTTCAATAATACCCAAAAAGTTATAGGTAGGTTTAGCTTGTACTAGCGAAAATACGCATATCACATATTTCAGACTTTACCATTGCGAAACTCGGAAACCGTAACTCTTTTGAAAAAATGTTCAATTTAAATGTTTCCGGTTATGGCCTCCTTTTAATTTTCAAATCTAGAATTTTCGATTTTCGGAAAAATTTGCCCCTTCCACATAGCTAAAACATATATTTCGGACTGTAGCGCGGAAACGTATGATTATTTTTAAAAATGTCCAATTTAAACATTTCCGGATATGAAATTTTTGTTAATTCTGTCGTCTCAGATTTTCAATTTTCGAGAAAATTGCCCCCTGCACTCCCTTTGGGGCGGTTTTTGGAGGGAAGGAGATTTTGGAATTGATTTTTCTCAATATGGGACCATTTCTCAACTCTCTTCTTTCAAATGAAACAAAAATCATCTAAATCGGAGTACGTTTACTATGCAAAACGCGCGAACAGCCATAAAAAAAATAAAAAAATCTTACAACCGAATTGTATACCTTCTCCTTTTTTTGAAGTCGGTAAAAAAAATTAGTCAACCATTTATTGTGAAAATAACATTTCAACTGTTTGCCTTACACTTTTAATAGCTGTGTCAGATTTAACAATTCTTTCACTATATCAGTTGCATAATAATGTTATTCGTTATGCTTTATTATGTAACTTTTGTAGATTGTGATGTTCAGAATTATTCATTGAAAACAACAAAGTGGAATTCTTGTAAAATGCTTCCTTAGTGAGCCATCGATGATCATGTTGAACACTTTCTTCAAAGGGGATGTTATATTGGTGTAGTCAACTTGATGAATAGAATGTATTCAAAGAACAAATCTCCTGCACTATAAAAGCATTTTTTTGTGTAAAGGAGTCTAGTTTTGAGCACAGAAATATTAGGTACTACTATTTTTGATGCAATAGGGTATACGAATAAATATTTTAGGTCCCAGATAGTTTGGAGAGTGAAAAAATAATTTTGCATATGGAACATAAAATAATCCTCAGTTTCTTGTGTTGACATTATGAATAGTTCCATTCAGTAAGAATTGTTTTTGTTTTGGAATACTTACACAAATGTTTCTTATTTGAAAATCCAAGGCAATGACTAGATATGATATTTGAGAAAGAATTCTCTACATGAGACCGTCATTAACTATCTAGCTATGCATTGAATGAAACGTTTCTGTGCAATAAACACATTTTTGGAAATTGTAGAAACACCCCAGAGACCTACACCTTACCTCAGTGTTGAGTCCACAATAATTGATTTATTTCCAGCACGAAAGCTAGATTCACAAAAAGGTATAACAAAAAAAACACATAAGAATTTTATATACCTATTTTATATGATGTTTAAAATCAAACTGTAGTCGAGAAACAATGTTATGGCGATGTTGAAATTGAACTGAATTACATTTTATTTAGATTGAAAAATAGATCATTTATTTAAATAGCAGGATGCAAAGGCAACCAAAGAGAAGTCATCTGCATAGGATACAGTGTAGTTTGTTTTTGTTTCGCTTAAAAACAGTTTAGATTTGACTAAGGTATAATATGAATAGGATGGGTACCAAAATAGACCCTTGTGGAACACTCTTATTGATAGAAACTTACTCTGAGTCTATCTTTGATATTGTTCCGTTATTACATTATTGTAAGGAAATATTTTGCTCATAATTTAGCAAAAAAGAAGAGATCCAATTTAAGAGGACACCTTAATGAGCTGTCAGAAGTTTAACATGACTAACGCAGTCGAATGTCCTGTTCGCCTGCCTCAATCGAATCAATTATTGAATTGAACAATGATACTAATGATTGCAGCACGTTGATCTAGCTCATTCCTTGTCTTTTCTTCCTACTTCTATTTCATAATTCCACCACAGTTTGCTACCCCAAGTGCCTTCTATAGCTTTTTCCTATATTGGAACAATATTGTTCATATTATGCTGTTATTTTCATATTTCTATAATTTCTGTATCTTATGATTTGAGATATTTGATTATTTTGTTCATCAGTAAGATGAATAATCAATAATAGAATCGTCAGTTATTTTTGGTGTTTTAATTCCTTATCATTGGTAGGTATAGTGTGACCAGTAAACTCAAAAGGTTGCAAATCACCAAACACTTGAGTTATCAGCAGGCAGTCTACGCAGAGTTGTACCTGCCCTAGCGATTACATTTTGTTTTACAGGTAGGTATAATGGGCTAAGATAATTATTAAGAAAAATCGCTTGAATATAAATGAGAATTGCCAAATACCAAACTATTTCATGAGATATCTTAATCCGGACCTGGGAATGTTTCAAGGGACACACACTTTTATTGCTTATCTATATTTCGAACATTAGGTAATAATGAAGATCGTCGGCTAATATGGATTTACGACCTTCTTAGATTTCTGGTTCTGCTTACTATACCAGTTCTATTATTATAGATGTGTGAATGGATATGCGGGAATTATACAGCAGGTCTATTTCTCGACGAGATTTCTCATCTAGAGTTAACTTTACATTTCAGAATGAATTTACCAATGTCACATTTCACTTGGATAGCTGGTTTAATTTGTTCACAATTTTACTACAAGAACGTTATAACTGCTTTTGTACCATCCAGAAAACCATCAAAGTATCGTATATCTACATAATTTGAGTTTCTTCTTTTCTTGGAGATAAAATAATAATAATAATAATAATAATAATCTTTATTCAGGTTAACATACAAATCTTAATTAAAAAAAATTAGTATGCTAATAGATTGTCTGACTTATAAAGTCCAACAATCCCCTACCGAGATGCAAATAGCATCTGTGTGTAGACCTGAACTTGATAATGTATTAAAATATACAAGCTCAACATAATCTAAATATACATATTAATATACTATAAATAAACAAATAATAAAATTAAAATGCAACAGAACTATAAATACAACTACAAATGTAAAGAAAGACACATGATATAGGAAATATTAAATATTAAAACAGATTTTTTAGGTAATATAACAATATCTATGTATATTATAACTTCAAATTATTTAAAATCCAACTCTTAATATGAAATTTAATAGGCCCTCTAGAGAAGTATAATTTTTTTAGATTGTTATCTAATCTATTGTAGACAAGTTTGGATCGATATAAACTAGTTTTTTGACCAATATTTAATTTAGTTTTACTTACTGTAAGCGATTTATGTCTAGAAAATAAACATGCTTCAGCAATACTCTTCCCGTAGATTACAATAATTATTTATTAGTGCTTCCAAAATATATTTTTGATTGATGTTTAGCAATCGTGTCTCACTAAAAAGGTTGTGTTGTTTACCAAACGTTAAAATTTTGATAGCACGCTTTTGTATTCTTCCTATCGACCCTAATGTATTTGAATAAGCTGAACCCCAACAAATAAATCCATTAAATAGGACGCTACAGAACAAAACATGGTATAATTTTAATAAATCATTTTTTTTTCAAGAATATATCTCATTTTATAGAAAACAAAAAGAAGGTATCTTACTTTTTTAACAATACTAAAAATATGTTTCTTCCAATTCAAATTTTCATCTAGTATAACACCAAGGATTTAACTTCATTTACTTTTTTTATTTTATCACATCTACAGTTTAAATTATTATAACAAACATCATCATGTATTGTAATTCCGTCTGTAACAGGGAGCCTATCCGCATATAGAGAAATAGAGACACATATAAAACACAGGATAACATTTTTTAACATTTTAGTGGATTCAATTATAAGAAAGTTTCCATTATAGGCGACTTCAGTTGTTGTTACGGTAAGCTGGAATTTCTATCTAATCACGTTGTTAAAAATGCAATAATAATTATGTGCTTCCTTATCCGTGATAACAGCCATTTATTGAGATGATTGCCATTGTAAGACATTAATTTAATCGACAATGATTCTTTAGGCAATGGATTAAAACTTCGTGATTTATGGGCGGTAAATTTATTTATTCGACATTCTCCTAAGCAGCTGAAGCTACTTTGTAAAATTGGTTCTTACTCAATCCATCTTCCTTGCTGCTGCGTGAATTCATTAATGCACGCTCATTAATCAAGATGGCATGACGAAATTGGTTAGCACAGCCTTAAATGTTCGTTGTCAGTTTTCCCAAGTCTTTTCTCCTACGAACTATGGCATAATGCATGGAGAATATCCTCTAATTTTTAAGTAGGTGATTTAGAAATGAAATGGAAAAAAAAACTTTTTCATAGGTAGGTACCTACGCTTTTTATAGCAATAAATTATACTTTTATTGTACTCGAATGTAGATTGTAGGAAAGACCATAAGCTGGATAATGAAACAGAGCAACATCCAGTTTTCTGATTGGAAATACCTGTGATAAAAAGCATAGTGACGAAGATAAAGTTAGTATAGAAGATAAACACAGAAATATCCATTTCTTCGTAAGAAACCTTTGCCTACCCGTACAGAGCTACTCACCAAATCATGTCATTTGAAGAAGTATTCTAAATTCAATGGTTAATGGAGTAAGTTTTCATAGATGGAGTAAAGACTTGTTTATAGACGGAGACCTGGCTACATGTAGAGCAGCATGCCTCGGTCCATGAAAGATTTTACCAGAGAAAAAACACAAGATCTTTTTCAATTATACCTATATGCATCTTTGGCCCAGCCCCGTAACTTCTTTATATATAAATATTATTGGTTTCTGTAAAAATATTTTCCAAGCACTTTTTTGAAGGAATCTAACAGTGTTTCAAATATTTTAGTTAACAAAATGGTTTTCAAGATGTATTCATAAACTTTTATTTTTTTCTTCTCATGGGCCACCTTGTGTATTTTGAGATATTCATTTTCCAAATGAAATTCTCTGTCCAAATATATGTAAGGATATAAATAACACTTGCTACTTTTCTAATAAAGTAATAGTTATTGACTATTATGTAATAATTAACATTCATTACCCAAAAAATTAATAATCAAATATATAAAATAAACAATGAATAATAAGAGAATAACCATGATCATACAAGATTAAGGAGTAAATAACTAAAAAAAACTAGGAATAACTTCATTCGATAATGCAATTAAAAGAATTACAAAAAATTGGACCGACATTATCAGTTGGTGCCCTGAAAAATATAAAATAATATCAATTCTGTTGGTCCTGGTACTTTTGAAGTTGCACAGTTGCAGTAAGATTGAACACTTTTGGCACTAACTTGTATTTGTTATTATTCAGACATAAAATAAAAACATCGTCGCGGAAATACGCATATTTTAGACTTTACCACTGCTGTAACTCGAAAACCGTAGCTCTATTGAAAAAAAGTTGAATTTAAAATGTTGCTACAAATAATCTGGAGAATTTATCATCCTCAGATTTTCAATTTTTCCAAGAAATTGCCTCTTTCAAAAAATGCGCACATTTCAAATTTTAACATCGCTGAAGCTGAAGCTCGAATGAGGTTTCCATGTGAGTTTACTATATACTGCGCGCGCACAAACAAAAAAGCAGACAGTCAAATTGTATACCTAGTCCGTTGGGTTCGTCGGCCAAAAATAACAATACATGATGTAGGAATCATAAAGATTCTGAAGTTGGTATCAAGAAACTTCTGTATACAATCTCTTGGTACCTACCAATTACGAATATCTCGGTGATTTTAGTTATTTTTTCTATTTAATTTCTACATTCTATAATCTTTGCGGCAGTTCGACCCCAACAACGTCAACGTTTTCGGTTTAAAACTTGAAAGTTTTCAAATAATCTGGTAATTCTATCTATTCTATATTTCCACAGGGTTTGATGGAGTAGGTTTAGTATTTGTCCCTGTCTCTACCAGAAGTGCTGCCCTCTCGTAGCAAAAGGCCACACTCTTCTCAGGAGAAAATCTCATTGTTCCAGATAATATATGTGTTATTTGGATAATGGTTCTTGACGTGTATGACATATCTGATACCACACTAAGAAAGCGTATGAGAAAAGTGGTGTTTTCACTATTTTTCTCGCAATTTTTACGATAAGAACATTCCTTATGCCCTAACGAATATGTTAAAACAAAAATTATCCGAATTGGTCGAGCCGTTCTCGAGTTTTGTGCTTAGCAACGTATTTGGTGATTCATTTTTATTTATATAGATAGATAGATAACTCAAGCAACAAATTTGTATTTTGTGTTTCTGCATTATTGTTGATAATAAGTCTTTCATGTTATTTACTTATTTAATCAATCGATATTTTTTCCTCCCTAATAATATGAACTTCCTGGAAGCATATAAAAAAATAAATACCTTATCTCATCTCGAAATCGTTACGTCACTGATTTACTCCCGTCAGTTGAATTGATCCATTTTTTGTGTTTCCAAGGCAGACGCCAACATTCGTGAAACAAATTATAAGCACTCCAATTCATATTATTCAGTTGTTTGAATCATTTTATTTATTTGAGTCAACTACGGTTGAAACAGACATGGACAGTTTTTTATACTTAGTGTAGTTATATGTACCTATTGAAATATCAATTTAGATATACCTATTATAATTAGATTAATTAAAACGCAGAAACTTTCTCTGCTATAAATTGACATTCTGTAGATAAATATTGTACAGACATACTAACGTCCAATAAGATGTTATCATTATAATAATTGGTCTCCAACGAAGACTCCGTCAAAAGGTTTTTTGCTTTCTAAAAAGTTGAACGTTAAAAGACATGACCATTTCCAACCATGTTATTAGATAGCAACAGTATTTATCTTAGGCACTCACAGCTTGTAAATTGAAAAGCTGCGAAAAAATATAGCAATTTCACGTCAAGTTGATTTATTACAGTTTACTCAGGAACAAGTACCAAAATGTAATCACAGCACATACATAATATTTTTCCAGGAAATGAATTCGCCTTCTATTCATCTTTTTCAAGCTTTGATGAAAATGAAATCTGAGTGAGATAGCCTGAAAATTTTTAGATCAATCTTAAATAATTATCTGGTTTCTCCAATTTCGAAATAGAACCCACACAATCCTTCTATACATAATTCATTTACAAGTATTTTCAAATGGATGTTTGTGGCCAGGATGGCTAAATATGGTAAGAAAAATTCTAGAGTGTACTTGAGAACCGCACTACCCTAGTTTTAAATTTTGACCCAGTGAATATCAGGCAAATTCGGCCATCCATAAGAAAAAAATCTTGCAAATCTAATTCAATTTATTATTATTTAAGTTATTCATAGCAATGAAGTATAAATTTGTATTCTATATATTTCATGGGATTTTGATTGAATTTCTTTCCTTAACCTCAAATACGATACCACACTCGACATTCAGCAGCGAATATGACATACGGGGTTAATAAAAAGTACCGGAATATATTCAAAGCCGCTTCAGCTTCAAGCACAAAAATTCGGTATTTCGAGGTTTTTGGGCATGCAGAAATGAACTATGATATCTACACTGGTGCCAGTTCTACCACTCTTGCGCCAAAAGTAGGTATTTTGTTTTGGGCGTATCAAATTTAGTTTGATCCCAAATTTTCAAAATTATATCTCCACTAGTTGCTGAAATAATGACAACATCGCATTTTCGGGATAACTACCAGAACACATGAATATGCGCTTAATTTGTCCTTTCATAATTTGGTATTCAGAGAGCTTTTTATCTTCAATGGATACCTCATTTATATTGTTATAACATGGGCGTCTAAAATGTCTAAGGCCCACATTTACAAAAGTCATTCTACACTATTACTAGGTACAATCTTTCTGAGATACTTATCTAATTTAAAATGATCATTTAACTTATCGGAAACTCCAAGAAAATATGCATACGCTGCTTCAGCTCAGTGAAAACAATAGTCGTCTCACTGCAATGCTACAACAATGACAAAGTATATACAATGCAATAAATTACTGTCATTTAAGGAAGTTAATATTGAACTGATTACAAAATTACAATTTTATTATGGATTTTGTTCTATAAGAGGAAAAAAATCCCGATGGCCTTTAGTCAGCGGAAAGGTAAATTTTTCAAAATTCATTGAATTGAAATTTTAACAACCTTTTCATTGGTATACCTACATGTTATTAAATAAAATTGTCATAGCCTTGCGGTTATAGGTTTTTGTTTTGGCTGTTGAATATAAAGCAGACAGGGTTCGAGTCCACTTCAAGGCAGATTTTTTTTTTCGTCTATTTCTTTTCAATAAATATACTATATATTTTTTTAATCAGGGTCTATACTAAGATCTCCAGAAAATGTACAATTACATCAAATTTATATTGAGTGTTCATGTTTTATCAATATTTGTTATTTTTCTTTATTAATTTTTATTTTTTTACCTGTGTATTTTATGAAAAATTGCTTGGACAAAAGTTGTAGGTACTGATTATATCTATAACCTAAAATTATTTTTAATAATATTTACACTACTGCTCTTTTTTGAAAATTTTTTTAAATGTTTGAATGGTCGCCATTTTGAAACTACTTACCCGATATCGCCCAATAACGAACTCGACCGAGATATTTGAGAGATTGATTTTTGTAGCAAATTTGAACTTGATACCTTCAAAACTGCGACCTCTATCGTGTTAACAAATTTCGTAATATCCCATATATATATATATATATATATATATATAAACTTTTGAACCAAATGTTTTTTTGGACTAACTTATAGACATATAACAACATGCCGTTGAAATTTTTTCAAAATTCAAAAGTGTGAACGATCGCAATAGGTATATTTCTATAAGAAATTTACCTAAAAAGCACACAGTCGTATTGTATACTTCCTCCGTTCGGGGTTCGTCGTTCAACAAAATAAGCATTGCCCAGAAAGCACTGGAAAGATCGGTACCGGGACTTTCTCTCAGAAATGGACTACTAAATGAACAAATACCACACATGTATGGTTCAACCACAGCTTACGTAATTAGGTAAGCAGTGGTATATATAACTGATGCGACACGCATAGCTACTATCAAATGGAACTCTGAAATGAAAACGCATACCGTAGCAGGAGATAACCACCTATAAAATTGTCTGACGACATTATTATGAGTATCCGAACACAAATTGTATGAACGTTGCACAGGAACGTTACGAGTGGAATCAATTTACGGGAAGCCTACGTCCAGCAGTGGACGTAAACCGGCTGGTTGATGATGATGATGCTGCTGTTTTTCAGAATTACTATATGTGGTCAGGTCAAAAAGTAAGTCTTAGTTTTTTTCTTGTTTCAAATTAAATTGGTACGTATATCGCTGTTTTGAAGAAAATTTAAATGCAGATAGATATTTGTACACACACGAATCCAATTTTTTCGATATAATTGATTAAGCTCCCCCAGGGTTGAATATCGACGTATCAACTTTGATTGTCGAGGTCGATGCATCAATAATAAAATTAACGTCGACAATTTCAACAGCATATAGAAAAAAAGTAAAAGCAAGGATAAAATGGATAAAAACCAATAGCACACAATATAGAGAAGCCTGTTAGAAATTAAGGAGGGATTGCAATAAACTGATCAGAAAAATAAGAGAGAGTGGATAGATATATAATAATATAGAGGGATTAGAAAAAAATAAAATAAAAATAAGAACAGCAAAGCATTTTATAACTTTATGAGTGCAATAAAAAATAAAGAATAAGTCAAGGGGAATAAAAGATAAAGAAGGAAAAGTTATATAAGAAGAGAACCAAGCTAAGCTAAGAGGGATAAATTATTTTAAAGAATTACCATGCAAACCTCAACTACAAGGCAATGAAGAAGACTAGAAGAAGTAGAAGAGATCATAAGAAAACATCGTAATGGATAAGCACCAGGAAAGGATGAGATATGTGTAGAACACAAAAAATATGGAGGAGATAAGATGGCTGAGAAAATACACACAAAAATTTGGTAAAAGTAATAGTAATGATACATAAGAGAAGGGACCAGCAAGAATGTGGAAATAACTTTTTTAAATGTTACATATAAAATACTATCAGCACTAATCCAGAAAAAGACTAAAGGCACAATAGGACAACATTAATGTGGCTTCATTAGTGGAAAATCAACAACAGATGCAATTCATACAATTAAATAAATAATGGAAAAACCAAATAAATATCAGACTGACATAGAAATACTCTTCTTAGATTTCCGGCGAGTATTCGATTCCATAAAAAGGGACAACTTATATTAGCACTGAGAGAACAAGGAACTGACAATGTTAAGAGGACTGATTAAAATGTCCATGGAACACTCAAAAATTAGTATTTTATTAATACAGTAAGGAGAAACTCAAGACTTCACGATTAATAAACGAGTAAGGCAAGGAGACTCACTATCCGCAGCACTATTTAATTTGCCACTGGAATATGTAATGGGAAATGTAAGAAACTAGTTATTTGAACAAGCTGAAGCCAAATAATTGCATATGCTGATGACATAGATATAATTTCAAAGAGAAGAAACATCTTGGTAGCTATTTTACTTAAAGGAAATATTAACAGAAGGATAGAAAATGGTTTGGCACATTTCGATTTTGTGAGATCTGAAAAAAATTTAAACAAGTACCAATATGATAATAATTTGGAAAGCTTTTTGAAAAGGGAAAAACCCAATTGTAAAAATGATGCCCACTTTGCTCTAATGTTTTTTGAATGATTTCACTTGCCATTTTTTTCTTTTGATGTTAAACAAATCGTTCTGTTTCTCTTTTTTGACCCATGAAACAAACGGAGGATATAAGTACCTATGCAAATCGACTGTTTGTCAGCATGTTTTTTATGTATGTTCGCACCTTATAAATAGTATGACTTTTTTTTTCATTTGATATAGCACTATTGAGAATTGGTGCCATTGAAAAAAAAGGAAATTCAACATCTTCCACCTCTCAAACACTCTCTGCAACATTTAAATTGGATATTTTTCAAAAAATTTAGGGTCTCCGAGATTTAGCTGTGGGAAAGACTGAAATATGTCTATTTCCGCGATGTTTTGAAATCCCTGAATAAGTATAAGTACCGTTTTATGTTCTTTTGTGAATGTTGAATGATTTTGATGAATAACTTTCTTGGTTGGTGCACTGAAAAATACAAAATAATATTAATTCTATTGGATCTGGTACTTTTGAAGTCGGTGCCAAAAGTTTTCAATCTAAGTATTGCACAATTTCAAAATTATTAGTACCAATAGAATTAATATTATTTTGTATTTTTCAGTGCACCAACTAATAAAATTGACCCAGTTTTTTGTAAAAAATATTTATTAGCTTTCCATGTTAAGGATTCAAAAACAATATGTATTATATTCAAAGCCAACCAATTATTTGATTGAGCGAAAAACAGACCAAATATTAAAACATATAATATTACCAATTATTCCGAGTTTCAATAAAGTCTATTAAATTATTTCAGACAATCCGAATTAAATATTCAAATTGGTCCATTTGTTTAAATAATTGCAACGAATGCTCATAAATTTGTGCATGGGTAAAATAAAGTCTTTGTATATGCATATATTCGGTGGTATATATATATGCAGTAATTTTGTGATTTTTTTGAATTAGCCACTATCCATTCAATACTTCGCGAATAAACACAATTTATTATTAACATGTTATTGAACACTGAATAATCTTATTAACATTGTATCGGATCTATCGCTTAGTAATCAGTAAGCAGAAAGTTGTCATCTTGAATATGACAGATAATCAGTAAACAATAGTGCAACATAACCTATCTTTTGATTCTGCTGTTTACCAATTCTATTATGGACATATATCGTTTCGTTTACGACATAATCTATTTCATTATAAATATATTGAACAGAAAATACTGTTTCTTCTTCCATTTTCAATTTCTCTGATATGTGTAACTGTCGAAATCATTTCTCAAATTCTTTTGACAGATGTCGGTTCGACAGATGAGGTAAGCCATCAGTCGTGTCCACAAGTGTATGATTACTGATAACTGATAACTATGTGATTGATATTCAGTAACTGCTGTAGATATGACCTATGTCTTGTTTCGATACATATTCTAACCCTTTTAATTCAAGGCAGCGATTTTTCGTGGTTATTTTAGTAGTTTTTTCACCGCGCAAGACTCTACAGTGAGAGTTTTTGGAGATACAGTACTTTGCACGCTTATTTCTCCACCCTGTACATATGTATTATTAATAATAATAAATATTCATTGGTCTGATGCTATTTGAAGTGCTCGTCTGCAAGATGCACCCCAAAGAGAAAGGCAGCAAACCAGATAAAAGAACTTTTTTGATATCAATTATTAAGGTTTTTTTAGAAAATTCGATATTTAAATTTGGGATTACTGCTAAGCCCCTTGGTTAGCATTTTAGAAACTCGAAACTTATTTCCAGCATTTTCTCTTGGTCACTTTTATTTTACAATATTTTACCCGAAAGCTCTAATACTACTGGTTTCAGAGACATGGCCGGCATCCATTGTTATTTGGCCACCCTGTATACATACAACAAAAACTGACAAATGGATATATTCTAAAAACCACTTTATATGACTCTAGGTACCTTGAAATGTGTAGATTTGGTAAAATTACAGTTTTGGAAAATCGAACCCATTACTATAACTTCCTATTAGAAAGATAATAAAATACACTTTTGTTTTAAAATATTGTTCCTTGTTTTTATTTGAGCTTATTTGTAAATCATGGCCAACTATGACTAAAAGTAACAAATGTTGGAGCTGATATCTTTTTCTGAACCTAAATCTGCATAAAATGCCAACATTATCTTAAGCAAACAAAATATTTAATGAATCTCTTCTAATCAAGATGTTATTCAGTTCAATATCATCAATTGTTAGAATAATTTTATACATAATTATTAGGTGTCACTAATGAGCAGACTAAATTATTAGGTATATTAAAAGAACATTAGGATACAGGAGCAATATCATTAAATGATAGCTTTTATGGTTATTTCCTCCTTTCTGTTTATTCGAACATTTTCTTGTCGTTGGAGAAAAACCTGAATGAAAAATTATCGCTCTAATGAGACCGGCTCTAATTCTTCTTGGATCTCGCTCAAAGCCTTCTCACCTAGCCCGCATTCTTTAGGAGCTTGTTACCATAAATTTCGCAATGTCATAAGGTGGCCCTAATTTTTGAAACGAAGCCGGGAAAAGCTCCAGCGGCTTCTATATTGCCGGAGATAAATCATTTTTAAATATTTTCAAAACAATGTGCATCTACAATTATTACTATTATTCTTAGGCTGCGAGCTGGAATAATTAAAATATCCTGGCAATTTAAATATGTAATCCTCCATTTTTGTCGTCTAGGTGATTGTTCTCGTTACGAAGCTTTTTAAAATGCATTAGTCATGCGGACCAAGAAATGAGGTAGGAATTCAGAAGGTACGTATTCCACTGCCTAATTACGCATCTCAGGGAATCGTTATTTGTTGCAATGGAATAATTTTTCTATGTTAGAAAATGGAGCATATATTGAGAGTTTTAAATGAATGATGATCTTGATTTTACTATTATAGAAACAACTGGTAAAGTTAATCCAGTAATAGCATTGATTTTTGGCTTAGAAGAGATAAGAGATGAATTTAGTGAAAAAGAACCAGCTTTTGCACATTTATTCATTGCATATTTATCATTAAAAATAATACAATTATCAAAAGGTTGTCGTTCTTTTTCCTCACCTTTATTTATGCCATTTCATATTCTATTTAAAAAAAATATGCATAATATACAATCCCTGGATATACTAACCAACTATTACGACAAGGGGGAAATAGGTGATAAAGGGCTAAAAATCCTGATAAAGCAGAAGCTACATGTACCATCAAACACCCAGCTCCTATATTCAGACATAAAATTAGTAGTAAAGAACTCAACAGGCAACATGATATAAAGATGGCACTATAAAAATACAAACCTCACATTCAAAATACGTATCAACAACACATAAACTAGGGCAAGAACTCGTACCTATAGAATACTTCAGCTACACACTAACAATAGAAAACTGGAACTAAATAACACTGAAAATACATAAAACTTTAATAAGCCCTAGTCTAGCTTCCGCCATTGAATTACGTCAACAAATGATAGGTAGATATTTCCCTAACAGTAGTTGTTGACGTTATTCAATGGTGAAAGGGGCGTTTACTAGCGCAGTAGTTGTTGTCCTCAGCATAGTTAGACGTTCCAGCATAATCTAATCTAATTTACCAGAAAATGGCTTAGAAAATCATTATGTTTATATAGCAATTTGAATTCAATATCATAATATGACCCATTATACGTGTTCAATGCATCGCTCATATTGGTCTCCACCGTCAGTGGTAGGCTGCAAGATTGATACTTGTATGAGTTCAACATTAGGATTGATTATGAAATATGGCTCTTCACCCTGCGACATACTGACGAGAAAAAAAAACAATACATAGTTTACAATAAAATTCAATAGAATAAGTGCATCACAATCATCAATCAACAAGAAGTCGCAGTGTAAGCTCAGCGTGGTTATACGAGGTATTCCGCTGGGCTTCAGCTCAGAAGAAATCAAAGAAGACCCACGGTTTCAACATCTATAGATGCACCAGGATGACCAAGAAATTAACCAACAAGGAACTACCCTAATTCCAAGTCACAGTAGAATCCAATGATAAGAAAATCTTTTGCATCAAAAGGATCCTAGGGATGAAGGTCAGCATAGAAAAACAGAGACTCCAAGGAGGGATTGCACAATGCCACCGCTGACAACGGTTTGGACACAGTCACTCAATACCAGCCCATGCCTAAAAACAGCCAAGGAGATGCAAGGAACATCGAAAACAAACAAAAAAGTGGCCGCACAGTCAAACAAATCTAGGACAACTACAGGCCCAGGAGCTACATCCTTCGCCACAGCGAAAAAGATGCAGAAAACAAGGGTCCCTCAAACAACAACCTCAGAGGACACTATTGCCACAGAGAATATGGGAGATATGCTGAAACATGTTGAGGAATTCCAAAATTTCAAAAACTAGGATACAAATTCTAAAGAATGCAGACCTCGAAGTGACAAAATAACGAAGACAAACAAAAGGAAAACAGACATCAAAGTAAAATGAGAGGAAGGCCGCGTAGATCTCGTGGTGAGAGACACCAAGCTTCTAAGCTGCTAGGAGGTAGCGAAGCAGAAACGACGGGGAAAAGGTTTTAGTCGGTAAAAATGCGACTCTGTGCCGATCATAGATCTAGATCGGTGCGTCTTTAGAAGATTTCCTATGCCCCACCTTAAAAAAAGGATGAAATGAATTATTATTGACAAAGACCAAATAAGGAAGAATGCAATCATACAATAATTACAATTAAAGCAGAACTCTGTATTTTTCGCCTTCTATATGTATATTGTCATAGTGCAGCATTGGACAATGACAATAGCATTCACGTTCTGCATTTTGTTGCTTCACTATGACAATGTAAAGTCATTACAATTGGAAAATTTCTCTCTCTTTTATTGAGTCGTCGAGATGTATTTGTACAAAGCTAGCAAAAATAAAGGGAATATTCCTTTGTGTGCTGAATTATGCATGCATCCCAGTCTCTGCTCTATTCCCAATCTTGTTTCCTGCATACCCTCAACTATATATATATCGGCTCACATGAGTGAAATATTGAGTAATAAGGTATAGAAGAGAGGGCAGGAGCGAGCTTCGTAGCGAAGATTTTGATTTCATATTTGTATAGGATGGTGAACCTATCTAGGTGTGTGATATACTCAACGGGAACTAGGCCACAATATACATACTTTCATATAATTTATAATTCGCCACTAATGTTGATAGCCTGGGCTGGCTTGCCAGGATATTGTGTTACATTTTCTATGAGTTTTGAAAAGTGAGACAATAATTTAAGAAATTCTAAAATAAAGATTTCAAGCCGGTAAAAATGTTTAAGGGCGGACTAACGGAACAATTTGAGATGTAGCCCTAAGAAGTAAAAGCCATCTACTGAAAAATCACGCTCGAAAAAGAGTGAAACGAGAAATTGTTATGTCCAAAGTATGCAATATCTAGACAACAGTCGTAATGTATATCTCCTCCGTTTGGGAAGTCGGTCAAACATACTATAAGACAGATGATGCTATAAATATGCTGTATGGGTAAGGTCATTATAGGTATAATACTGTTCCTTCCAGGTTAATAGAACAATCATGGAAATTATTCAGATTTATTAGATAAAATTATAATAGGTACATCTGTAGCATCTGTTAATTTTCATATGATAGTTGTTGGTTTGGTAAATTTATAAATGTTGCGAAGTTCAAAATCTCTATTGGATCAAATTCAGTTCAATGTAGAGAATGTGTTACGACGTACTCTTGGATGATTTTATATGATTTATATGAATTATAGCAAAAAATTCAGTGACTTCTTTATAAAAATTACAAAAACACAATAAACAACATATATAAACCTGATAATGATTTTCAAATAATAGGTTTATTTCTCATAGACAATAAGATAAAAGATAAACCATCCTGTGGTTTTGATGGAATCTCTGGAGTTATCATTAAAAATATAGGACCCCACATACCTTTAGGGCATATTATCAACTCATCAGTCGCTGAAGGAAATTTTCCGTCAAGGCTGAAAACCTCCATAATAAGGTACTCCAATTTTGAATAAAGAACGCTCGGAAAGTATCGAAAAAAGTACCAAACACATTTGGTCTGCACATATACAATTCGCTCCCTCAAAATTTCAAAACACTGGCTACTCCTATCTCTTAATGGCAAATAAAAACGCCGTAACAAATTTGTGTCCTTACTCAATACAAAAGTTCATAGTATCAATTAAGCCTTAATTTTTTAAATAGTTTTTATTACTTTCGGTTCTTGTATCGATGGACTCCGCAGCGATTTCTCAGGCCCCATACGGTCTAGAGACTTGAAATTTCGAATTCGTACTTAGATCGCAGACATCTCGCCGCCAGTTAAGCTCCAAGTGTGATCCAATATTGGTAATTATATTATTATCTCATTCAACCAAGATCATTATTTTTTCGACATGGAACGACAATGTCGGACAATGGGATCCGTCACTGGAATTACGCACGAGCATGGAGCGTATATAAACGTTTCTGTTCTCTGGTATATAGGTAGGTACTCTCTGGAAGATCGTCTATGGTTATGTCGCAATTGTCAGACGTCAGACGTTGTTGTTAATTTAAAGTTTAATTTTGTGTTGTGGTAGACAAACAGTAATTTGTTATGGAATTGCTGTTGCTGGCAAACACATATACATAAGTATAGTTAAAATCGAGAAAAGGATAGCAATAGTAGGTACTCATCGGTACGGTTTAAATCTTAAATGCCTAAAAAAACTATTTTTAATTTTTTTCAAAAATTTTACTTGTATACCGTTATGTTTGTTATTCTATATGTTCTGTTTTATCATGAATGTAGATATTATTTCAGTTATCCTCCAATTCGGTCATTGCACATATTTTTTTTATTGATGATTCTGAAACTTTTAAAAAATAAACCATCTTTTTTGTTTTCTTCGAAATTTTTCTTAAAAAAGATAAATAAGTTCAAAAACAATAAAAATTAAATTGGTTCAAAGCATGTGCGTTTTAGTGCCCCGTAACGTCGCAGTTCCCGCTCATCTGGCATTGGCTGATCGTATGTGTTATGTGGGTAATTATTGTGACTGTGACAATTAGTTGTCAACACGTGGTGAGATAAAATTTTCGTTTTATATTTGGTTTCATCAACACCAAGCAGGATTGTAAATTTTATATCAGGTGGTTATGGTGGAAGCATATTGGAAAATGAAATTTGCAAAGCAAGTGGACTATAATAAAGTGTTGCGCTCCCGATCAAACTACTAGTTAATGATTTGAGCCAGGAAGTGTGACGTTTTAAGCGGGACTTTGATCACCTTTTTAAATACGTGGACAAACTGAAATTGTGAATTGCTTGCTTGTGTTATAAATGTTATTGTTTAATACTAATAAAAGATAACAAATCCAATGCATGCAACAACCCTATTGCTGGAAGCTTTTCTATGTATGCAAATTGACATGTCCTATAACTTTATAATGTTCTAAATGATTAATAAACTGATTGGTTGATAATATTAATAAAGTGGTTTCTAAGCACAAGGAAATAGAGAAAACCAGTGTCAAGAATGCAGCATTGTAATGAAGATCGCTTACAAGTTAAATGCATTCGAGGCTCGTGCAAATCTTTATTCTTTGGGATTTACACAGAAATATTTTGAGCATAGAGCTTAACCTTATGCTTCTAGATTTATGTAGACTTCAGTTGAATAGAACAGACAAACTCAATAGCAGAAATAACAAGATCTGTGATATTAATAGTCTTCATTTGAATTGAATAGCTGTAGAAATAAAATTTCACAGATTTTTATTCAATGCTCCACCATCTTTCATTTCAACACTTTTTCCTTGGCCTAAGCTAACACATGCTCTACAAGGAAAATGCATTATTTATTATAGGCTCAGATCAAGCTGCTGGCTGAATTTCAAAGAATATTCACGAGAAGACAATGCAGCCGAGCGCAGTTCAAGTTGTTTCGGGAGAACTATTCCGTATTCAGGACGGTGTAGTCTTGTTAAACTTTAAAATATAAAAACTTCGGATAAGTGGTGCTTTTGGCACAGACTCAGCATGCAAATTGAACATGCATTTCTTTCTACACCTTCTGATCGAATATTCTCAAGTTTCTTTCTAGTAATGGAATCAGACATGTTTTATAAAATCGTGCACTGTATCAATATTGGTTTCCGTATCATTTACGTCTCTTGAAGCATTTTGTAAATGCTTCTCTAATTATACAGGATTTTGGACAAAATTCTGATTTACGGCTTAACTGGTGCAAAAAATTGACTTATATAAAAGTATTTGCATACTCTATGTAGGTACTTTTTAGTGGTGTTTGCAAATTTGCCGTTTACGTCATGTTTTTAAGATATGACGTCATCGGATACGATTTTAATTGGCTCACCCTGTAGATATGATTTTTTTTAATTTACTTATACTAAGTTTATTGGGTCGGTGACTTAAGGTTTCATGATAAAATAAAATAAAATTTAATAGTAAATAGTTAATTGTCCAATAAAAATGAAAAATGATTGAAAACTCCACATTTACCGCATTACAAGTAGGTGTTCAAAGTGAAAGCCTGAATAGTCTCAGGCGTTATATTTTGAACCGCCGCTCTAATTGGATCTTCTGGTTCTTGGAGAGTTTGAGATAGATCCTTATAAATTATAGACTTCAAATAACCCCAAGAAAAAAATAAAGTGGAGATAAATCTGGAGACCTTGCCGGCCACTCAATATATCCCTCCGTCCTACCCATCTCTGTGGAAATACTCTGTTCAAGTATTTCCTAACCCTGGCAGCATAATGAGGTAGAGCACCATCTTGCTGAAACCAAATTTCTTCCGATAGCTGTAACTGATGAGCCCGATTGTGAAACAACTGAATTAATTCTGGAATTATCTGATCTCGTAAAAGTTGTAAGTAACTATCACCATTTAATATTTCTAGCATAAAAAAAAGTTCAATTATTTTTCCTCTAACTATTCCACACCAAACGTTCAGCTTTTGTTTATATTGTGTGTGACCTTCTTCCATCCAGTGTGGATTATTATCCGACCAATACCGGCAATTATGACGATTTACAAAACCATTGATTTGAAAATTTTGCATCATCGGAAAACACAATGTGGTTTATAAGCATATTACTCACATTAACTACATTAATCATTTCATCGCAAAACTGAATTCGTTTATCAGGATCACCTTTATTTAATGCTTGATGTAATTGTAATTTATAAGGATGAAATTTAAATCTTTTGAGCATCCTTCTTAGGGATCTCCCCTTAAGATCGGTAATTAATGTAAGTTTTGATACTGAAGTTTTAGTTTCTTCATGTACGCTTAGAATTACATTAAGTTCATTATTTTAGTTTGTAGCTGAATTCTTTCGTCCAGAATCGGAAATATCTTTTACAGTGCCAGTTTTGTTGACTTTGCGTAAATTCCGAGAAACTGTTGAATTCGAAATTCATGAAATTTTGTGAAGAAATGTGGCATTAAACAAATTCGCAGCTTCTTGTAAAGATCTTTTCTATCTACAAAACCAGCAATCATCAATATATAATTATTTCATGTTCACTTAGTTCGACCATGATTAATAATTTGTAAAATTAAATAATATTACAAATTAAGGTAATTTGACGAGAATGTCAAAATAGATAATCAAATTTTGGCATACTGCGATAATTACATTACACCACTAAATAGCATAAAAAGTAATCAAAATCTTTTAATAGAGTAAAATTTTTGAACCAGTCATAATTAAGCCATAAATAAGGTGTTCCGCTCATTTTGCCCAAGCCATATATTTCTGAAATTTCAAATTGAATAACAAATGTTTGTAGCTGGTAAATTTCATTATTCTCACGATTTTTGTCCCGATGAAGGTAACAAGCGTTACCGAAAGCTCGACTTTGATTAAAGAGTTTTAATTCTATTGGCATTTTGACTGCAACCCCAATCATTAAAAAATCATCATTATATATATATATATATATATATATATATATATATATATATATATATATATATATATATATATATATATATATATATATATATATGTACAAAAAACGTTTCGCATATTTAAGCAGCACCCTTTGATTATTATGAGACCCAATTATTATAGATTTACAATCCTAATCCCAATCATAAGAAATTATAAAAGTATACAAACTTATTCATCTATTTTTGTAAATTGAAATATTTGAATACATTAACATAAACCAATATTATTTTTGTATTATTTGAATAAATCAAGCTGAACCAATATTATATCTTATTTGAATGAATTCACTACAAAGATAGTTACGCCACTGGAGAGTTTGCATCTACGCGCAGACCCTATTGATATACGTCGTTGTTACGACCATGGTTTGCCTGAAACACGTCACTAAAGCCTTGTATGTTGGGCCGTTGTTTCGATTTGCTGGGAAGCATAGAGGATTAGCAGTCCATGAATTTTAAGGTCTATGGTAATATCAGATTATATGCTTGTTACTTTTTTGTATTAAAAATAGCCTGCTACATCAATTGAAACGTTTATACTACTATAACTATATATTGATATATTGATGTGGTGAAAGATTGATAATTCTTTCACCACAGGAAACAAATTCTTTTATAAATTTACCAATATCTATATTGTGTGGAGCGAATAAACCTCGATTTACCTCTTCATTATCAAGTGGTGGAGTGTGTCTACAGGGCACCGCTCTAATAACATCATTAATATTAACGCTCAGTACAACAAAACTACCGTTGAACATTTAATGGGTTTAATAGTCGACTTCCACTTCCTATAAACTATCTGGTAGATGCATAAGTAATTTCCATAGCGCAAAGTTTACGAAACAGAAGAGACCTAGATAGTTGTATATATTATTATGTTAATTTTCGTACGAGCTTTGGCATGGGAGCTGTGTCAGAAAAGTGAGTTTCACTGTTTGTATTAAAAGTTAAGAGTATACCTATCTCTTAGATTTTGTTCTTTGTTTCTCATCTGGCATTAAGTCAAATTCATTAACAAATAAAACAAATCATTGATGTGAATAATTTTGTGAATATTTGAATATCAAGCAGAATTATTAGGGCTTTGTAACTAAAAAGTGACAAGAGGAATCTTTGTAGTCTGGCTTTTCTTCTTCCGATATTTCCCCTTCTAATGTTCAAAGATAGGAAAGTAGAATCCCTGAAAAAAATTGTGGTAGAATAGATTTATCGCTAGATTGCAGAAAAAATAAAAAAATCCCGATGGCCTGTAGTCAGCGGAAAGGTAAATTCTTCAAAATTCATTGAATTGAAATTTGAACAACCTTTTCATTGGTATACCTACATGTTATTACATAAAATTGTCGTATATGTCATAGCCTTGCGGTTAGAGGTTTTTGTTTTTGCTGTTGAATAAAAAGCAGACAGGGTTCGCGTTCCACTTCAAGGCAGAATTTTTTTTTCGCCTATTTCTTTTCAATAAATATACTATATATTTTTTTTAATCAGGGTCTATATTAAGATCTCCAGAAAATGTACAATTACATCAAATTTATATTGAGTGTTCATGTTTCATCAATATTTGTTATTTTTCTTTGTTAATTTTATTTTTTTATCTGTGCATTTTAGAAAAAATTGCATTGAACAAAAGTTGTAGGTACTGATTATATCTATAACCTAAAATTATTTTTGATGATATTTAAACTACGGCTCTTTTATGATAATTCTTATAAATGTTTGAACGGTCGTCATTTTGAAACTACTTACCCGATATTGCCCAATTACGAACTTCAAAACTGCGACCTCTATCGTGTTAACAAATTTCGTAATATCCCATATATATATATATATATATATATATATATATATATATATATATATATATATATATATATATATATATATATATATAATGATAGATGCTCTACACCTTTGTGCTTTTATTTAGTTGGACACAACCACCACTAGAAGCGGATCACGTGATTTCAAGCTTGTTAGCTTTCATCAGCGCCACATAAGTGGAAGCTGATCCAACTAGACAAAAGCAACTGGAAGATAGTCAGAATTTACCAGACCAGATCTACCAGCGGGACACACTTCGCGCCACCTAGGTATTGAGAGCCTAATTACGTTTAACGTAAGCTAACAAGCTTGAAATCACGTGATCCGCTTCTAGTGGTGGTTGTGTCCAACTAAATAAAAGCACAAAGGTGTAGAGCATCTATCATTATATATATATATATATATATATATATATATATATATATATATATATATATATATATATATATATAAACTTTTGAACCAAATGTTTTTTTGGACTAACTTATAGACATATAACAACATGCCGTTGAAATTTTTTCGAAATTCAAAAGTGTGAACGATCGCAATAGTACATTTCTATAAAAAAAATACCTAAGAAGATTCAATAACGTTTGAATTCAAGAAATAATGAATTACAATCGAATTTCGACCACTGGTAATAAAAAAACATTTTTACGGTAGACTGGAGTGTTATTGTACTGCTCACAATATTGAACAAGATTCTCTCACTTTTGTGAGGTATTGTTTACAAAATATGTTTCTTCGAAAACTTCCTTCCCTTCGAGATGCAGCCACCGGATTGTTTATTCCACAAGATGTTGTGTGGAGGAAACAAAGGCGTCTTTCACACTTAGCATATTGTTTGTAATAAGTTTCCGTCTCACGCAATTGATCAAATTAAAATTATTTATGACTATCCAATTACCCAACCCATGTCGATTTGAACATAAGTGTATAAGATTTAGCACCTGTGAAAATGTTGATAAATACTCAACGATTCATTTTATTGACCGACGAACCCAAACTGAGGTGGTATACAATTCGACTGTCTGCATTTTTTTATAGTAAACGTGATTTGATGAAAATAATTTTTTTTTCGGTTTTCGATTTATACTAATTTTTAAATCTGAAATATGTGTATTTCTGGTATATGGAGGGGGCAATTTCTTTAGAAAATTGAAAGTCTGAGACGGCCAAACTAAAGAGCAGATTATTTGTAGCAACATTTAAATTGTTTTTTTTTGAGTAATAGGATAAGTAATAATAATTTTGTAAATTATCAAGGTCGACTTTTTATATTTTTTATTTAATATCAAAAATAAAACAGGTGTCTATTATTTTTAAGTGTTGCGGTATTTTTCATCATCAACCAAATGTTGACAATTTATTTATCATTACTAATAAAAGAGAACCACTCTATAGTATTTGAAACTGAAACGCATCAAATAAGAGATCTCATTACCACAGCTTAAGTGTATAAGCTGTGATATTACTTCCAAAAGACAAGATTAATGCAGTCATTACAGTAGTTTCAGTTCAGTTTAATGAGCGTTTCCAAATATGTAAGCTGGAATGTATTAGGAAATGAAGAGCGAAAATGCTGTTAGATGTCGTCCTAAATGGAGAAAAGTACTTAGAATGGCACTCAGGTGCGCTACAACTGAGATACCACAAGAAAATGCCATTTTATCGGTCGAAACACGATATTATGCTAATGGCAATACGTTGGGGGATTACTGCACTGAAAATTAGTTTATATTAGGATATCAGCAGTAAATAACTGAACAAGAATGAACTAGGCTCAGATTAAAATGCCTTGTTAGCTTCAGCTGGTTAACGATCATGAAGGTTATATTAGTTGTCGTATGAAAATAATAGTATAATTCAAAAAACATGACCAAGAACAAAATAATATAATACCAGTGGAATAATACGGCTTCAAAGATGAGTACTCTACAGGCCTCCAATTCCTACGGTTCGTGGAAAACGCAACAGAGGACATTAACGATAATAAATCAACTTTTCTGGCTTATGATAAAGTCTGGCAAGATGGCCTCATTTACAAAATGATAGACAAAGATTATCCGGCAACAGTGATAAAAATAACAAAATCATTTTTATCAAATAGAACTTTCTGAATCTTGCTCAACAGTCATGTATCAACTATACAAGATCAATGCAAGCTGGAGTACCACAAGGAGCGATACTTTCTCCGGTACCTGTATAATATTTTCAGACATGACATCACTAAGACCATGGCCACTAGATTGTATTTTTTTACCCATGATAGTGCTATCACGCAAATAACCACAATGGAAACTATTGCGTGAAAGTAGCGCAAAGAATGGTAATTTGACAAATGGCAGATCCATATAAACTCAGACAAAACTCAAACAAGCTTGCTTGGGAAAAAAAGAACAGATTTCAGAATAAGTTTCTGACAATACTGTATTTCTCCGTGGTAAATGACGATTGTTATATGAAAATTGTTTAATTAAGCTCCCTGTTAAAGATGTTTAATGAGCAATACAAACTTTTTAGTGAGAAACGATTATTGAATATCAATCAAAAATATGTTTTGGATGCACTAATAGGTACTTATATAATTATGATATTCTACGGGAACAGTATACTATTGCTGAAGCATCTGTATTTTCTAGACATAAATCGCTTGTATTAAATAAAACTAAATTAAATATTGGCCAAGAAACAAGTTTATAATGATCCAAGCTTATTCACAATATATCCGACAATACAAAATCAAATAAGAAACTTAACCTTACTAGCGGCCGTATTAAACTTCATCTTAACAAATTGATTTTAAAATAGTTATAATATATTGCTATAGTATTGATTTTTTTTAAATATTTTTATATCATATCTTGATTTGTACATTTGTAGTAGTAATTTATAGTTCTGTTATATTTTGATTATGTTATTTGTTTATATGTATTCTATTCACAGAGATAATGGAAGTCATTCCATTATCTTTGGTATTAATATGTAGATTTAGATGCTGTTACGTTTGTAGATTCTAATTCATTATCTAGTTCAAGTCTACTCACAGATGCTATTTGCATCACGGTAGAGTTTTGTAGGGCTCATAATTAGTCAGACAATCTAGTACCATACTATTTTTATATTTAAGATTTTTATGTTAGTCTGAATAAATTATTATTTTTATTTTACAAAAACTTGTTTAGAATCTATTGTACAAACAAAACATCTATAAAGAAATCTCTAGATTTAGTAAGAAATACAAATAAGGACACAGCTTAGCGATTTTATTTTATGCCCTATATAGAAAATATGGATTAGATATTTTAATTTTTCATTTCTTATCTTTATATATCAGATAAATTAATAGATAATCAAGGGGAATATTTGTAATTAATATTTACAATAATAACTATGTGGCATTTTAACAACTATATCCACATTATTTAAAATGAAACTTTTATTGTTTTCATAATGTAACAGCTGGAATTGGAGCTATAAATACTTAGTTAAATAAAGCAACGTTTAATTATATTACAGCATATTTTTGTTAATTGGTGGCAGTAAATATAACGACTCAGTTTATATTATGTGAGGTTATGCAATAAACTGCTGGCATAAATGATACTGATAAAATAATCATGTCGTTTTGGTTTAAACAGATAGGCTAATCTAACCAAAACAGATTTGTTTTCCAGCAGGTATCTCTTGAAAATAATATTTTCATAGAATAATTGAAAGTTATTGTAGTTATTAAATGAAAATTCTATTATTAACTATTGCAAATTGTACTTAGAGAATTTTAAACATTGACTAGGAATTCATAGAGAAAGATTGATTATGATTTCGTTTCTCATAGGCAACTGCGACATTTCTTTTTTATATTTTCAAGTTTATAATCTACAGTTAATATGTTCTCCGAACCAAATATTGCTTCTTCGAAATTATATTTCATTCAAGATTCTCCAATATCAGAAAATGTCTACCTCGAATACTTACTGATAGGAAGATATAAAGTTTATTTCATAGAGCATTTGAATTGATTACTTTGATCTTCCTACTAAATCAGAAGTGGGTTAAAAAAGAAACAATAATTCAAAAAGTATAAGAGCTTGTCTGCTCCTACTTAAGAGCTGAAAGTATCTCTCATTTTTCAAACATGTATTTTTTGCAATTCACGTACCCACATCATCTATATATCTACTACATACAAAAGGGTTCAGCAGATTTCTTTGAAAGTAACCGATTTTTCAATCCAATCTAGAGAATGCATTTTTTTATATCAAATATTCAATCCAATGCCTCAATTTCAACAGGACTGAATATCCACGTCAATATCGCTACCTTTCATTTGTATTGGATGGCCTGGTTTCCAGAGTATACCTACTTGTTCACGCCAAACTCGTTTGATTTTAATTGATCATCGCTCTTTGTTTTCAAATGTGCTGGTTTAATAAAAAATCTCCATAGGAATGATTTTTATTTTTGGGAAAAAGATTCCAATTGGATCCATACTTTTGACAAAAGGAAAGCAATAGAAAAATGATCGATATAATAGTTGGCGAGTTCTTCCAGGTCAATATCAAATATATCAAAATTAATATTATTTCATACTTGGTGCAATGAAAACGTCGGCTCAATTTTTCGTAAAAAATATTTTTATACATTTCTGAAGGAATGTGGTAACTCACTAGTGTCTCTTAGACGCTATTTCTATTTTCCAGTAAATGTATATAATCACTAGTAATTTCACATTTTAAAACTACAAAGTCAATCATAGCTGGGTTACGACAGAACAAAATATAATTCGGCCATTTTTTTTTTGGTAACATGGCGAGGACAATACGAAAGAAGAGGCCATTTTTGTAGGTACTAACAAGAAGCTACCATAGAGATATTTTCCAATGCTCAAATAAATTTAGCAAAGTCTGATTGAAGTAAAAAAAAGAATTCGAAATATCCAACCGCTGGTTCAACAATGCTGTTTGCTGACAATGTCCAATGTAAACCAGGACAAAATCCGCTTATAATCAATATTTTTGAACTATGTTCAGAACTGCAGTGTGCCAGTGATAACTTTGCAAACATTGCGCGTACATCGCCTGCTACATTTACCAACATTCGGTAAACTCAACGTTTACATTTGACATATATATGAATGGGCCATGTGATGAATAAATACTTCAACAGTGTGACGATTTATTTTTATCATTTTCTAATCTAAATATTGAAAAAAACTGTGATAATAAACATCTACCAAAAACAGCCAAAGACAATGAGAAAAAAGCAAATCATATTGGTCAGATACTAAGCAGGTGGAAAATTGCATTGCAACATGGAAATTTTTTCCCAAATTCAAATCTCAATCGGAACGGAAAGAGATATCGACTTACGGTACTGGAAGTTTCTTGACCAACTTTTTGAGAACACGTGCAATGTTTGACCGGTTATATTTTTTTATTTATCCACTTATACAGGGTGAGCAAAGGAAGTCATGTTTTTTTATCAAAATTTGGGGCTATGTCAGATTATCAATTTTTGATCTTGGAAAATTTTCTCTGCATCTTTTTGATTTTTGGACTATCCTAAAAAGTTACTTCTCAAATTTTTCGAAAGTGGGCTATAACTCAAATTATGAATAAAGAAACTTTTTCGAGATTTCTCTTGAGAATGGGTATTTTTTCTCATACTGTTGCATAAAGTGGCTTTTTTGCGCCAGAGAAAATATTGAAACACTCATCAAATATTATTGCCTCAAGTGGCGTGCGGTAAAAAATTCCTACTTTGACATTATGAAATTTAAACCGAATTTAAAAATTATACTCTGAAATTATACAGCTTAATGAACAAATCCAAAATACTACTTTTAATATAGAGGAGTCTTCCAGTGGCGTAACAACAAAAGCATTTTTTGGTTTGATAAGAAGTGCTAATAACTTGAAAATTGTTATGTTTCAAAATGCTATGATGCTGGCCAACACAGCTATACATCTTTCTTAATGTCAAAGTAGCAGTTTCTTAATGTACGCCACTGGAGGCAATGAATGCTTCAATGACAATGATCATAATAGTAATAATTATAGATTCAGCAACGAAATAAGACAATCATCACATAAAAATTATCGTATCTCTTTAGTTTCCAGAATATCAGTCAACTGTTATGCCGTAATCCAATACTGGATGAGCATTTAAATTGGAAAACTTGGCTTGAGTCTTATCCATCGCACGTTTCTCATCGGCAAAAGTCATTGATTCGGAATGAATTATCTTCAACAGGGAATCAGCTTAATCGGAAAATCAATATGGATATATATCAGTTGAGTTCAAGCATCTATATTAAAAGTTTTCTCGTAACATCGACGATCGACAACGATATGGACAACTAACTAGACCATGTCATGCATCAGCAAATAACCGAGATCGCCTGAGATTGCTCTTCGTTTATAATTTCTTTATTATTGACCAGCGAACCAAACGAAACAATTTGATTATCTGCATGTTTTTATTTTATTTTTAATGTTTTAATGGATGATCGCGCTTTATAAATAGTAAACGTGCTCCGATTTCCATGATTAGTTTTTCATTTGATAGAGAACTATTGAGAATTGATCCCATTGAAAATCCACATTCAACATGTCCCTCCCTTCAAATACATCTCCCAAAGGGGGTTGGAGGGGACAATTCATTTCCAAAATCAGAACTTCAAGACGACAAAATTAAAGAAGAGACCATACTGACAACGTTTAATAAAGACATTTATCATAGGCTTCCGAGTTAAGCACTGGTAAATTCTGAAACATGTGTGGGGGCATTTTTTTTTCAAAATTAAAAATATGAGACGTCCAAATTAAAGAAGATATTATATCTAGCAACATTTATGTTTGATTTATTTTTTTAATTACTATTTCTTAGTTCCAGCAGTGAGAAAGTCTAAAATATGTGTATTTCTGCGATATTTTGAAGTCTCTCAATAAGTATAAGCAACGTATTATATTGGTGCACGTTGATTGGTTTTGATTTGTAATGTTCAATCAAAAGTGTGAAATAAATATTTTTATAAAAAATAGGACCAACTTTATTAGTTAGTACACTGAAAAAAAAAGAATATATAAATTCTATAGGCGCTGTTACCTACTTGTAAATTTGGTGCCAAAAGTTTTCAATCTAACTACAACTACACAACTTCCAGTATATCTATACCTACCTAACAGTATACTTATAACCACCAGTACCAATACAATTAACATTATTTTGTATTTTTTAGTGCAAAAACTAATAAAGTCGGTCTTATTTTTTTTGTGAAAAATGTTTACATTTATACCAAATTTCATGTAAGATTCTCATGATCCTGTTGTATTCATAAAAATACTCAATAGGAAATTTATTCTTGATAACAATTTAAATTTTGTGATAACTTGTACCTAACCTTTTTATAAAATAATTTGTGTTTAACACTCGCAATTTTATGTTACTTATAATAACAATAACTGATTGTTATTATATGAGCATGTAACTTAATCTTTTCCCTCTTTTTATATAAGCTCCTAGGCCTAAGCATTACCTAATTTTGTTGTGTAGCAGGTACTCAATTTTGTAGTCATAAGTACAATTAGTTTCTAATATATGTAGGTATATTTAGTTTTTCTGGATAACCTCCATTAATGATATGGCCAGAATTATCATTATCTTAGGTAACCAGTTGTACTACTAGAGCTCTGTATAGATGAGTATTATCGCCGCCCGCCATTTTGTGCCCTGGATGTGGTATAGGTTAATAGGTTAATACGACGTAAACAACCGCTCTAACATACTACTGACGTGACAGCCAGGACACGAAATGGCAGGCGGCGATAATACTCATCTATGCAGCGCTCTAGTATTTCCATTTAATAGGTTATGGCAATCATTTGTCACATTGGACAAAAATAAACGAACTGTGATTGGTTTTCTATTGACAAATAGCTTCACAATTAAATTCTTTCTAGACGTCAATAATAAACTGATTTGACAACTGTTGTAAGACTTTACTATTCAAATTGATAATGTTACTAAAAATCCCTCTGGCTGTTCCAAAATTCAAACCATTAGCCTGACAAATTGACAGATTTATGGACTCAATATAGGAATATGAAACTGACTGATGAAATAATTTAAGCCTGGCCAGGATAATGTTTTCTATCTAGGAACACACTGTAAATATCTATGTATCAATCAATATCAAATGATGTTGGAAAGTCAATGAAAAAGGCACTAAATGTACTTAGATGATGACACATTTCTAGTTTAAATACACTATAGTTGATTATATCATGAAGTGTCACTATTTCATGATATGGTTGGCCACATCATCATATTGTTAGTCAATTTTATGATCGAGCCACGACATAATATATACATATTATAATGTGTAAAACGATAATTGAATAGAATAAATTGAGCTTGAGGATTCATTTTAATTAAACTATTAGCTGTTTTACTCGGCACTTCCCGGGCAAACACTTTGGTAGATTGTGGTACGAAAACATAAAGTCATTAAAAGTCTTGAGTATGGAACTCTTCTACCTCAGACTCATACCCGCACATAGAGCCAGTCCGAACACCAACTCACATCCACTCACAGACATGCACCAGATAGATAGAACAGCATGAGAATTTCTCCTACATATGTCTTAGGGATTTTCCGTTATGAAACCCTCCACCCGTTTAAGTCTCAGTCGCATAGACAGACTCTCACAAAACAGTCCAGTGACATATTACATAGAACTATAGGGAAAAATCCACGAAAATTCAGCCATAGAGCTCAGACTTACTTCTTTGGGTATTATAGGTATGGAACCCTCCACATAAGAGGCCCCGTCACACTTACAGCCACAACCAGATTATTCTAAATAACATTCTACAAACATCAATGGTAAGAAGACCATCAAAATCCAGCCATAGAGTTCAGAAATATGCAATAGACTTTCAGGTACGGAACCCACCTCATGTAGTCCCACGGGTACTAAAATTATGACAGTACTTTTACCTTTCACTATTTAAAGATGCACCTCGCAGAGAAACAATGTCTGGACGAGCTCTTAAAGAAATTCCGCGCCAAAACATCATAGAGCCTCCATTAAATAACTTGGTTTGGCAAATATTGCATTGCAAGTAACGTTTATTTGGACGTCGAATTACCCTTACGCGTCGGTCATTGCTGTAGAGACAAAACCTTGTCCCATCGGTGAATATAACTCGCTCCCAATTCTCTTCATAACAACTGTAAAAAGCTTCAGATAATGTCACTGAACTGACCTTAATCTTCAATTTCTTATCAATTAAAAAAACATCGGTTTATCTTGTCCTTATTTACTTACGGAATTTGAGCTTATTCTGAATGTACTGTAACGTGAAGACTTACCCGAATAACGAACTATACACACTCACAAATGTCACAAACATTCCAGAAAACACAGGAGACATCAGAGGCAACGAGAATAAGTCCTGGTCTATTCTCGAAGCCATATATTGAGAAATAAACTCCAGAAACAACGAAAACAACACTGGAATCATCTAGTGCTTTTTAGGTTAGATATATAATGCTGATGGCAATGAAAGGAAAGTTAGTTAGTGATAGATAGTCAGTCGGTCATAGATCATAGACAGTCGAATATAGTCCGAGAAATAAGTGTGAATATAAATTTGAATATAGTCGTGTAGTTATTGGTATGAATAAATAAGTGAAAATAAATCGAACCCAGTTATAATATAAATCCCCGTTACAGTACTATCTTTCAATTTTAGCATTATTTCTCTTTGATGATGATCCAAAGTAGTTCCTAGTTCAAATTCTATCTTAATTACACATAAAAAAGCTGTGATTTTTGAATAGCCATAGCCACCATAAATATATAATAATTAAGATCAGTTTTCTTGAGTATCGTTAATCTATAGAGCCATAATATAGCCAATAGCTATATCCTCACCTAATGTCTGCAATCTTGGCTCGATCTACTGAGACCCAAGCAAGAAGAGCATTTGGGACGGTGATAGAGCTATGACAAGACAATAATATTTCATCCTTTGCCAGGGTGGTTGGTACGTTAAGAAATGGCAAGTTCACAAATTTTTAACGACTAGGATGTAACTTATCGCCGAAGG
The DNA here is from genome assembly GCA_958507055.1 of Crioceris asparagi. NCBI lineage: Eukaryota > Metazoa > Arthropoda > Insecta > Coleoptera > Chrysomelidae > Crioceris > Crioceris asparagi. The sequence continues at coordinate 125,832,506 of OY293826.1, forward strand.
GCAAGAGGTCTTTTCTAAAGGAGATTTAAGTTTGCGATTTTGGAGGCAAAGATGTGGAGAAGACAGGGATTGATATTTTATGATGATAAAGTTGATTTTCTATCCACTTTCAGTTTTAGAAGTAGTTTAAACTTAGTTGACGAGAATCTTGTGATTCCATAATATACTGAATGATGCTGAAAATTTAACAGCCCTAAAACATAGATAGCTTAACGAGATTTTTTCAAATAATAATACTGAATGTACCTATATACTGTAACGAGTTTGGGATATAGTGTCGACGCCATTCCGAAGAGGCCTGTGTGATTCGTCAGAGGGTGGAGTATCTTGACGAGAACGAATGTAAGTGGGGCCCGGGTGGCGTGTGGCAGTGTAAGGCATTGGCCAATGTTACATGACAAGGTCAAGATTAAATCCCGAAACATCTGGTGAGTTCGTGCTATTGGTGGAATGTTCGGGGCGGTTGGAAGATGTGATGTGATGTTGGAAGATTTTTTTCAATATCAACACTCTGTATTTCGAAAATGGTGAGTTTTAGAGGGTAAGTTAATAAAAACTTTTTATCATATTTTTGGACGAACTATCACATCCTCAAGTCCTGCGCATATATTATGAAACACCCTGTATAACTGAATCTTGACATTACACCCATCGAGAATGTTCTATGATTATTCTAGAGGGTTGTAATAATTTTCTAGTCGCTTGACAAACTGGCAATAGGTACAGCAAGAAAATGTACTTCAAACATCGCTTCTAAAAGGTTCCAGAATAAATCTACTAATTCTAGAACTAATTAATACCAAAACGAATAATAACCGTCAGTACGTCATAATTCATCTAAACAGTAGATATTTATTTTTGATACATCATTTACTTCAATGCTACTTCAAAGTTCAAATCTATGTTCATATTGAATAATTGCTATATTTTATTTCAGTGTATTCGTCAAAATTATGTCATCACTCAATATATTTCTTTTTTGTTTTTTTTTTGTCAAGCAAAACAAGTAAATTATTATTGTTCACAGCTTCTTCCATCATGTAACAAACTATGTATGAGTTTTGGCAATATTTTTGCAGAAATCAGATATTATTTCAAACAATATTTTGAAATATAAATCCTAACTCATTTATTCCAAACAAAACAATAACACCGATCACAACAAGCAAAAGTAGATGTACCTAGCGACAGACTCCGACTTCAATCAACCAGCCATTCAGACTCAGCTAAGCTGCATTCCGCATGGCATTATCTCTTCCCGGCAGAAATATATTTTCCTGTGCGGAATGGCACAACGTAAAGCGTGTGTGTGTAAGAGAGAAAGAGAAAGAGACAGAGGGAGGGATAGAGAGAGCGCGAGAGAATAGGTCAGGAGTAGATAGAGACATGGCATTGCCACAAAATTCCCGTAAATATCGCGAATGCCGAATGTATCTACAGACAGTTACTCATTTTCCATTGACGTTCACGTCCGGTCTTTTTCCCTATTGGCAACAACTATGATCCTGGCCGCAGCGCAGTAAAAGAGGTGAAGAGTAGTGGATTTTAATTAAGTGCCGACGACATCGGCAAAGGTCAACTTTGACGGCTTTGAAAAGAGATAAGTGGTAAATGAGAGTAACTTTCCAAAATCCACTTATATAGTCCAGCAATTAAGCTATAATTCACTGAAGTACTTACTGTAGCTTTGAACAGATCTCGCTCGGGAAAAATAGCGGTTACCAAGTTATATGCAGCTTTTATTAACTATATATCTTTGGAAATGATGAGCTTCGGCAATATTTGCATGATCGAAGTAAATAAAGAAAATGGAAATTTGATATCGACCTAACGATTGAGTTGAGCTATTCATTTTGAAGAGGAAGAAGAATGTGAAAATTAACTGTAAATAGAGGACATACAAAATAAGTAGAGATTTTTTAGGTAAGTCAAAGACGCATTGCAAGTATTGTTTCAATACGACTGCAAGGAAATTAATATTATACATACAATGACTCAATGGAAGATATGTTCCACATATACAGATTGGGTTACGGTCGATGGTACCTTAGACGTTTATGAAAAATGGGACGTAGGATCATTCTGAAAATTTAGCTACTCAAGTAATTGCTCTGGATTTATCGATCTAGAATATTTTCAGCGATGCAGAGTTGCCGCATATTACAGAACGTAGCATTATCTTTGTAATCTTAAATGTAGGTATATTACCGCATTTTGGAATTTGTCATTACATTCTGATTATTTTTGCCTAATACTCATCTATACCTGTCTTTCGCGGCTATCGAGATATTAATTATTTTCATTAGGTAATTATGGATCAAAATTAAAAGCGGAATAAAAATTTACGGAAGCCTACAACTTCAGATGAAGACAACATAATCGATGTTTTGGCCTATTTCCTTGCTGATCACCAAGTTTCCACTAGAAGTGCCAAAAATGATTAAGGCTTGGATCTTGCTTCTGTTCAAAGGATCGTTCATAATCCTAACATTCACTCATACAAATTTACGAACGGTCAAGCTATAAAACCAGAAGATCATCGAAGTTGGGTACAACTTCATAAAAAAATATATTGTACGGGCGAATCAAAATTTTCCAGAGAAGGAAGTTTTAATAGAAGAAACGACCATTTCTGGGATGATCAAATTCCAAATGTTGACAAGGAAATGGGATATCAGGAAAAGTTTAGTTTCTACGTATTTTGCCTTATAAAAGATAACCGAATAAGATGAACCGTTAAATTCTCTACAAATTCCAAGGTCATTTGTAAATGACTTCATGGACTATCTGTCATTAGAAGAGTATCATAGCAGTTTGTTTCAGCGTAGACTCATTGCACTAGGGAAGTAAGAACGGAGTTGTTCGAAATGTTCGACGATCGCTGGTTCAGATATTTGGGTCAATTGAATTGGCCTGCGAGATCACCCGATCTCACACGACTTGATTTTTTTCTTGTGGAGTCATTTAAAGAGATAAGAATATATGTCACCAGTACACAGTAAAGAAGTCCTGCGTCGACCAGTGATCACAGCTAGATGCCAATGAGAGAAGGAGGGCTACTCCTTATACACAAATACCCGTACTTTGAAATGTTTGGAAGCCAATGGTCGGAATTTTGAAAATTTATTGTGAACACTCTCTAATTTTTGACGGATAATTAATGAAATTATTTTGTAATCGTTCCTTGTTTGTACATCAGGTACGTTTCATTGAATTTTCTGCACGTTCTTCCCCACATTTTCCATGAAGAATAAACAAAACTTTGTATAGTTATTTCCCTCCATTTCAATTCTTTTCGAGTATATTTCGTTGAGAAACGTACCAACGGTATTTTTAATAATGCACTAACTGTCAAATTGTCATAATGTCATATACCATCATGACATGTAACAGAGAAAAATAAATGCGATTTTCTTAGAAAATTGCTTTTATCTCGGAATTCAGCAATTTAGGTTGGTATAGGGACATTATATATCAATTTGAAGAAAATTTAGTCACCTTTCAGGATATTTCATAATATACAGTGTTTTATTTAAGGTAGTTATCGCGAGATAGTCAGTGACAAAAGTATGAGGGTCTATGCGTCAACATTTCTGGAAAATATGTCAATATTTACATATTTATTTTGAAGAACATCTTCAATAGAGAGTACGACAATATTTTTAATGTTTTGTTTTTTGTAGGTAGGTACTTACTTTTTATGTTTTCAACGATAACATCTGTCAAAAACTTTTGACTATGTACAGTTCATTTTTCACACTAAGGTTGATATATTTTTCATTAGAGACGGAATGTGGCAACGTAGAATTGTCAAGTTTCCTGAACCAAGCAAGGTTAGTAACCAAGCTGTCATTAGAGCGTTTAAATTTGAATAGTATGATGTCTATTCTATTATATTCTTTGGTTTCAAAGCTTGAAAAAATGAGTAGACGTTGCAAACTGTGCAATAAAATAGAATCCAAAAACCCAAAAGTAACTTTTTATCGGTAAGTAGCCCGTCTAAATTAAAGTTTGGTAACTTATATATTTGAATTTTGAAAGAAAATTATTGACATATAAACGTCGGTCATGGACGTAGTAAAGAAATTATTGTTATTTCGTTAGAGATTTTTATATTGTTTGCGCTTTTCAAATCCTAGACTTTAAAAAAGAATTATGCACACCTAATTAATAATATTGCTGGAACATGTAACTTTCGGACATTGAGTTTTTTTCAACAAGCTCCAGATTTATTTTGTGGTATTAATTATTTCGACGTATAGCAAATGAAACCTAAAAAAACGCGACGCCACTGGTGTCACATTTTCTATGCGAAAGTGCAATGAGACGGGGTTTAGTTAAAACTGTTGTAGCCCCCCTTCTGACCGCTTCCACAGCTCACCTCACTGGCCCACAAAGGTCTTGTCAACAAACAAAAGGTATTTTATCAATGAAGTGTTCTGTCTATCTCTGTTAATAGGTCATTGGTAATACTAGATAAAAGAGGAAATTTCCATAACGCAACATTTTAGAAGAAATATTATCAAAATGCCTTCCGAAAGAAAGATTGTTTAAGGAAACATTATTACCAGATTTAATGGTTTCAAGAGAAACTTATAAAAACGATAATCCTGGCAAATAATTATCAGGGCAAACGTCACTTAACAATACTAAAATGAACAGGAGATGTATAAGTAATATTCAGCGTTACTTTGATGAATCTATTTCAGGAAAATCGTAACTATTCGCAATATTTAGTTTTACAATTTTATTCTATTGTTATCTATATAAGATGTTTATTTTCTTTATTATCTTTCGGGAAGTTTAATTGAAAAAAAACTAGTTAAATAATACATTCGCTCTATCTCACCTATGTAAAAAATAGAATATATATATATATATATATATATATATATATATATATATTATTTTTTTGATTACAAAACAGTGAATGATATTGAAACTTTGCTATATAAAAGAAGGCATTCTAAACCGTATAAAACTGAAATTTAAAGGACATCTGTCGAAAACTAATTTTCGCACTTTCAAACATTTTTGTATCTATCAGTAAAATCACGAATTTTGAACGAGTCTGTATAACGCAAAACAAATTTCTCTATACGGGATCAATACACATGATCTTGATAAACTGTACAAAAACCGCAGCTTCCTAGGAATCCAAATATCGCAGAAATAAATATTTAATTCGATAAAAAATATTCTAAAGTAAATTAATATCTCGAAAACCGTTAGAGATAGGTATAGGTAAGTATGGTGCAAAAATAATTAGAAAGTAATGGAAAATTAAAAATTGTGGTCATTTACAGGGTGTCCTTGAAATAACAAAGAACCTGCTACTTTCTGGTATAAGCGGCAAAGCTGCATCGCTGAACATAGGTACTTTAAATCGATAGATCAAAAGCTATTACCAAATTTTCACCCACTCGGTATATTGACAGTCATGTTCATTTATATTTTTATGCATGACAGGCTACGCTTGTATTGAATTTGGAATGAGTACAAATTGGTTGAAACAACAACTTCTTACGAACGACTTTTTCGCGACACTCTCTAAAAAAATTAGAGCACATTTTAAAAACATAGTTACAGGTATGATCATCATTACTTTTATTCTCAGTGTAATGGGCGTACATAAATTATTATTACTTCATTACATTACATCAAACGAAAGAATAAAATAATCATCTTCAAATAAAAAGACGACTGGAAGGAATATGATGACCGTTCTCAAGGTGAAAATCAGTTGCAATAATGCTGTCTATGTAGAGATAACTGAACTGAATAATATTATTAGACTATATTATTTTCATTCTAACGGCTGCTGTTTTAATACAGCTGACGAGACCAGGACAATATTTTCTTGCACAAATTTCTTTTGCTTGAAATCAGATACATAAATTATGGATTTGTTGATTCAGTAAGTTTTCAACGATAATTGTAAAAAGGCTTTGAAAAACCTATAAAATAGTTTAAATGCTTCAGCAGTCTTTCTATTATCACAATGATATATAACACAATAACAACTAGTCCTCGCACTTTCATTCACCAGAAACATAATACCAAGTTATTCAAATTCGATGCTCGAAAAGAAATATGTATATCAAGTATTATTCGACTTTATAAGTTTGATTGTAGAGTTTATTTTATTAGGTTCTTATACATTAAGAACCACATTCCTTAAAGCTTATTTATTCACAGTGTGCTCGAAACAGCAATGGAAATTAGCGCATGCGCAGAGAAAATGTGGAGATGTAAATATGAACAAACCTATAGCTCATGTCTTTATGTGCTACATAAATTTTGAAAAGTTTGAAATTGACTGCTACAATCAAAAATTACTACCATATTTGTTGTTAACCTCAAAGAAGATAAAATAAATGTTTATGGTAAGAAACTGATTTCTACAATTTTGTAATTCAACTTCAAGTGACCTATAAACTAGAAATAACCAGTATGAACTTCAATATTCCCACATCATTTAAATCTAGAGAATAAATACATCCAACCAATGTGTGTAATCGTGGAACCATCTAGAAAGAGAATTACGCAGATCCGTTCCGAAGAAAAAAGTACTACAAGTAATATATCATTCGATGAGAGTATCCGTAACCGGCGATTAAAAAAGTTCAGCCACGAAATAAGTTTTCCGATTAAAACTTTTCTATCACCGTTTTATTTTATGTAAGGCCAACGATTCAATATTTCAACAACTGCTATACTTTTAGGAAGCTCGTATCAGTAATGGATCATCTCATCCAATTTTAATATAATATGAACGTTCAGAATATAGCATAATAAGGGCTAGAACAGATCATCATATGAGATGCACTGCATTTTCGATTCAATTGGCCTGGAATACGAACAATAAGGAGCTTAATATAAAATCCTGCAATGACGGACTATTGTCAATAAAATTACAATTCCATCATATTTCCAATTTTTCCTTAAATGTTATGCTTTCCACTATGGCTGTTAAAAACTTCCAGGTATAGAACATTAGATAATGCTGTATACCTACCGTGTGTTCCAAGGGTATGGAATATTCTTTTTTTTAGAAGAAATACATAATACATGATAAAGCTAAGAATGAAGTTATTCCATACAAATGGACCGCACTGTATAATCTGTTTATTATGGCTATCTCGTTCTAACCAACATTATAACTTTGCATCAAAATTTAGCTTGACACAAAAGTAGATCAATAAATGAGACATATTTAAAGAAGTGTTCAATCGGTAGTTCCAAATAATTTGATTACTTTTCAATGAAATCCCACTGGAGCTAAAATATGAATATTGGCATGATCCGCGAAAAAGTGATTTGTGTCAGATCGATGGCACAAAACTACAATTACATCAATTTGTCAAATATATGTTGCTAACTTACAGTTCTATTTCCCAGATTCCTGATCCTACATGTAAGGTATGTAGTCTTGCCCACAAGAGCTGTGACATTTTTTGACACACTCTTATCAAAGTACGGACCACGATCAATGATCAAAGGTTCAATGTCACTATCACTATCCGATATATTATCCTCATCGTGATGCTGCCGTTTCACTCTGCTCCAACCTGCAAAAAGAGAGAAATCCATGATGATATTTGTAGTTTCACAATAAAGTTAACAGCAGTATTGGTAAAAACTCAAATCCGAAATATCCTTCCTCCGAAAACCGCCCCTGGATGGGGTGGAGGAGACAAATTTTCTCGAAGATCTCAAATTCGAGATGCCAGAATTAAACGTAGAACAATATCCGGAAACGTTTAAATTGAACATTTCTTCAAAAGAGATACGGTTTTCGATATTATAATTATTTATTAAAATCTGCAATTTGTGTATTTTCGCTATGTGGAGAGGGCGATTTCTTTTGAAAACTGAAAATCTCTGGGAACCACATGAAAAACAATAATATTTGCAGCAACATTTATAATGAACATTTTTTCCTTATAGTTACGGTTTTCGAGTTAAGTGGTGGTAAGCTGGTTAAACCTAAAATATTTCCACAGCGATGTTCTGACATCTCTACATACCTAACAATTAGAAGCAAAGAATATACGTGGATAATAGGATAAGTACTATCTTCTCTGGTAATAGTGAACGTTCAACGATTTATTTTCGTGACAAATGCTAAAATCAAAAGTGTGAAATAAATACTTTTTACAGAAAATTGGACCGACGTTATTAGTTGGTGCACTGACAAATACGAAATAATATTATTTCCATTGGTGCTGGTACTTGTGAAGTTATCAATCTAACTGCAACTGCACAACTTCAAAAGTAACAGCTCCAATTAAAGTAATATTATTTCGTATTTTTCAGTGCACCAATTAATAACGTCGGTCCATTTTTTTTTAAATATTTATTAATATCTACAGATCATCAAACAATATAACAATATAACATTGCTACGATCGCCAGCTGCCGGACAAGTTTTAAACTTTATTTGGCTGGGCATTAGCAATATGTAAATTCTTTATCTAATATTTATTTTTACAAATTTTATAAAAGTTTCACAAATGTCCATGTATGTTTGAGAAATAAATATTTATTTATTATTATTAATACTTTGTTGTTTTCACTTGAAAGATCCCTTGATGACGTGCATGCTATAAGATTCTAATATAGATATATAAGATTAATGTGATTCTCTGATTCCTTTTAACGTGAGAATTTTTATTTTTAATACAAAGAGCTATTCATTTATACAAATTATACCCACTTGTATAGGGCCCCCTTTTCCATGACTGATAGAAGTTAAGTGTTTACCAATTCCTCTGAATAATTTCGAAGACCTTTATTATTAGGGGCAATCTTAGCACTGTCTCGAGTAATACCAATTGACATTGCTTCTTCGAGTATTCGGATACGCTTGCTGAATCGATAACTCCATGGAAATATAACACCTCACATGCATTTGATGGCAGATCTTGCCACAACGTTTTGATAGAACATGAGTTTGCTTTTCTGTTATGTTGTCGCAATATCGATTTTAACGAAGGGTATCAGGTACCTAATCACGAAATAGGCGCTGATGCGAAGAGAAACGTGTTAAATATAACTGTTCACTGTTCACTCTCAAGTTATAGAGTAACTATAATCATGTAAAGACTAAAAGACATAAAAGACACAGTATTGAACAGTCTATTGGGAGTTTGTAGATGAACTATCTAACGAAAACTGGGCCAATATTCAATAATATTAATCAAACATTTCAGTTTTTTATAACACCTGCTTGTCTTTCATCTATTTTTTCCAAAACATCTCTTTTATAATAAGCACATCGTAGCAGAAAATGGATTCACAAGGAACTAGAACAATCTAGTGAAAACCTGAAGCAGCTCTTTAGTCAAAAATCCTGCAATGCAAGGTTCAATGAGGAATATCAAAGAGCTTAACATGACGGACCGGATTTTAATAATATATTGTTAAACCTTGTCAATAATAAATGTAATGATCCTTCACAGATCGCAAATCTTTTTTTGTCGATGATCAGAAAAAATGCAGTAGATACGAAAAAAAAATCAAAGAAATAAATATTCCTGGGAAAATTGCAAATAATTCAAAACCTAAAACCTCAATCGAAGAATGAAATCTACTGTAACGTTTAACCCTGTGGTAAACGTTGTGGGGTGAGTTCATTTGTGTAATACTCAAAAGTTTGCAGATTACTTTCAATGGTCTAATTTAAAAACTCTGTACACGACCTTGTGTTGTACTACAACTGTCATAACTTGTCACCTTGACAATCTGAACTGTCACTGTCTTTACCGACTGAACTACTAGTAACATCGCTTTCCACAGACTGATTCAATAAACTGACTGTTATCAACTGACTTTATAAGATTCACGGTGACCCGTGATCGACACGGCTTTATTTATTTGAATCTTGACATGACATTCATCGAGAATGTTCTATGATTATCTAGACGCACATAATAATGGTCGTGTCCACAGCAGTGTCTGATTACCAATCGATTAGTAATCAGTAATCAAAAAGATGACGTCTTTAATATGACAGCTATCAGAAAACCATTGTATTACATAAGCTATATTTTGTTTCAGATATTTCCCAATTCTATTATGGACATCTATCGTTCCGTTCACCACATAATCTTTTTCATTATAAATATATTGTGAAGAAAATACTTTTTCCTCTTCCATTTTCAATTCCTCTAATATATGTTATTGTAAAATTAAATTATTTCAAATCTTTTGACGAGTATCAGTTTGACAAATGAACTAAGCGATGCATCAGTAATCAGTCGTGTCCACAAGATACTTAATTTTGATTACTGATTACTAATCGATTGGTAATCAGACTCTGCTGTGGACACGACCATTGTTTTAGAGTCTTGTCAAACAGACAATAGTGTGACAAACTGTACCTCACAAATAGCTTCTGGAAGGATCGAGAATAAATCTACTAATTCTAGAAGTAATTAATGAACTATACAACCAACAACTATAGTAAATAAGGAGATAGAACAAATACATACTACAAGAAATAATAACCGTAAGTACATGATAAATCTGTCCACGTTACAATATTTATAATTAATAAAATTATAAATATTTCATACAGAAAATTGGACCGACTTTCTTAGCTGGTTTACTGAAAAATACAAAATAATATTAATTCTATTGGTGCTGGTACTTTTGAAGTTGTGCAGTTGCAGTTAGATTGAAAACTTTTGGCACCAACTTCACAAGTACCAGCACCAATAGAATTAATATTATTTTGTATGTTTCAGTGCATCATCAAATACAGTCGGTCCAATTGGTTTTTTTAAATATTTATTTCACACATTTTTGATGTAACATTAGTCACAAAAATGGTTAAACGATCACTTATACCATTACCCATGTAAATTCTTTGCTTGTACGTACCTACTTCATCATTCATAAAGCTAAAAACATCATCGCAGAAACCGAAAACTCTATTCGATCAAAAAAAATATCGAATCCATACATACATAGAAAATAATGTTATGGAGCTTGCAAGAGCTCCATGGTCACCTTGCATGTACAAGACATTCTAAGTAAGTTCTTGTATGGTAGAGAAAATTCGATGTTCTTCAATCAAGTCGTTAAGAAATCTGTGTTTGGATGTCTATATGGCTTACGCTGGCTAAACCTTGAAGATACTTCAAAATAATGCTCTAGAGAATTGCAGTTTTTCAAAAATCCTATAGATAAGTGGGCGACGATATTTCTCTCCTTAGGATGACCCACACTAACCATTCAAATTCCTTTGGCTATATATTGAAATCTATAGGAAGATATAACATCTGATTTTCTGAGTGTGAAGTAGCGAGCAAGTTCTAGTATCTAATAATAATAAGACTCTAACACCATAAAAGTCTACAATAATTAATTTTTCTATCAACTGAAGACAAGGTTCTCTATCAACGACCCAGATAAACAGTCCTCCAAACCAACTTAACGTCAAGCCGCCACCAGCAGCATTCTTAGTCCTCAAACTCCTCCAAAGTTGGAGAATTCTTCACACGAATGAATGAGAGTATACCTATATCTAGACTACATACTTGAAAATACAAATGATCGATGGTAACGCACTCCTTAACGGACAATTTATAAGCTGGAAAATAAAAAGTTGCGGAGGTACTAACCGTCACTTCCGCGTGTACAGGGGAACTGATATCCACCTAACCCTCTGGTTTATTCATACAATCCAGCACGGACAACACGCTGCTGTTGTGTTGTTGATCACAAGAAGGAAGGCAGACCTGTTTGCTGTAAATTATTAAAATACACGAGCACCTGTCAGAAACATCCAAGAGTCGAGACATTGTGTGGCCATCGTTGCTCCATCTGAAGCCTCGTTCGTGGCATAATGACGGTCAGATAGACTTGAATAATGTAAATAAGCTATACCCAATAATTAATCCTCAAAATTACTTGAAATCTCTCAGATATGTGATAGCTAATAATTGCTAAGAAGTTTTCTTGTGGAAATGATTGGCTATGACTGAATGTTAAATATTAGCCTCGGAGTTTCTCGAGGTATTGATATTGGTTCAGAAAGATTTAATTATTTGTCATTGCTATACATGGTCCCGACGATTTCACAGTAAAGTACTGCTATTTCTTAAACGATGGTTAAGTTGGGGAAAAGTTGCGAAGGTAATTGATACCTCTTCAATATTCCGATTTGCAAAATAATTAAAATAATCAAAGGTTCCTGAAATATTTTGACGAAAAAAAAAATCATAGTATTTGTTTTTATTTACTTTCTATTTTCCTGACAGATGGATCGGAAATCATGGTCTTGTGAGGTGGCCAGCCAGATTGCCCTGGTCTTAATCCATTAGATAATTCTCCTATGGGTCTTCCTCAAAAATAAAGTTTATCACAATGAAGTGAAAACTGAGACATCACACGTGAAATTGTATCGAGTGCAGTGGGGCAGCTGCGTTGATGAATACAAAATGGTATTGAAAATAATGGCGGGCACTTTGAGCAATACTTGAGATGAGTTCTTAACTATATTTTTCATTGGTTATTTATGTTTATTTATTTTATCTTAATTTCTTTGGTTTGTTAATATATTTGTTATTTTTCAACAAGGAATTTAATTTATGCATTGCTACAGAGAGCATATTTATATTGCCGCCATGGAAATTAAACTCCTTATTTTATTTCCTCATCAGCATGGCCTACCGCAAAGTAATGAATCTGAAGTAATTGAATGATTGAATTCAAGTTGCCACTATTTAAAGCGATCAAGGCTAGAATAATTGTAGTTTAACGATTTACAGTTTAAGTTCAGCAAGGTTTGTATTGATTTTCTTGCTTCTCCAAAATTTCACTAATGAATATAGAAATATTAAATATCCCGAAGGGATATAAGGGTTTAGATCTCAGGTTATCTCATAAAGAATTTTTTGAATCGTCATTCTTGTGACGTTTGTGTAGAATGTAGCAGTTCTGGAGAAAAAATTGTAAATGATAATAATTTTTATAACCTTAAAGCTTTGATGGTTAATATCAAAGGATATTGTTGACCATTCTTGTCAACAACTTCCTTTCGATTATAGAATATCTTTATGTAAAAGGATTCCTATATATTTTATTTACTTTAAAATTTATGGATAAAGATATTAAGCAGGGCATAGGTGGTGGTAAATTGAAATTTAAATTCAATATTTTAAAACATTTGTAAAATTTTAATAAAATCTACTTGTAGATGTTTTCTATTTATAGATATTCTTTCGTATTATATACCAAATAAATAACCTAATAATCTTACTGTTCTTAAATGTACTTATTTCGTGAGTTATTAATAATCTCTTTGATTTGTCTCTTTTGTGTTAGATACGCGTACAGGTGTTATAATAAAAAAAAACATATCTTTACATTTTAAAACGTGTTTTCTCTGAAATGAATAATGACACATTGATTGATTAGTCTATAATGATATTAGATATAAACCAGCTATTATCAGCAATAAGGCAAACCTAAATTATTTCTCTTGCATAAATATACGACGTCCCTGGTAGGTTCCATTGCTTCGGTTTGACCCTGGTATTAATGTATCCGGCAATATATATATATGTCACTGCGAGAATGATATATGCGGAACGATAAAACTCGTAGATACTTTCGAGCTGCCGACATAGGAAATTCCAAGAGTGACCCAACTTAAAGTATTCTGTAAACTTTGGCCGTAGTATCTGACACGCACTTTAATTTCACATCTATTCTTCTGCTAACAGTAGGGCATAATCAAATGAAAACCACATAGGTATATTTTATAAATTAATGTGAAATAATCTTATGCAGCATACGCTGTACAAGAGATTCGAAAAGTGCAAGCAAGTAATAAGTAAGTAGTCTCATTATGAATTCGTGATGAATTTCACAAGCCATTTGTCTGCGGTCTGCCCTGTGGTTCCTTATTACAAGCGTCTTCAGATGCAAAATCCTGAGACAACGAGCGTCTGCTGCTACAAAACGGTCTTTCGACAAATAGAATAAAGAGAACTGAAACCATCTGTTTTGCGTTGCTTGCACTGGTTGGCTTGTAAAGATAAATGAACGTTCGGTTAGTCGGTTGCACATTTGGCTTAACAATTTGTTAATGTCCAATAATCAAGTCATCATTCTGGATAATTCACTTCGCAAAAGATTTTATATTTGAATACTCACTTTATAATCAACAGTATCGATCGATCCTACATCTACTTCCCGGTAAAGCTGCAGTTATTAGACGAAGACCATCAGTCACTTCCTTAATACGGTACACCAGCGAAAATAAATGTCGTCCGAACAAATAGTGCAGATATTCGTTTTATTCAGCGACCAACCCAAACAGAGGGGGAAGGTATACCCATGGAGAAGATATTTGAGACGAGATCTGAAGGGTATTTCCCCTTTACTAATTGTTTTACGACCCCATTGCGGGTGGATTCTAGGTACGAACTGGCTAAATATTATGGTATTTGGAAGATAAAGGCTAAAGTTACTATACAATTCGACTGTCAGCTTTTTTTTGGTTTGAGCGCGCGTTGTCTATAATAAACGTACTTCGATTTTGATGATTTTTAATTCATTCGAAAGAGGAGACTTGAGAAATTTGTTAAAACTCAAATCCGAAATCTCCTTCTCTTCAAAATAATATGTGAAAATTTTTCTCGAAAATCGAAAAAGAATATACGTGGGTAATAGGATAAGTACCTACTATCTTCTTTGGTATTAGTAAACGTTCAACGATTTTCGTGACTAATGTTACACTCAGAAAAGTGAAATGAATATTTTTCACAAAAAAATTGCACCAGCTAATAACATCGATCCTACTTTCTGTAACAAATATTTATTAGCTTACCAATACAAACAGGAATGGTTGTATTCAATTTTGATGTCGGTAGGGAAAACCGTCTAACCAGTATATTAATTAATATCATTTAGAAATTGTTCGTGTGTCTTCTTAGAGATATAGTCATGAGCTTTAGAAATAATGTCTTATATAATAACCATCAGAATTGTTAGAGCCGTGCTCCGTATACAGTCTTGAACAAAACATATTTGGCGACTATTCCTACTGTAAGCTTACATATTTTTTAAATAACTAGTAAATTTACCAACTTAACAATAACTGAGCACACTTTGAGGTTAGGAATCGTTAGCCTTGACATAAAAAATCATTCAATAAAATCACCATAACACACTCAAATCAAATATCCTGTGATCGCAACAGATTTATCATCAATACTATTCCAAGACATAGAAAAAATTTATTTATCAATCGAACAGAAGAACCTTCCTCTGACGATACAAAAATATTTCCTAAATTTCGACTGTTTGTTTTCCTGATTTTTTATGGCTGCTCGCGCCTTTTACGGTGAACATGCTCCAATTTTCATGATTATTTTTTTATTCTAAAAGAGGACTCTTGAAAGCTGGCCCCCTTAAAACAATCGACATTCGAAAACTTCTCCCGATGGGGGTGGAGGGGGCATGTTTCTTTGAAAATAGAAAATTTGAGATGACAAATTAAGGAAGGGACCATATCCGGCAACGTTTAAATTGGAAGCTTAAAAAATCATAGATACAGCAGTGGTAAAGTCTGAAAAATGTGCTTCAGCTATGTGGAGGGGGCAATTCTCATTCGAAAATTAAAAATAAGCTATGGTCAAATTAAATAAGAAAATAAATACATAAATTCAACGAACGACTAGGTAAAAAAGTATAAAACAGAATATAAATCAGAGTGGTTAGTAAATAGAACTAATGTTTTCATACCCGAAAATGTTAAAAAGAATTAGTCCTAGGCCTGAATTATGCAGTAAAAGCAACTTATTTGAGTGTACCATCATTCATCAAAATCATCCAACGTTCATCACTTATTCAGAGATTTCAGAACATCGCGAAAATATACATATTTCATATTTTCCCACAATTGTAACACAAATTTTATTGAAAAACGTCCATATAATCTCTTCTTTAATTCGGCTGTCTTAGATTTTCGATTTTCGAAAAAAATTCTCTTGCATAGCGGAAACATACACATTTGAAACTCTACCACAGTTGTAACTCGGAAACCAGCTGTGATTTTTTTAAATGTTCAATTTAAATGTTGCCGGATATAGTTTCTTCTTTGGTTTTGTCGTCTCAAATTTTTTATATTTTCGAAAAAAAAACCTCCATCCTCTTCAGCGAAAGTTTGTGAGTGGAAAGACATATTGAACTTCGATTTCTCAATAATAGTCCTCTGACAAATGAAAAACAAATCATGAAAATCGGAGCACGTTTACTATTTCTAAGTCGCGAACATCCATAAAAAAGAGAAGCAAATGAAGTAATTGGCCAAGAGTGATTTGAACCAATCTTCATTCATTAGCAGATGAGTTCATGGAGTCCTAATGATACAATTCTTTTTTTAACTTCATTTAAAGTCGCGTTAACATCAAGGTCATGAGCGATACAATTATTTTATTGTCCACATATCCATATAAAATAAAGAACGCATGATTGATTGAAAAATATAAAAGAATATTGTTTACCCGCATAATAGGTAACTGAAAATATACGTTAAATGTTCCTTGAACGATGCACGAAAACCTACCTTTGGTGCCAGAAGTGGGGGCCATATAATTTCAGTGATAATACCAAAAATGCTATAAATTATACGAGCAGTCTAACGACATTATCAAGAATAAGAATATCACTTCAGACAATACGGGATGTGTTCTACTAGTGCAAATTATGCCGCCTTTCCACCAACTTTCTCCCTCGTTTTCATTCAGTGACTTTTCCAATTCTGGGGAAAAGCCATTGTGATGATGTTGCTTGCCATCATTCGCCCCAGCCGCATTAAGTATTTCCCTAACAATACCCTGTGTTGTTGCTGACTTGAAAAGGGAAAGAAAACAAAAAAAATATACACTTTTGTCTCAAAGAATGGGAAGTTTCGTTATCTTAAATCCATTTCAGCGACTCTTTTATTGTATTTCTGGCTAAGAGCGCTAATATCAAGGGATGGGAGTTGGATTTTGTTAAAGGCTGAATATTCTAGATCATATTATATAAATTCAGACATCTGACTGAAAATTACTACGAGTTTATGATACCGATGCGGCAACTATCAAGTCATCATTGAATGAAAATATGTTTCAGTTATATCACCATCATCATAGATATATCGATCGTTGGTTAGTTTTGACGAAATCGCTCGTACTTTTGAAGTTAAAGTGCCAAAAGTCTTCTATCTAACTACAATTGCACAATTTCAAAATGGCAGCAACAATAGATTAATATTATTTTAAATTTTTCAGTGCACCAACTAATAAAGTCGGTCCAATTATTTTAATGTTATTTTTGTACAGGCTGTTTGACAATGTTAGAGATGCTTTACCTAAAACAGGAATATAAAAGGTGAGGCATTAAATTAAAAAGGTACCTTTGATATAGGGTCATTTAAATATTATGACACCAAAAAGTTCCTGTGAGAGAATAAGTTCTCCTTTCAACATTTCAAGTATGCTCCCAAATGTTCGCAGATGACAGTTAATATCACTCCCTTGAGCGCTGGACCTATTTTATACCTAGGTAGATCAGATAAGTATTCAACACGAATCTAATGATGAAATAGAACACGTACCTATACCTATGTGTGCAACGGAGACAATGTCAACTCATGACCCAGTAGCCTGGGGAAGTAGGATAACACGAAAGAGCAATATCTCTGCCCTGAACAAACATATGAGATGATTATGTAAGCAACAAGCTAAGAGAGTGTATGGAAATTGATCCGTGGTTATAAATCAAGTCAGGTCAAGTTTGTTGACCAAATCTCTTGAGAACAAATACAAACTTATATACCTTTATCGGGCTAAACATTACAGTCTAATTGGTATTGACATACTTTTGGAATTTTGAAAAGGTGTATTTATCCATTTAAGCCAATTAGAAGTAAAGATAGAAATATAATTAATTACCCTTGGAGCCTCTTTCACAATTTACAATTGAAGATTCGAATAAGCTTATCAGCGGCTTAAGTCACCAGTGAGTATTTTTTTTTTTTGATTTCATGACGTCTTATTGACTCTAATCCATGGACAAATATAAAGATCAAGATCTAATCAACGATCATGATAAGAAAAGATATGCCCATGCGCATCGCCAATGACATGACTACGTGATCAAACGTCAGCGACAACCATAGAACGACGCATATTTCAAAAGACAGTCCCGTATTTTGTGGTGGCATGCAATTTGAGTTTCGGTAATTTAGGTTTTTCTGTACCTAATATATAATTAGTTGCTTCTGCAAAATAATGCCCAAACATCATGAGGGACCCAGATCTACTGAAATATACATTTAATTTGCCAGAATATGTCGATAAGTATACTCAATTTTCCCGTTTTGTCAGTAAATGATGACATACGCGCAGCGGTTTTCAATGCGTCCATTCCAGTATCATGATCAACAATTAATCGGGCCATCAATTTACCTGCTACTTCATCTGTCAGTTATCTTGTATATAAGACAAGTAAATCGTAATTGATAGATGTCATAAGTAATTAACAACATTTAAAATATAAGTAGAAATGGAGTTTGACATCATCATCATTAAATAGATGAATTAGAATCATATTATTTTGGTTATAATTTTTGAATTGAAAAGGACCAAATGACTTTCGAGCACCAAATGAAACCGAAATCAAACTGTTCAGTTTTTTCTTCTAAAAATTAAATTACATGAAGCCTATATGCCCATATTTGATTATTTAAAAAAAATATGCTCAGTACTTTTCATGACAGGAGGGAATTTTTCTGAAAATATATCAAGCGAGGATATTAAAAAAAATGTCTTGCGGAGTCCATCTATAGGAAGAACCGAAAGTAATAAAAACTACTTAAAAATAATAAATAATTAATAAAGCATATTCTAATCTGCGTCTCAAAATCAACCTCTGGTATCATAATTCGTTTATTTAAACAATATGTCCGTGTTGCTGTCACCTATTTTTGTGATAAACCAGGCTATGACAGACGGAAAGATAGACAGATCGGAGTGTTCTTATGAAGCTTAAATGTTTTTATTTTATTTTACGCAACCCTGGAAATAGTGACAGCTCGGATGAAACTCACAATACCTATATATAACTTATATAATTTATAATTGAAAGAAATCTCAGAGCCGGTTCTCTATGTTCAGACATTATACTCTAAATATGAACTAACAAATTTTATCCCATTATACTAGGTTTTAGTTTCGATTGACGATTGGTACTGCCCAGATCAATTCAGATATTTATTTCAATTCAATGAAGTACAGAAATGTTACAGAATCTTTAGTTGGAAAGATTAAGCTTCGTGAAAAAGCTTCCAGTAACTTGTAGGTGATGGTCTTGCAACGCAGCCAACAAGTATAGTTCAATTTATTCTTATATTCTAAAGTTATATAATGTTAATATAATAACTTTTCTCGAGATATATCTAAAATTTAAAGTTTGTCTCGATATTTATGTATAATTTTGTGTATAAGCTTGATATCTCACAATTTATTATTTTGTGAAAAGATAATAATTGATATTGTTTTCTATATTTATTTCTAACTGTAGTCAGAAATGTGCAGGTTGATGAGTGCGAGAAATCTGCTTATTTCCAAATAAATTAATGCTTTTCAGAATGTTCAATTCTAATATTTTATTGTGAGAGGATATGATTTTTGATATATTAAATATTTATGAATGTTTGATAGAGCTTCAAAACATCTAGTTCACCCAAAAATTTTGAGGTTGAGTGGTGTAATTTGAGACTCACTTCAAGCCCAAAGTCCAAAATAGTTTATTCTTCGTATGTATATTTATGTAAAATATTTAAATTAACATAGGCTTTTTTTACCACTAAACCTGTATCTGCCTCAATAATATTTTTTAAATTTTGCTCCTTGCTCAAATAGCTACAAACATACAAAGATCATTCAATAATATTCCCTTTTATCAACTAAATCTAGATAGAATTTATTATGTTACCATGACAAATATATCTAGATAATGAGATTTGTAATTGATGGCTAAGAAATCTTTCCAGTTTTTAGCTAATCTATTCAAAATTCACGATTGTAAGTATTTGCATAAAACTATCAAGTTGTTGTTGAAACAATTTGGTTACGATTTGTATTTTGCCCTGAAGAAGAGAATAAATATTCTCGAAACCTCGGCTTAACTAATATATATATATATATATGAATACATAAGTTAAACATCAGCAAATCTCAATTTAAAAAAATTCTAGCATTTGAAGGACGTTTTCGATGGCTTGAGCTTTATCAGACCTTGAAGATTTCAATATTGGACTATCTCTCAATCGCCCTCATCCAAATGAAATAATAATCATCGTCAGTGCAAGTTTACTATGCGAGCCAAGGTTACATACAAGATAAAAAAACAAACATACAGTCGAAATGTGAACCCCCTTCTTTTTGAAAAGTCACATCCATGAAAATGTATACTTTACCAGCAAATTGATAAATTTTCCCAAAGTTGTTCAAGATATGTTGAACCATTTGTTTGGGATGGCTGGTTTATATAATACATGTTAGTCAATTTCACAATGAGAACGTGATTGCAATAAAAAACCTCTTCGTCAACCTTCAATAAAAAAAAGAAAATTCACACCAGATTTTTGTGCCACTACTTCGATACACCACCACCGCATAAAAGGCAAAATGTCAAATAAAACTTTGGTGCGGGGAAAAGGCATCCACAGCCTTTTGGACATAAATAACTGAATTTACTTTTCCGAGATGGCCCTGGTTTAACTTCGACAATCGAATACGCCATTTATCACGAGCTTCTCAAAGTAGTGTTTTATCAAATGCCGCACTGGGGCTATAAAGTTGGCAATAAGGCCATCGGCTGCAACCGCCTCTTGTTGAGATCTCTCTTCTCAAAACTTGGGGAAATGGGCAAATTTCTTGCTACCCCTGGGCACCCACCCGCCTCTTATCTATCGTGGCCGCAGATACTTGACAGAGCTGGGTTAGTGGATATCAGCCATGTTGACTTGGTAGAGCTGCTTTTCGCCGGAGAGTATCAGTTTATATTTATGGTTTGATAGTTTGTTTTTCCTTTATATCAATAAAAATATAACTACAAATGAAAAGCTATTGCTATAACACCACCAACTTGCTTCAAAGTATCCAAACAGGAACTCTTGGTAAATCAACAAACATAACATATAGGTTCAACAGACAAACAATTGTACTATCATATAATCGACATTATTATGGAAAGCCTCAGAGATGACAACGATATTTATATCGAATAAACAGAAAATCGAGATTTGGATAAATCAATGCAGGTATATGAGGGAAATGTTTCAATAGATTCAGCCATGTTTATAATAAATGTAGCAGAATGAAGCAGATATTTTGCAGTTCATCGAGTCCCAATAGTAATGTCTATTTATAATATAATATTGCTAAATAACTGTCCAACAATTTTGGTTAAACTGTCTTCTCGTTAGGAATAAGTTTTTATCTTCAATCATCGCATACAAGAGCTAGAACATTCAATAATAATCTAACAATCTAACAACTTCTCAGTTTATCACTGTAGACCAATAAAAACATTATGGAGTAGTTTACAGAATAATTATGTAATGGTTTCTTGGGTACTTTTTTACTTGAAAATATTAATGTTTATTATCAGAGAGAGAAGAATTTATTAGGCTTGTTTTTGAATGAAAGTTAATAAGTTGTAATACCTAAAATGAGTAGAAAATAGCTATTTATGGGAAAAGTAAGATTTCTCCATTTCACGCGTATGAACGGAAAAAAGATACTGTTGCCAACGAATTGCACCCAATATTCTGTATAAATCCGGTAAAAAGTTTTCTATTTCTTAGTTATTATGTATTATTATTTTTCAATTTAAATAGGATAATCAAGTTCCTTCTGATACGGTATGTTACTACTATGGAAGTGAGAGTCAGGGGGATGGAAAATGAAAGTCTTATTGTCTGTTTCTCGTAAAATTAGCGCCATCTCTGAGACCTGAGAGAAACCCAAATTAATTTCACATAAGAATCTGCTACATATTATGTAATCGACGAGAGATGGAATAACTATTGAATCAAATACCATTTTGATTGGTCCAAACAAATTTTGCATATTATTGTTGATTGTTGTTGTTACCTAAAACAATAATAGTATTTGTATGTGAGATCGAGATCGCCTGCGATATTTTTAATTTGAATAGTGTTTCTCAATAGCAAGAATTAGTTTCTGTAGGTAAGTTATAAAAGGTAAGCTGATATATGCCCACCGTAATCAAAATAAAAACATTGTGTATTAGTCATAAGTTTCTCAAAGAATGTTTCAACACAAAATTTCATAAATGTAAATCATGATATATAGCTAGTAGGTATCATGAATATAAATGCACAATGATTTGTTTTGAGATAAATATTCTTTACAAAAAAAATGTACCGACATTATTAGTTGGTGCACGGAAAAATACAAAATTATATTATTTCTATTGGTTCGGGTACGAAGTTGGTGCCAAAAGTTCTAACTACAAATGCACAACTTCAAAATTACCAGTACCAATAGAATTTTTATTATTTTGTATTTTCCAGTGCACCAACTAATAAAGTCGATTCAATTTTTTGTAAGAAATATTTATACAAGATATTTTTAACGCTATATGTAATCTATGTGTCAGTATATTTCATGTGAGGACGACATTTTTTCGGATAGTTGTCATTAATTTTCATAGAAGGCGGTTGGCGTTGTTTAAATCAATTGTCATACTTACTCTATTTTCAAGAATACTTGAGGTGAAACCACCATAAATTATATATATATAAGTCTGTATTATTTAGACTATGAAAATGCTCCAGAACGTTCAGTTGATTTTTCAATTTCAAACTCATCGACAAAAACTCCCATAAAATGTATTTGAAAATAGTCGAGTTCCATGAAAATCGTATCGTATCCAATGAACCAACCAATTATGAATTATGAAATATGTTTTCCGAGAAATGTTCAGAAGTATAATTACCTATTAAAATACAAAAATATATACTGAATTTGAATATCATTATATGTTCTACATATAAAAGCAATTGTTGATTGAGTTAGGCATGTTTTTTTTATTCATTACATGAAATAAGGTAAAACTTATGTCCGCCTGGTGAATTGTATTCTAATGAATTCAATTATCGTCCTATCATTCGAAATAACATATAGTACCCCTCCTACCCCTCCTACTTGATCCATCAAAAAGTTCAGATTAAAAATGTCTTCAATTTCAGAAACATATCAATAGAAAACTTCCTATAGTTATTTTCATCAAATGAACGGGAATGGAAGGAATTTAAAATGAACAAATATGTTTTTCAATTGAAAAAAATTGTGCAGTCGAGCGACTCCTGCCCGGAAGCAAGAAGAAAGTTGCTTACGTATTTCCTTCATCTCAGCTATAAATCTTTTGGCTGTTACTTGATGGAGTTCCATTGTAATTAAAATTGAAACTCTATAATAAATGTCCACAAATATAGAGCGGCTTAGAAAAGTCCCGAAACGGTCAATTATTCGGTAAACTATACCAGGAATCAAAAAAAGTTCGGTACAAAAGTTTTTGGGTTTTTGAATGTCTATTCGGTAGTAAAAATTTGAATTATACCGGGTTAGTCACGAAGTCGTGGAAAACTAAAAGTTTCTATTTTCAAATGGAACACCCTGTATATTTTTAGATATTTGTATTCTAGGGTAAATTAAAGACATATTTCGTGTAAAACATCCTATCCCTAAATTCGACCGTAATCTAGTTATCGAGTTTTGAAAATAAACGCTGTAAGCTTTTTAAAATCTATTTGAAGATGTGACATTATTTTATTTATTATTTCATAAATTGTCCAAACTGTGCACCATTCACTGCTTGACAATTGTCCCAACCTTGTATAGAAGTCATCTGACACGTTATTCCATTGAGCTTCAATAATAAGACGAATTTCATCGAAAATCCACTGCGTCGGTTCATTAACATCACGTGCTTTAGTTTTGTACACCCTGCCTTTCAGATGACTCCAAAGAATGTAATCAAGGGAGGTTAAATCGGGGCACCTAGCCCCCCAACTCAATTGTCACTCGTCTTCCGATTCACCTTAAGGGGAAAAACTTGATCCAGATATGCTCGTATTTCACGACCATAATCGGGAAGCACCTCATCTTGTGGAAATCATATCGATTTAAAATTTTCACCTACAGCTTCATGAATCGCAGGAACAGTAGGACTTAGCAACTATTGTAAATATTGTGCCACATTTAAATTTCCATCTTTTCTGTTGTTTTGAGTGTAAATAAGAATCATCCAATTAGGATTGGAACTACTCAAGTAGCGGCAATTATGGCGATTCAAGGTGTCATTTACATAAAATGTTGCTTCGTCACTAAAAGCCATTTTCTCAGGAGAATCCATTTTTTGATCACATTTTTCCATCTTTATATCCCAAAATTCTACTCGCATAGTCATCATCACTTAATTCTTAAACTAAATAAATTTTATATGGATGAAATTAACATTGTTGAATTTTATGTATTGAAAATGTAGTGATGCCGTGTTCTTGGGCAGCTTTTGGAATGGAAATGTGCTGGTCTGCAATGAAAGACAGCATTATATCTACGTTTTTTCATAGTTCGTCACACTTTTGGACGTCCTAATCGTGGAGCGTATTTTACTGAACCAAACTCTTCAAAACGAATGCAGGTTCTTTGAACTATATACTTAACTATTGGTGGTCGATCTGGAAACGTGTGGTTAAACAAATTTTCCACTTCACTGTAGCTTCGAACTCTGTCACTACAGAGAGAGATATGCTCCCTTTCGCTTGAATAAATTGTAGTGGGAAATTGATAAAGCAAATCTAATACAACTAGGCGGAACTATCGTCGCTCTATGTAACTCGCTAAAAAAATAACTGACAAAACAAGCAGATATTTGTATTGTTATTAAGTAGGTCTGGGCAATTAATTTTATAAGATCCTTTTAACTGGTGTCACAGAATCCAGTAACTATGTTGTAAATTAATTTTGAAAAGCTTGATGATTATTATTTTCAAAACTCGATAAAAACTATAAAAAGTTTGAAGTTAGACAAAATGTGTTAAATTTAGCGTAATATTGAAACATCCAATAATATACATGGTGTTCCATTTTAAAATATGAACTCTTGGTGCGCCACCTATCCTGGAATAATGTAAATACCATAAATTATTATAGGAATCTACCTAAGTATGTCACAAAATCAAGGAGATGTCTATATTTTTGGAATTTATTTATTTAGTTGCTTCTTTTCTTGTAGAAGATTGTATGTAGTTTATATATTGTTTCTAGCACGCTATATTATTTTGAATTGTGATGTGAATTAGATGAGCGAAATAAGTGATATAAACACGTGAGTATTGGGTGCCTCGTTGTAAAAGTGAAGATTTTCGAATGGAATGAATTTCCACGAATTCCAGGAGATTCAGCGGTGCTAGATGTCAAAAATTCCGTATATGTTTGTGGAAAACATTTTCAAAGAAGATGATTTACTAAGAAACGCTTCCATAATTTGGACTTGCCAACATTACACTAGCTCTGTAAGTTATTTATTTCTTCATATAGATTTTTCAGAGTTTCTAAACGATAAACATTTAACTGATACGCCAAAAAATCATTACATAAAAAAATCAAACAGGTAACATTATGTTCATATTTTTGATATTGTTCTTTAAAAGTATATTTATGAGAATATTGAGATTATTTTTGATTATTTATATGTATAATATATCTAATAAACATTCTTAAACATTTGTTGTTTTATTTTGTCAATATCAATAATTAGTTTCTTGATTTTATTTCAAAGCTCATCAATGACAGTTTGCTTTTTTAAAAAATTCTAGAAATTGATCGAAAATATGATTTGCGGTATAATAGAAATAATATTCAAGTAAGACAAGATAAAGCAATTTCAAATTTACCGCCGCCATATTCATTGTTAGCTCGAAATTCAGGGATAGATGGCGTTAAACAATAGTGTTTCATTAGTCACAAATTCTGGTACACGGTATATGTTTATGACCTAATTAGCCTACGACTTATATGTTAACCATCCTTATTATTTAAGTAGGCACTTGCCCTCTTAATACTCACATAAAGTACAGCATACCGAAACACCTATTCAACTTAAATATAGCTTATAACCCTTGTTTTCTGCCTTTCATCTACATGAAATTGTTTGTTAATTTCAAATAAACGTAATTATTAACTATATTTCAGATACCGCGAAATTACCAAAGAAAGACTGCGACCAAATACAAATTAGAAGACTTTGAAAAGGTCATTCAGGATGTCAATAACATTTGAAGACATCGTTAATATTCTTAAGCTAAGTCCAAAAAAAACATACTCTTAGAAAAAGGCACTCAGCTATAATAACCAGTACCGCTATGAAAAATATTTTAGAGAAAAGAGAAGAAAAAAAATGTTGAAAAGATTGTACGTTCCATTAAAGGTAAAAAATAATCTTAATGCTTTTTCCGATAATAACATTCACTCTAAGGCTCTAGAAAGAGACATAGCGCGCAAGATAAGGAGATGCGAAGGGAGAAATGAGTACTATTGCTCAATTTGTAATAAAAAGTATGAACATCCTCCTAATGAAGACTGGATAAAATGCTACAAATGTAATTTATGTGTTCACGAAAACAGTAAGAGTGATGAAGATTATGGTTACCTAGATTATATTTCTTGATTACCTCACACACCATCTGTAATTACGCCACATATTCAAAATTTATCCACATTGATCATGAGCACATTGGATTGATTAGTCATAATTGAGTTTCAGTAATAAATAGCATTCATAACCTTAACTGGTTTAGTTTAATTTCAGTTCTCCCTTACGTGTTTGCAATTACCACACTCTCCCCTACATGTCGATTCGAATTTCTATGCTCGTACGCGTACACACACAGTATATAACCATAGAAATATAATAAAGTATATTTCTGTGTATATAATAGAAAATGAGAGAGTTTAATGTTTTTTTTACAGACGATTTCTACCTGTTGACTCCTACCGCAAGATACATTAAAGAGTTTTGGTCTAAAAATCTTATTAATTGCATAGTGTAACTTGAAGACTTACCCGAATAATAAACTACACTCACAAATGAACTATACACACACAATGCACATTCCAGAAAACACAAGAGACATCAAAGGCAACGAGAATAAGTCCTGGTCTATTCTCGAAGCCATATAAACTCCAGAAACAACGAAAACAACACTGGAATCATCTAGAGATTTTAAGGTTAGGTTAGGTGATAGATAGTCAGCGAGTCACAGATCACAATCGGATATAGCTCATAGATCATAGTATTGTAGAAGTCGTTATAGTACGAGAAATAAGAGTGAATATAAATGTCATTATAGTCGTGTTTTAATATAAATTCCCGTTACAATAGGTTATATATGCTTCTTCTATCATTCTCAGATTTTGTAAACACTAAATCTATTTTATCTACAATTCTATTGAACAGGATCTTAAAGTTTGTTGAAATATCTAATCTTTCTTGAAACTTGTACACACATCGGTTATATTCACATACATATTAATAGTCTGTTGAACTCGAACTGAACAAAAGTGGAGAAAGCTTCCCATGCTAATTTCTTGGCCAATGAGCGTATTAAAGTGTGGGTGCACACGCTACATGGCAGCAGGATGTCGTCGTCATCATAGCTTTGATCTACTAATCCAGAAGCATCTGATTGTTCCGGCCCTCTGCCAGGCTAGCGATTTTCGTACAGCCCAACAGAGCGTGAAGAAGGGAACGAAAATTAGCTCTCTACAGACACGTGGAGCAGCACAATTTTAAGCGGAGACAAAATATCAACTAATAACAGATACATAGCACTCTATATAGGGCGCCTTAGTAAATTAACTTAAAGTGAGAACTTGAGAACTGTTATAAGGCTCTCCAACTGGAGACTTTATAGTTAATGTATTAATTCGTGAATTGATTATTTTTGGGCAACTTTATAGAAAGTAGACGGTGATGTTGGGCTATTGTAGACCAATTACAATTTCAAATGCCAGAATGCCAGTTTGGATGTCGCTCTGGTAGAGCGACTGAGGCAGCAATGGCTGACCTTCTGGATTTAATTTATAATAAAATATATGATGGGGATCATGTCGCAGGTCTCTTTTTTATCTTCCTGGTGCTTCTTATATCTTAAATCATGGTTTCCTGCTTAAAAAGATGGAAAATTATGTATTTTAGAAGTAATATATTAAATTTGGTAAAGTCTTATCTAGAATGTTGAAAATTTGTCGTCAAAATTTAACATAAATTATCATTCAGTAAGGATATAGATATTGGGGTTCCTCAGGGCTCAGTGCTAGGGCCCCTTTTATTTTTAATCTTTTTAAATGATGTTCCTAGTCATATAACTAAAGGTTATACAATTATGTTTGCTGATGGTACTTCGGTAATGCTCTCAGCACGAAGCTCGGAAGAGTTTGTTAAAAAAAAATGATCTAACTTTGATGAAGTCAGTAGATGGTGTGTGCAATACACAATCTTATATTGAACGATAAAAAATTACTTTGGGTTGTATTGTGTACATTTTAGGAGCTCGGTACAGAGACCTTAAGTTCACATAATTCTATATACGTATAATTTGATCCTTGAATGTTTTTGAAAAGCTCACTTTGGTGATTGCGAGCTTAGTGCGCATGCGCGAATGGGGGGGTTGAGGGAGGTGGCTTGGAGTCACATAATGTATGCCACATATGGTATCCATGGTAAGAAAATAGGGACATGTCCCTTCTCCAACCAAAAAAGTTCATGACGCATGCGCATATCGCCAGCTATTCCCAGGTCTTTGGCTTAATTTTTGCGTAATTTCTTCCGCAATGCTAGCGGTATAGAAGTTTAAGTATATGCCCAAAGTTGTTCTTGATAATAGCCTGGAACCAATACAAAGTTCCTAGAACTTTATGTGGTTGAATGATTTTACGCGATTGCTCAATTGAGAGACTTGAGAGAGGATGTTTACCTTAATAAATATTCATTATTCCTTAGATTATTCTATGGGGAAATAGTTCAAATAGTTATAGAGTTTATTATACAAAAGAGGGTTACAGGACTGATATTCAAAATTAATAGCGGAGACAGCTGTAGGTCACTTTTTAGACAAAAGAAAATTTTATCCATGCTTTCTCTATATATTTTCAAAATTCTTCTATTTCTAAGATAAAATCTAAATAATTTTAGAGCTAACGCAAACTTCCAATCCTACAATACTAGAACTGCAGGTGCACTGGTTTTAAGCAAATATTCAAAGAAAAAAACCAGTAAGATCTCCCTCCTACATGGGTATAAGACTATATAATTAACTATCTTTATAGATAAAGTTTCTAGGATATAACAAATTTTAAGTATACATAGAAGAATATCTTGCTAAGAAAATGTTACTATTCTATAGACAAATATTTTAATCTTTGCTATAGGAGAGTATTTGCTGATGTTCATTTTATATATTTTTTATTCCAGAGCCAACAAGATTGTTTTAAAAATTCAAAATTGCAAATATGGGGAACAATTGAAAAGTTGCTCAACTGCTCTCATGAATATGCAATTGCTATGGTGAAATATTTTTGGGAGGCAGCATTTAATTAAAATTAAATTTTCTGGAATAACGAATAGAGTCCCGAAGAGTGCGATATGTGAAGCTTTTGTCGGCAACGAAAAATTCAATAGAAAAAAGAGAACAGAATTCATGAGTTTGTTGTGCAATTCAGATTGAAACTTGAAATTTGTTGAGCATATATGCCAAACTTAGTGTTTTTTTTTGTGTGTCCAGTCCACAGTCCGCTAAATTGATTGGTATTTTATTATGACTTGTTATTCACGTAACGCGGATAGAGATAAAAAGGTAAATATATCTGATTCATGATTCAAACAAAGCGTTCTGTCACATTTCAGATTGGGAGGCTGTTTTTCCCAATTTGTAATGCTCAGGGCCTGAGCCATGTTTCCCAAAAATTAGTAATCCGAAAATCATTGAATCCCTTCATGAAAATCTCGTACCCTTTGACAAAGTTCAGCAAAATATCCAGGAGTAACTCTGGAGTTACATGGAATTGTCTATAGGTACAAGATTCAGACCAAAAGCAATGTCATTGAATTCCAAAGTATGTTGTTTTTCTAATCCTAATAACTACTAGTAGATACCGATATCTTATAAATCTGCAATTGTCATGCTGATCATATGTCATTCAGCTGAGGCTTAGACGTTAGTGATATTATTTATTGACGAGAAATATGGAAAACTTTTGCTCCATTCTCATCAATCCAAAATGTGGAAAGAACACAACATTTAACTTAACTGAAATACTATGAGACTCCGAATTCCAAGTAGATCTGCGGTTTTACAATTCTTTTTATTTCTCCTAATAAACACAAAAAAAAACTTGATATTATTTAGGAAAAAGTATCGAATTCACAGTAAATAAGATTACGCCTCATATTTATAGCTTTACTGTCTGTTTTACCCGGCACTGCCAGGGAAAACACTATGAGAACATAAAGTAATCAAAAGTCTTGAGTATGGAACCCTTCTATCTCAGAGTCCTACTCGCACGTAGAACCAGACCGAACATCAACTCACATCCATGCACCAAGTGAGTACAGCATGATAATTTCTCCTACGCATGTCTCAGGGATTTGCCAGTATGGAACCCTCCATCTACGAGGCCCAGTCACTACCAAATCATTCTAGTAATAATCTACATACATACATGGTCAAGAGACCATCAAAATACAGGCATAGAGTTCAAGTTCAAGTTTTTGAGATTTGGGAAAATTACAGTTTCAGAAAATCGGACCCATACAAGACTTTTGATGCCAACTTCAAAAGTACCATAACAAATAGAAATAATATTATTTTGTATTTTTCAGTGCCCCCATTTTTGTTAAAAAATATTTATCTCACACTTTCGAGTGTAATATTAGTCATGAGAATCGTTGAACTTCCACTAATATAAAAGAAGATAGTACTTATCCTATTACCCAGGTATATTATTTGCTTGTACTTGTTATTATTCAGAGATATGAGATCATCGTATAAGTATTTCATATTTCCGACTTTACCACTGTTGTATCTCGAAAATCGTAAATTCAGTTGAAAAAAGTTCAATTTAATTGTTGCTAAATCTAATCTCTTCTTCAATTTGGCCAGCTCATATTTTCAATTTTCGCAAAAAACTGCTTCCCTCCACATAGCGGAAATACACTTATTTTAGTCTTTACCAATGCTGTAACTCAAAAGCCGTAACTCTTTTGAAAAAATCTTAAACCTAAACGTTCCCATATATAGTCTTATCATTAATTCTGCAGCCTCGGATTTTCGATTTTCCAGAGAAATTGCCACCTCCACCCCCTTGGGGGCGATTTTTAGAGGGAAGGAGAAAGTTTGGGCTAATTATTACACGTTTGAAGTGACTAGAAATGTAGCCAAAAATGTTTGAAATCAAATGAAATGCCAAGATATTTTTGAAATGTGAGTAATCGTTTCTATTTTCGAGTAATAACGTAAAAAAAGTTCTATAACTAATTTAAGTTTATTTAGAAAATATTATACATAAAACTAAAATTAACATAAATAATTTCTTTTGAACCAATTAAAAAACATTTATTCCGAATCAAAAGATCAGCCCCATTTTTGATGATATAATTATGGATTATTTGAAGAAACAAACATAACCTTGAGATGCAGGGTTATCAAAAAGTATTAGAAAAATCACTTTCTTTTTATAATTCACACCATTCCTTACTTGCATTCTAGAAAATCTTCAATTTGTATGCAGATAGATAGAACGAGATATGCAAAACTTGCGCAAATAAAGTCGTAGAAATTCATGGAAATCTTTTCATACATCCTTGATGGGGCAACGTCTCGCTGTTTGAATTCGATGCAGTCAAGTTGTCTGCTCCGTTATACAATATTTTCAGCCGCCGCAAGCTAACGTCCACAAAGAACGAGTATCATCCGCGAAAAGCGATAGTGATTTCTGTCTAGATACACTAGGAAAAGGAATATTGTAAATATTTGCTCAATTCTCAGAATGGAAATGCAATTGACCATCGTTAAATATTTTTGATTTTGTATTCAATAAGTATTTCTTACAAAAAACTGGACCGACTTTATTAGTTGTTGCTCTGAAAAATAAAAATAATATTAATTTTATTGGTGCTGGTTCTTTTGGAGTTTCTGCCTACAACAACAAACTACAACGGCACAACTTCAAAATTACTCCACTATATAATCAATATTAAAAAAGTAGATCTCAAGAGTCGATTTGGACGACCTCTATTAAGTTTTTTTATCAATCCAAATTAGCATTCTCAATGCCAAAATCTTATTAACCTTCAAAATTGAGAGACTCAACAAGATAAATGGAAATTTGAAAGGAATATGTACCACATATTGATTTGTTAACTTCCGCTTTCATTCCATCTTGTTCACAAGAGGCTAGACCAAATAAAAACACTTCTCCAGTCCTGATGGCCCGCCCGCTCACTCGCATCCGAATGTTGATTATGCTGGTCGTATTCACAGTCATCAAGTGTCCTCTCACATCCTTAATCCCCCCTTGAACAGTTGGGATATCCATATGCGAATGTTGTTCCGGTTTATCGTAGTTCTTGAGATGTCGTCCGAATGAGAAGGCCATCGATTTCTTATCGGTTGGCTGCAAAGGACCTCCATATATAATGGCCACCAAAATTATATTTTGCTGTCGATCTTGATGAGTTGAGTACCAATCGTATATTGTATTGATTTTGTATTCTTGATTGGTTTAATATTCAATAAAAATATGTTCTTGGCGATGCAGTCATGTAATGAATAGAATACTTTGTATTCAGCCGAGCTTTCGAGAATGTTTATTCTCTTCTTCAGGGCAAAGGTCTTGAATTTAGAATAAATAAGCTAAAACAGACTATGAAATTAATAAAAAAGTCCAAATTTTCTTTCAAATTAAATCTTTTAAACAACTTTAGTGATGATTCGATATAAGTTTTTCTGTAAAGTCCCAAGAACAATACTTTTTTATTAAAAAATCGTTAAAAATAGCGCCTTCTGCCTCAATGTCATTAAAAGTAATGCTAAAATACACCTATTTTTGCTAACATTTGATTGTCTAGGGCTTTGTAACAAAAGCAGTTAAACTAGTAACTAGACTATTACCAATCCAAAATAAGGTTATTCTATTGCTGTTTTATAGATAATAGGTATATATAATCTGTAAATGGAGTTGATTCTCTTTACATGGAGAACTAAACAGGAAAATATTTTTTCAGCTATATGAATATGGCTACAAAACATCAAATTATAAAACGCACTCACTTTGGAGGTACCTATATCTACCAAGATTTTATCTGAGACACTAAGACTTGTGTAATGAATCTTCTTCCAGATCAAAGATCAGGATATCGTATGTCATAATATATTTGCTGCTTTACGGACGAAAAGCTATACCAAAGTCTATCGTACAGGCCGCTGAGGCAGGATCTCATTAGCCGTATGTTACTGCAATTTCTCCATGTCAGAAAATAATGAAGTTTACTCCCTGCGGTAGTAGATACTGTTAGATACCATGTAATAAATAGGTATATTGCAGCAACTAGTCAGGTTGGATTAACCTGGAATTGATTCGGCAAAATAATTCCTCATTATCGGTTTCGGATATAGTGGAACCAGAAATCTAAGAAGGTCATAAATCCATATTCGCCCACGATCCACATTAGTACCTGTTGCTCGAAATATAGATAAGCAATAAAAGTTTGTGTCCCTTGAAACATCCCCAGATCCGGATTAAGATATCTCATGAAGTAGTTTGGCATTTGGCATAATCGCATTCATTATCGTAATGTTTATACATGTTTTTTGTGTTATATATCATTTTATATTGTAAATTCATAAGCAATTCTCAATTATGTTCAAGCGATTTTTCTTAATAATTATCTTAACCCATTATACCTATAAAACAAAATGTAAAGGCTAGGGCAGGTTCAACTCTGCGTAGACTACCTGCTGATAACTCAAGTCTTCGGTGATTTACAATCTTCTTAGATTTCTGGTCGCTCTATACAGTTCATTAATTTTTGTACGTTTCTTGCATTCATAAAGAATGATCCAATTTGTGCGTAGGGATCTTACAATGAAAAAAGAACATTGCTGCGTGACCAATCTTTATCCAATTCAATTTAGGAAAGAACTAAAAGTTTTTTTTAGTACGCTTTCATGGTGACAAGAATAAGTATTAGAGATATTGAACAGACACAATTAATATCAACACTGTGATAAATTGCTATTTATCTATTCCAGGTTCTGCTGTATCTTTATTTTGTGTACTTGTAATTTGTCAATATTATCTTACTCAAATTGAGAGGACTTTGAGGAGCATTCAATTTAAGTTATCCATTAATCAGCTAAAGTTGAGTGAAAATTTCTAGATTAATTGTTTTTAAAAGAAACTTTGCTGAACTAACGGAGGCGCCATTTTTAATCTCAAATAAAAAGAAACCAGAATCAAAGAAACTTCTTGGGCTATAGGAAGCTTAATAAGTTTTATAATGAAAAACTCGAACAATGAGAGGGAGAGACGTGATAACTAGAGCTCTAATTAATGCATTTCTTAATAATAGTAAAAATGTTTAATTTTGATTGGAGATCTGGAACTGTTCCA
Organism: Crioceris asparagi; assembly: GCA_958507055.1. Lineage (NCBI taxonomy): Eukaryota > Metazoa > Arthropoda > Insecta > Coleoptera > Chrysomelidae > Crioceris > Crioceris asparagi. The sequence goes on from OY293826.1 coordinate 125,867,278, forward strand.
GCTAATTTACTATATTAAAGAGATAAATATTTTTATACAATAAATTGGACCGATGTGAACAGTTGGTGCACTGAAAAATACAAAATAATATAGATTTTATTTGTGCTGGTTATTAAGTTGTGCAGTTGTAGTCAGATCGAAAATTCTTGGCAAAATATTTATTTCACACTATTGGGTGTTTATTCATCAAAATCATACAACGTTCACCAACGAAGATAATACGTTGCTTAAGCTTATTTAGAGATTTCAGAACATGGCGGAAAAACACTTATTTCAGACTTACCACTGATGTAACTTGGAAACCGTAAATTTTTTTGGAAAAATTTCCAATTTAAATCTTTCTACATAAAATCTCTTATTTAATTTGTCCGAAAATAATGCCCCCGCTAGATAGCACACTTACCTACCTATTTCACATTTTACCACCGCCGTAACTCAGAAACCTATTTTTTTAAAATTTTCAGATACCGGATATGGTCTCTTCTCTAAGTATGATGTTTCACATTTTCAATTTTCTAAAAAAATGCCCCCTGTTCCCCTTTTGGTGGAAGTTGTTGGGGGAAAGGACATCTAGAATGTTGATTTTTTTCAAAGGAACCGATTCTCAATTTTCCTCTTTCAATTGAAAAAAGAATCATGAAAATCGAAGCTCGTTAACTATTCAAAAGGCGCGAACATCCATAAAAAAAATATTTCAAAAACAGTCGAATTGTAGGAGTATACCTCCTCTGTTTGGCTCGTCGGTCAAATATAATCCTCATTATATGAAAATGGACCTAGAAAGATACTATCAGAAATGTGATATAGTTATACATTCTGATAGTCAGGCTGGATGGAGGAGGAGGAAACTCTGGATCTCCTGGTGACAGAATGCCTCGTCATTGTTAGCCAATGCAAAAAATGCTTTGGACAAGAAACATGCAGAAATGAGGAAGTAACCTCTTTGAAGCCATCCCAGATTCTGTATTTCATTGTAACCCTGGAACTGGAGGGCGAGCTGTTGACTACGTAATCTCGAGAACAGCTCTGATGGGGGGCACAATAGACCTCAAGGTCGCAATGCAATGAAACCCCCTTTTATGTACAATCTACAATAACGTACCTGCGCTCGTGAATTGCGCAATTTTGAAAGAGTAATCATTAACTAAACTCAAATTTATCACAAAATTTTCTCTGGTAGATTACTTATTTTTTTCTTAAAAACCAAAACATTCCGCGTTCAAGTAAAAAAAGAGTTGCCATTAGAATCCATATTTTCTCGAGTTCGATTTGATGAGAAACCATTATTATAATAACGAAATGACAAAAAAAAATCTTGCTTTTTGACTGACGACCCAACCGAAGGACGTAATACAATTCGACTGCTTGAATTTTCACATTCACGCCTCCTGCGTTGTAAAAATGCTCCAATTTTGATGAATATTTTTTCATTTGAGAGAGAACTTTTGGAAAAAAACAATATTTCCCTTCCCCTCAAAAACTTCCCCCAAAGAAGATGGTGAATCAATTTTTCCCGAAAACTGACAATCAGAGACGGTAGAATTAAAGAAGATTCCATATCCGGAAACGTTTAAATTGGCCATTTAAAAAAATAATTATAGGTATTTGGTATAGGTACAGCAGTACTAATGTATGAAATATGTGTCTCAGCTATGTGGTGGTGGGGCAAATTTGTTCGAAAATCGAAAAATCGACAATGGAAAATATGAAAAGAGACCATATCCGGCAATGTTTAAATTGGATATTTTGAAAAAAAATCAGGTTTCCGAGTTACAATAGATAATAAAAGTGGTCAAATCTGACATCTAGATAATAACATGTTATAAGAAAATAATAGGTAGGTTAGTTAACAGAATAAGTACTACTTCCGCGATATTTTGAAATTTCTTCATAATATGTATATGCAACTTATTATCTTCTCTAGTGAACGTGAAAAGTAGTTTAAAATAAACATTTTTTCCAAAAAATTGGACTGGCTTTAGTGGTAAGTGCATTGAAAAAGTGAATTAAAAAAAAAAATTAAAAATAGTTTTTATTGGGCATTTAAGATTTAAATCGTACCGATGAGTACCTACTATTGCTATCCTTTTCTCGATTTTAACTATACTTATGTATATGTGTTTGCCAGCTACAGCAATTCCATAACAAATTACTGTTTGTCTACCACAACACAAAATTAAACTTTAAATTAACAATAACGTCTGACGTCTGACAATTGCGACATAACCATAGACGATCTTCCAGAAAGTACCTATATACCAGAGAACGAGACGTATATATACGCTCCATGCTCGTGCGTAATTCCAGTGACGGATCCCATTGTCGTTCCATGTCGACAAAATAATGATCTTGGTTGAATGAGATAGAATGAGATAATTATAATTACCAATATTGGATCACACTTGGAGCTTAACAGGCGGCGAGATGTCTGCGATCTAAGTACGAGTTCGAAATTTCAAGTCTCTAGACCGTATGGGGCCTGAGAAATCGCTGCGGAGTCCATTGTTATTATCTAATATTCGGGGTATCGTGTTTCATATCGTAAACAAAACCAACTCTTTAGAAAAGAGTTGAGAAAACCTTTATATACATAATAAACGCGTAAACTTTATTTATAACTCATCTTATCACTTCAATCGTACAACGCAAAGATTCTGAGTTATAAACCTCTGAAAGCAAATAAACACAGGTAGATAAATCCATAGAAAGACGTGTACAAACACAAGTACGCCAGCCTTAAAACTTGTGAAAATGCTTTAAACAAAAGTTGTAGATACAGATCATATCTAGAACTTAAATATAAGTTTAATGATATTTACTCAATTGCTACTTTTTGAGATATTATCAAAAGTTTGATCGGCCGCCATTTTTTAAACTAATAGTGCTACTCGTTTGATCATGTCCGCTAACGAACTCGACCAATATATTGCTACGATGAATTAATTTGTTTCAGATATCTCGCGATTTCTGTCCTAATATCGAATAATTTTTTCTAGTGCAAACATACCTACTAAATTACAATTACAAAGAGTGAGGAAGATTTGTTCACCTATGAAAAACTATTTTTGAGGACACAAAGTTTGTTCAAATCTATTCAACCGCCTTAAATTTACAGATGCTTATTTACAAAATCATTTGAACTCCCACTATCACTTTATTTTTAAAAGGAAAAGGAAAAAGTGTCCTACAAAAAAGATACGCATTAATCTACACTCTGAAAAGTGTAATTATTGTAATTTTTGTGTTTAAATCTTTGAAACGTAATTTGTACGACTGACATGCAGAGGCTCTAGAAGTTTGCCATTTTCTCTTCTATTCATTTTCCAACTCCCTAATAGATTATGGAAGACCTGCAAACCTTAATGGACCCCCTTGCGAACATTTGGATTAACGACGGGTCGGCATGAAGGTTTTTTTTACTTACATACCTCACTTGATTGATGAAAAAATGGCCGAGCCGTACTTTGTGGCACGTAGGGATTTGACACGACTCAGGCATAAAAGAACTAATGGTTTAATAGCGGCTTATGTAAGATGGCTTCAGCCGAATGGATCATTCCAAGATCTAATGCTGGAATTCTTATTAAATAAAAATCACTAGCTTGTCGTAAAGTTAGATTATACCGAAGTTTACAGAATAAAACCTGGATTGTAATGTTTGCTATATGTTAAGACTCACTAGTTTAACTAGATAAATTTCTTATAGAAATGTACCTATTGCAATCGTTCGCAATTTTAAGTTTAGAAAAAAAATCAACGGGTTTTGTGTTATATGGCAATTCACATTGTCACAGTATTGCATAATATCACTATAAATATTCACAGAGCATCGAGCCATGACTGATAATTAATCGTTACTATGAACTCATACTAGTATCAATCATCAGCGTATCACTGACAGTGGAGACCAAAATGAGTGATGCACTGAACACGTATAGTGTAGTAGTGTTGTATAATAAACACCCGGTAAGTGGAATTGATTAATTCAAGATTATCCGATTACGACAGAATTTTCACTGGCATGTAGCGTGGAGGAAGCCTTGAGTGACAGCTAGTAACATATTATAATTCAATCAGTTTCTTGAATGTGCACTCGCCAAGTGAAATGTAAATCATATCATTGTACCTAAAAATTTTGTGCACCTAGATAAGGTTGAAGATTCATTCCGAAAAGTTGCAGACTTCTGGATGAATTTGCGAACTCGATACAGTTGACAATAAGCCTATTTCGATATCGCCAGTCATCAAATTCACTTAGGACTAAATTGACAATGTTATTCATTTCTACTTGTGTTTTACTTGAAAGTTTAATGAAAGTGTCATCTGAATAGAGGTAAATACCTAGCACCATTACTTATGTTCTTAGGTAAGTCATTCACATATATTTTTTGTATTTTTCAATGCACCAACTAATAAAGTCGGTCCAATTTTTGTGAAAAAATATTTATTTCACACTTTTGAGTGTAAAATTAGTCATGAAAATCGTTGAACGTTTACTAATATCAAAGAAGTACTTATCAGACGGAAATAAACATATTTCAAACTCTACCCCTACTAAAACTCGAGAGCCGCAACTTCTTTTAAAAAATTTCCAATTCAAATGTTGCTACTCATAATCTCTTCTTTAATTTGGCCACCTCATTTCAGAAAAAACTGGACTCTCCGCATAGCGAAAATACACTTAAGTATTTCAGTATTAACCATTGCTGAAACTCCAAAATCTTTTTTGAACAAAATTTCAATTTAAATGTTTCCGGATATGGTTACATCTTAAATTCTACCGTCTGAGATTTTCGATTTTCGATCAAAATTGCCCACCCTATTCTATTCGTGGGCGGTTTTTAGAGGAAAGGAGATTTCAGATTTCAGATTTTCTAATAGGACAATTTCTTTACACTTTTCTTTGAAATAAATGAAAAATCCTCAAAATCGGAGCACGTTTACTATGCAAAACACGCGAACATAAAAAAGCAAACATACAACCGAATTGTATACCTTGTTATTTTTTGGAAGGCGGTCAAAAAAGAAAGAAGACTCCTTGAAATATGCCTTGATTTATAGACAGTTATAATGCCGTTACGTTACTGACGTATCTGTATAATAAACCTCATTTTGTCTTAATATTGAGTTAAGTGAAAAGGAATAATATTTGAGCATTGAGATATTTTGCTAAATTGATAATTTTATAATACTATATACAACAGCTTTTTAAAGAATAATTTTGGCTTTTTGTATCTAAACCAATATAGATTTCGTTAGGTATTCAAAAGTAATCATCACATAATATCACATTTCTCATTTGTAAGCACGGTCACAAAGCAGCTTTTATTGAAAATATATTTTGATACTAATTACCAGCAGCCAACTCATGCCGAAACAAGATACTATCCAAATAATTAGAATGTTTTTCGTCATGTATGTCAAGGTTTTCAATTTCAACACAGCTATGCATTTTACCAGCGTTATAAAATATCCTGCATCAACGAGTTAAAGCTCCAAATACCTAGTATTTAATTATTGTCGAAGCATACCCTCAATATTGAATACGCGTATTACAATTCCAATAGGAATAATATAATGGAACGTATTGTGACGGTTACCAAACCAAATAATTATTGTTTAATTATATAAAGGAAATGGAGTCTGGTTGCTGTATAGGTTAACAAATCTATTGTAAACTTGAAATCAAAAATTTTCCATCGACCCCGTCTAGTTCTCTTCACATATAAAGCAAACTTATACATTCAACACCAGTAGTTGATTATTAGTATTCGATCCTCACAATCTTCAATAACCGTATAAGAATTTGCTTTATTATTTTAGACCAGAAAGCGACCGTGACTTCATCCATGTTTCTATAATCGAAGTTAAGCAGCGCACTGCTTGTCCAAGAGTTTGGATGGTTGACCTAGTACAGCTTCTCTGAAAGGATGTATCTCGAGATATACCTTGAGAAATATGGGTAGTTCGGATATACTTAGATGCTTGACCGGCACTTGAAGAAGAAGCTCTTCTCTCATAATAGAATAGCTGAATAACCAAAAAACTTGCTCATAATTTCTTTAAAATAACAATTATACTCCATCAGTCTCAATGATTGACAATGAAATATTTCATCACTGAACGTCAGCTGCTTTCGACTATTCAGAATAAATAATTTCATAATCCCCCTCCACCCATACATCTCCAGACGGGAACAAGATTCGAGAATGATGTCGTTTAAAAACAAATTTGGCAACTTTTTACAATAGTGTAGCAGAGTCGTTAGTGATAAATTTATGGAGCATGCTTCTAGATATGAGTTATTGAGCTGGTTTTCCTCGAATCTCTGTATAAATGGTTTCAAAATGAGCTGCTAGATTATAAACGTTTTTTGAATAAGAAGAAATGATATCGTTTATAAAATACGGACTCCTTCTTGTCGCTATTCTATCTTTTTATTTAGTGAATGGATATTGGGTGAATGAGTTTAACATCTAATTAATTTAGTAACTATTGAAAGCTTATTAATTTTTCTATTTGATTAGTTTATTGAATTTGAACTGAAACAGTAATTTCTATGTAGGTACTAGGAGTACCAAATATTCTATCGTTTCCCATTATTGAACATTATTATGTGTTGCTGGGAACATTTCAGAAGTGAACAGCAAATTTTATTCAAGTATTCCATTAAGAAAGCATATAGGTAAATCCATTTATCTTTGGAGTTCTCATCCATGTACACTTCAGAATTGGTTACTCTTAAAATTTCAACTAAAAATAACATTAAAACAGCACCAACACAGATTGAAAGACAGAATATATATATATATATATATATATATATATAAATAAAAAGATGTTCTTGGGGATGCAGTCATATATTCAATAAAATTCTTTGACTGAAGCCGAGCTTTCGAGAATGTTTATTCTCTTCTTCAGGGCAAAAATCGTGAATTTACATAAAATTAACCACAAACAGGAAAGATTTCATATTCATCAATTACATTTGTAATTGATGAATATGAAATCTTTCCTGTTTTTGGTTAATTTATTATAAATTCACGATTTTTGCCCTGAAGAAGAGAATAAACATTCTCGAAAGCTCGGCTTCAGTCAAAGAATTTTATTGAATATATGACTGCATCCCCAAGAAAATCTTTTTATTTATTATAAATCCAGTCAAGAATACAAAATCAATATATATATATATATATATATATATATATATATATATATATATATATATATATATATATATGTATATATATATACATATATATATATATATATATATATATATATATATATATATATATATATATATATAAATATATATATATATATATATGTATGGGATATTGCGAAAGAGGTCGCAGTTTTGGAGGTAGCAAGTTCAAATTTGCTACAAGAATCAATCTCTCAAATATCTCGGCCTAATTCGTTATTGGGCAATATCGGGTAAGTAGTTTCAAAATGGCGACCGTTCAAACATTTAAAAAAATTATCAAAAAAGAGCCGTAGTGTTAATATCATCAAAAATAATTTTAGGTTATAGATATAATCAGTACCTACAACTTTTGTTCGAAGCAATTTGCCATAAAATGCACAGATAAAAAAACAAAAATTAATAAAGAAAAAATAAGAAATATTCATAAAACATGAACACTCAATATAAATTTGATGTAATTTTACATTTTCTGGAGATTTTAATATATACCCTGATCAAAAAAATATATAGTATATTTATTGAAAAGAAATAGGCGAAAAAAAAATTCTGCCTTGAAGTAGAACGCGAATCCTGCCGTTGTAGTTTGTTGTTGTAAGCACCTACTCCAAAAGAACCAGCACCAATAGAATTCATATTATTTAGTGCAACAACTAATAGAGTCGGTTCTATTTTTTCTAAGAAATATTTTCTTGTTTTATTTCTTTATTGGCAACTTCTCTTTTTTGATCATATTCATCTTTGTCAATCTGTTTGTTTGTTTTCATTCGCTTCAGCCTTAGGTACTTTAGTCTTGTCTTCTGCCACTTTCCCCAATATTCATCCCACCATTCATTTCTTGTTTCGCATTTTATCTACTTAATTTTCTGCATTGCTGATTATATAATTCTTTTGCACTTCCCATATTTTATCAGAGTTTGAATTATTTTTCGCTTTATTTCTGTAATCAACTTTCCCAACACTTTTTCATAGTTTAGTTTTTGTTCAAAATCTTCACATTCATGTACATTCCAGTTATGCATTTTCTTATGCTGGACAACTTTTTTCAAGTACTTATGATTGTTGTTCCGGGGTTACATTTATGATAGCTGATTATGATAGGAACAAATATGAATTAACTATAAAAAATCTACGCCTCAATGCGTGCTGGTAGAAACTAAGATGCCTAACCTAAATTATATTATCTAAAATGAAGTGCTTATACAGAATAAGTTCTGCGATTTGCTATCTCCTTAGCTCAAATAGACGAACCATAAAGCGCAGTCTTGTTTATGGTTATATAAAGTTTATATGACCTGTTCGTAAAGAAGGAGAGAAATCTTGGAATTTACGATCGAGAATCCGATCTGCCAACAAAATAGTAGTCGAGTATTTCTGAAGGGGAGTGGTTATTTCAGAAGGGACTGTTTATATCTATAAGTGACGCGTCTAGAATTGGATTGGTTTCGTTAAAAGAATTTTGTAGAAGCATCTGAGTAATAGATTCTTAGAAAGATCGTAGACTATTGTTAAATATCGAGATATGATATTCTTAGAATGTTTTAAATCTTGACCCTCGATTATATTTTAATTTCAACATTATGGATGTCATTGAATTTACAAAATTCGACGTGCCTAATTTTCTGTATAATCCTAACTGATATTATAAATGCGAAAGTAAGTTTGTTTGTTATTCTTTCACGCCTAAACTACTGAACTGATTTTGATGAAATGTGTTACAGAGGTAGACTAGATCTTAGGAAAGGACACAGACACTACCTTTTATTGCCCCTGGGACTCTATGTGGTGAGTTCCGTAACGGAAAGTTTTATATTTTTGAGGCTCTCTGAGGCTGGATTTTGATAGTCATTTTACCATTTATGTTTTTAGAATTTATTGTATTGATCTGGTAGTTACTCTAAGTGTAAATTGGGCCTCTTAGGTGGAGGGTTCTATACCTGTAATACCAAAAGAAATATCTCTGAGCTTCGTGGCTGAATTTAAGTAGATTTTTCGCATATTTATGTGTAGTATGTCACTGGACTGTTTTGTGCCTGTGAGTACGACTGGGACTTGAAGGTGGAGGGTTCCATAACGGTAAATCACAAGACATATGTAGGAAAAAATCTTATGTTGTTCTCTCTTGGTGGATGAATCTGGGTTGGTCTTTGGACTGGTTCTACGTACAAATAGGACACTGAGGTGGAAGGGTTCCATACTCTAGACTTTTTCTGAATTTATGTTTTCGTACCACTATCAACCAAAAAGTATAGACGAGAAGTAGCGGTAAAAACAGCTAGTATGCCATATAAAAGTGAGGTTTGGATTATAGTCCGTTTTAAAATTATTAGCAGATTATTCTAGTTCATGTATTATAAAACCTATTGTTTGAACGTTCACGAGGTTCTTGCAAATCTATAAAATGTTGTTCAGGCAATGCATTTCTTTGTAACTTTGTACGGTATTACGGTACTATAGAAAGAATTGTAATAAAAAATATGGCTCTTAAAGAAAATTAATTACCCACAATTCAAAAAATATATCAAGCGATCCAAAACATATTCATCCCCAGTAGGCCATCGAAAATGAGAACATATCTTTACTTGAGTTATCTACAATTGCATTTAGATTAAAACACCTCACTTGTCACTTTTAGCTTCCTGTATGTATTAAGCAAAGACATGTTCTCATTTTCAAAGGCCTACTGTGAATGATTCTTTTCTTTAATGCTGTGAATAATTTCCATACAAAAGAATAACATCGTTTTCAATGTAAATACTGTAGCAATAAGGACACAGCGGTCAAGAATTGAGTTCCATATAGCATCTGCGAGACGTATAGTCAAACAAGAGAATGTCCCTTGACATGTTTGTTTGTAGACGTCAATAATAAATTGACTTGACAACTTCTCTATATAACTGTATTATTCCAACTGAAAAATTTCAAAACAATCTCTGCAAACATTATTAAGGCATCAATCAATGTCAATTGATGTTGGAGGGTCAATAAAAAGAGTCACTAAAAAGTCGCTAGCTGATAATGTAGTTACAACATTGCTCATTTAGATACACTATGTAGGTATATATAAACAAATATTCACCACGAAAAGAGAGTGTGACGATCGTATACCAACATGCTATTTTTATCAGTTTCACTGTCCGCTGAACAATTTAACAATAAAGAGGATCAAAAAGGATCAAAAGGGGAATTCTGCAAGGTAAACTGTAGGTCAGATTATTCGTACCTATCTCCTATCTGGAAATTCAGCACAATTAATGAAAGTTGCGGAAAGATGGGGACTTTTTTTCGTAATCAGCAATTTTTTTCTAGGTAGGTAGGTTTACTGATTTCAACTTAGCTACTTGCTAATTCACGTTTTAGTGGATTTTATCAAATGCCTCAGCAAAGCTGCAATTATTATTGGGTTAATTAGTGTTAAATTCGTTTTCTCTTCCCTAAAATTTGTTTTATATTTATTTAATTTGGTTAGAATATTACTAGTCTATCTTTAATTTTTGAAGTGGTTGAAACTGATCTTAAGATGGATAGATGTCACATAAATGATATATTATTTATGGGTGTTTGAGTTCAATTTTGGGCTCGACTATCTCGACACCATATAATGAGATTGACGTTGGACTTTCTCATGTTGCAACGTGCTGATTAGATTTTGATCAAAAATTTTGTAGAAGTATTCTTTAAATGAATGGAAAGAATAGACACAGTTTAGATTTTCCATTCTCTTCTGTAATATAAAGTTGAATTTTGTTAATAGTCTTGATCGAAAAGGCAACAGTCCAGAGTTTTAGACGATTCTTTCAAGAAATTTTACAAATATCTTGATTCATTTCATATTAGCGAAAATCTCTGTAGATATTATTCAATCGAAAAATTCGACTAGTACGGACCGTTTATATAACTCCTATATAAAACGAATCATTTAATCATGACAGTTTTATCACTTGGACAGCAATAAAAAAAAGGTGCATCCTTTTTTATCACCGATAAAAACGCCTGTTCCTCATAGCCAGACTACATCTTTACTAGGCTTATGTCACTTTAATGTTTGCCTTGTCAGTTATAATTATTGAGTATTGTTGATACTTTATTGTTTAGTATGCAAAAGGCGCGACATCCATAAAAGAAACAAGCAGACATACAGTTGAATTGTTTATCTCCTTCGTTTGGGAAGTCAGTCAAAAAGATGATTTCATATAACTTGTACGGAAGGAGAAGCTAGCTGTAAACAGTAAAATTTACATAGGGGTCGAAAAATTGGCCGAAAGCAAATGGATAACAAAAAATAGATTGGATAAAGGTATTGCATTATCAAAATTACCTACTGTTACAAAAAAGAATATGAAAACATAACACCTGAATGAATTTTGTTGTTGTTGGAAAGGGCAATTTTTTTGTTTTTTTGCTTATATCTCGGAAATGGTGCACTATATAAGAAAATGTTGCAGATAAAAATGGAAGCAAATAAAATTTTCTATAAAATAGTTTCTAAACATATTTATCGAATTGTCACCGGTTCTCGAGATATACGTCATTCAAAAGCAGAAATATTCGAATAAATAATGTTTATCTGTTGATGGAGGTTTTCTAAACCACAAAGTTATTTGGCAAAAAGAGACAACTGTATACACCACCATTTGTGATAGTTACGTTAGATATCTGAAGACCCATTATAATGGGAGAGGTTGAACAGTGGTTTTCCATGGGTACACTAATGCATCAGAGAGCACAAAAGCAGCTGAACAAATTCGACGATATCGACTCAGGAAATGTGTGGATATCAATATCCGTTTGGAAAGTGAAATTAAAGTCAAACAAGAAGATTTCCTTTCTAACTTTCATAATAAGAGTCAGCTGATAAGCCTGCTGATGATGCATCTGCAGACAAATGGGATAAATTCGCTCCAAGCTTCAGGTGATGCTGAGGTTGATATTGTGCAGACAGCTATCAACCAATCACAAAATTCACCAATTGCTGTTATTGGAGAGGACCTCGACTTGGCTGTTCTCCTAGTAGCCAAAACCCCAATTGATCGCGAAATTTTGCAGGTAAACTCTGGAAGAGGAAAGGTCAAGACCAGTATATAATCCTCACAACAGTTGCAGCAGGAGTTAAAAATTAAGAACAATGCCCATTTGTTATTCTTAAATGCATTCACTGGCTGTGATACAGCATCCGCAGCATATCGCTAGAGTAAAGTTGGTTTTGTCAAAATGTACCAGAACAACCATACAACGTGCAGCTAAAGTATTTGACAGTGGTTCTTCTAATTCTCCTGACTCCATTCAGACAGCTGGGATCTCTTATGATATGGCGCCCCAGCCACAAAAAATCCATAAACGAGTTCCGCTACAAATCATTTAGCAAAACAAAGTGTCCTTATTAATCATGATAGCAATTTACAGCAGCTAAAACACAATAGGTTTTCATCGTACTGATTTTCTAGAGAAACATCGAAATTGAGCGTACATGTTATATATTTTATAACTTTTGAATGGTTAAAGATAAAACAGGTAGGTAAACCAAACACCAAATTAAAGAAAATTTATAACTAAAACTTTGTTTCTTATAATTTTTCCGAAAAACGATTGGGGAAGTCAATAGAAAAAAAATTATGACAAAAAGAGCGAGATAAACATTATTTATTCGAATATTGTTGTTTTCCAAGGACATATATCTTGAGAACCGATAACAGTTCAACAAATATGTTCAGGAACTATTTTTTGGATTTTACCATTTATGTTTTTAGAATTTATTGTATTGATCTGGTAGTTACTCTAAGTGTAAATTGGGCCTCTTAGGTGGAGGGTTCTATACCTGTAATACCAAAAGAAATATCTCTGAGCTTCGTGGCTGAATTTAAGTAGATTTTTCGCATATTTATGTGTAGTATGTCACTGGACTGTTTTGTGCCTGTGAGTACGACTGGGACTTGAAGGTGGAGGGTTCCATAACGGTAAATCACAAGACATATGTAGGAAAAAATCTTATGTTGTTCTCTCTTGGTGGATGAATCTGGGTTGGTCTTTGGACTGGTTCTACGTACAAATAGGACACTGAGGTGGAAGGGTTCCATACTCTAGACTTTTTCTGAATTTATGTTTTCGTACCACTATCAACCAAAAAGTATAGACGAGAAGTAGCGGTAAAAACAGCTAGTATGCCATATAAAAGTGAGGTTTGGATTATAGTCCGTTTTAAAATTATTAGCAGATTATTCTAGTTCATGTATTATAAAACCTATTGTTTGAACGTTCACGAGGTTCTTGCAAATCTATAAAATGTTGTTCAGGCAATGCATTTCTTTGTAACTTTGTACGGTATTACGGTACTATAGAAAGAATTGTAATAAAAAATATGGCTCTTAAAGAAAATTAATTACCCACAATTCAAAAAATATATCAAGCGATCCAAAACATATTCATCCCCAGTAGGCCATCGAAAATGAGAACATATCTTTACTTGAGTTATCTACAATTGCATTTAGATTAAAACACCTCACTTGTCACTTTTAGCTTCCTGTATGTATTAAGCAAAGACATGTTCTCATTTTCAAAGGCCTACTGTGAATGATTCTTTTCTTTAATGCTGTGAATAATTTCCATACAAAAGAATAACATCGTTTTCAATGTAAATACTGTAGCAATAAGGACACAGCGGTCAAGAATTGAGTTCCATATAGCATCTGCGAGACGTATAGTCAAACAAGAGAATGTCCCTTGACATGTTTGTTTGTAGACGTCAATAATAAATTGACTTGACAACTTCTCTATATAACTGTATTATTCCAACTGAAAAATTTCAAAACAATCTCTGCAAACATTATTAAGGCATCAATCAATGTCAATTGATGTTGGAGGGTCAATAAAAAGAGTCACTAAAAAGTCGCTAGCTGATAATGTAGTTACAACATTGCTCATTTAGATACACTATGTAGGTATATATAAACAAATATTCACCACGAAAAGAGAGTGTGACGATCGTATACCAACATGCTATTTTTATCAGTTTCACTGTCCGCTGAACAATTTAACAATAAAGAGGATCAAAAAGGATCAAAAGGGGAATTCTGCAAGGTAAACTGTAGGTCAGATTATTCGTACCTATCTCCTATCTGGAAATTCAGCACAATTAATGAAAGTTGCGGAAAGATGGGGACTTTTTTTCGTAATCAGCAATTTTTTTCTAGGTAGGTAGGTTTACTGATTTCAACTTAGCTACTTGCTAATTCACGTTTTAGTGGATTTTATCAAATGCCTCAGCAAAGCTGCAATTATTATTGGGTTAATTAGTGTTAAATTCGTTTTCTCTTCCCTAAAATTTGTTTTATATTTATTTAATTTGGTTAGAATATTACTAGTCTATCTTTAATTTTTGAAGTGGTTGAAACTGATCTTAAGATGGATAGATGTCACATAAATGATATATTATTTATGGGTGTTTGAGTTCAATTTTGGGCTCGACTATCTCGACACCATATAATGAGATTGACGTTGGACTTTCTCATGTTGCAACGTGCTGATTAGATTTTGATCAAAAATTTTGTAGAAGTATTCTTTAAATGAATGGAAAGAATAGACACAGTTTAGATTTTCCATTCTCTTCTGTAATATAAAGTTGAATTTTGTTAATAGTCTTGATCGAAAAGGCAACAGTCCAGAGTTTTAGACGATTCTTTCAAGAAATTTTACAAATATCTTGATTCATTTCATATTAGCGAAAATCTCTGTAGATATTATTCAATCGAAAAATTCGACTAGTACGGACCGTTTATATAACTCCTATATAAAACGAATCATTTAATCATGACAGTTTTATCACTTGGACAGCAATAAAAAAAAGGTGCATCCTTTTTTATCACCGATAAAAACGCCTGTTCCTCATAGCCAGACTACATCTTTACTAGGCTTATGTCACTTTAATGTTTGCCTTGTCAGTTATAATTATTGAGTATTGTTGATACTTTATTGTTTAGTATGCAAAAGGCGCGACATCCATAAAAGAAACAAGCAGACATACAGTTGAATTGTTTATCTCCTTCGTTTGGGAAGTCAGTCAAAAAGATGATTTCATATAACTTGTACGGAAGGAGAAGCTAGCTGTAAACAGTAAAATTTACATAGGGGTCGAAAAATTGGCCGAAAGCAAATGGATAACAAAAAATAGATTGGATAAAGGTATTGCATTATCAAAATTACCTACTGTTACAAAAAAGAATATGAAAACATAACACCTGAATGAATTTTGTTGTTGTTGGAAAGGGCAATTTTTTTGTTTTTTTGCTTATATCTCGGAAACGGTGCACTATATAAGAAAATGTTGCAGATAAAAATGGAAGCAAATAAAATTTTCTATAAAATAGTTTCTAAACATATTTATCGAATTGTCACCGGTTCTCGAGATATACGTCATTCAAAAGCAGAAATATTCGAATAAATAATGTTTATCTGTTGATGGAGGTTTTCTAAACCACAAAGTTATTTGGCAAAAAGAGACAACTGTATACACCACCATTTGTGATAGTTACGTTAGATATCTGAAGACCCATTATAATGGGAGAGGTTGAACAGTGGTTTTCCATGGGTACACTAATGCATCAGAGAGCACAAAAGCAGCTGAACAAATTCGACGATATCGACTCAGGAAATGTGTGGATATCAATATCCGTTTGGAAAGTGAAATTAAAGTCAAACAAGAAGATTTCCTTTCTAACTTTCATAATAAGAGTCAGCTGATAAGCCTGCTGATGATGCATCTGCAGACAAATGGGATAAATTCGCTCCAAGCTTCAGGTGATGCTGAGGTTGATATTGTGCAGACAGCTATCAACCAATCACAAAATTCACCAATTGCTGTTATTGGAGAGGACCTCGACTTGGCTGTTCTCCTAGTAGCCAAAACCCCAATTGATCGCGAAATTTTGCAGGTAAACTCTGGAAGAGGAAAGGTCAAGACCAGTATATAATCCTCACAACAGTTGCAGCAGGAGTTAAAAATTAAGAACAATGCCCATTTGTTATTCTTAAATGCATTCACTGGCTGTGATACAGCATCCGCAGCATATCGCTAGAGTAAAGTTGGTTTTGTCAAAATGTACCAGAACAACCATACAACGTGCAGCTAAAGTATTTGACAGTGGTTCTTCTAATTCTCCTGACTCCATTCAGACAGCTGGGATCTCTTATGATATGGCGCCCCAGCCACAAAAAATCCATAAACGAGTTCCGCTACAAATCATTTAGCAAAACAAAGTGTCCTTATTAATCATGATAGCAATTTACAGCAGCTAAAACACAATAGGTTTTCATCGTACTGATTTTCTAGAGAAACATCGAAATTGAGCGTACATGTTATATATTTTATAACTTTTGAATGGTTAAAGATAAAACAGGTAGGTAAACCAAACACCAAATTAAAGAAAATTTATAACTAAAACTTTGTTTCTTATAATTTTTCCGAAAAACGATTGGGGAAGTCAATAGAAAAAAAATTATGACAAAAAGAGCGAGATAAACATTATTTATTCGAATATTGTTGTTTTCCAAGGACATATATCTTGAGAACCGATAACAGTTCAACAAATATGTTCAGGAACTATTTTATTGGAAATTTATTTTGCTTTCATTTTTAATCGCAGCATTTTTTTCAAGTATTGCACCGCTTCCGAGAAATAAGCAAAAATAGAAAAAATGAGCCCTTTCTTCCCCCTCCCCCACTTAGCTCACCTCCCAGGGGCGGGGACTTAAAATATGTTTACCTCCCAACTACTCGTAACAAAGTCCTCAAGTCAAAAATTCTCGCTTATACCATGCACTCTATACCCCTCTATTGAACACTGTTTGGCTGGCCTATGATTAATTCTATTTGTCTTTGATTTTGTACTCGTTTTCATCCCTTTAGGACTTCCTATTTTTTATAAGACAAGCGTCAAGTCTCACTGGTGGCCCATTTAGTGAATCAATCCCAACATACTCAAGATTAGACTAATTAACTATTCTTGCAGCATTCACACGGCTATTATCATTCATAAGCATAAAAGTTAACCCAATGAACTACTTCCATATCTTCACCTCTATTTATAGGTACATTGCTGCAGTTATTTAAGCGTACCCTTGAATCTACAGCATTAATTTTCTTTATCTTTTATAAATCGCATGCAAAATTTCGAGGCTCCTCTTTACTTAGGAGGACTGCATGCATAAATTTGGCAGGTTGTGAAGCGTAAAGTTTTATGCGCAAATGCTTGGATATAAAACTTTCTACAAAAGACCTCATAAAACTCAATCGAAGTTTGCCGTAGTGGTGGAATTATCTTGCGGATCATCTAATGGAGCACGAATCGTCGAATGAATCTTCTCTGTAAACGAACCTGCAGAAAGCTTTTTGTGGAACTGTGTTCTCTCAATACAGGATAGAATGAGAAAAAGGGTTTACATTTTCATCTGGGTAAAAAGAGTAATTTATATAAAGAGCTTTGGATATTTATAATGTCCACAATCTTTTAAGCAGGACACTTGCTGCCATGGATACATTGAGAATGTAGAGGTCATAACTTACTTTTTCTAATGAGACCACATTTAGAATTTAATCTATCTTCATGGAAAAAGGAATTCAGCGAATACAATGAAATACATTTTAAGATATGGCACGTTACATTACTCAATTGCTTTAAGATTAATCTGTTCCTGTGGAATATATTGGATTGGAAATTAATATGAATCTTCCTGATTGCAATATTTGAATCACCGAATAAATCATTCGACTAAATTGCTCCAAGTCATTGAAAGCGTGAACCGGCACCGATGTTATGAATAATGTATATTTTAATTATGCCCAAAGTTCTGAGAGTTTTTCTGGTTAGGTAGGAAGGTAGGTACTTGACGGCACTTGAAAAAATTTGAAAACCAAATGGGGCTTAAAAGTAGGTAGTCGATTCTCTGCCCTCCATTCCCAATTTTGTGTGTGCGGTAACGGTCGGTCCCTATGGCACGTTTGCATAATTCTCAAATCATAATTATTATTGAGCTCAGAGGTGTGCCACAACTGTCGGTGAAGGGATTCAGAATGAACGACATTTAAGAAAATGCCGGGTAGAAGTTTTGAATCGTTGTGAAAGGGCAATTATTTCTAGTTCTCAGTATTAATGCTGTTGGAGGAGGAGCAGCAACTGAATCCAAATTACACTTAAGTCTATAGCAGCGCCATCTATGGGGATACAATTTTGTTTGTTCTTCTGGCATTGAACGGATAGTTGAATATAAATCAATAAATACATTAAGGAAGGAGAGTTTGGATTTGAGTTTCTCTAAATTTGGGACCATTTCTCAAATCTATTCGTTGAAATGAATCAAAATTCATCATAACGCGCGAACAGTCACACACGACTTGATCGTAGCTACCCAGTCTAGAGTCACTCACAAATTGCACATATTTTACTAGAAATCAAATTATTTTTTTGACATCAATTCTTCTACAGTAGCAATAAAATTTTTATTTTAATCCTTCTACATACATTGTTATTTTTAAATATGGATTAAAGTAGTATAAATCACTCGTAAAAAATAAATTTATTAGGCCAATTCATTGTAGCGATCCAAAATCGTCAAGTTAATACAGGCTTTCCTACATCATCGAACGAAGACTCCAAACAAAGCTAACGTAAGCTTCTTACATGTCAAGAACATCTTGATTTGATCTTTCAGTCGAACTATGACTTTGGAAATGTCGACATTTTTCGTGGACAATATTAATTTCAAGCCAAAATAAAACCAGAATTTTCATTATTCTATTGGCAACAAGTGAAATTTTTGAAAAAAAATTAAAAATAGTTTTTATTGGGCATTTAAGATTTGAACCGTACCGATGAGTACCTACTATTGCTATCCTTTTCTCGATTTTAACTATACTTATGTATATGTGTTTGCCAACAACAGCAATTCCATAACAAATTACTGTTTGTCTACCACAACACAAAATTAAACATTGAATTAACAATAACGTCTGACAATTGCGACATAACCATAGACGATCTTCCAGAAAGTACCTATATACCAGAGAACGAGACGTATATATACGCTCTATGCTCGTGCGTAATTCCAGTGACGGATCCCATTGTCGTTCCATGTCGACAAAATAATGATCTTGGTTGAATGAGATAGAATGAGATAATTATAATTACCAATATTGGATCACACTTGGAGCTTAACAGGCGGCGAGATGTCTGCGATCTAAGTACGAATTCGAAATTTCAAGTCCGTAGACCGTATGGGGCCTGAGAAATCGCTGCGGAGTCCATTGATACAAGAACCGAAAGTAATAAAAACTATTTAAAAAAGACATACGATACAATTTTCCTCTCTGTCAATGAAATTGACGCCACATTAAGGTGTTTACTAAACATGTGGCAATAATTTAAAGCGTGATTCTTTGAACTATCTTATAGAATATTTTGTTCTATGGTGATTGCTGAAAAACCGCTTCATTTCAAAGATACAGGTTGAAGAGCGAGAGCTACAACATTTTATTATCAAAAAGCACATGGTAAGTTGCATAATCTACAGTAGATGTTCAAAATGACTTCCACCAGCTTGGATATAATCATGCAATCGTCTCATCGGTGATTGCCGAACTCGTTCAAACGTAACAGGTTCGTTTGTAATGGAGCTACTTCCAGCAATTATCCGATTTTGCGTCCAAATTTTCTACTAATGACTTTAGATAACCCCACGAGAAATAATCTAGGGGATTTATGTCCGGCGATCGCGCAGTCCATGCGTGTGATCCACCTCGACCAATCCACTGATCTTCGTATGTTGCGACCAGTAGAAAATTTGGACGACTTGTAGATCAAGCAACTTAAAATGTGATATTTGATGATAAAATGTTGTTGCTCTGGCAATTTTAACTACCCTTTATCTTTGAATGAACCGGTTTTTCAACAATCATCAATGAACAAAATATTTTTAAAATAGTTTAAAAAACCAGCCTTAAAATTTTTGCCGCATATTTAGTAAACACCCGGTATATTTCATCTGCAAACTCAACTGTGACACAGATAAGTCAACAATTTGTCGAGTAAAATGAAACCAAATTAATACTAATTTACATATCAGCTTTGGACTTTGGAATGTTTCTCAGGTAGGTATATGGAATTGTATTATTATCAATAATAGTCCTTATGTTCAATAATGTCTGATTATATAATGGATCAATGTCTCCAGTTTCATCTCGTCTGAATTGCCTTCCGCAATATGATAACGATTCCAAGCAATTTAGCTGTCCATGTATCCTCACTCAGATTTTCAGATAACGATTTCGTTGAATAAAACATGCGGCAGTATTGCAACTGCTTTAAATATTATATATATATATATATATACGTTTTGGTGTCACAATGTTTTGGCGACAGGGGAAAGGTTTATAACATATTTAACCATGAATAATGGATACTATTTTGACAATGCCGTACTATTTAAAACAGATAATTATTTGAGGACTGATTCGGAAACACCCTGTATAATCGCAGGCCTCACATTTGAGGTAATTAATATTTGAGGATGAAGGCTATTTATTCTGACAGCTGATAGCTGCAATCCAGCGATCTATTTGGCCTTTGTATAACTGTTTTTCAAACCCTTGTTTCCACAGTTATCCACGCAACTATTGATAGGATGACTCATTTTAAAGTTGATATTCAATTTTCCGACTTTGTCTATATAAACGAAGAGAAAAAGCAATTTGACAGACGTCGCAAAATACGAAAATGTTCTCAAAATTGCCACTCCAGCGCTGTCTACCTTCCTACATATCTCTGAAAACATAATCGAGAAGAGTGATTGGGAGGTTTTTTTCTATTGCCCCAAAGTTTCGATCTAATCTCTATAATTGGATCACGTTTATATTGGAGAGTTGGAGAAATATAAAACAAACTTTTCTAAAGGAAGATGAGCTTCTATGGCACTTGAACTTGGAACAGAGTTATGATCCAATTAATTGGATAGCATGTTAATTTTAGAGGGTTCAGATGAGGCTTGGTTGGTTGGATAAAGAAAATGTGGAAGGATCATTCACATTTTCTCCGTTCAATGTTTAAGCTTGCGTGATATATTGATGGCTTCTTTGAAATTTATCTAGTTATGCAACTCTGTCAGATACTTATTATTATATTAACCAAACTCTTACTGCAATTTTGATGACAACTCAACTTAAAATGTATGAAAATAATATGGATGAGACATTTTGTCCATTATATGTGTTAATGCTGCAAAGCCGGTTTTCCAAAAATCTTAATTCTACTTCTATCTACATCTACATGTCAACTACCGTAGATCAAGGAGTCCCTGGTTGTCTAGTGGGTAAGATGTCGTATTTTTAAATGAGAGATCGTGGGGATAATTGTGGAGGTACAATGATAATTAGTGAAATGTAAAACCTGGCGGTCGTCATCACTTGCCCCAACCCAACCAACCCGCATTGAGGCAGCGTAAAATCCCCTGATCTGGTAGAATGGTATATCGTTAGTCTGGAGTCCACATTAAACTGTGGATCCTCTTGTCAGTGACAACACTTTCAAGGCAGCGTAGGGTAAGTTTGTTCAGTAGTAGGCATACAAAAAGCTAACGACGAAGACGACCCTAGATTAGTATTCGGTTATGTTCTGTTGCTTCCAATGCTTCCTTTTTAACTAACTCTTTCACGATTTTTACATCAAACATAACCTATTCCCTTAGTTTCTTCGGCATTATTCTAATACATTTTTTGGAGATGCCAGTACCAAATTGATTCTTTAGGTGTTTACGGTGTCTAGGGGTAAAACTATGTTGATTCATGATTCTGTGAGTAAGATAGTTTGAAGATACGACCAAAAATCAGCGATTCGTCTATCATAGGCTCTCTTACAATTGATTCATATGTTTACAGTGTGTCCAATTAAATTAAATAATAATAATAATAATCTTTATTCAGGTTAACATACAAATCTTGATTAAAAAATAGTATGCTAATAGATTGTCTGACTTAATAAAGTCCAACAATCCCCTACCGAGATGCAAATAGCATCTGTGTGTAGACCTGAACTTAAGAATGTATTAAAATCTACAAGCTTAACATAATCTAAATATACATATTAATATACAATAAATAAACAAATAATAAAATTAAAATGCAACAAAACTATAAATACAACTACAAATGTAAAGAAAGACACATGATATAGGAAGTATTAAATATTAAAACAGATTTTTTTTAAAATATAACAATATCTACGTATATTATAACTTCAAATTATTTAAAATCCAACTCTTAATATGAAATTTAATACGCCCTCTAGAGAAGTTTAATTTTTTTAGATTGTTATCTATTGTAGACAAGTTTGGATCGATATAAACTAGTTTTTTGACCAATATTTAATTTAGTTTTACTTACTGTAAGCGATTTGTGTCTGGAAAATAAACATGCTTCAGCAATAGTATACTCTTCCCGTAGATTACAATAATTATTTATTAGTGCTTCCAAAATATATTTTTGATTGATGTTCAGCAATCGTGTCTCACTAAAAAACATTATTATTATTTGTTTCATGAGAAAATGCATTCGTCAGAAACCTAAAATGAAATAATGAGATATCCATTCTTCGCGCTTGTATAATATATATACCTACCATTACATTTATATATAACTAATGACATTTCCGATTGATAGTTATGAAATCTTTCCTGTTTGTAGTTAATGTCATCTAAATTGACGAATGTGTATTTTAAATATTACTTGTATTATGTGCTTGAGATAATTTGTAACGATTTTTAGTTTGCCCTGAGGAAGAGAATAAACATTCTCGAGAGCTTGATATAATCCAAAGAATTTTATTAAATAAATGAATATGCCCCCAAAGTGTTATTTTTTCATCTCTTCAGCAATTTTCAGAAAGAAAAAAAAATAGTTCTCTTTCTCATATATGAAAGCTTGCAACTTTTCAGGTCAAGGTCTAATTTCTTTTGTTTATATGAAAGACCCCCTTTAATTTTCGACAAGGATTCACCCCCTATAAACTTTCGCACTTATTTCGAAACACCCTGTATATTTGTGTTGACGTCATTTTATAAAGAGTTCTCATTGTGAGACAGAGGACTCAAAGATGGAGGGCTCCATACCTATACCTATCTGAACGGAATTTACTAGAATTCTCAATATGTATGTGTCTTGAGTCGATTTTGTAAGGGGTTCTCAAAGCGAGTGGGATTACTTCATGGAGTGTATGTACCTTATCTATACTTTTTGAGCTCTATTCATGGATTTTCGTAGAATGTTCGGTATCTTGAGAGGTTCTGTGAAACAATGTAAGTACGAATAAGACTCCTTGGAGGGTTCCATACCGTTCGCAGCTTCTGAATGGATTTTCGTGGATTTTGCCGTATGTATGTTGGGAAGATTTGTGATGGTTTCTAAGTGCGACTGGAACTCATAGGAGTATTTGATCTAACTAGATAGATTTTCTTGGAAGTTTTTTGTGTTGGGTTGGTTTCTGATGGTATGTAAGTGCGAGTGGAACTCTTTGATACGGGGTTCCACACCTATGAGTGTTAGAGATTTCTGGACTGATTTTCTTGAAAATTTTGATCTGTATGTGGATGGGGTGGTCTTGTGTTGGTGTCTTTGTGCGAGTGGGAATCTTTGATACGGGGTTCCACACCTATGAGTGTTGGAGCTTTCTGGACAGATTTTCTCTAAAATTTTGGTCTGTATGTGGGTTGGGAGGTCTTGCGATGGTGTGTTTGTGCGAGTGGGACTCTTTGATACGGGGTTCCACACCTATGAGTGTTGGAGCTTTCTGGACAGATTTTCTTGAAAATTTTGGTCTTCATATGGGCGTTCGAGCTTTCTGAATAGATTTTCGTGAAATTTCCGATATATATATATATATATATATATATATATATATATATATATATAAATATATATATATATATGAGTGTCGGTAGGATGTGTGACGTTTTATGAGTGCGATAATCTTAATAGCTACTAGATCCTTTGTTCCTGACCGCACAATTTTTTTCATTATCTTATATTTAGGGAGATATGTCAAAATTAGGTATTTCTATAGTTGGACCAATCTTTTTCGATATGAAAAATAATAAACGGTATTAGCTACACTGTATTCCATTACATTATGATGAGTAGAGATGAAACTTCTTAATTCTTCCAATCATTCACATTTAATTTGCGATCTCAAACTGGATTGCAGTACCTACCAAATATTTATGCTATTTTGAATGTGTTATCGTCTTATTCCTTCTAGTTGAATTAAATATTGTGTTTGACTATTTTGATTTGATTCTGAAGTCAGAGTATTATATCAATAGCACCTCGAGATCAATGTTATAGCACGGTTCGGTTCACAGATACTGGAATGAGGTTTATCGAGCTATTACTGTGAAAACGTATACATTGCAGATTACCTGCATTAGCAATCCCTAATGGCCGGATGTTTGATCGACGAGTTTACCTATGTTCCAGTCAATATGTCATGTGTTATTGAACAGACTTGTAGCCAAGATGTACAGTATGACAAATTATATATGGATATAGTTTATTTATAGCAAATTAATTAAATAAATTAAGATAATTATTGTTAATAGTCCAGTTTATAAGAACCCAAAAAAACAAATGTTTTCAAAAATTTTAGCATAATATTTAATGAAGATTAGACCGAAGGCGCTATTTTTAATGATTTCTTATTAGAAACGGGAAAAATGTTGTTCTTAGGACTTAGGTACGACTTTTAGCTGTTTCAAGTTCAATTTAATTCAAAAAATATTTATTATTTCGTCCTGTGTTACAATTCTAATTAATGTTAATTTTATTTTCTTTTGGGTCTGTAGAGAGCTGTCTCCCTTGTCAGACCTGGGATCATTTCAATCCCAAATAGTATATAATCATCGTTGCATTCTATTAAAATGGTAGCGTCCTTCAGAATTAGCAAAAAAATTGTTTTATTAGGATGTTGTCGTAACTGTTGGCGATATTCTTCTACAGTAGCTGTAGCCTTTCCATTACAGAAACCCTAAACAGACACCATATTTGCGTAGTCTAAACGTGAATAAGAAGTTTTTGGCAAATTTGTAACACTTTAATCATATAAATTCGGAAATGAACGTTCAATCGCTGTCACAACAACCTGACACATTATCAAAACAACAAAGTTATCAAATGTTTTTGAGCCTCGAGCATGGAATAATCTAATTATGCGAAAATGAGGATGTAAGTAGAACGCCAGATACATTTTTTTTAATACGATATAACTTGAAAACAAATGAAAATCTGATAAGAACATATGATTTTTTACATTATCTTCATGTTTTAATACATTCCTCTAAGTTTGTTCCGTTTGTTAATATATGAAATTTAGTTTTACACTGCAACTTCAAAACAAATAAGAATCGAAGAAGAATATTTGAGTTTTTTAACACGCTTTTATTAGCTTGGTATGTATATATGTATGTATGTCTGTAACCGAATATTTGGACACGATTTTCACCCACTCAAAATCATCGAATCCACTTGAAACTTTGTATACTTCTAAAGGACCGATGACAATACAATAATTTCATGTTGTGTCGGTGCGAGTGGAACTCCTTGATCGGGGATACCATACCTATATATCTGAGCTCTATGGATGTATTCTCGTGGAATTTTCGATATGCATGTGTGTTGGTTGGTAGGATATATGACGATGTGTGAGTGCGAGTGGGACTCTTTGATGGAGGGTTCCACACCTATGGGTGTTTTTGATTTCTGGAAAGATTTTTCCTGGAACTTTCTCTTTCTATGTGGGTTGGGAGGTTTTGTGATGTTGTGTACGTGCGAGTGGAGCTTTTCGACGAAAGGTTCCATACTTATAGTTGTGTACGTACGAATGGGACTTTTTGATGAAGGGTTTCATACCTATACATCTCGGACCTTTATGGACGGATTTTTGTGGAATTTTCGATATAAATGTATGTTGGAGGATATGCGATGGAGTTTGAGTGGGACTATTCGGTGGAGGGTTCCATACTGTCCTCATATATATGACTATGATTGTTTATATCTCACTCTCTACATTCTTGCATCGCTTCAATAGCAAACCAAACTTAGAAGTAGAAAATAAATAATAGTTTAAAAAACTTAAAATCCCGCTTGAACAGCAAAACAAACTAAAAATTGGAAAATAAATAAGATATCATTTTAATTTAAAAAGCGTGGGGTACTTGATGTCCATTGGTGTAAATATTTTATGTTGATAGATACTGATATAAGTAAAGTCATTATAAAATTAATAGAAAGCACGCCACGCTTTTTTACATTTAAATGGTATTTATTTTCTAATTTTTAGTTTGGTTTGCTGATAGAGCGTGTTTTCTAGTGTTTTAAGATATTATTTTTTTAAATTATTTTCAAATGTATAATACACTTCTGCAGTTTGGTCCGTTCCTTCCCACTCCTGTATATATCATATCATGTAGTTTTTACCTATTTTCTGCTTTATCGCTGATCCCCTATGTATCTAGCTCTAGGTAAATATCCCAAGTGTGCCGCTAGGCATCGTATAAATGCCAAAAACAAAAAGTTAAATCCACCTTCGGTGTTTACTATCAGATGCAATGGCTTAATTGCCTTTTAATCAACGAGCTTTGGTCTGTATTTGTATTTGCTTCCTATGTTGAAAATTTGGAGCACTGACAAGTATTCCAATAATTGCAAAATATTTCGGATTGTGTGTATTTAAATAGCAGATGGTTTGTTTGTTGTGAATGTTTTTATGATTATTTTTGAATATCCGGAATGGCTATGTTAGCATGGTATTGCTTCATTTAAAAGTTCGTCCAGTCAATCATACACTTTTCATTCCATTATATAGCTGATTATGAACTCATGTATCAGTTGCAAAGACTTAGTATCAACTAGCTTTTGCCCGCAACTTCGTGCGTGTGGAAAACTGCATTCAATTGCATGCGGTAGATTTTGCGTGATACGTGTACAAACATACAGACAGACAGAAGCGGTAAAATGAAACCTATATTGTAACTTAGACCTCTAGCAATATATCGGTGAAAATTGCATACAATTCCGTTTAGTCGTTTTTGTGTGATGAGTGTACAGGCATACAGAAAGACAGACAGACGCGATTTAAATGTAGCCTATATTTTAAGTTAGACATCTAGTAATACATGGGTCAAAGCTATATTCAATTCCATGCAGTAGTTTTTGCGTGATGCGCGAACACAGATACAGACAGACAGACAAAAAAATCTAAAAACTGTTGTTTTGGCTTCTATTACTCTAATAAAGACCCGCCATATTAGTTTTTCATAAATATCTACAATGTACAGGCATTGGCCAGTTACAATTTTATTATATACCTATTTACAGATGTATAGATGTATAATATGAATTTGTTTCATCAAATTCGAAATGATCCAACAACTACCATTTTGCTATGTTGAAACAATACAACTTTTACCCCATCTATCATTAGGATCCCATACCTAAAAAGGTTGAAAAGAGGAAACCTGATTTCCATACCCCATGAATCGCTGTCGATTACGATATCCGATTCTATTGGCTTGGCTTGGATTCTATTTCAGTTACCTATACGATTTTGACAAAAGGGGCTTTCTTAGATTCGGCCGTAGAGCTGTCAACTCTCTATCCAACGAGCTTTTAGGGCCACGGGTTAAAATCTGAGCATGGTCTCTCATTTTCACGGTCTTATATAAGTTTTAATATAAAATAAATTTATATACTTTTAATAATAAAATAATATACCTACTGTAGATTCGGAGTGAAGCCATCTGCATCCTGCCTAGATGAATCAATAAATTACGGCAATCTCACAATACTCAGAAACAAGCTAACCTTCAATAAAATAGAACATATTGGATCATACATTTTAATTAGGATGCAACTGAAATTTGCCACGGACTCCAACTCATTCAACACCGAATGGAAGAAATTTTCGGTATCGAGATTTTTTTAAATGTTGACGTTTCAGAGTTTTCTAAGTCTAATAAACATATTTTCAGCCATTGGTCTGTCTGTCTGCCCGTCTATCTGTCCGTCTGTGACAGCATTATCCCCGGGAACGGAACGGATCGGTGTATTTTGTTACTTTCTTTTTTATTTTGTTTGGTACCAATATCACTCGCCGGTGGCACTGAATGAGAATCCTGTATACACTGGGTGTTGAGCTATAGACAAAGAACGTGATTTGCTCAAGACTATAGCGCGAAAACGGCTCTAAGGATTTTGTTTAAACTTGCCTAAAATATTCTTCTGAGAGCCCTTTACTACCCACATACAGCGCCATCTCTGAGAAAAAGCACAAAAAAAAGTTATGCTTGAATAAAATTCCGTATTTTCCACATGTTTCTTCAGATTCTGGCTAAACGTTTCATCTTGCGAAAAAATGTTACATGACCATTGTTGTTTGTCTTGACATGCTGAAAAAAATGAGTGGTAGCACGATTTGACCAGATGGGTTTTACTCTACTACCGCTATTATCATCGCTATGTAAGGAAAGTATTTTAATAGTGTAAAATATTTCATCCACTGGAATTTGCCTGCGAGCGGTAGGAAAGTCGTGTGAGTGGACACACCAGATTCTTTTATACTTTTTTTATGTTTCACTAGATCATTATATTTACAACGTGAAATTTATCGAATCATTTTAACATATCTTTCTGTCTGTTACTTTAAATTTTATAAATACAAATATGAATCATGTAGATCACTGTATCCAAAAAGTTGAGAGCCTAGTATCTTAGACAGTATTTCAGATATAGTACGAAACCAAAATTGCTATTACTATTTCAAAGCCCACATTTCCAGACAACACTGTTTCATTCGGTCCACTCATTATGAGGATGGTAGCTTTTGACATCATTTAATTAAGTTGTTAGGAAGAGCGGAGACTGTTCCTCGAAAGTAAACCGACGATGAAAGCAGAAACACGCAATGCGATTAAATATGAGTTAACGCTACAGAAGGATTCTAATAAAACTTCTCTTATTGTTGGCCAGAAGCACGCCATTTCTTCTGAAGTGTATTCGAGATGATGGATTTATATATAACGCTGTTATCTAATCAAGTTTGCATCCTATGCCGTTTAAGTTTTGTAACATTGGTCTCATTCAGGAAATAATTGGACTGTATATGGAGAAATATAGTAATAACATTGTATTATGTATATAATAAAACGCAAATAATAAATAGAAAGTTCAAGTTGTTATTTTATCTCCACATTAGATCTCTTAAATTAAAAATTAGACTATTAAGCATAAGCATGTATCTTTGAATAAATACTTACAGTAATTGCCTATGATTGTAATAAATAGTGAAAACACTGGAATCAGATATCATTTTTATTGAATAAAATACACCGATCCGTTTCCGAGGTAATGTTTTCACAGACAGACGGACAGACAGACAGACCAACGGCTGAAAATATGTTTATTAGACTTAGAAAACCCTGAAACGTCAACATTTGTGAAAGTCTCGATTCCGAAAATTTCACACGATTACAATAGGTACTTTCCTTATACCTACAGCTACTATAATAGTAGCCTAGGAAAGTAAGAAACAGTGGCAACTTTCCTGGATATACTAGTATAGAAGGCATTCAATAATCTCTCCACCAAAGAAGAGGTGTAAACTCACTATCTGCGGGTGGATCGCAGCTTAATCTAGGGCGAAGGATAATTACCTACATCCACCCGTGACCATTATGGCGGAGGCGAGCAGGAGATGTCCTCAAGGAGACATAGGTTCTATCTCCCATTTGTTGGGCATGTCTTGCAGACAAACTTTTAGTTGAACAATCTGACAAAGGTATGTCACTGAACTATTTTGTGATAGTATGTCAGCGCGTCTGGGACCTAAATGTGGTTGGATCTATGTGCGAGTAGGACTTTGAGGTAGATAGTTTCTATCCTTAAGCCTTTTTTGAATTTATGTTATCATACCACTATCTATCAAATCAATAAATAATATCAACTCTTTTCTGATTTCAGTGAATACGAAGATGGATTTTGTCCCAGAGCTCCTTTTTCACTTAATTCGAAAATAAGTTTACCAAACATTATTAATTACAAAGCCATGCCGACCTAACCGAAATACGGACAAGGGCACCCTTCGAATTATCCACATAATCCTATTTGCAAGACTGTTTGGCATGAAAAGGCCATTTCATAGCATACATTTATCAGCGTGGCACACAAGATCTTTGACGATTCACATCAAAGGCTTACTACTACAATAATTCAGACCCTGAACCCCAGCTCTGAGTAAACAAAAACTTTGCGGGTGCACTACAACTTTGTGTACTATGGTCAAATTCGAAGCATGCCATCGACTGATATTTTTTGCTCCCAATAAAGGCAAATGCTCACGCAAGAAACGTGGGATTGGTCGACACGATATTGACGAGGTTTTGATTAGAAAAATGGCTTAGCTTTCACTTCTTATGTTATATTATTTGAATGGTTGATTGTTAATTACTGGAGAACGTGGATAAATTGTCAAGTACTCACGGTTATTATTCGTTTAGTCTCTATTTGTTCTAATACCTTGTTTACTATAGTTTTTGGTTGTGTATCTCATTAATTAGTTCAAGAAATTGTAGATTTCATCTAGAACCTTCCAGAAACTATTTGTCACAGTATTGTCAGTTTGACAAGCTTCTAGAACATAATTATAAGCGTCTAGAATAATCATAGAACAATCTCGATGAATGTCATGTCGAGATTCAGATCAAGAAGACTGGAAACAAGGAGAGTAAACTTCGTATGCTTCTTTACATAGCCACATGAGATTACAGAAGTTGCATATTATATAGTGGCCTCGTGTTCGATGAACATTGACGAACATCTTGCCAATTACCTTAAATATTTGTTCTCTTTATTTATCTTCGTGATCATGATCTGCTGTCTTTTTTGCAAGAGCCACTTGTTGCGCACAGCATGGTGCAGCAAAGACGTATTCACAAAAGATATGTATATGAAATTTTACACGATTCTTAGGGCGAGTTTAATCTCCTTGTTTCGAGTCTTCATGATTCAGATATATAAAGCGTGCCGATCACGTGTCACAGTCAGTCAGTTTAAAACGGTCAGACGATGAAGTGAGTTTATTAAAGTCAGTCTATGAAATTAGTTCAGACAGAGGCAGCTTAGAGTGTCAAAGTGACAAGTTGTGACAGTTATACTTCTACGGAAGGTGGTGTACAAGGTGTTGGAAATAAACGTTTTAGAAGCAATATGAACTTTCGAGTATTGCGTAGGTGAACTCACCCCACATTGTTGACGACAGGGTTAAACGTTTCAATACTTCTTTATAGCACAATTTGTATTTTTGAGTTGAATAAATTATGAAGTTAGAGAAAATTTTATTAGGATTACGTTTGATACAAGAGAAAATAAGTAGTTTAAGTATTATTACATATGCAGATATACCTAAGCATCCACAAGTGAACATGAAGAGAAAGAAATATATACAGTTTTTACACGGAATAAACCACCTTTTACAAAAAATCCCAAAAGAAGAACTACTTATAGTAATGGAAGGTGGGAAGCGGAAGAGCAGGAAACAATAATGGGCATCATGGATTTTGAGAAAAAAATGCGCGTGGATAGAAGAAAACTCAATGAACCATAGGTAAGAACTCAAGCAATATACATGATAATCAACGTCTTCCTTAATGTAAGAAACAGCGCAGAAGTTTAAGAAAAAAGTAAGTAAGATTACCAAGGTCATAAAAACAATAAAGAAAGAGATACTAACAGCAAATGTAGCCAGGATAAAACCCTGGATGACAGAAGTGATCCTAAAAGTATTGGAAGGAAGAAAAAAGAACAAAATAAATAATGATATGAACACATATAGATCCATAGACAACAAGATTTGGAGAATAAATCACAGAAGCAAAAGAAGAGTAAATCAAAGACAAAGACATAGAAATTGAAAAATTCACAATCAAAGCACGACTCATTTGTGGTATTCAAGAAGATCAAGGAAGTAACAGGAAAAATCAAGAAGAATTCTATATAAAAAAATGGAACCTGACAGGGGAGAAATAATTGTAGACATCGAACAAATGATGACAGCTTGGAAGAATTACAAATAACGAACGACATGACACGACCGGACATCCTTCTAGATGAAATAGAGAAAACTAAAAAAATAAGAATACGTAATGATATGTGATTAGGATCCTATTCCGCATATTTCCTCCGGAAAAACAAAAAAGTCCGCTCTGATGAATTCTGTTATTGTTTCTTTTTAATTTAACTACTTACCGTTCAAGTTTCATGTCTTTTCAAATATGTTCATAGATGATCCCATCGTCCCTTAATTTTGCAGTCGGATTACTACGCAAGATAAGAATGATGCTCTTGCAGTGGGATCATTGTTGAAACCGTTTTTTTTTTGCTTCAAAGATTGATGGCAATTCTCGGACATATAAGCATTAGTCTAAATATAGAAGAATGGATTGTAATGGGATCTCAAGTCTAGACGAGACTGTTAGATTTTAGTTCATTCAGAAATAAAGTTAAATACTCGTACTTTGTAGAGATTGATGAGTCCTAAGAACTAGGCTATCTCTTAAATACATTTTGATTATAAAAATATGAGGAATTATCTATTATAGCTATACAACTGTCTATGTTATACGTCAAATTAGTGAGGCAATCATAGCTCGAAGCTTGAAGATTATTTTTCGGATCAACAAGTTGACACATAAATAGACCTGTTTATCTTAGATATATCCATAGAAAAGATTTTACTGAGAAACCCACAACAAATTATTCAATTCACAAATAGCAGGAGATAAGGAAGCGAAATTGGCTAATTCTGTATACCTCTAATTTCAAAATCTGGCTTAAAAATATGTTTTTCTTTTTTAGGTGTTCTTCATATGTTGAATGTTTATTATTATAGAGGGAAGAATCATTATGATGTTTACATTGTTTTAAAGAATGATCTCCTTGTTTGTCCAATATATGTTTTAGGACAAGAACCAGAACTTATCGTTTTCATCCTTGTAATTTAATTTCATTTTAATCAAAGAGTAATTAGTTTTATAAGCAATTTCTTTGTCTTTCCTCTTCTAATAATTCATGATATTCTCGCTTGGCTTACCGATGTTTGTTAATATCTTATAATGTTGTTGAAATATTTGAGGAACAAAGACATGAAAATTGCTTATATAACAAATAACTCTTTGGGTAAGATAATTAAAAATAACAAGCATAAAACCGATGAAACTAAAAACAGAAGAACATATATTTAATCCAGAGTTTGAAGTTTTACATATGGAACAAAAAGGTTTCAGGTTGAATTTGTTGAAATCATTGGAAATCAATAAGCTTGAAATTTCTAAAAACCTTTGAAATGGTCAATTAGATCTGAAAAACTCTTCAAGAATTTCATAAAATTAGGTTGTCAGCTTGATAAATGAATTATCAATTGTATACATAAGATCATTTAATAAATTAATAGAATGAACTCAAGCAATGATAAATTAATTAAATAAAGACGGAAAATTATTAAGTTTAAATTAGCCTTATAAATGTTCAAAGTGGTTACCATTTATATTTATACATAAGTAGACATGTCTAATAAATTATGTTTTCGTATTTTACAGCATCTCAGGTGTAACTGACCTGAATGCATTGGTAATACGAGTTTTCATATTGTCTCTGTCAGTGGGGGGCTACTGTTATACAATATCTTTGACAAAGCCCCAAAGGAAAAAAATGGTGAAAGCCTTTACCTATGACTTCCCTCAATAAACCACCCCGCTTCGAGATGGAAACAACCTCGTCGCTTCTATCGTTCTTATATTGACACTTAATATTTTGGACACCCTGTATGTATGATTAATGAAAACCCTTACATTGCGTCGCCGGTAGTCCTTCAATATGCATACCAAAATTCATTGTCCTAGGTCAAGCCGTTATTGAGCTACAACGCCAACAGACTACAGACAGACTGCAGACAGACAGACAGACCGACGGACTTGAGATACCATTATACAATATATATATATATATATATATATATATATATATATATATATATATATATATATATAATTATACAAATTCCATCGGAAAAAAGAAATTTGTGTAAAGTTCAATCTATTTAGAAACACCCGGTATAATTGAAACTATTTCCATACTGTAGAATGTTTAGAATAAGATGCCTTTTATTTTAGCTGACCCGACAGACGTTGTCCTGTCTTAACAAAAGCAAAAACAATATCTTGGTTCTCTAAATATCCAACCATGACAACAATAGCAACTTCATCAATTGTTGCCGTATTATAGCGTCTTGCGTGTTGTCCTGCAGGCAACTTATCGGCTTTGCTGACAATTTTGTGGTAATCAGATGGCATACGGTTTAATGCAGTTTTGAATAATACAACCAATTCGTTGTCTGATGGAAAAACATTTGAAGTTGCTCCACTCGTGGTCTGTTCACCGATTTATTGTGTGCATAACGCTGATCGACTTGTTTTGCTGAATCGCCCATGAAATAAATTTGCAAAAATGTACCACCATGTGACTATCAAGACCGGCTGCTTTTGGTTATTCACCTAGCTACAAACCTACTGTACGCTACTTTAATTGATATATGATTTCAATTGAAAATTACCAACGTATTCAGGTACGTGGTGGTAAAAGTTTATTGTTTTACAATATACCTAGTTACCATGAAAGTTAGCATAAAATTGTCTTGAATAAATTTTGTTGCGCCAAATGACTTCATTTGAAAAAAAATACTGTATTCCTCTATATGAGTTAATAATGTATAGAATCTCTCCCATTTCCGTAAACCAATGAATGCAGAGGCTCTGGTGGCAGTACCAATGGCGTCAATTTGACTTTACCGCTCCCGCAACACAATCCAGGGGCTTCATTCTTTCAATATTAGGTGTGATTGATTTTAACTTACCGAGATGAATAAACACTTCTCAAAAACTCACTGTACAATTGCTGACAGTTATTTCAAACAACTGACAGTTATGTTAAACAACTATATGTACTGTATGTAAAATTAATATTGTCGTTAACTTTTCTTAAATATTCTTAAATTTTCTAGTGTTTCGCTCAACTTTCTTAAGTTTTTCTCTCCGTAAGAATCATCCTCGTACTTCAAGGAATATTATAAAAAAAAGAATTAGCAAAATCGGTTCAGCTGCTCTCGAAATTTACGCTTAGCAACACATTTAGCGATTCATTTTTATATTGTAGATATGGATTTTCATCACGTAAAGGCCGAAACTATTAAAAACCTGTAAAAGTATTCAAGAAAATGCACTTACCTACCTAGCGTCGAGAAACCTGATTCAAATGTTATTGAAACTAGCTTTTCCATCTTTTCCACCTAATTCTTTTTATCGATGATCTTCCGGGACATCCATAAAGAAGTAATTGATCATCTTATTCTATTTCAAGATGAAAAATTAAACACCGCTCCCGATAGAATTGGTCTCAAGCCATAAGGTGGTGCTAGCCTAGCTAGTAGCTACCTACATGACAAATGAGGCTTGATATAAAACTATCAATCATCTCTTTGTGTATATTACTTCTTGTTTCGTCTCTCAGGAAGCTGTGAGGAGGAGGGAGATGTGGGCTTTTTGTGCCCGGTCTGGGAAAACGGCGGCTGGTTAAGTTAAGCCTTCTGAAATGGGAAAAAATTAATCGCCACAGGCTATTGTCGCCGAGAAGAAAAAAATAAACTTGGCGTTTATATTAAGAAATGATTTTTGGGTGGAGGCAGACATTTCTCATTTGTGATGGAACGCGCGATGGTTGTCGTGGATGGAGGTGTCATAATAATAATAATAATAATAATTCTGATGGTAGATTACAACGTGTTGTGAAACGGTAAGCAGCGCAATAATAATGTTTCAGATGTCAAAAGTCCGGAGAGCCACCGCCGCTGTTTTTGTGAGATGTCATTCAGAAGAGTAGATGAAAATTATCATTATAGTCAGTCTGGATAAGCTATAAGAAATAATATCTAAGATGGTGTATATTGGCTTAACTTTCTGATAATATAATTTGTTTAACTTTTTTTTCAATTCAGCAAGCCGAATTTTGAAAGATATGGAAAATGATTTCACTATTTTGGAATCAATCGATATAAAATTAAACACTATATTTATAGAAGAAGTCACTAAAGTGGAGGTTTTCAGTGTCATGAATGAACTTAAAAGTTCCATTTCTCGTGACACAGATCAAATCACTTCTAATATTCTTAAAACCATGATCATTTAGTCAGGTCTTGCATCTGGAGCTTCGTTTATAGGCCTGTTAAAGTGTTGACTCGCCAGGGTCGCTGCTATCGAGGGATCAGTGCTACGATTCATATCATATCATATTCATATTATGTTTGCGCTGTGACGGAACCTAAAACCAAACCTATTTAATCTCGACATCGTACATCGTATCTTCAACATTATTTATGTTTATGATACTAGTTAT
This sequence comes from Crioceris asparagi, assembly GCA_958507055.1. NCBI lineage: Eukaryota > Metazoa > Arthropoda > Insecta > Coleoptera > Chrysomelidae > Crioceris > Crioceris asparagi. The sequence goes on from OY293826.1 coordinate 125,904,009, forward strand.
AGATATTGTAGTAAGGTTTACACTCAATGCAACGATGCAAGAGTTATTTCTTTCAGAATAAAATATAAGTTACATAATTTGAGTCTGAACAAGCAGAAATTCGTGATGTCTTTTGTTGTTGATCAAAAGCGAACGAAACTGTATTTTACAGAGATAATGAAAATGTAGTGGTATGTGGTCAAAATAATCTTTCAGTTGTTGTCTTATTGATCTCATCAAAGATTTTACTCTCTCCAGTGAATTCATTATTGGGGTTCCACATAAATGTTAATCCTTCGGGTGTTTTAAATAGTTTCCATCGCGTAAGTTCAAACTTATTTTGTGATTTCTTTACTTCCAGACAGTCATTTACTAATTAAAGTGGCCCATAAGCCACTACTTCATAAAAATACATTATTTTTATAGTAGATTAAAATTAAAGTGTCTAATAGGAATAGCATCATGGATCAAAAAAATGGCTTATAACTTATAATTTTCTATTTTATTCATCAAACTAACAACCAACACATTACAATATCTCAATATTTCTAAGCGGGTGCTGTGCAGTATGACAGATAAAAAAGCTGTTCGAGCAGTAGTTTGGAACGGTTTGATAACTGTTTAAAATGCGCATGTGCGGTTTGAAACAGTTTCCAAGTGGTTTGGGATTTTGTTGCTCGGACACCAAACTGCAGTTTGCAAACTACCCCTTCCACTTTCTTACAATTTCGTCGTCATAGAACAAATGACTATGCCGATAGATATGTTTTATGACCAAAGATAAGAGAGAACATCAATGAAAGACTGATGAACAAAACACCAAACCAGTTAGTTTAGAACTGTGGTGTGTTCTCTGAAAGGGATTTCTCCAACAACAGAGAACACTATACTCTAAGAAGAAGAAGACGCTTCAACTGTGCCTATCTCAAACTGAGTTTGGAAATCATCAAACTACTGCTCGAACATCTTACTAGTAGTTGGGAATAAATTATTTCATCGTAAATTGAAGTGCGCATGCGTCTGACGGTTTGGGACTGGTTTGAACCGCTGCTCGAACACCCTTAAAGATTGAGGTACGTACGAGAGAGTGGGAAGTTAAGCCACACCCACCTCGTCGACTCTAGAAAGCATATTTCCTAACACAGTGGGATATACTCAGTCGCTTATCCTCCTTATAACATCCTTGTCTCGAACGAATTTATGTACTCAATGTCACGAACTATGAAACGTAATTTAAAAAGCTATTATTTTATTCTCTATGATGCAGGGTATTGATTTGACTGTCAAAAAGAGACAAATACGACAATGGTTGATGATCAAACTTTTCCCTATCACTCATGCGACTTTTTTGTGAACCTAGGTATATACAATGCATTTCAACAGAGAATGAAACTTGATATAAAATATTTGTTTGATTCCACTCAAATGAATTCTCGCGTGATGAATCATCCTTCTACAACGGTAAGACGCAAGATTTTTTTAAATTCTTTTCTCTTGAAAGGTAAATTTGGAAACTGCCTTCAATCTTATCCCTTATAATAAACAGCAACTTAGAGAAATAAATAATGTTTCATAAAGTTATAACATATGGTATTCCTCAAGGCTATGTTTCGGAACTCTTGTTATTTTTTATATTTATTAATGATTTCATAAGTAGTGACAATGACGGAAGTCTTTTCTTATTTGCTGATGATACATCTTATCTTACATTTGATAAAAATTTGCCTAATTAAGTAAAAAAGTTAAAACCAAATTCGAGTAATTCAACCCTGTAACTGTGCCTAAATGTTATTCATGAAAGCTTTGTAAAAATAGCCTCAGTATGTTTTGCATTATATAGACTTAGAAGTGTTGTGCAAATAGATGTTCATTGTGTTATGCTGAACGTTATTCCAGAATAAGATATGGTATTATTTTTTGGGAATCTTCGGATCAGTTTGCAGTCTGATAAAAGGTTATTCATAAGATAGATACATTTTTGTAAAAAATTGAAGCGCCACTTGTCATTCATACAAGGGAAGATATTTTATTTATTCAATGAAATAGAAATTAATTTTATTCATAATAAAAACATAAATAATTTCATTTCTATACCTTCGAAAAATATTGGACCACCCAAGTATTCATCACTGAGAATATCTAAAAGCGAACGACATTGCTAAACTCTTTCTGCCTCATCCTCGATTAATAACTCCAAGAGAGATGTAAATCTGTAAGAACGAAAAAGCAAATCTTCTTCAAATAGTTACTAGTTGGTAGATACCTACAACTTAAATAACCAACTTTCTGACATAACTGCCTAATTGGTGTTCGCGGAGCCTCTTCAGTAGTTCGTTGCATAACATCATTAATTAACGGTGGTAAACTTTTTTTGACCTACGAAAGAACCCTCGTTCCTCCCAACGTTTCCAGTTTCCCTAAAACTACAAACCAAATATTTCACTAAATCGTAAAGTTGGTAGTTTGGATTAATAATCAAGAAGCTATTAATGACTTGGATATTCGATAATAGCGGTCAAAAGTTGGTAGGTACAAACTGAGCTGATTTATTTCAGCAATTTTTTTCAATTTATTTTCATGAAATAATGATACGATTTTAATTGCAACATAAATGATTTTTCAATTCAGAGTTAGTGTGTTGTGAAAGTATATGTAATTATATATGGATATTAGTAATTCAATGTAAAAAACATAAACATAAAATAGGACCGATAATATTAGTTGAAGGCTTGAAAAATCTAGAATATTATTAATTCTACTGTTGCTGGTAATTTTCAAGTTTTGGATATCTATGCTAATAGAAGAATTTTGGCGCGAACTTCAAAAGTACCAGTATACCAGTAGAATTACCTATTATTATTTTGAATTTTTCAGTACTTCAGGTAATAAAGTCAGTTCTATATTTGGTTGAAAATATTTATTTCATATGTTTGAGTGTATTCAAGTGGCCCAAGTACTGCAATAACGATGTTTCGGAATATGAATATAGTAACATTAGGTAAGGGTCGCTTCTATGAGATATGTTTGTATTACCAATCATTTTTTCGACACCGAACACGACATATTGCAAATTCTATTCGAAATTTGCCGAGTAATTCTTGAAAAATTTAATGGACCTCGAGGGTGGCACCATAACATTTTGTCAGGAAAAACATCTTCATAGATATCTTAAGAAATAAAAATTGTAAGCCTAAAACCATTCCCTTGTAATCAAAGCAGTGTTTGCTCTTAATGTATTTTTTTACAAACATCGATAAAGATGCTAATTAAAGAACTTGTAGAACTACACCTTCTGAAAAAAATCTGAGTACCACGCTTATCAGTATCTTATAGAATAAATTATATAGTTCGTTAAATTGTAAATTTATCCCAGCGGATGGCTTCTGTTAATTGGCTGGCGTCATTCCTAATTAACTGTTTGTTTATGCTCTATGCAATAAAATTGTTTACTTTATGATAGCTCTGGCAAGAAAGTCCCCTAGGTGACGGTAAAATCACGTTCATCTGAGTCATCTGTGATTAACCTATTTTATGCATAAAATTAATATAAAATTGATATTTGGGAAATTTGGCAAGGAAAAAATAACTATCCGAAGCCATATTCAGAACGTCTGTAACTATTATCAAATATAAGAAATAACTAACTAGAAATCAGAAGAATTATGTTCCAGCATGTGTAGTATGGAAAAGCAAACAAAATAGTCAAATCAGTAGTAATCGATTATGGGTCAAATTAAGATGATAAAACCAAACTAACGGAAGAATATACTTTATTAGACATATCAACAGTAGAGTTGAACAACAGGCGGTCGAATACAAACAGTTATTGGAGAATATGGAGAAATAACTAGAAATAACAATGGAAAGATTGATAAATGTCTCATAAACTATAAAAAAGCAATTTCCCCTCTCTCAAAAATATAGATAAATAAACTAAAATAAGAGATAAAAAGTAACAGATAAAGAGAAGAGAAATAAATGTTCAATTTATAAAAATAATATAAAAGTAGAAGCAGCACAGCACAAAAATTATTTTGAGTGCACAGTAAAACCAATAATAGAAAGCAAACGGGATGGTGGACGGAAGAGATAGAAGATCAAGTAAAGATAAAAACAAAAGAAAACTATAACATAGGTAGGTATACCAAAAGGCAACAGAAGTGTCATAAACTGAACAGTGGAAGACATTTTGAGAGAAGAAGATGAAGATGAACAAGACTCTAAAAGAAACAAAAAACTGTTTTACTGAACACTTAAGTCATTAAGAACAGAAAACCAACAAAAGTTGCAGAGTGTCAAAAATAAGAGTGGTGAAATAATAACAGAGGAAAAAGATATTATGGAAAGATGGAGTGAATATTTTAAGGATGTACTCTCAGTGGAATACGAAAAGTGGAAGAACAAATAAAACAAACTGAAATACAAAATATCAAGAAGACGAACATATTCCAATATAATTTATTTTCTTCAAAATATTTGTTAATATTTTCGCAACGTGCAACCAATTACTTAGGTAGGTACACTAACCAATAACCTTTATTAATTGATTGTTTCACTTACATTTGCCACAATTGGCGATTGACGTCACATATTAAAATAAATTTCAATTTGTACTAAGAATCGGAAATAAACAATAAGTTTATATTTATCTAAAAATGAAATTTGGAGCAATACCAATTAAAATTAAATAATATACCTGATTCAGAATATTTAATGCCAATACCTACAGTGTGAAGAAGGATTTTTTTAAAAAAGATTTGAAATTTATACCTATACTTATTTTTGGCTACTTAAAAAAAGCATTGCCCAAACAAAATTGCATTGTGGTCCTACTAAAAGTATTTCCTGTCAATTTGTTTTTTTTTTTGGATGGAAGTTTATTATATAATTTTGAGTAATAGTACTTAACAGATCTGTAAATACAACGGCATGTTACTGCCAATATTTTCATGTATTTATAGGATTGTTTGAAGTCTTTTTTATAATTTAGACCAGCCAAGACCTGACAATTTTTAGACGTCGCTGAAACATTAACAATGACCCAAAAGGATGAAAAAGATCTAAAAGATCAATCAAGATGATTATATAACATCAGCCGTTTCTGGTAAATAACTAGATTACGCTAGGACGTCTAACTGTGCCGACAACAACTACTGCGAGGGCAAACACCCCTATCGCCATTGATTAACGTCTGTTAGGGCAATACCTACAATTTCACATTGTCACAATATTGCATAATACCACTATAAATGTTCAATCAGATTGATTACCAAACAAAGCATCGCCACCCAGGCAAATATCATCATTTCAAGGTTGTTGCCTATCTTCAGAGCATCGAGCCGTGTCTGATAATCAATCCTTATTTTCAACTCATATTAGTATCAATCTTCAGCGTGCCGCTGACGGTGGAGACGTATATGAGCAATGCATTGAACACGTATTGTGGGTGGATATAAGATGGTTTTGATGGGACAATAAAAATTCACAGAAATATATATATTCTTATTATACTTTTAAAAACATTTTCATCTTTCCAAGTAGACCAATAACAACTCGCAGAACTCAAATAACAAAATCCAATTTTCGCAAAAGTGACAAATTATTCCGGCTTATGATAGACTTTTCCACCTAACCACAACGCTCCTTTCCATCTGAATACCCATTCGTCTTGCGAAACATAAACATTGAATATTAAATCTGCACGTTTTATTCCGAGAGAGAGATTTATTTCTGTTTTGAATATCCTCTGCTCCTTAATCCCCTTAAAACTGCTGGCTCTGCCGGATCGGGTGCTCTGTCCCGGAGAATATGGGGTGGCGCATCCAGTGAAAGAGTCTAACTAAAATGTTTTTGTAGTGCGAGATGAAAAATAGCCTGTAGAAAGTTTAGTTTGGATGATATATTCCGACATGGAAGCGCTGTGCTCTTTCGTTTCCTAATAAAAAAGGTATGGAAGAAACATGCAGCACATGCTGTCTACTAAGAGACAAAACTGAATTTTATTAGGCATCTGTTATGGGATAAAGTCAATATTATTGCTGTCATGGATATGATCTCATGTATACAGGGTGGCCAATCTAAAACAAAATAGAGCCATTTTCAGGAAGTGTGTCATTATTTTAGGAGAAAGCAGGGACCCGTCGGTTTTTGATTCAAAGGGGATACTTTTTTTCGGTATTTTTGACTATACCACTTTTACCCTCTAGTGAGGATAAGAATCAACCCAAAGTATTTAAATAGCATTGGGGGTCGAGTAAGATGTCTTTTAACAGCTCTTGTCATGGAATTGTTTTTTGTTTCATAGGCGACTGTGGCATGAATGAAATTTTTTAATGAAAGGTCAACAGAACCATATTCTCTTATATTTCATAAATATTTTTTACAAAAAAATTAACATTTATGCAATTGTAGTTCAACAGAAGACTGTTGGCACCAACTTCACAAGTACCAGCACCAATAAATAAAGTCGGTGCAATTTTTTGTAAGAAATATTTATTTCACACTTTTGAGTGTAACATTAGTCACGAAAATCGTTGAACATTCAATAATACCAATGAAGATAGTACTTATTATATTACCCACGTATATTCTTTGCTTCAACTTGTTATTATTCAGAGATCTCAAAACATCGCGGCAAAAATACACATATTTCAGATTTCACCACTGCTCCAACTCAAAAACCGCACCTCTATGGAAAAAATGATCAATTTAGATGTTGCTACAAATAGTCCGGTCTTTAATTTGGCCATCTGAGATTTTCAATTTTCGAAAGAAATGGGCCCCTCCACATAGCAGAAATACACAAATTTTAGAGTTCAACATTGCTATCACTCGAAAACCGTAACTCTTTTGAAAACAATTTCAATTCAAACCTTTCCGGATATTGTCTTATCTTTAATTCTTATGTCTCAGATTTTTGATTGTAGAGAAAAAATGCCCCCTCCACCCACTTCGGTGGCGGTTTTTTGAGAGGAGATTTCGGATTTGAATTTTTATGGATATGGGAATATTCCTTAAATCTTCTATTTCAAATGAATCAAAAATCATCAGAATGGGAGTACGCTTTCTATTATATACAGCGCGCGCACAAACCAAGAAAAAAACAGACAGTCGAATTGTACCTCCACCATTTGGGTTCTTCGGTCAAAAGTTCCGATAGAATTAATACTATTTTGTATTTTTTACTGCACCAACTGTTAAAGGCGGTCCAGTTTTTGGTAAAAAATATTTTTTGTATTTCTTGTATTGGAATATTTCGAGTTTAAGTTATGAAATTTAACGATTTTTAACCTTGTTCTAAAATAGCTGTAAATCGGCTGCATAGATATTTTTTTTAAGAAAGAATGTACTTCTTAAGTGTTTGGCTGTTCTCAGAAGAGTAACAAACAGCTTGTTATTTTATGTAGGTATATTTTTTAAATCATGTTCACTTCAGCTCGATAAAGTATCTATCCGCAACTGACCCGGTATAGTACATAATGGACAAGTAGGTACATGAATATATGTGATATGAATATCACTTATCATTTTTTGTTTGAAGGTATAACAGAAGTGACTCCTAATTGTGGATCATTTATTGTATTAAAATCAAGGTTAAAAACATGTTCCATGAAATTGTATTAAATCTCGACAAAATGCAAAATCAGGCTAGATATTGGGAATAAAAATGCGCCTCTGAACATCCTCAAAATCATTGCAATACCTACTCACAAAACTTCCTTTATTTGAATTTTCGATTGCAACTTTCTGTCTGCGATAGCTCCAGGAATCTAAGTGGAAGAGTAAATCGAATTGTTCGCTCTTAGAGCATATCAATTTTTGCTGGTACGGTATCCAATTGCAAGAACTAATGAATAGCTGGAAGTGATGAAAGTTACAATAAAATCCCTTTTGAGCATTTTAGAAAAAAGGATCTTTCAAAGGGAATTTAAAATAGTTTATTGCCGTATTGTCAGAAAATCCCAATTTTATTACCTCTTGTATAAATAATAAATTATTACGTAATATTCGCCTGTTTTTCGAAAACAATGGTGTCTATGTAGAAAACATTAATTTTGTATTTAGTGTCGTTGTTTTTGTTATAAATTGTAATACTTAAAAAATCGATATGTTTGAGTTAGTATTGTTCATATTTTTTATTGTAAAAAGCCTTTTTAAAACAAATACTTCAAAATTGGCTGAACCAAATGCAAACAAATTATATATATTTGAAAACGGATATATATTTGAAAACGGAACAAAGAGAACTTTCATTCTAACTGACAATATACAAGGTGTTCCATTTAAAAAATATGACTCAATCATTCCTTTCAATAATGTATTTACTCAAAATAAGAGATGTGAATAGGATTCAAAAGATAATGGATAACCCTGTATTTTCGAGGATTTAGGATTCTCCCATTGTTGACCGAGTGTCCGTCGGTCTACCGTTAGTTTGATACATTCTGGAGTCACCCAACCCGAATGCGGCATACTGGATGATACGATACAATATTATGCTACCGGGTTGTCTAATCAGGTGTTTTAAATAGGATTAAAATACGGACCAAACCTTTAACGTACCTATGCCATTCCGGGTATTTTACCGATCAGATCCGTCGAACACACGACATACGTACAAGATCACAATACTCACTTATTGCTAGATATATGTCCAAACTACTTTTATGTAAAATGAACTTATGTCAATTGAATAAAAAATGTTCTGAACACTTCATATATTTAAACAAAGACGGTAGGGTAGCATATAAGAACGGGCCTAGGGCGCTACTAAAATTATGTTCACTGTTGTCCAAACAAACTTTATCGAACAGATGTCAATAATGAATATCTGTATTTGAAATTAGCCTCCACTCCTTCAAAGTAAAGGATATTTCTAAGGAGAAGAAGATTATTTAGCTCCAGTGCTATAAAAGTTAAAAGTGTAGGTAATTCCTACGGTGAATTCAGTATATTGGAACAGACTATAAATATTTTTTACAAAAAGGAATTCTTTTGTCATGTACAGTAATATGCATATTTTTCACATTTACAGATCCCATTCCAGATTTTTTGGTGAATACACAAAATTCACTAACAAGAACTAACATTTGATGTTGGTTCTTGCCTATGACATATAGCATTTTATCGTCCGCAAACAAAACAATTTCACATTCTTTGGGCACTTTCACCAAATCATTGATATAATACAGGAACAATAGTGGACCTAAAACTGTTCCCTGTGGTACACCATGTGATTTACACTTACAAATTCAGACAAATAATTTTTACAAAGTTTAGGCTGGGGTAAGCCAGATCAAAACATTTTTCTTTACTCCTAAATGCTAATATCTCAATATCTACTATCTCTTACTTACTTTTAAAATCGTAGGTATATTTGCTGATCTAGTTCTATAATTAAGTTTTCTGAAAATAAATATCATGGTATAACCTGAAAACATGTCTCTCTTTATTATTCTTATTTTGCATAAGATAATCTGTTCTTCTTGGAATGCATTGAATCATCACAATTTCACAGACATTGTGTTTGCCAATTTCAGATGGGAGAACTCGATTACCACCAGAACCGTCGATCAAAATGAAAATTTCCTTATCCCTGCATCACAGGATGACTAATGAGGTTTCAAAAAAAAAACCTTTCTCGGAAAGCCACCAAATAAGACAAAGGAAGATCGTTTCACGATTGCAGGATGATATTCATCGTAAGACTGATTGATTACCTCTGGATTTTCGTAAATCCAGGACATCAGATTCCTTGTTTGTTCTGACCATCTATTTATAGTGCAGGAGCTGATATTTTGTTGTGAATGAATGAAGACCTGAGACAGGTCGATTTCTATTCTCAATTTGACAATTTATAGTATCAAAATAGTGTACATCCTTCTTGCAACCCCTCTGAATTATGAGCACCTCCTCGAAAAATTTAACCGAGAAGGGGGGTCGTATGGCACCTTGTTCGAAAGGGATTTTCATTATCTGCTCAAGTTTTGCAAGCATAGAATGAAGGAAATAATGTCCCATAAAGTTTATGAAATATCTTTCAATTTATTTTCAGTAGAAAAGTCATCAAAAACCATAGAGAACCATTAGTTGTGCGTTCAAAAAAAATATGGACCAATATATTTATTGTTCATGATACCAGCCCAAACGTGCACTTTTTTGATATATTGCGTGAGTTAAGTTTCAATGACCGAGAAATACCTTTTTAAAAAGATTTATTTCACATTCAAGTATACAATTACAAGACAAGATTATATCTAATCTGAGAACAAGTATTACATGGCTTTTATAGTTTAACAAATGAAAGATCAGCATTTAGTTGTAATATGATCATCAGAGACGTTGTGGAGCTGTGTCTGGCTACATGACTCCTCCCCTCTAGGTTTGAAGCACGTCCTCGTGGTTCGACTTAAGGATTGATCTAGGTAATTTTCTTTCTTCTAATGGAATTTCGATGATAGCAGATGGACTTGGTCTCCTTGATGGTAGAATATTTATTTTTCTACTTATCAGGTAAATGATGGTAAAAATGATGATAAGTACGATGCAGGCAAGAGTGATTCCAAAATGTCCTTGGTGGAACTCGATTGGAAGTAATTTGGGCTCTTCATATAGGGGTATCATTTTAGTTGGATCGTCTAGGTGGAGTGGTTTGACATTTAACCTATGTTTAATTTTTGATGGTTCTTGGTGACTAGGCCATTCTTGTGAAAATGTTTTATTTGAACCTATCCATGTATACTTTTGAAACGAATACGTGCAGTCTGTGTTCCCTAGAATAGCATTACATTTTGAAATTTTAACAGACTTAAAGGATTTTGAGCAATCTTCATTGATGTCTTCTGGTTGTTTTGTACATATGATTGTGTTTCCATTCGATAGTTGAGTAAATAAAGTAAAATTATTATCAACAGTGGCAAAATTGCATTGTGATAAATCGTCTAGGCTGCAGAGGTCTTCATGTGGCACTTTTTGGCAGTACCAGAGAGAGAACGTTTTAATGCAGTCTTCGTTGGTCCATTTAGTTGATCCTTTTGAGTTGAGTGCAAATGTATGGGGTGGTATTAGGATATTGTTATGGGTACTAGGAATAGGAATTATTTTGGACAGATGGTATAATTCATTGGCCAATATAGGTATTTTCAAAGTACAAATTAGTGTTTTTGTAGTAAACATAAGATTAATTTTGGTGATCTCTAATAAAGTTGGTATGTCGGGAGCAACTTCAGTGTGGGAGTGAATCGATTTAAGATAATTGAAAATTTCTTGTAGTTCCCGTTGGTTAATCAATTCAACATTAAGTATACCTTGATTACTAAATGATATAGTTCTCAAGAGTCTCTGGATGTAATTTCTTAAGTTTCGAATCTGTTCTAGTTCTATATGAATAATTATTTCACTATTCAGTCTATCCTCTATATCAGATAGATCTTTATAAACATTTTCTGCATGTGCTTGAATTTTGAGTAGATCTTTTTGCCATCTTTCAGTTATTTGACCTGCTAGTGTATGTAGTTTGGAGATTTCAGTCATTAACTTCTCTTCGTTGGAATTTATTCTCATAAAATTATTTTTTATATCAATTAAATCATTTTGGTCTAGATTACCTGAAATATATCTAATAGCTGAACCTAAGCCATCGAACAGACTTCTTTTCTGATTTTTGTCAGGGCGGGAGTATATTCTTAATTTGTTGATATCTTCGGATAGAAGGTCAATGTCTCTTTTGTAAGTAGTTAGTAAATTAGGTTTGTCATTTTTAACTTGATTCATTATAGGTATTTGATTTAAAGATAATTTAGCATAAGTTGTTTCAATACTTTCTATACTTATTGTAAAATAAACTTTGTGGTAATTAACTTTATATTTAGCTAAGCCTAAGTCGTCTAAAATGTATCCAGGGGGGTCAATTGGTGTCAGCTGAAGTGCCTGGTTGGTGGTTGTCAGTGTCATTGTCAATCTGAAAACATTTGGTGTTTTTGATCATGTGCTTACTAATTTTCTTTCCTTTTTGTGAGATAAGAGTTTGTTCATTTGATTTGTTTGGGTCTAGAAGCACTTTCTTGTATTTAGGTTTAATCTTATTTCTAGGTTCTGTATTCAGATATACAATATCGGTCTTAGGAATTTTTCCGGTACGTTCTGTATTTACTTTTTCTAAGTGATTTGTTCGTTTCTTGAGTTGTTTTTGATGTAGATCGTTATAGAAAGGGATGATCTCTTGTTTTCTGTGTTCATTGTAGTCCTGAAATATTTGCTTATCTAGGTTGATCTCATGTAGATTGAGGTTTTCATATGGGCCATAAAGTAATGAAAATGGTGTGAAATTCGTTACTGAATGAACAGATTGATTGTATATTAGGATCGCGGTGGTAAGTATATCCGTTGTACTTTCTTTTGATTTTTGCCTAAGGATACGCAATTTTTCTATTAAAGTAGAATGTGCTCTTTCTATTGGGGAATTCCCCGTATGAGCTTGAGGTGTGGTGTAGTGAACTCGAATTTGGAACATGGACATGAATTCCTTAAAAGTTTCACTAGAAAATTCTTTAGCATTGTCACATGTTATTTGTGATGGATAATTGTGATGAGAAAAGTAATGTCTTAATTTGCTAAGAATAGTTATAGAATTTGTGTCAGGAAGTTCATATGCTTGAAGATATCTGGTAAATAAATCGATTATTGTTAAGAATCGCTTATTTTCAACAAAAAATGTATCTATGTGAATTATTTCGAAAGGTCTTTTGGCTATAAGTGGACCGGAAAATGGAAATTTTCGAGGATTTCGATCGTATTTCGAAGTAAGGCATAAATCGCATTTATTAATATGATTTGTAACAAGATCCTGAATTTTTGGGAAATAGTATTGGGACTGAAGATGTTTTATTGTTTCAATTATTCCATTGTGGGTATGTGAGTGATAATCTGAGATTATCTGTATCTGTTCTTCTTTGTTAAGTATGTCCTCTAAAAACGTATTGACTTTAATGATTTTAACGTTGGGCTCAAATATTTCTGAACATTTTCTGTACGCTGATTGAATAAGGTTATCATCTGGGCAGTAGATGTAGTATGTTTTCGTAGGGTCTATTATTTCATGAAACATATTGCCTAGTACAGTTTCGTCAAGTCCTTTTCTAAATGTCAAAGTATATCTATTTTTACCAAAAGGTTTTGTGAATTCAATATCATTCTTTTCACCATATTTCAGTAGAATCTGATAATGGGTAGAATTTAAAGATTTCTCAGATATTGGAAAATTAAAAACTGGATTTTCTTGTGCTGTATGTCTGGTTTCACCTGAATCATTGTTGCTTATTTTCTCATCATCATCATTTTGTATACTGGATTGATTTGAGAAAGGGTTGGCGTTTAAAATATTATCCGCTTCACTATTTGTTATGGATAAATTGGATTCTGAGCCGAATGTTGGTAGTATTGATAAAAGGTCGGTATCTCTATCCTGATCATTTTTTATTAAGTCTAAGTTTTTCTTTGCGGTATTTGTGGGTGGCTTGACTACAATATCGCTGATGATGTTTATTTTTGGGTCTTTTCGAGCAGATTTTATAAGTGCTAAGTTTTTTCTATTGCGTTTGTTTGGTATGGTCTTATCTATAGCATTTATTTCAATTCTTGAAAGAGCATCGGCAACAAAGTTCTCTTTTCCTTTTTTATACTTGATTTCGAAATTAAATTCCTCAAGTTTAAGTTTCCATCTAATAAGTCGTTGATTCGGTTCTTTTAGTGAGTGTAACCAAACCAAAGGTTTGTGATCGGTTTCTATAACAAATTTCCTGCCAAATAAATATGGGCGGAAATGTTTACAGCTATCGATGATTGCGAGCAGTTCTTTCTCAATAGTACCATAATTTCTTTCAGCGGAGTTTAGAGTTCTCGAGTAAAATGCAATAGGGTGTGAATTTTGGGAAATAACACTACCTATAGCCACGTTGCTAGCATCTGTTGTTAAAGTGAAAGTTTTTGAAAAATCCGGGTATGCAAGAACAGGGGCGTTACAAATAATTTGTTTGCATTTTTCAAATGCATTAATATATTCCTGATCGCTCGTATTGATTTTAGTATTTTTCTTAAGGTATTTATTGATTGGGTGGGAAATTTTGGCAAAGTCTTTGATAAATTTGCGGTAATATGAAATCATACCGAGGAATGATCTTATTTGCTTTTCTGTTTTTGGAAGGGGGAATGACTGAATTGCTTCAATTTTATCTGGATTGGGTTTAATTCCATTTGGGGTGATGATATGTCCTAGAAATGCTACTTCTTTTCTAAGGAATTCGGATTTGTCTAATTGAATTTTCAAATTGTGGTTCTGAAGTTGTTGAAAAATTTGTTTAACATGAAGAATATGTTCTTGGAGTGACCTAGAGAATATAACAATATCATCCATATAAACGAAGCAGAACTTATATAGAAAGGGTCGTAAAATTGTATCCATAACCCGCTGGAATGTTGCTGGAGCATTCTTAAGACCAAATGGCATACGAGTATATTCATAATGGCCATTATCAACAGTAAAGGCTGTTTTCTCAGCAGAGTCTGGATGAATTTCTATTTGGTGGAATCCCTGGGCAAGATCTAGTGTCGAAAAGTAAACACATCTGCCAAGATTGTCGAGAATTTCATCAATTCTAGGAAGAGGGTATTTATCTTCGATGGTTTTTTCGTTCAATTTCCGGTAGTCGATGACCATACGGAATTTTCTTTTGCCGCTAGAGTCTAATTTTTTTGGAACAATCCAGACAGGAGAACTATAAGGCGAAATACTGGGTTTTATAATCTTATTGTCTAGAAGTTTCTGAATCTGATTCTGGATTTCTTCCTTAAGGTGGTACGGATACCTATATGATTTTTGATAAATAGGTTCTTCATCAATAGTTCTTATGTTGTGTTTTACCATGTGAGTAAATGATAAGTCGGAGTTCTCATTATAAAAGACGTTCTTAAATGATTTACAAAGTGATATTATCTGGCTTTTTTCTTCGGGATTGAGATGTTCGGTACGGATAAGTTTACTTATATCGATGTTATTGGTTTCACAGTTTGGATTAGATT
Organism: Crioceris asparagi; assembly: GCA_958507055.1. NCBI lineage: Eukaryota > Metazoa > Arthropoda > Insecta > Coleoptera > Chrysomelidae > Crioceris > Crioceris asparagi. The sequence continues at coordinate 125,919,063 of OY293826.1, forward strand.
GTTGGAATTTTGAGAGGGGTTGTACTAGAATTGGTTCGTGATAGTTTATAGCGATATGAGATAATGGTAGATCTTGTTCAATTGGAATATGAACGTATCCATCTAAAGCTGAAGTTATACATTCAGGGATAAAAATGTTATTCAAGGATATTTCCGGAAAAATTACTGGTCCGTTTTCTATAGTAACAGGAATTTTAAGAATGGGTTTATTAAGCTTTTGTTCATATGGTTTAAATAAACTAGGATTTAGTTCAAAATAAAATGGTATTCTAATATTTCCTATTTTTAAAATATGGTTACTATAATCGATTAGAGCCTTAAGAATATCAAAGTCTTGGCTACCAATAAGAGCGTCGAATCTTTCATGCCACGGTACTATAAACATATCGAAGATGTGTTCAATTCCAAACTCATTGAGTAGGGGATATTGACAACTTAGGGAACCATTATATGTAGTTTGAATAGATTTAACAGAAAATTTTGATTCGTAAATGTAATTTGAAAATAATTTAAAAGCTGGTTTCGGATTAATTATTGAATTAGTGGCTCCTGGATCGATCAAAATCTTAAGGTCCAATCCGGCAAGATAGATAAAAGGTAGTTTTGGCGATGAGTTTATATTATTAATATCTATTCCGAGGCTATTAATTAAAAATTTTCGGTATCATCGTTTTCTTCTATATTTAAATTTTGAAATTGATCATCTGTATAATCTAAGTATGTTTGTTCGTCATGTGTATAGTCATCTTCATAATTATCGTAATATTGGTTTTCATCAGCGTTGTGGTCTTGTTCAACATTAAATAGCTCTTCCACCATTACTCTGGGAGGGCCAGTTTGCTTAAAGTGATTCTGGGGTCTATTTTGGGGTCTGAATGTATGAGCGGTTGATATGCTCATTGGTGTGGGTTTGTAGTTATCATGTGGTTTCTGTTGTCTTTTAAAAACTTGAGAGTTAGAAGGGAATTGTTTGGGTGGGGTGGGCTTATTTTCCGTTGGAAATCTCTGAGGAAATTGGGGTCTGAATTGCTGGTTTTGCAGGAATTGATTTGGAATTTGATGTTGAACTTGTTGATATTGTAAAGGTTGAATTTGCATTTGTGGCTGAAACTGTTGAGGTTGATTCAACATATGAGGCCTGAATTGTTGATATTGGAAAGATGAATTTTGGGGCTTAAAATGATGAGATTGGGATAGTTGTTTAGATTGATAGTTTGGAAATTGAGATTTCGGGAGTGGACGTGATTTAGAAGTTTTTTGAGCTCTTAGGAAATTTGCGAACTCTATTTGGGATCTTTCATTATCAAGTTTCTTGCATTCGAACAGAGCATGTTCGAGGCTAGGAACAGAGATATGAAGGAGATGATCTCGATAGGGTTCTAAAAGACCTGCTTTGAATATTGCAAGGGCTTGTTCAGTATACATTTCTTCTTTTGATTTACGAACACTTGCATCATTAGTATTGATCGCTAAATGTTCTTTAAGAATTTGTAATTTGGAGATCACTTCTTCGTAAAATTCGGAAAAGGTTTGAGGATATATTTGAATCGAAATATTTAAGTCATGAGCAAGTAGCTCTTCAGATCTAGGATCGCCGAAACGTTCAGTAAGGGCTTTCTTTAGGCTTATCCAATTTTCAAAAGATTGATTGATTATGACATCCCTAGCTGGACCGGAAAGTTTAGCTTTAATTTGTTCTAGAACCAGAGTGTTGAACAATGCATTATCTTTCGTTTCCAAAAGTACAATGTATTTTTCGGATTGTCTAATAAAATATGCAAGGTCTTTCGAACCTCCCGAATATTTCGGCAGAAGGTTGTTGGCCATGCTAATTTCAAGTTGAGTGATTGGATTAGACATGTTTGATGTTTGATTGGTGGAAGAAATATTCAATTGTTTGAGTTGTTCTAATAAACTGTCCGTCTGTATAGGTGATCTAGATCGACTACGATTTTTGCTCATAAATAAATTGATTGAAAAAAAAATCGAGAGAAATTAATTACTTCACTATTTTTGTCTATATATAAATGATTTAAAAATCAAGCAAATCTTGCAGTGAATGTTTTGTAAAAAAAAATTATTCGAAAATGAATAAAATTAATCTTATCTTATAAAAATATGTTCTCTGAAGGAACTTTATTTTTGTACTAGATTCTACAGATGAGAATTAGCCAATAAATTAAATTAAAGGAAAAATGACTCACAGGATGATGCACAGAAGGATCATTTGCCAGCTTATTCCTTGTCTCTTGGTTCACTGGAGGAACTGGAGCCTGTCTTTTCGACCTGGATTCCTCTGAAGGGTTCTGATGTAGGCCGGAGATATAACCTTTGATGCACCTCGTAATTGCACTTGGTCACTAATGTCTTTTTTAATTTTTGTTCGTGATATCGTCCGAATTTCTTGATAGAAAACAGTAAAACTATTATCGCACTGAAGGGATAACTTTATTGATTTACCGACGATATCCTGTTCGCAGCGCCAGTTAAGTTTCAATGACCGAGAAATACCTTTTTAAAAAGATTTATTTCACATTCAAGTATACAATTACAAGACAAGATTATATCTAATCTGAGAACAAGTATTACATGGCTTTTATAGTTTAACAAATGAAAGATCAGCATTTAGTTGTAATATGATCATCAGAGACGTTGTGGAGCTGTGTCTGGCTACATGACTCGTGTGAGCCTCACATATCCAATGAATATTTTCTCTGCTGCAATATATACAGTTTTGTGTATTAACCGTTCCATTTAAATGAAACGTATCTTCATCAGAAAACATTTTTTTATGAACTGCAACTCTGATTCCATTCTGTCCATCATCAGTTCACAGAATTGTTGCCTTCTATAAGGATCATCTTCATTTAACTCATGAACCAACTGAACTTTATTATGATCTTTCTTTATGTAAAGCTCTAAATATCTTCATTGAAAAATATTCTTTGGTGCTGATTCTAAATAGTATTTTTTTGGTAAGATAAGAACATGTATATCCATCTTGTTCAGATTAAAGTTAAAATTTTTCAACATCTTATCAATAATATAATTTACTTGTATCCACAAATCGTGAGACTCCGAGTTATTATTGATATATGTGAAAGTTACAGCTTCCCTCCTGAATTTGCAAGCCACTCGAATCTTTTCGTGGATGACCTGGAATCAGAGAATCACAAAAAGGAAGGAAATGTATATTTTCTCAGATAGTTCAAGAGTTCAAGGGATTGTGGAATGGATCAATTTATTCCCCTTTCTGTGGCATATTTATTCCATTTTTCCATTACATCTTTTCTGGGTTGGACCCCGCAATGTATGTGTCACATAGTCGAATGGTTGATATATATCGATTGCGCAACATGAAATGTTGTTTTTAGAAGTATGAGTACTTTATGTCGAATAGCTTTTTACGAAAACTAAAAACCACTTTAGCAGAGAAGGCACTAAGAAATCCAATATGATATATTTTCTATTTGTATCTACTAGTAATCTTGAAGATTTGAAGATTAAGTTTCACTAATTGGTAGATTCTTGGTACCAACTTCAAAAATACCAGCAGGTACCTACCAACAGAATAAGTTGTTTTTGTCCAAATTTATCTCTTATAAATTCTAGAAATTCAGCATACTTATTTATAAAATATTCCGTTTTTGACCGACTTCCCAAAAAGGAGGAGGTATACAATTCGGTCGTATATTTGCTTTTTCTATGTATGACTGATCGCGCGTGCTGCATAGTGAACGTGCTCCGATTTTGATGATTTTTGATTCATTTGTAAGAAGATAGCTTAGAAAAACTCTGAAATCTTCTTTCCTGAAAAAAATCACCCCTGAATGGGATGAAGGGGCAAATTTTTCACGAAAATCGAAGATCTGAGACGGCAGAATTAAAGAAAAGACCATATCCGGATACGCATAAATTGAACATTATTTCAATAGAGTTACGGTTCTCGAGTTACAGCTATGGTAAAGACTGAAAATAAGTATTTATTCTATATGGCGGGGGCAATTATTTGCAAAAATTGAAAATCTCAGAGTACTAAATTGAAGAAGAGATTATATGAAGCTACATTTAAATAGAACATTTTTCAAAATGAGTTACAGTGTTACAGTTACAGCAGTGGTAGAGTCTGAAATATGGGTATTTCCGCCGCGATGTTTTCAGATCTCTGAATAATAAGGACAAGCAAAGAATATAATAGGAAATAGTACTATGTTCTTTGGTATTAGTGAAAGTTGAACGATTTTCATGGCTAATGTTACACTCAAAAGTATGAAATACATATTTTTTACCCAAAATTGATCCGACTTTATTATAGTTGGTGCACGGAAAACACAATTATATTGGTGCTGGTACTTTTGAAGTTGGTGCTAACTACAATTGCACAACTTCGAAATTACCAAAACCAATAGAATTATTAATATTTTTGTATCTTTCTAATATTCATTAAAAAGTATTTATGTTATATAGATAATTTTTGTTTATGTTATAATTTCAAAACGATCAAAAACACTTTGTTATTGAATAATCCTATACTTTTTGTAATGTCACAAAGGATATATAAATATTTCGATTTTACTGTCATTTTTCTCTATTTCTACGAGCAAAGATTTCTCTGGAGCTCAGGCTTTTCTGAAACCCTCACTTAGACTAAAAGCTGATTTTTTTTCAAAAAGAACGCCCAGTGAGTCTGAAATAAAACGAAAGATAGGTACTCAACTGCAGTCAGGAAATAAAATCGGAAGAGAAAACTCTAGTGCATCCACTCACACACATATGCGGATGGAAGAGAGAAGGAAATATTGCCTCCGGAACGAGATTACCTAAGAACGTAATTCTTCTAATAGGATGAAAGCCTTTCAGGCGGTGCCTTTTAATGTCTATTGGAAATGTGGCTGGTAGGTAGATATATTTAATTTAATTTAAAAGACAAACATCAGATGAAAATTGGTCTTATTTATCGCCTTGGATTTGAGAATAAGGAGTTTGTTGTGAAGGCAAGTTTTGTTTAATTGTTATCTTTACTTGTTTCTCACATTTCAGGAGGTAATTCATTCAATATTAGGAATTATATTTACCATTTAATAATTTAGTAACACTAGAATCATACGTCCCTAAAGCTATCAGAGCAAAGTTAGCGGAATCCAAAATACATATTTGTGGCTTCTAGAGCTAATTGAGTGCTGTATCCTGAAATTAATTGCTCTTACAGTTTTTTGGAAAACGGCTGCTTTGCTAACTTAACTAAAGCTAGCACTGCAACACTTAAAAATCAACATTTTTTGAGAACTTATTTTTTAGTGCTAGTAGGGCTAATAAAGTGCGAATTAAATAATAATGATTAAAAGTTTTGCTATTGAAGCTCAATTTTTGTGAGAAAATCTTATATGGTGCTTGTAGAGCTGATTACGTTCTAATCAATTGTTGTATCCCGAAAATAACTGCTCCTAGAGATTTTTGAAAAATGACTGCTTTGCTATCTTTAAATCTAAAGCTAGCAGAGCAAACTCTAAATCTAGATCTTTAGATCTAAAGCCAGCAAACCAGCAATTTTGCAAAAAGTATAAGAGCAATTAATTACGGAATAAAACAATTGATTAGCACTTAATTAGCTCTAGAAGCACCAAATAAGATTTTCCAAAAAGTTGATTTTTAAAAGCAAAGCAGCCATTTTCCGAAATACTATAGGAGCCAATAATTTCGGAACATAGCACATAATTAGCACTTGATATTAGTCCTACAAGCACTAAGAAATAAGTTCTCAAGAAAGTAGTTTTTTAAGAGTTGCTATCCTAGCTTTAGTCTAAAGCTATCAAAGCATCCATTTTCAAAAAAAAACTACAAGAGCAATTAATTTCGGAATACAGCACTTAATTAGCTTTACAAGCACCAAATATGTATTTTGCATTCTGTCCACTTTGCTCTGTCAGCTTTAGGAACGTTAGAAACATGGTGATCTTAGAAAAAAAACTCTGAAAGCATTGTACTTTAATTATGCAATAATTTTTTTTGACTATCTCGAACTCGTTCACGCTAATATTTGTTTCTGAAAAGATATTTTTGGAATCTGCTAAATATATAGGTAGTCATTCTAGTATTTCCAATGAATGGAATGTTAATTAATATGTTTAATTAGGTACAAGTAGTAGTATAAGCCATGAACTTTCTCAGTTCAGTTTCTATAAGATACAACGTGATATATAGAAGTTATTCACAGATTATCATCAGATATTGTAATAGAATTGACATTTGAAAATCACCAAAGCTTCTAATTTAGATATGTTATATAATTGATGATTTTTGATTCATTTGAAACAAGGAGATTTGAGAAATGGTCCCTTAGTTAGAAGAAATCAAATTCGAAATTCCTTTCCTCTAAAAACCGTTCCCGAATGGGATGGATTGGGCAATTTTTCACGAAAATCGGAAATCTGTGACGGCACAATTAAAGATAAGACCATATCCAGAAACGTTTAAATTGATTTTTTTCAAAAAAAGTTAGTTTTCGCTTTTCAGCAATGTTAAAGATTGATTTTCGCTATATGGAGGGGTTAATTTTTGCAAATATAGAAGATATTATCTGCAGCAACATTTTGATTTGACATTTTTCAAAAGAAGTCACGGTTTTCGAGTTACAGCAGAGGAAAAGTCTGAAACATGTAGTATTTCCATCACGATGTTTTGAGTTCTCTGAATAATGACAAGTAGGTACAAGGTACAATCAAAGAATATATGTAAATGGTTAATAGGATATTTGGTATTAATGAATATTCAACGATTTTCTTGATTAATTAATGATGATTAATTTTTACAAAAAATTGGACCGACGTTATTAGTTGATGCACTGAAAAGTATAAAATAATATTACTTCTATTGGTGATGGTACTTGTGAAGTTGGTGCCAAAAGTTATCAATCTAACTGCACAACTGCACAACTTCAAAAGTACCAGCACCAATAGAAGTAATATTATTTTATACTTTTCAGTGCATCAACTAATAACGTCGGTCCAATTTTTTGTAAAAAAATATTTATTCCATATAATATTCAACTGCAGCATTATCACTTATAGTGTTCACACACTGACTATATTTACGTAGCTATTCATACCACATGGGGGAAAAGAGAATTTCATTGTGAACTTACACAAACAGAGAACAAATCCACTGTTATTTTCGAGCGACGACACCCTAGTCTTTTGGAAATTGGGCCTTTATGTTGAACGAAAACAAAATCAACGAGAAGCACAGCAAAGGAGAAGACAATAAGAGATGCGAGTGCGAAAGGCGGAATCTGTGCGTGAAAAACATTTTTGAATTCATCGTTCCTGTGATGACTGCTGGATTTGTTTCATCTGCATTTGACGTTAAAGCTTAGGTATCATAAGAAGCATTCAGATGTAGATTCGATTGCACTGGCAAAAAAACAAGTGTTTTTCTTTCAATTATACTTTATACCCAAGAGGCAATGCTCTGGCTTATTGAGAATTTTGGTTAAGGCTTGTTGACATTGAACGGAGTTAACTATTGCTAATAGCTGTCTAATTGAATCTCTGGAAGCCGGGTTAATTTAGTCGCTAAATACTGGCAAGTGCAATTGTCAGCTACTTAATCAGACGTTTGTTATAATTGTAGTTGGTAAAGTAGCTGCGAAAATAGCAGCTAGCTTATCATGTTACCGCAACTGCGACGCGACTGTAACGATTGCAAAACCGTCGGTGGTAAACTATGATCTAGTACAGTGTTGCCGCACAGTGCCACACCACGTAAGGACAGCGCCACTGTAGAGTAGTAATGTTTATTATTGGGATGAACAGCTGATTCAATATATTTCTTAAGATTTTATTTACTTAGTACTTCCACAAGCAGAGGCGACCGCTTAACTGGATTCGCTTATAGAAAATGTAAAACATTCGGATGAATAGTCAATATTTATTTATCATGTTTTCAGTTAAATTGTTATTTTTTATTATTACTAATATTTTTTTCGTTTTTGAAGCTGAAGGCAAATAATAAGTTATCAAACTAAAGGAGTGTTGCATTACATTATAATTTAACTAAAAGTGTCATCTAAAAAGTATTAAAAGTTATACAATCAATTCACCGCGGCAACATTGAATAGCAATCATGCCCATGGTTTTATTCTTTTATTTTACTAACCTAACCTAACCTATAATAATCTTTATTTCCTTGAGACAATATATACATTGTGTTGGAAACGTCACAAAATTCCTAAAAATACCTAACCTAACCTAACCTAACCTAACATTTTAAGTTATAGATAAGTATACATTTTCAGGGACAAAATTCCAAATCCTTAATGTCCACCTGATTCTTAGTATAACTTTGATAATGGATCCTTTGGTTAATAGCTCTGGAAAATCAAAATACAGAACAATAACAAACTAGAAAATCGATATCCATTGTATGAAAAATGGAATTGAATAAATCTTTGATTAAAATTTTTAATATCAATATTCGAATACAGAAAAATAACAAAAAGGAAAAACTAACTGTCTAAAAATACAAATTTTAAAATATATGCCAGGACTTTTTCCCAACCATGAACCTGAAGACATTTCCAGAATGTTGTGTTGTGAAAGTGGCAATCTCCATTCCATTGACAATACACCTTGCAGTCGCTGCAGATTTCAAAAAATGCTTTTGTTATTTGACTATCAAAACATAATTGTACCAACTACATCTCTTGTTTATTAGATATAACTTCTTTGTTTATAACAAATAAAAGAGAAAATATTCACGAATATCATTCGTGCGTGAAAATTGTTCATTCTACTCTCAAAGCAATATAGCTCAATTGAATATCTACAGCAAATATGCTGATGCATTAATTTGTTTATATACATATAGCGTTTAGCCTCAAAGACATGATATGTATCTCGATAATTCCCTCGTGCTGCTTGGTAACTAGGTATTCGAATTTCCGGAGTAATTACCAGAAAGACTTGCTATGGTATTGAGGAGGTGGATATCAGTTAATTAATCTCTAGAGAAGGATTTAATTTATTTCCAATTTATGATTTAATGAATTCGACATCGATATTGGTATCAAAGTAATTGTATTATTAATTTAGTGTGATTAGATTAATTTTGATAATCTTTTGAAAGCATGAGCTGCTTATTTTGTCGCATCCGTTATTTTGTTTTAGAAAACGGAATTCTTGGAGAATTTACTTTTTCCCTGAGCTCTTCCGTCTCCATAAATATTTGAAATATTTCGGATTCCATAGTGTTTGTTCATTCGATGGAACACCAACGCTAAACGATTTCACTGATGCTGACATTTTATATCCTCTCAGCTCTTCTTCTGGTGTAGAAGTTTTATACAGAGTTACAATTTAAATCTTTATGGTTTTCAACAAAGTCCTTCAAACATGAGATCTACTGGTCATCACTTTTTATATAAACTAGAAGGTTAAGAAGGTTTAGAATAGAATAGAATAGAAGTTTTTTTTAGCCATTTATAAAGTAATCAAAAATACCAGTGAATTGGTCCAAGCATAATCTACTGTTCTTGTAGATTGTAGATTGTAGATTGAAAGGGGGTTTCAATGCACTGCGACCTTTAGGTCTATTGTGCCCCCCGTCAGAGCTGTTCTCGCTATTTCGATGTCTACAGCTCGCCCTCCAGTTCCAGAGTTCTAATGAACTCCAGTATCTGGGATGGCTTCAAGCGGATTACTTCCTCACTACTGACAGTTTCTTGTCCAAAGCATTTTATGCGTTGGCTGGCTATTGCGAGGCATTCCGTCACCAGGTGATCCGGAGTTTCCTCCTCTTCCCCGCAGAATCTGCACTCGTCATTTTCTGCTAGACCCAATCTCGACAGGTGCTTCCTGAGGCGGCAATGTCCTGTAAGGAATCTAGTGAGCAGGTGTAGCATATTCTTGCTAAGATCCAGATGTTTCTTAGATCTCGCAGTGTCAAAGTTTCCAAGAAACTTTTTGGAATGATCCAGCCCAGGAAGATTCCGCCAGAGGTTTTCTCTTTCGGTTTCTTCCTTCTCTTGGAACTCTTTCTTGTAGGTACATTTACCTGTGCCACAGAAAGGTTCTGGGCCAATAAAAGGAGCTTGTGCTCCTTTTTTGGCAAGTGTGTTGGCCTCTTCATTTCCTTTGATTCCGGAGTGGCCGGGAACCCAGATCTACTGTTCTTAGTGCTTGTGTGCGGAATTAGGCTATCGCTATCATTTTGATTTCATCATCCAAAAAAAAAGTCTGGACTCAGGATATAAATCATCCCAACAATCAGTTTGATCAGAATTCACGAAGTATTTTTCACGATGTACCCGAGCATTGAAAAAACAGATTTATTATACGTCGTATATATAGTTGAGGATATTGGGGGCCATCCAGAAATAACGTCACACATTAAGAGGCAAGGAGAAGGTCAAGAAAGATGGTATAAAATCCTGTGGCGAGGAGAGAGGACGAGTCATAAGTTTCGTGACGCTCTTTTAGATAAAATGGAAGTTTTGGAGTTTAAGGGCGATGCTTTCAAAGATTAGTATTCAAGATCATCTCACAGGTGTCTATTTGAAAATGGTATTCCAACTGATGAGTCAAAAGAATCGCCTCAAAATAGATATTAGAAAAACTCTTCTAGCCAGAAGAGGATGTTGATTACAACTGTAAGTCTCTAAACTTCAACGTTAACCAAAAACTCTAGTACCTATATATTAAAAACTCTACCTATTTCAAAGTAGGTATATGCAATAAGGTTAAATTTGTTTGTATCTCTTTTTGGCACGTGTCGGCCATGCGAAACCACGCTCGCTGTATCTACGGTTTCGTACGTCGACCGTCTTTCATACAACGAAAAGCCAATCCAATTACCGTCCTTGAGGCTTTCTACAAAAGCCACCTCCGCCGCCTCTATATTATACATAACGTAAATTGTCTGCTATTCTGTTATTTTCAATTTATCAAAAAAAAGAGCAATAGAAATGATTTCTGAAATCGTTTACCGCAAACTATAACGTCCCTAAGGCTAGCAGAGCAAAGTGAGCAGAATCTAAAATACATATTTGATGCTTGTAGCGAACATTAGTGCTGATTAAGTGCAGTATTTCTAAATTAATTGCTCTAATAGTGTTTTTTGATTGGCTGCTTTGCTAGCTTTAGATAAGGCATCACTTAAGAAGGTTTGGAATGCAAACCATCTGTAACAATTTAAAAAGAAAGTTGCAAAACATATATTATAAATAGTAGTTGAAATTATTTAGCTATTAATAAATACTATTATTAGATATATATTATTACTATCAGTTTTAACCGGCACTTCCCGGTACACTGTGGTGCCCAAAAATAATGTCATAAAAGGTCTTGAGTATGGAACTCTTCTAATTCAGAGCTCTACTCGTACGTATAACCATACCGTCTTACTAACAGACTTTCACAAAACAATCCACTGACATACTACTCGCAAATATAGCAAAAATTCAGCCACAGTGCTCAAAGATCCCACTTCTTTGGGTATTAAACGTATGGAACCCTTTACATGGTAAAAAGACTATCAATATCTGGCCACATAATTCAGAAATATATAACAGACTTTCCGGTTTCGATTTTCAATCTAACTGCAACTGCACAACTTCAAAAGTACCAGCTTGAATACATTTAATATTATTTTGTATTTTTCAGTGAAGCAACTAATAAAGTCGGTTCAAATTTTTGTAAAAAATATTTTTTTCACATTTTTGAGTGTAACATTAGTCATGAAACGTTCACTGACACCCAAGAAAACATGGGCTTAGCTTGTAGTTGCTATTTATTATTTAGAGATCTCAAAACATCGCGATGCAAATATACATATTTCAGACTTTACTGCCGTAACTCGAAAGCCGTAACTCAATTCTAATGTTGCAACATATAATCTTTTCTTCAATTTCGCCGTCTCATATTTCAATTTTCGAAAAAAAAAATCGCCAATCACATATTTCATTCTTTACTATTGCGAATTCGTAACCCTTTTGAACAAACGTTCAATTTAAACGTTTCCGGACATGGTCCCATCTTTAAGTCTGTCTTTTCAATTTTCGAGACAAATTGCCCCCTCCACTTCATGTTAGTTCAATGTCAAAAACATTCATCGCGCTCTTATCGTGTTAATTATATTTTATATTTACATCTACTAGAATGGGCAGAATAAAGTTTGGAGCTTCGCAGGTTGTTTAAGAAATACTCAGCAAATTTTCATAAGTACCTAATCTCTGAAATTTCAAACATTGAAATGATAGCATGAGATGGGCTTCTAACGTATACAATTATATACTTATCGATAGAGCGAGCTCATCAGTGCTCAAATTGTGCCGTTAATGTTAAAACCCCAAGAGGCTGATTGTTTACCTTCCGTAATGTAACATATATGCAGAGTAAGTAATAATTATTCCAGCTGTAAATTAGACTATTATCGCTTCACATAGTGTTGATATTTGATATTAAACCGCATAAGCATATCGTGTATGCCCGTTGAGAGTACGTACCTAATTATTAAAAGTTATTCTGCCTAAGACCGACCTGTTAGATTTTCATGATTTCCAGCAATGGTATGTTAACAGTACACATTTTTATAATGTCCTGTTCTATCATAACATGTACCTAATAGCAACCTTAAATGAACGCACTTTCTACCCTTTTTGTATCTAGCAGTGAGATCACGAATTTTGAACGACCCTGTGTAAAGCAGAACAATCTCCTGCACTCAGAGTCGTCAATATACATGATCATGATTAACTACACACAACTTCCTAGGAATCCAAATATCTACCGCAGAAATAAACATTTAATTCGTGGTATGTTTTTTATAAAATATATGAAAAATAATTAATATCTCGACAACCGTTAGAGAAAGGTATAGATAAGTATATGGAAAAAGTAATGACAAATTCAAAAAAAATAACAAAGATGCTGCTTTTTCTGGTATAAGCGGCAACGCTGCATAGCTGAAAATATTTTAGATCGATAGATAAAGATTAATTATTACTTGAGTAACCAAATTCTCAGAATAATCATACATCCCGGGGGGTTATCAAGTAACTAGCAACTGCAATGCGACCGCGACTATTGCACAATCGTCGCTGTCAAAACGTCGATTTTGTACAGTGTTGTCGCTCATTCAATGTAGAGCCTAAATTGATGCTCGAATAAAATTATCGAAGCGAAGTTGATTTCATGTATTTGTTAATAATTAAGGTATTTTAACATGTTCTTTATAAAATAGCTATTTTCACATATTTTTCGAATAATTAATAGAGAAGGTCTAATGGACTACATGTAGAAAGTGACAACACTGGGACACTAACGCGATTGCAACTAGTTGCTAAATTATACATGATATGGGGGCCGGTCTCCGTAAACGTCTAAGGTAGCAGCGACCGTGATCCACCTGGTATATATACAAGAATTGCTCATATATTAGATACTGCAATTTATTGTTTAATAAGGGCTTAATTATATTAGTCCCCTGAGTCTTATTAACCTCTCAGCCTTAATGTAGATACAAAAACGAGTTGCTGACAGTAAATCTAGAATGGAATATCTACTTGTACTTACCTACTGGAAAATAGGGAGAAATGCCTTTGCAACGTTTGTATATAATATGCCTATATGCTCTCATCTTTGATATAAGCAGACTCTTCATTTAATTTGTGGAATATCAATTGTATAATACAGGTATCTTCCAATGCAACAACAAATTAAATGTGCCTACCTACTTATTATACTGATGACAAGGGATGACTATCTACATCGATCTGATATCCCTATCTTCGAACTCCAATCAAGTATTATTTAGCAATATATGTATATACAGGATATTATTAAATATCATGTACTTATTTTAATAAGTGATTCTTGAGCTAATCTGGAGTCGAAAAGTTGATACAATTATAACAAAAAAAGTAGTGCGCCACTGTTTTTTCGCAAATTTCTTTAGAAATTATTCATAACCGTAACAAGTACATGTATTTCGGCAATTTGAATAAATTCTTTAAATCAAACCAAGTTAGTAAGTCTCATTCAGGATCAATAATTGCTACTTTGTTGACTAATTAGTTTGGTTTGTTATTTCCATTTGCAATATTCCAGGTTAGTAAAATGGTAAATTATTCGAACTCTAAGAAGGCCGATATGTATCTTGTTTACGATCTTGCTGATTATAATGCTATACGAGCCAAGAAAACCTAAAAAAAGGTATCCTGATCGTTCCATTCCCGATAGTAGAACGTTTACAAATATTCACCAGCGCCTTTCCGAATATGGGAATTTTCAAAATTATCAATTTGAAAGACAAGCTCTCTTTACTGATGAAGTGATTTTTTCCAGAGAAGAAATAAGAAAATTTCATAAAAATCATAAGTTGGTCGAAGAAAATCCACACGCAATAAAGGGAATCGAATTTTCTGGAACAATTTTCACTTAACGTGTGGGTCAGTATGATTGGTGATTATTAAATAGGACCTTTTTTTCTACCAACACGTCTTGACAGAAACTCTTACCTCGATTTTCTTCAAAATCATTTACTTGTGTAACATCAAAATATTTCGCTTTTAATGCGTCAATAGATGATAGTTTTATGCATGATGGTGCTCCGCCTCATTTCAGCATCTTAGTTCGTGAATGCCTAGATGAAGCTTATGAAAATTGCTGGATACTTTGGATAGATCGTGGAGGACCACAATTATGGCCACCTAGATCACCTGATTTGAATAGTTTGAACTTTTATCTATGGAGTCATTTAAGAACATTAGTTTCTTCTACTCCGGTTCAGACTCAAGAATAAAATAAATCAGGGGTGTAATACCATACGGAACACACCAGAAATTTTTGGAACAGTTCATAGATCGATGAGAAGAAGAGCAGAAGCCTGCATACAATTCAAAACGGGACATCATCAACATTTTCTCGAGTACCTAAAATGTTGTCCTACTTATAAAATTAGATAGATGATTTTTGGCATATAATAAATCTCACATAACCATGTACCAACTACAGTTTTTAATTATTTTTTCTGCGTCAAAAATACAAAAAACTTTTTTTGGTTAAAATCAAATGGGTATCAATAATTTTTAAGGAAAGTTGCGTGTTGCATGAAAACAGTCGCTTACTACTTTTTTGGTTAAAATTATACCAAAAATAGGCATTTGTATCATTTTTTTTATCGTAAGCGGGTTTTGAATTATTTAAAAAAAAAACTAAATAGAAATAAAACTTCACAACCCCGTATATCGGAAACCAAGTTTCTGAGGACACACCTTTATATGAATTTTTCGACTCAAAATTACATTAATTACATTAATTAACACCCTGTATATAAAAACAATTGGTATTAAATTAAGAATATGTGCATAAAAGAATCCGCAACGATTTTATACTGTTGAGGTGGCGCATTCGCCAAAATTGAAAATATTGAGAACAGTATCTTGACATAATCTAATTATTGAATCGATTGGTTATATTCACATTCACAAGAAAAATCGTTTTCATCAAATAATACTCTCATTTTACGGGTTGTACAGATTGTATGTGAAATACCAATATAAACTCGATAACACTATAGGTAAAAATAGTCCAATAGTAAAGCTTCCGGGTATCAATCTAGAGTTCCTCCGATCGAAATATGTTAACCTTTGAGTTTTTTTTAACGAAACCCATTTTTTAAATAAAAGATATTAATATGTGTTTCTAATAATTTAATCGGAAATTTTCACTGAAAATTTGTACATATCTAATATATTGCGACCCTTAAGGTACACATTAGCTATTTCAAGGAAGGGTTAGCAGATTTTGGTAAAAATTAGCAAAAAGGGGTTTTTGGAGTGGAAAAATCGATTGACGATACTTTCAAATTTCAAGAATGGCTCCGCAGATAAAAAATTCAGTATCCTATAGTGTTTGGGGGCTGAGAAGTCGATTGGTGATACAGCTGAGTTCTGGTATGTTTCACATTCATATTTATTTTGAAATCTTTCAATTCTGATCGCAATACATTTTAACTATAAATATGCACATTTTTGAACTTTTAGTGTAACTCTTATAGACTCACTCTAAATTCTGTGTTACCCGAACAAAGCTCGGTCGCCCAGATATAAAATAAAGTTCCTTCCCGCCTTCTCTACTTCTAGATTATAATTTATTATTATAGTTGAGAAAAGCGAAAAATTCAAAGATTGATGTGACTTTCGTATACACCATATTTGTGTGCGCTTACATAGCAAACGCTGGGTGAAAAAGATAGATCAAAATAATATACTACGAAATTGTATATCATAAAGAGTCCGTGATGGTATATGTTTATCTTTTAAGGTTGACCTACAGTATAGTAACCAGAAATAATTTTGAAACGATTTTGATCCGAGCCCTAATTCTCGCATTGCAATAGAGATTTTGTATATTTTTTTAATGCATTTTTTATGTATTTTCACATTTCTTAGTCCATTGAGTCGGATACTACGGATTTCGTGGCTAGTCTTGTAAATTTCAATTTTCAATAATGTTAAGGCCATTGTGTTTGATATACAATATTGAGAATACCATCTCCCATTTCCTGGATAGCTGTTATAGAAATATAGGTCAATTAGATTTACATGTAGACAGTGTGTTTATTATTCAAATATGGCAACATTACATATTAAATTGAATTTGATGACATTTGTTTTCATTCGTGCTTTGTATCAGAGAAATCTGTGTATTTCATATAAATGAAGAATTAAAGTGAAAAAAAATATTTATGGTTACACCACTGAAAAGTAAAATAATTAGTCATCATATTAAAACAGAAATATAATTTATGACTCCTTTAATGTTAAAGAAATGAGAGTCTGCTGGAATTCATGCTCAGATCTCTAGAATTTTCTACTGCTGTGCTTTTGTGATAGTATACTTATTCTTATTAGTGCTTCCTAAATATATTTTTGTTTCATATCCAGCAATGATTTCTCACTAAAAATGTTGTTTTGCTTATTAAACGTTAAAATTTTGATAGCACTCGTTTGTATTTTTGTTACCGTCCCTAATGCATTTGAATAAGATGAACCCCAACAAATAATTCCATAAAATAAGACGCTGAAGAACAAAGCTCAGTATAATTTTAATAAATAGTTTTTGAATATATAAAATACATCTCATAGAAAACAAAAAACGTATCTAACTTTTTAAGAATACTGAAAATATTTTTTATTCAACTCCAATTTTCATCTTGTGTAACAGCAAGGTATTTAGCTTCATTCAATATTTTTATTTTATCACATTTACAATTTAAATTATTATAAAAAAACATCATTAAGTATTGTCAGTCCCTCCATAACAGAGAGCATATCAGTATATCAGTGTATATTTTAGCATACTTAAAGTCACTCTATGATAATTAAACCATTTTCTTGAAATGTTTAAGGAATGTTTAGCTCTGGCTGTGACTTCTTCCAAACTGTCACCACTACACATAATGAATGTGTTATCTGCAAATGGTACAATAACACCCGGTATATTAAGTTGCAATAATCTATTATTATGGGCATTAAAGAATAATGGACCCAAAATTGAACCTCGAGGGACTCCTTCTTGCTCTAGGAAATCATTAACAGCCGGTTTCACAAAGCTCTATTAACAGCTCATCATTGTTGATGAACCGCTAAAAGGTCGTTATATTAAATTTGAGTTTCACAACTGAACGTTAACAATCCGCTAACAATCCATTAACAATTGATACTGACGAGCCATTAAACCTTTGTAAACTAGTTTTTCGGTTTCACAAAGCTCTAACGGCTTGTTAACAATTCGTCAAACTTCTGTCAGATTAATCTGTCGACAAGCAGTGATTAAGCATTCATTTGAATATGTTTCTATTTATATTGATTGAGTACTAGCTACCCAACTTCTCAACTAAATCTTCTTCTTGTCCATTATACCTACCTCCTATTCAAATACGCCGAAAATTCTACCTGTCTATCTAACCTGTAACCATCTTACCAAACTGTAATAATGCAAGTGCAAATAATATTAATAGAATTCTATTTATATTTTCCAGATAACAAAACAAATCACGACGTATTTAACCTAGCCAGCCTAGCTATGACACAAGTGACTGTATTACCACAGAACAGAATCTTTACACAAAAATTCTGTTCAGTCTGTACTCTATGGTACATGGTACAATTTATCCGTGATTGTGCACTGTTGCCCGAGTGTCACATTGTTAGCGCTTCGTTAACGGGTCGTTAGACAACGAGAACTTAATTTTTGTTTGTGAAACGCGAGGAAGCTTTGATGGCCCGTCAAATTTAACAATCCGTTAGCTAACGAACTGTTAACAAGACCTTTGTGAAACCGGCTGTTAGTCTCTTATGAAACAATTTTTCTGATATCTTAACCAAATTTGATGAGGATAGATACTGGTGTACAATTCGATACTTGTTGATTTATGATCACCAGATTTATATATATTTATATATATTCTCAAATTCAAACGTTATTGAGTTTTTCTTTATCAAAGATATAGTAACTCCATATAATTTCTGGAAATTTTGTTTTATTACGTTATTTGCAAACTTGTACAAAACGGCACTAGCGTTCCTTATAATACATATGAAATTTTAAATTTAATGTTAGTAACAAACCATAATCACAGCTAGCTATTTAATTCATAATACAATGCATTGTAATGTTTCGACTTAACGCTGGAAATATTACTTTACCTTTATGACAAAATGAAGAGAATTCAATCCTTTCACTTTCACATTTGTCATTGACGAATAAAACAATTTGACAGCCCTCAATCGTTGACTTCACATTGCAATTGGGTTTATTATGCAACACACAATACATCCCTGCCACGTAAACCATATTTTTTTAATTTAATTTAATTTAAAATATTAACGCATAATACATTCAAATTTTAACTAAACTGAATGTGCACTATACTTCACCATATAAACTTTCACTATGCCAAATGTCATACTTCTCCGTGCAAGTCTTATGCCATAAAAATCGTCTACAATTATGTATTAATATACAGATTTTTTTAAATTTTATTTTGCACCACCACTCATTTGTATTTATCATATTTATTACAAATTATTTTAGTTTATTATTACTCATGTATTAGTATTAGAGCTATTGTTTCAGGAACACCTGGTATTTATTTGCTGAATGTGGTTAAATAAAATACTAAAATACTACTCAAAGTTAGATTGTGAGGAACAATTAGTCGCAAATATTTTTTTAGCCTGATGCGAATGAAAAAAAAACATAATAATATGCAAATTGTGCTGCATATAAGGTGATAGTGGTAGATATATAAATTTATAAAACAAAACATCTTTCTGATAAGTTGCGGAACAGCACGTGTCCTCTAGTAACATGATAATTAGATTGGGGAATCAATTTTGGAGTAATTGTATCGTCCCTGTCTGTCATTGATGTTCCCTATCTATCATCGATTGAATCAAAGCAAACGTGTGAATACTAAGGGAGATACAAGCCCCTAACGGCTTATAGCAGTGTCACATTCTGACTGACAAATCAAAGCATCTCTTTGAATCTATACTCTCATGGATTCCGCTCAGGGCAGAATTGAAATCTGATCTCCAATTATTGTCATCCTGGGGAGGGTTCAGTGAGACACGTATGTTTTGTTTAAAACTAAAATGAATATTACATATATTTCAAATTTGTATTCTGATAGTTTTTTTTTCTATACAAAAGATAAACCAAAAAGAATACAAGAGTCAATGAAGTTAAATACGTTGATGTTATACAGGATGAAAATTGGAGTTGAAAGAAAAATATTTTTAGTAGGTATTGTTAAGAAAGTAAGATGCCATCTTTTTATTTTCTATAGAATGAGATATATTCCCAACGAAACAGATTTATTAAAATTATACCATGCTTTGTTCTATAGCGTTTTATTTTAAGGGATTATTTGTTGGGATACGGCTCATTCAAATGCATTAGGGCCGGTAGCTAGAATACAAAAGCTTGCTATCAAATTTGTAACGTTTAATAAGCAAAACAACCTATTTAGTGAGAAACGATTGTTGAATATCAATCAAGAATATATTTTGAAAGCACTAATAAATAATTATTGCATTCTACGGGCAAAGTATAATATTCCGGAAGCGTCTGTATGTTCTAGACATAACTCGCTTGCAATAAATAAAACTAAAATAAATATTGGCCAAAAAACAAGATTAAATCGAACAAAAATTATCTATAAGAGATTAGATATTCATCTAAAAATAATAAACTTTTCTAGAAGGCGTATTAAAGTTAATATTAATAGTTTTATTTTAAATAATTTCAGATTATATTATATTTTTATAGTACTTATAAAATTTCTGTATTAATATTTAATATTTTTTATATCACATTATGATCTTTACATTTGTAGTAGAATATACATATATACCAAGGTGGCAGTGTATATTAAAATAGTCTGTATATATAATGAGTTCCTAAGATCTTATACTTTTGACTCATTCATATCAGGAAACATTAACAGAAATGATCTTTTCATTGTTCGAATGTCAGATGCACTGGCAGTGAGAAAAGTGGTACATGTTCTCCTTCTCAAGGAAAGTGTAGCTGGATGCATCTGGGACTTTTAAGTATTCCGCAACATTCTGGGGAGTTCTCGCAAAACTGTTGATGTGAACTGGATTGTGCACGTACCGTGATTATAATATCTAAATGAAAAGTCTATTGTGTTTTACCTGTTTAGATCTCAAACGTTATAACTTTTTTCCCCATATCTTCTATATCTTTTAAGAACATTGTAACGTTCTCCTTAGTCATACTATTCATTTATTTGCTTCATACGCCAATGGTTTCAGACACCAAATATGAAGTGTGATTTTTTATACATAAATGACAGATCTTCATTGCTCTCAAGTATATAAACTGAAATTTGATTACAATTATAAATTACCTATTTCAGTTTATTCCACCAAAAACATTATAGTTAATCAATGTGAAGCGCAACTGGGAACCAATAAAGTTTCTCCAAGCACTCAATTATATATTTCCGAGAGACGCTAAAAGTGAAGTGGAAAAGATTTACCAAGTTCAGTTTAAAAATTCAACAGCAATTTAGTAGCTATATAGTCTATGTACCAAATAGGTAATTTCAGAATTCCAAACAGTTTCATGGTTGTATCACTACACCATAAGGCAAATATGGAACAAAATAAAAACAATCACTGATAAAGTAGATCTTCTTCTATAATAAAATCAACACAATTAAATATTAAAGACTTACTCAAAGGAAAGACTGATAATTATGTATTGGACTGCAAACTTAATGTTTGACATAAAATTTGAAATATGTCAAAAACGGTTAGATTTAGGTATCAATGCAAACTGTAGTTTGCAGAGGTGAGAGCGGTATCTCTCACTTCTGGCTACAGATGCATTATTTACAGAAAAATGTTGGATTCTCAAGGTCACGTAATGGTTTTTCCCGATTAATTTAAAAATATGGCTTGAAATTGATGAGATATTGTATATAATACAATCTAAGAATGATAAGTAATCATTTGAGACCGTTTTCAACTCGTAAAAGGCTGTAATATTTATATTATCAATAAATGTAAAACCAAATAGACGGATTGCACAATTTATTATTTTCAAGACTCTACGGTGTTGTCGGTGCTAAAATTTTACCTGCTTTTAAATACCTCAGTAATATACATATCGGATAAATACCTAAGTGAAACTAACAAATTAATTATGATCATAAAATCATAAAATCATGTATTATTTGAAAAGCATGCAAACTACTTCGCTCTTATTCGAAAGTGTTACATTTTTAACGCATTAATAATATTTGTCAAGCGTATACTCCAACTAAATGGCAACAATCAGGTAGAGGTAGCAGTTCTCTGCTACTGCTACAGAGACGTATACATATATCACATTTCATACATCTATTGACTAAGAGATGGCAGAGCGATCGTACGCTGTGCCTTAATAATTATTATTAATAATTATTATTAATATTTCCCATATACCTAGGTATATTTCTTCTAACATTGTCTACTCGTGCATAATTTTTTTTGGTTTTTAATTTTGGTTCAGATCACACGATATAGCTTTTTTATAATTAGACGCGGACCGCTGTTGGTAAATATCTAGGTACATTTCAGGTATTGAAATACAAGGTGGGAGATCAGTAGTGCGTAGGTATTCGGACGTTTATGGGGTTATTGTAAAGATTATGAGAAAATGTTTATAACTAACCCAATCGTATTTTAAACATTCTACAACATAAAAATATTTTCAATTATACCGGGTGTTTCTAAATAGTTGGAACTCTACACAACTTTGTTTTTTCTTATGGAATGTTTATAGGTAATTTTAATTATTTCTCAGATCAAAATGGAAAAATAATTTAAGTTTATTAATATGACTTTATGTTTATAGCTTATTTTATAAGATATTAATTATTATCAATCCAAAGGATGAGAGAGTCAGTATGTAGTTATTCGCGATTTCACATTTTTCTATATTCATGTCCCCAACAATAATGGTAATGTTGGTACCATTATCAATGTTCCGCAAATATGCTTCAAAATCTGTAACATTGCATTTCATTTCTTAGCAAGCCCTGAAAAGAAAGATCGTTACGCTAGATACAAAAATGTTTAAAAATGAGTTTTTCTAAATGGAAAACCCTGTACCTATATTATAAAATATCCTGAAAGATCCCTAAATTTCCTTCGATTTGATTATCATGTTCCTATACCTAAGTAGCCAGAATTCCGAGATAAGATAAATTTTCAAAAAATCGAATTATATTTCTCATATTCATCAAGGTTGATATTAAATGTCATCATAGTACATAACATAATGAAAATTTGACAATTAGTGCATTATTAATAATACCTTTGAGTATTTCTCAACGTAAGTGACTTGAAATAACAATACAAACGAAGTTCTAATAAAATTGTTTATTCTTCATGGAAAATGTGTAGAAACTATCGCAACAACGTGCAGAAAATTAAATGAAACGTACTCTGATTTACATCCAATGAACAAGCGAAAGTTTGTACGATCACAAAATAATTTCATTAATTATCTGTTAAAATTTAGAAAACCTTCACAATAAGTTTTCAGAATGCCGACCAATGGCTTTCAAACATTTCAATGTCCGTTTATTTGTAGATATAGTTGTAGGCCTCCTTATTTTACTGGCATCTAGTTCTTCAATGCAGTTGATTACTCGTTTATTATTTTTATTATAATCCATTATTAATGAAATTATTTTGTAATCGTACAAACTTCCTCTTGTTCATTGGATGTAAATCAGGGTACGTTTCATTGAATTTTCTGCACGTTCTTGCTATAATTCCCTCTCATTTTCCATGAAGAATAAAAAACAATCATTAGTACCTCAAGTCACTTACGTTAAAAAACACTCAAAGGTATTATTATTAACGCACTAATTGTCAAATTTTCATTATGTCATGTACTATAATGACATTTAATAGCAACCTAGATGAATATGAGAAATATAATTTGATTTTTTTAGACAATTGCTCTTATCTCGGAATTCTGGCTACTTTGGTATAGGAACATAATACATCAAATCGAAGGAAATTTAGGCATCTTTCAGGATATTTCATAATATACAGGGTGTTCCAACTAAAAAACACATTTTGAATGATCCACAGGACAAATTTCTCTATTCAGAATCCATAAACATTATCTCGATGACCTACTAACAAAGTTACAGCTTCCTAGGAATTGCAATAACGCAGAAATAAACATTTAATTTGAGCTATGTTTTTGATCCAAAATATGGAAAATAATTAATATCTCGGGAACCGTTAGAGATAGGTGTAGGTAAGTGGGGCGGAAGTATCAAGAAAGTGAGGACAGATGCAAAAACGCAGTAATACTTATATAAGCGGCAACGCTGCATCGCTGAAAATATATTAAATAGATTATTATTATCATATTATTATATAAAATAGATTAAGAGCAATTACTTAACCAAACTTTCAGAACGATCTTATGTCCCGTTCTCCGTAAACGTCTAAGGTACCATCGACCATATATATATATATATATATATATATATATATATATATATATATATATATATATATATATTTGTATTTAAAATTAATATGATTATTGAAAATTAAAGTTAGTTCGTGACAGCCACAGTATATATATGCTGTAGTCCAACTCAACGGCGGCCGCCTTCGATGATAGTTTCGGAGCATCAGCTTAAGGTACGGGCACAGTATAGGTAAACACAGACCCGCCTTTGCCGCCGTGTCTCCCTTAATTACAAACGGGAGACACGAAATCGCGGTGTCCTTTGACGAAATCGCGGTGGCCTTTGACAAAAAGACGACCGCAAAAAATGATGCTCCGAAACTATCTTTTAAGGCGGCCGTCGTTGATTTGGACTACTGGGTATATTTATACTGTGGCTACGGGAGACACGGCAGCAAAGGCGGGCCACATCAAGAAATGGCTTGCGTTGGACTACTGTGTTTATCTACACTGTGGTGACAGCTAACCGACTTCCAAAAAAAAATCATATCCCCAAAAAACATTCCCAATGTAAGACTTTTGGAGGTGAGAGCTATATTCTGCAAAACTCGACAAAAAAATCTCAAATCTTTCGCATACGCTCAGTAAGAGCTCCACACCCATACCATTTCTTATGTTTCTTTGTATACCCATTTTGCTTTAATGGTACATTTTCATCAAGTTATTCTATCGCTTCTCACCGCCCCCAAAATTCCTTCCATGACGTTGAAGCATAAGTTGTTCAATTTCTTTTTCAACTCATAATAGGTTTTATAGATACTTCACGCCTTTCTAAGTCTCCTTAATACGGTGTTAGCAGTTATATGTTTTATAATATATGCGCAGGACTTGAGGATGTGATAGCTCGTCCAAAAAAATGAAAAAAAATATATTAACTTATCCTCAGAATATACCATTTTCGAGATACAGGGTGTTGAAATTGAAAGAAAAATGTTTTTTGTGAATATCTTGGAATCGTTTATCTTGCAGTAAACAGCTTTTGTAAGCATTTTCCACTCATAATAGGCTAAGTTTTGTGTCAGATTGTGTAGAAAACATTGGCGCTTCAAATGGGCGTTCCAAAACCGTACTTTTCCCATTAGCGTAGAAATTGTGGAGAAAAACCCCCACTACTCCTTCAAAATCTTCACCAATCATGACTTAACAACAATGTTTTTCTGACTCAAAACTTGTACGATGAACGGTTCAGGAGATCGTCGCAAAAACGTTTTTTTTTATTTCAACGCCCTGTATCTCTAAAATGGCGCATTTTAGAGGGTAAGTTAATGTAAACTTTTTTTCATATTTTTGGACGAGCTAGTACATCCTCAAGTCCTGCGAATATATTTGAAACACCCTGTATATTAAGAAATAGATCGTATTGCACTTTTGTATGTTTGGTGTGTGTAAAAATATTGCAGATCACTAACATAGTTGATTTTTTCTCCCATATAGAACCCTCAAAACTTGACCATATAGTTAAATATACACATGTAGTTCGTAAAAAAGAATAAAAGTTCAAATGAAATATTATTTCTATTTTATTTCATCTTCTTTTCCAAGACGGAATATAGTGCATTCATTTCAAGTCTGTATGTAAGGTGGTAAGGTAGTGACAATTTTATCACTTAAAGTGAGCAGGTGAGTGACTGGAAATGCTAGTCCATATTTAGTGGAACTATGGGTTATGAATATAATACGTCAAGTAGTAATTTCATGGACGGAATTTTGGGGGCGGTGAGAAGCGATAGAATAACTTGATGAAAATGTACCATTAAAGCAAAATGCGTATACAAAGAAACATAAGAAATGGTATGGGTGTGGAGCTCTTACTGAGCGTATGCGAAAGATTTGAGATTTTTTTGTCGAGTTTTGCAGAATATAGCTCTCACCTCCAAAAGTCTTACATTGGGAATGTTTTTTGGGGATAGGACATTATCTACAAATGTTTTCATAATTAAACAAGACATATAAAAATGTAGTACTCTACAGGGTATTCCTTTAAAAATAAGAAAGTTACCATCTACTTCTGGTATAACAGGAAATGCGACAAACTTGAAAATATTTTAGGTGTATGTCCCCCAGTGACTTTAGTATGTCACCAAATCTTCAGACTGTTTGTAGTTATAGTTTGCCCTCAATCGATCAATGTCTTTCCCGGAGGCGAATTTAGATACATTTCCTATACTAATTTAGTCATGATGGTGACTGAAATCGATTAGTATTTGTCTGCAGAATATTAGTAACGTAACCAATTCTATCAGAGTGTGCAAAAATGCACCATATCAGTGTAGAATTTGTAAGACGAATTTAAGGTTCAATAGTGCGTAAATGTCTACATAATTTCAGTCATTTAAGTATGTCGCATTTAAGATGGAAATTTCTCTTGAACTGGAATATTCAACTAATTAAAATTTATTGATTTACATATCCTATTATTTATTCTATTATGTTTATATTTAAGGGCAAGGGAAATTGATATCTTGTAGGAAATGTGTCTCCAATATATACGGATTGGCCCCTTTATTTTATTTTCTTTAGTAATTATACTGTCTGGGAAAGAGAAACTTACCCAGTATTTCCATAGATTTATTAATATTGCATTAACTTCACTTACATTTTGGTCAAAGTTTGTTAAAATAATTTAATATACACATATTATTTTGTTAGGAAAACCAAGTAAGTATAAAAAAATGTATCCTTTTCTAATATTCATTGTTAATGTTATCTTTTTTGCACTGAATACTTCTCTTTCTATGCTATGGCAGATGTTTTGAGGTTTCTTTATTAGGTAAATTTCTTATAGAAATGTACCTATTGCGATCGTTCACACTTTTGAATTTCGAAAAAATTTCAACGGCATGTTGTTATATGTCTATAAGTTAGTCTCCAAAAAAACATTTGGTTCAAAAGTTTATATATATATATATATATATATATATATATATATATATATATATTTGATAAAATAGACTTTTGTTGGGGATGCAGTCATTTAATAAATAAAATTCTTTGGATTATGCCAAGCTTTCGAGAATGTTTATTCTCTTCGTCGGGGCAAATATAAATAACTAATGACATTTCTGATTGCTGACTATGAAATCTTTCCTGTTTGTGGTTACTTTTATGTAAATTCACGAATTTTGCCCCGACGAAGAGAATAAACATTCTCGAAAGCTTGGCATAATCCAAAGAATTTTATTTATTAAATGACTGCATCCCCAACAAAAATCTATTTTATCAAATAATAAACCAGTCAATAATTCAGAATCAAAATATATATATATATATATATATATATATATATATATATATATATATATATGGGATATTACGAAATTTGTTAACACGATAGAGGTCGCAGTTTTGAAGGTATCAAGTTAAAATTTGCTACAAAAATCAATCTCTCAAATGTCTCGGTCGAGTTCGTTATTGGGCAATATCGGGTAAGTAGTTTTAAAATGGCGACCATTCTAACATTTTTAAAAAATATCAAAAAAGAGCCGTAGTGTAAATATCATCAAAAACAATTTTAAGTTATAGATATAATCAGTACCTACAACTTTTGTTTAAAGCAATTTTTCATAAAATACACAGGTAAAAAAATAAAAATTAATAAAGAAAAATAACAAATATTGATAAAACATGAACACTCAATATAAATTTGATGTAATTGTACATTTTCTGGAGATCTTAATATAGACCCTGTTAAAAAAATATATATAGTATATTTGTTGAAAAGAAATAGGCGAAAAAAAAATTCTGCTTTGAAGTGGAACTCGAACCCTGTCTGCTTTATATTCAACAGCCAAAACAAAAACCTCTAACCGCAAGGCTATGACACATACGACAATTTTATGTAATAACATGTAGGTATACCAATGAAAAGGTTCTTCAAATTTCAATTCAATGAATTTTGGAAAATTTACCTTTCCGCTGACTACAGGCCATCGGGAATTTTTTTTTCTTCTTTTCTTTGAGTTGGATGGTCTTCCAGATTGTATGTGATTATAACCTTTAAGTCCTCTAGCTTTTCTTCGAGCTATAGTCGCGATAGAATAACAAATTGCGTGATCACGACGAGCGTTGACAATAATCGCTTTCCGGTGAACATTTCGTATTGAAAACTTAAGCAACACTATTTTTCCATTTCTTTTATTCTTGTATGCCTTCGATATTAAAGACAACTAAAACAATACCATACTCATGTATCTAGAAGAATGAATTTCATACTCACATGCGACGAGACGAATAAGTTTATATCATACCTGCAAAGAGAGAAAAATTAATTTGAAAACATCACTAACTCAACAATAAATGGTAGGTTAAATGTGTTTTCATATCACACTCGCATCGTGTGCACAATCAGAAAGAAATAATACAGGATATCATCATTTATATCTGTGTATAATATGGAATATCCAATTAAATGCATCGATAGCGTGTTGAACTACTGGAATGGTAAATACATGAACTGTTTTTTTTTAAATAGTCAGAGTTATTTTTTTATTCACGAATAAGTAATTAAAGCACACATCACGCACTATATTTGCATGATATCTGGAGGACAATAAACATGCTTTGTTAGCATTGTGAATCTTTGACTAGAATTGTTTTTTTTTTTGAAAGATACATTATGGATGTGCGTGTTCACTGTTTCAATATAGAATTTTGAAAACGAACCTGATATTTATAACAGGTTAGGCTAGCAGAAACTACTTATATCATTATGGCGTTGGAAGGGATTGCTCTTGGCTTATGAAAAGTTACCTAAGTGACGGAAAACAAATATTCCTTGAAATAGGTGTACCCCAAGGTACAATCTTGGAACCACTATTATTTCTTGTTATATAAATGATATTCTAAACAATTGACCATTATTATATGCATATGCTGATGACACTGTTATTTTAAGTATTTAAAATACCTGGCCTGAAGTCGAAACTAAAATGAATGAATACTTGAGCAAACAAAATGACTGGTTTAAGGGTGATAAACCAACAGTTAATATTAATAAAACAAAATCCCTTACATTATTTTGTATATAGTGGTTATATTTATGGTATTTTAAATTACAGAATAATAATATATTCTACAGTTTGGAAGTATTTGATGAAACTCAAAGAAAAAAATACTAAATTATTGAATTCTGAAAATATTTCAAAAATAGTGCAATTCATATAGAGTTAAATGTATATTTCTTCATTATGATGCAGGAAGTATATAGTAAAATCATTATAGTTTATTTGCTGTACCTTTTTGTATTATAATTTTATTTTTAAGTAAGGATAAGAGGTGCATGGTTAATATAAATTGTGTTATGTCTTACATTCTAGTTAGATAATAGTCAATCAAGTAACAAGGAATGCAAATATATGTCAACATTCAATGCAAGTGCGTACGAGCCAAGGCGAAAACCGAGGCTTGTCACTTGCTGAGGATGTTAATGTAAATAATTCATTAATGCTTAGATACAAAATATGAAAATGGCAACTTACTCTTTTTATTTGCCTAGGAATGTAAATGTATTTACATTCCCTCGTCTAGGAAAAATGATACACGAATGATATTTGCCATTTTCATGTTTTTTATTTAGGCATGTTTGATTTATTTACACTACCGAAAAAAATAATGAATCACAGATTTCAAATTCTTAACACAAAACCACATTTATTAATAAAAGATAAGATAATATCATAACATATTTTCAGCTTGATGCTCACGATGCCTGCATTGGCACAATTATTTTTCAGACTCCTCCATTTTTAATACCGCCATTGCATGTACGTATATTTTAATTACGAGTTCCTGCGCTAAACAGTACAGGTTCATTAAATCTAACATGACTGCAGTAATTATATACTGTTTATATGCATAAAGGTGATTATGATGTCTTATCTTTTCATCAGGTGTGTTTTTTTTCCGCAGCAGAAATAAGGAACCCACCTACCTAATCATTCAAGTAAAAGTAACATTTATTGTTTTGGGTAGCTATGAAAGATATAACTATTTATTTGTTTGGAATAATGTTCTAATAGATTTAATAATTGTATATCGCCTAGCTCTGACTAGTATCAATAACACTTTATGAAACTGACGGACTCAGAGGACGTAGAAAATTATAGCATTTACAGGCAACAGATGATCTAATTTATAGAGTTTGAGAGTTGCGTATGGGCTGACGTATAAAATGCTTTCTTCCTTAAATTTAGTACATATTTATCTCTTAAAACCCTTCACTTCATTTGGAAAGGTTTTTTAGAAGTGCTATATTAACTGTAAAAAAATTTATTCAGTTCTCACAAATTTTCTTCGGAATGAAGAATGAATAATTAACAATTGTCATAGAGTATGGTTTCTTCAAACATGTTACTGACAAAATTAATACAGTTAAATGAACTTTTAACTTTATACAAATGTCTAGTCTTGTTATATAGCTCAGTCACAATAGAAGTTCTTATTTATATCAGACATACATCCTGAACGATGAATATGACAGAAGCATCTGTGTCAATTCCGACTCTAGGTTATTTTGAGATTAAGGTTCATCAAACGATAACCTATACTACCTACCCTTAAGCCCACACATGGAAAAGCCTTAAAATAAGCGCTTTTCAAATGCATCCATTGTATTTGCAAGAACTAAAAATTACATGGCACTGTTGGACAAAAACTGAAAATTGACCGGCCGGTTTCTTAACTCATAGCTATAGTTTATCGTCTTTATTTGGTTAATCAGATGATATTACAAAATTAAATAGAGACAAAGATGGAGAATGATTGCTTTTCTTACACTTAACCTCGTAAAGTTTACAAATATAAATTTAGGCCTATCCGGCATTAACCGGAATATACATCAACCCCATTCTATGGAGACAATTGATTTAACCTAGTGGCTATTATGAAATATTCACTTTATTAAATGAAAGAAAAATTAAGACTAAGAAAATAAGTTCCAAGAGAATATAGAAGTATATATGACTCGAAAAGCGCCAAACCTACTTATATATGTCTCTTTATTAATCTTTTATATGACACTTGTCAGTGATGTAATAAATTTGATGGCAGAAGAGATCGTTAAATATTGATCGTGATCAATAATCTATAAGCAATAAACTTACTGGCTTTATAAAAATTTGATTTTAAAATTTTCTCAAAATAATAATCGACTCATGTTACTTACAATATCACTTATCTCTGAATTGAAAGAAGCATCTTCTTGTACACCATCTTGTTCATTGCATTAAGATCTTTTCACTTGGTCCACCAATATTTGACCGATCATAAGTGATAAGTTTCCAGTGACTGCCACTACCTTTTCTGTCACTTTATTTGAATGAAGACCCTTATGTACTTCGACCCCGAGGTACATTAGTTTGCCACTATCTCCATCTCTCGCCCTTTGCTAGCTAGCCGTCTCTCCACATTGCCGACGATAGACCTCTAGAGCTTCAAAACTTCCACAAAGAGCAGCAAGTTCCGCTATCTTCACGCCAGTGGGTAATGTGGTTTCCAGTAGGTCGTCGTATACAACATTCCAGAAAAATGCCCTCAAACAAGATCCTTGTGGTGCCCCTCCCGCCATCGTCTCGTGATTGGAGCATTGATCTCCCTCAAAGATTATCTGCCTTTGATGAGGGGATTCTTCTGAAATGTTCCTTAGGTTATGTGCCATCCTGGAGAATTGAAGGCGCTTTCAAAATTCGGTCTCAACGAGAAGGTACACAAAAACATGCAATTACAAAAAGGCTCCGTTTTTACCTTGAATGAGGTTTTTTATTTGAATACAATATACAGCTTATACAATAGAAGTGGGTAAAATTGCCTGTTCATAGATCGGTGATATTAATTACAATACAACTTCATCATCTTTAGCATCCTCAATTAGCCTTGATTCATCCATTGCAGGATTTAGGATTTCTATTCTTTCCTATCCTCAGCGGTGGCTATCCAGTTGCAGCTGATCCTTCTCACGTTGTCGTACCATCTAGTTGACGGCCGACCTCGGCTTTGTTTTTCTGCTCTTGGTCACCGTTCCAATTTTTTAGTTCATCCGCCATTGTTGAATCTTGCAATATGCCTACCCATTCCCATTTTGCTCCTGTTATTCATTCGAGGACATCATCTACAACAGTTTTCTTACAGATGTCTTAGTTCCATATTCCAGCTCTGAGACGAGCATACAAATTAAGTCAGAGAAAGTCCGAAAGAACCCTCTTGAAGGGAAGGTGTTTAATTTCAGAAATACGAACAACGTGTGAGGAATTAAAAATAAAAAACACATTTGTTCGTATACCTACTGTGATTCTGGAGTTGTATTGAAAAATCTCGTGTCTCACGATAAATTACCCATGTGAAATTTGACATTATTATGGTGGAAATTGACGTCTCATGTAAGTACCTACAAAGATCCTGGATATAAAATCGTTTCTTGTACTCACAGCCGACGTGGCGTCGGTTATATAAATTTTGCATGGATGATTGATTGGCAGAAGCCGACGGAACTGAATAATGGGATTTCGTCGATCAAAGATTTTGGATATTAATGTACAATGTGAAGTAGGTAGGTTATGGAGTGGATATATGGAGTAATTTCGACGAGCCGGTAGGTCTACAATCATAGGTAGATTATTCATAAATCAAAGTCATATAAATAAATTCAGAATTTCACTAATTCCTTATATTTCCACAAGTAGTATTCAAGAATGGCGATGGCTTTTCCAGAGAATAATACAAATTATTAATACAATACCATTACTTATCTCATATTAGATTGTACCTTACCTAAATATTATTTAACTTGTTTGTCGATTTGAAACAAACACCATATTGAAACTATATGCTTTGCTTTAATTCTGGCATCAAACCCATACCGAAGGGAATATTACCGAAGCGTTATTTCGTGCTTCATGAACAAACGGCAGTTTAACAACAACGACTCTTGCACAATTCGAACGATTTCCAATCGACGTCAAATGGGCCCTTAAACAACATTCGAACTCTTAACGGTTTTAGTTTAAGATCTGCTACGATAGCCTCTAATCTTTGAATCACGAAATTTCTCTATCTCTTTCACTACCTCAGCTTGTTATCCACGGCTAGACGATTCGGAACATCTTGAAATAAAAGTAAACTATTGATTTTATTTTTAAGTGAATGAAACGACTGAAACACGAGACCAGATTTTCTTTGGGCTAATGTCTGCACTGAGAACTTGTCTTGGAGATTGAATGGATTCGAATTTTCTTTTGTTTCTTGAAGGGGCTTTTAGAGCTCCTCCTGCCAATCCTGGTCATGATAGAAAATTGCTCAAATTGCATCACAGAATTGCCATAATACCTATGGGTAGCTACCTTTATGCTAGGTGAGTTTTTACACGGTCGATAACTTCGTTATTACAGGAATAAATAAAAAACTTGTTCACAAAAAATGTAGTCAGACTCAATTTCCATATTTTGACATTAATTAGAAATGTACTACAGGATGACATGATGACAGATCATTGTTATGTTTTTTTTTTAATGGAACACCCTATATTTTATATAAAATTCGGAATCTACTCTTCTTCGCGATTACAGTAATACAAACTTATACTGGGTTATACTGAGGGGTTCAAAAGATATGATCGATATTGTCAGAAAAATGATTTCAACTTCTTGTATATTACTTAAATGATCAAATGATCTAATTTTTTGCATGAGTCGATTATTTTTACTTATGTTTTGTTGTAATAATGATTTATTTTTACAGTATTGTGGAAGTTGTGTACAGGGAATGTCAAAACTCAAATACAATATTTTCTCAACTTTTTTAAATGGAAACCATGTATTTAAATGATAAACAAAAAGAACAGTCATTCCGTTCTCATTTCTATTAAATATTCCCTATACCTTAGATGAATAGTTTCGTAGATATTTGATTTTTTTTTCCCAATTTTAGGAATACCTTTAAATTGTATAAATGAAAATAAAAAAAAATCTATTACAGGTAACCAATATCAATTTTCAGTAAAGATCCACGAAAATATAATAATTTCAACTGATAAAATGAAAATATTTTAATGTAATCATTTTATCAACTATCTATTCAGTTGAAATTTTTTTATCGTGGATCTTTACCGAAAATTATTATTGGTTACCTGTATTTTTCAATAGTTTGTTATTGCCATTTACACTATTTAAATATATTCATAAAATTGGAAGAAAAACTCAAATATTTAATAAAAATGAAAATTGAATGACTGTTCTTTTTGGATATGATATAAAATACAGGGTGTTCTATTAAAAAAAACATAAGAATGATTTGTCATCATATTGTAGGACATCCTGTACATTTCTAATTAATGTCAAAAGATTGCCTTCATTTTCTGTGATTATTTTTTTCATTTATTCCTGTAATAACGCAGTTATCGACCATGGACATACTAAAAACTCCCCCTGTATGTATTTAGGTACTTTAACATACCATTATAGATTTAGACATAATTTCGCTGATGCATACGTAATCAACAACTTCATATTATTTTTTGTGACAAACTTTCACGTTTTATCTATTGATGGTAAAAATGAATGGTAATATCGTGATGTTAATTTGAAAAATGATCATAGAAAAGTGCATTGAGTTATACGGGAAAGATATAAAAATGCTAATAATTTTCAAAATAATCAAATGATAAGTACATAATGATTATCAATTTTTGATCGACAGCTAATCAATTCATTGTTAGCTTTCAAAGAATTTATAAGGATTTATCTAGAATTATCACTGAACAAACACAACACGCGTTAAGCATAAAGAATATCTACCTCTAATATCTACACTGTCAAAAAGAGTCCTCGACGTCATTCACTTTATAATCCCTTCCCCTCTTCGTGGAGCTTTGCCGATTTTGTGAGATATCATCTTATTGGAATCTCCATTACATGATTAATTCACAACATAATGAAACCAAGTCAAGTTATCCAGAGAGAATCGCATCGCATTTCAGTAAAATAACTCGAGTGCCACTTATTGAAGCGTTTCTTCAACAACACAATAGTCATGATGATGCAGGATGAATTGGGGTAGATTTATAAGAAATAGCAATTTTCTGAGGTTAAAAATCAAAGGCCATGGCACAATCCTTCAGAGTGGAATAATTCAAGGGAGGCTTTGTTCTGAAGACAGCAGAATTCTGGCAGTTTGCAAATGTTCAGTGAAAAATTAAGAAGTACACTTGATGTTTTATAGGATACCAAAAATATTTTGCCCATTCTTTTGTCTTCTTTGACTATAAGTTCACCTATCCATATTGAACTCAATGTTAAAGAAGACGAAATAGCCAGTTGTCTTGGCAATAATTATAATGGTGTCGTCAGGTGGTACCTACATAAAACCGTTGTAATTGCTCTTATAAATTAAATGCGGTTCATAGTTTAACTCTGTGCTAAACGTTGTGGGATGAGTTCACTAGCGTAATACTCCAAAATGCATACTTTGCTTCTAAAACGTTTATTTTCAACACCTTGTACACCACCTTCAACTGCCACAGACTTCACCGTTATGCTTCACAGTGTCTAATGACTGAACTAATAATTATTTTTTCACACAATACGACATTCATAACTTTAGAATGATTATTTCAAGTAGCTAATTTATACAGCAGAATATCAAAGGCGTAGGAGTTTCCACAAAGATTTCATGTCTGTTGACAATTATTTATTCAACATATAGAGATTCTCAAGTAAACAATCACTGTTAGCAGAAATATAATTTAGAATGCAGATTTATTTCGTACCGTCAAACAGAATTTTTCATGAGAACAAATTGAATTTACGTCCCCATATAACTAACTGGGCTACTGTAAATGGAAACCATCAAAGTCTCCTCGTCTGCTTTTCTCTGTCCCTCTCTTGATAACTGACCGTGTAATGTGAAAGAGGGAAGTCGACGGTCCATGGAAAAATGAATTCATGCGGTTGAATTATTTGATGTTGTTGAGTTTTTAGTTTATTTTCTATGCATTGTGTTGCTAGCATATAATAAGCTTACAACTTATTACTTATTTATTTGAATGTGATCCCTGTTTTGTGAATAAACTTATACTTGATAGCATCGCACCAGGGCCTTAGCTAAGAAGGACGTGATTGCGTAATACAGAGAATAGATGTTAAGAAATGTCTTTCTCTTCAGTTCATGAGTCGCACTGACTATACAGAAAGGCTTTTCTGTCCATCTTACAGATTTGCAGTAAGCTTTCACATGACACTGCGGGTTATACCTTCACAAGTCTAGTTGAACGAGTAGTCAAGCGCAACAGAAAGATTAAGTTTTGAGTCAACCAGTTTCAAAATTAGGTCAGCTAGCAAGATACCAGAGTGTTCAGTCAAACGTTGAGTAAACTAATGACCAGGCACTAGTAGTTATAGCTAGCATGGAGAACAAAGTGATGGACGTGAACACTCGGCATGTGAAAGATGTTGGTACAATTATTACGACTTGTACCATGAAGGGTATGTTCTCTGGATAATGCTACTTTAAATCACGATCTTGAGGGTCAATTTGCGTATTTGCAGTTGCGAATAAACAATTTTCATTGAAGCGTTACTCGTTCCGGCAGAAATTCATCCTTCGGAGCTAGAAATTATAAAGTGAGCAGGTTGACCAGAACATATGGAACCCGCAAGTTTCGAGACCTCGTCGCCTAACGGATCTCATGAAACAGCATCTTTGAAATAACCAGAAAGGCATAGATGCATTGCACACTGTAACCACCTCAAGTAAATCAGCTAAGAAGAAGAAGCAGTGTTTGGATGCAACGCTAGGAGAAAGCTCCACTAAGGACATTCTAGTTGTACTGATGCTGGCGAAAATATAGAAATGGCAGAACGTGAGAAATTCTATTTTCGGTAACCTTCACCATACGATATAAGGAGGTTATTAAAGACAAGACCGTGTCCTGTCTGAACTTATGCATTGGTTGAGCACACCCTGATTGTCGACGGATAAAATGGTGGGTTTTAGTAGGATCAGGTACAGCCCCAGAAATGGCCAAAGGCATTTAAACATCCTGATGGAATAGGATTCAGCACCTGTGCAAATTTGATTGGTTGATTTGAAATATTATACCAATAACTGATCAACTGCCGAATCCAAGGTCAAAGGTCAAAGATTAAAATGTTATTGAATTTGGCTCAATCAAAATGATAAAATAGATAGGATCAAAAAAGATATTGATGTTTTTGTTATACAGTGTGTTCACAAAGACAGGAAAACTCACAGAACATACAGAAAATTTTGTACATGTCCGTTTCTTCATTGCATATATTTTGTCTTAAACTACTATTGGTAATTATCGAGTTCTGTCTTTTTTCGATTTTGATCCAATTGCATTCATAGTAGAGGCATCTTAAATAAAACTGAATGCTCTACTAAAATACCAAAGCTACAGAACTTGGTGCGAACAGGAATACTGGTTTGGCCTAGTTTCTAGGCAGTGAATCAATCACCTTTGAATTATACAGCCTTCATAGTTTGATGAGGCAAGTTACATGTTTCAGGGCAACGGTAACTATAAAGCAAACAAATGGTAATACCCTTGCCCTAAAATATGTTCATAGCTGTAATTCAAAGATAGTTGTCAATCATATCACCCCCATAGCCATTTCACCCACCCAGTACATCTGTTCGCTCCAATTTTCTTCACATATCTAGTTTATTAGAACGCACAATTAATATTTTTTTCAGATTCAACAATGTTTTATACTAGGATAATTAAAATAAATCAATAATCGGAAAGAAATTGAACTAGACAGCCTTGCAAATATTGTAAAGGGTTACCCTATAAAAAGTTATGGGATCACCGACATTTTCTTTAGATATATTCCCCGAATTTTAAATTCTACTGAGAATTTTAAACATTGTTTTTAGAACTCATATTTATTTTTGTATACGTTAATTACAATGCTTAATTACAAGAGAATATAAACAGAAAATTTAGGAGTTTAATAATTTTATTAGGTGTTTAAATTGTACGATATTCTGAAATTATCATGGAATAAAAGTAAACAAGTACCTGTTTGTCTTTCTATTTATATACTTTTGATATTATAATTGGCGTAAGCAAAAATAAATATGTATTATAAAAAATATGTGCAAAGCACTCAGTTTTTACAATATTAATACTGATAAATAATTTTCTATAAAAAAATGTACCGACTTTATTAGTTGCTTCCCAGAAACTTAGCAGACATTGATTCCAAAAAATAGATTGTCTCCATGTGTACTTTCTTCAGAAAAAACTTGAACCATCCATGGCATACATTGTTCATAACACTAGCATGCTTTCAAAATAAATGGCATCGATTTGATTGATATACCTACTATATGTTTGAGGCATGTCGAGTGAAAGCTTTGCAAATTTTTCACATTCCAAGTTTATTTACGACTGAATCAGAAGAGGCAGTATGATAAAGTACAATTTCTTGTAAAACTTTCCAAACCCTTGCTATACCTACCTACAATACTAGGTGTATGGAAAGTAAGATAGAAAAAGATTTATTTTATCACAAATGTTTCTTGAAAACTATGGGGGAACAATCTGATAAAGAACAAGTTGAATTTTTCTGTTAGAATAAATATACCTACAGGATATTTCTATTAAATTTTTATTGGAAAAAAAAACTCTACAGAATTAAGTCGGAAGTTCAATCTTTTTTCAAAAAGAAAATACATGTGAGTGTGTTGTTTTTTGAGAAATATACAGATTTAGATAAAGTTTTTTCTATTCTCCTTATCTTTTTCGGATAATTTTCAGGGAATTTAAACGTGAACTATTCTATTCTGTTGGTAATTAACACGCAGTAAACATATTTAATATGATTTCGAGACATCTATTTATTGATGTTTAACAAGATGCATTGAACAGCTCTTCGAATATTTGTGTTTTGTCAAATTGCTTCTAAGAAATTAAAGAAATATTTGCTCAATTTTCCAAGTAGGAAATAAAATGAATGAAAATAATCGCTTTTAAATGACTTCTACCGTTTAATACATTTTCTGTTATATGAACAATAAGAGATCTTCAATTGTCTGCATTTTTTTGGATTCTTTTACCAAACAATAAAAACTGAAGTTGGTCATGATTCTGAATATCGGCAAAAATGAAACGAAATAATAAATTTTGACATATGTTGACAGTCTGTTGTAAAGTTAGCTTGAAAACTGTGCTTGTTCATTATGAATTATACTTACAAAGGAAAAGTTTATTAGAACTGTTGTATGCTTTAGGCGCTGGTGATGAATTTTTTTTGTTGGCTTACCCTGTTTAGGTATGCTGCAGAATATCCTGATAGGAGGCAGCCACAAGTGAAAAGTTTTGAAATATTGATGGTAGAATTTGAGAGAACTGGCCACGTGGAATACGAAATAAAGAGTCGTGCTAAAACAATATCAACTCATGAGAACCAATTAGCTATTAGTCTTTCAGTGGTAGAATATACTTAGTTGAGTGTTAGGGTAAGATGCAAATATATAGAGATATCGCAATATTCATTTGCCAGGAGTTTAAAATCTAACAAATTTCACCATTACCACGTGCAACTGCACCAGGAATTGATAGAAGCAGATTTTTTAAATAAATATAAATATAAATATATATAAATATAATAAATATAAAATAAATAAATAAAATGCCAAATTTCTGAAGAGTATTATGTTCACCGACACGAAAGTACCTTCCACAGGATAGGATTCATAAATAGGTACAACTATCATTATTCTAGTAGTGAAAATCCGCATATTGTTCAATTTTAACAATTATCAATATAAATGCAGCATTAATGTATGGGGCGGTAATTATGTCGTCGGTCCATATTTTTCGAAAGGATATTGAATGCACAAGAGTTTCATTGTTTTCTCAAGAAACACTTTCCTAAGTGGATCGAACATATACCTAATCACAACAAAAATGAAATGTGGTTTCAGCTAGATTGACCACCAGCGCACTTTTTGGGGAAAATACGAGAGGAGTTGGATGTAATATTTCCAGATAAGTGGGTAGAACGACAGGGACCTACTACATGTCCGCCGAGGTCGCCAGACCTAACATCAGTGGATTTTTTATGTTGGGGAACAGTGAAATCAGAGGTTTATCTTACTGCTTTTACCCGGAGGAAGATGAAAATAAGAATTCGTGAGGCATTTCAACGAATTATGCCTTTCAATTTAAGCAGCGTGAGAGCAAATTTCGTGGAGAGATTGAGAAAATGTGGAAGACATTTTGAACATATGAGTGTGATTATTGTCGTTCATTTTATTTTCAATTCAGAGAATTTAACAAATATTTCTTTAATTTTGTCTAAACAATGAGAAAAATACGAATAATCGAAGAACTGTTAGGAACAATATATAACATGTGAGTATCCTCAAATAGTTCTTTTGAGGAAGGATGACAAAACAAACTAAGTTACAGGATGCTCCGTTTAATAAAATCTCATAAACTTACATCGAATTCGGCGAAAATAATATTTGAAGTACCCTGTGTGAACATACATGATGATCAGAGCAACAAACGCTACTTTGGTGTCCTAATACGTCAATTCACCTGACAAAATTTAGTTCTTTAAAGAAATAGCATCACTGCCATTTTTTTAAATTAGTTATTTCGGATCAGCAATTTTGGCGGGAAACAAAATTAGGGAATAGAGGTACTATCATAATAACAAAAAAAAAATTGCTATTACAGAACTGCATCTGGAACTATTTTCAGAACGAGGCCTCTCTGGTGCCGCATAATTTTTATAAAATACTGTATTTCACATGTTATCGAAATATCGAACAAAAGCGCACTTTTGGGACACCCAGTATATTGTTAAACAATCCGAGCAGAGGATTGATTCAGTAGCTAATAGATTGCTAGTGTATCCGTAAATTCAAAAATAAACAAACTACCTAACAGCCCGTATACCTACCAACGTTGTGGATGTATTCCATTTATTTATCGAACATTAACGTCGCTGGACTTAAAAAGGACTATAATTGAAAACTCTCCAAAAAACATGGCATCCGACTGGGTAAAAACGCGCGCAAAAACCATCTAGCCAGAAATAATATGGCAATTACAAGTGGTGTGTTTCGCTTATCCCTTTGTATACTCAACTGGATCATGCTTTGACATCGACAGCACAAAGAACTATGTTTGCATGCCAATTATGAAATGGTTAATAATAAGCTGTCGATTGCTTTACGAACACCAACCCAGATCCATCCACAAACATTCACTAAGAGAGAACAGCATGAGTATTTCTCCTACATATGGAACCGTCCACCTTTAAGTCCCAGTCGCACAGACAGACTCTCACAAAACAGTCCAGTGACATACTACACACAAATATAGCGAAGAATTCATGAAAATTCATCCATAGATCTCAGATATACTTCTTTGAGTATTACAGGTATGGAACTGTCTGCCTTGGAAGACCAGTCACACTTATCGCCACTAATTCTAATAAAATGTACATACATACATGGAAAAACGTCTTTCAGCTAGGGTACCCAACACATAAAAGTGACGATACTTTTACCTAAGGTATGATAAACACTTCTGCAAACTTTAGGAAACGATTCATCCTTTTAAGGTTCGATAAGAGAAGTAGAAGATTCGAAATTTGTATAAGTTAACGACAAAATTTTGAAAAAGCCCCAGACAAAAAAGTTTGGGTATTTTTACCCCAACAAACACAACCTTGTTTGATGCATCCCTATTTAGAATTTTGAAATTGTTATTAGCCTATAATGTTGGGAGTCAAAATATTAGTAGATTTCTAAAATTTCGCTCTCAATTATCTTCATTAGTTTTGGAGATACTGAATAAAAACCATCTTCAGACGTCTACGTTTAAAAGGCGGCAACTTCCTTAAAGAACATTTCTCGACTTATGTTTATTGGAACCTATTGCATTATTTTAAAATACGCTGGTGAAGTTTGGTAGACCAATATTGGGACACTCTGTATACGAGTATTATAAAGATTAGGCTGTCATTATAATATACTACTATCAGTTTATTCAGAAAAGATTTTAAAGCTGTAAATAGATACATTTCATTACTTGAACACATTAATATATACATAACATGCACCTTACTAAAACGTAGGTAAAACATTTGAAACTAAAGCCCGCCTTGTATATTATACTTACTCCTTCGCAGTGCCACCTGTATTTTTGACCGACGAACCCTAACAGAGGAGGTATAAGATTTGATTGTCTGCTTTTTCTATTTTATTTTATTTGTACCCGCTTTATATAGTAAACGTATTCCGATCTTGATATTTTTTGATTCATTTGAAAGAGGAGACTTGACGAATGGTCTCGTATTCGTAAAAACTCAACTACGAAATCTCCTTCTTTTCAAGAAGCACCCCCCGAACAGGGTGAAGTGGGCAATTTTTCTCAAAAATCGAAAATCTGAGGCAGCAGAATAAAAGATAGGGCAATATCCTGAAACGTTTAAATAGATTTTTTTTAAAGATTTACAGTTACAGGGATACTATTATCTCAAATATGTGTATTTTTGCTATGTGGAGGGGATAATTTCTTTCGAAAATATGTGCACAAACTAATAACGTCGCGTCACAAATCATGGTTGTCTGATGGTAGCCTTAGCGACTCAGAAGGTTTTTATCACTATCAGTTAAAAACTTGAAATCGTACTTTTTTTATATTTCTTATCGATTTCTTGTCTTTTATTTGGCAAAAGCAATGTATTTATGAACTGTTAATTCAATAGTGACTTTGTCATTTCATAAAAAAATGTGAATTAATCATTATCATTAAATTTAGTATAATATTTTTTTAATTTATTTTTATTTAACCTACAGGTGCTAATGTAACAATATTTTTGACGCTGGGTATGTAAAATG
This sequence comes from Crioceris asparagi, assembly GCA_958507055.1. Taxonomy (NCBI): domain Eukaryota; kingdom Metazoa; phylum Arthropoda; class Insecta; order Coleoptera; family Chrysomelidae; genus Crioceris; species Crioceris asparagi. The sequence continues at coordinate 125,962,013 of OY293826.1, forward strand.
ACACGCTTCAGTTGGCATGGTTGAAATTGCCGCCATTTAAAAAAAATGTCGATGACGTCATATCTCGAATAGCGAATTTGTCACAAATTTAGGTCGTACGTCACAAAGTACCATACTTACTTGATATTATCTTTTCTTTTTATTTGTTGGTTCGCTTATGTTTAATGCAAGTTTCTTTAAGCACATCCAGAAATACAATTCTTGCAGAATATCATTTATACGGCTGGTCATCTCACCTCATGTATCCGCTGTGCAAAATATAAAAGTATCATCTGCATACGAAAATATATTATTTAATATACTTAGTAAACTGATTATGTACAAGGTGAAAAAAAGCGGTCCAAGTATGGTTCTTTGTGGTACACCAGAATTTGTAAAACTACTATCACTGCAAACATCATTACCTTCCACTTTTGTCTTCTATTTGTAAAATAGTATATGATTAAGTCTAGTGCTATTCCTCTAATGCCTATTTTTTCAATTTTTATTTCCCTCAATAAGGGAAGTATTGTATTCACGTAAAAAATCGACCTCGCGGTTTTTGCTGATATTTACGTTTTGGGGTTCCTAGATCACAAAAATCATGGTATCTCAAGTCCGTTGGTCGGTCTGTATGTCTGTCTGTCTGTAGTGTGTTGGTGGTGTAGCTCAATAACGGCTTGAACTAGGACAACGAATTTTGGTATGCATATTGAAGGACTACCGGCCACGCAATGTAAGGGTTTTCATTAATCACATATACAGGGTGTCCAAATCATTAAGGGTCAATATGAGAGCGATAGAAGCGACGAGGTTGTTTCCATCTCGAAGCGGTTTGTCGAGGGAAGTCATAGGTAAAGGCTTTTATCAATTTTTTCGAATAATATCTTGTGGATAGCCGTGTCAAATGGTATACTTATGTCTGAAAAGGTTACAACTGTTGGCTTACTAAGTATTATCCAGAGATGTGTGTAAAAGAGTGAGTGAGTACTGAGATTCCATCCTTGGCATCCAAGATTTTTTTGAAATCCAATTTGCTTTTTATTACTTTCTCAAATATTTTTTTCAAAATTTGATATGAATGAAAATGGACGATAATTATCACTATATATACAATATACTAATATGACGTAGTAATGTTGAACATTATGAAAAGACCTTGTAGGAATATTTACTAAGAAAACGCTTTCGACATAGGTACCTACCTAACAAATTGCCAAGCCTGAGAGTTGATGGATTTATACAGAGTTTCGCAGCCATTTGCTTGTCCGCATTCCACGTAACATATGACTCTGCTTTTCTATTCCGTAAAGTAACATAAACACTGCCATTTTATCAATTTAATTCTTTTTGTGTTCGGATGAATATTTCATGAGTAACGAACGGTACGGTTGCAAATATTCGTGCGGTCGCAGCGTAGCTGAATATTTTATAGCGAAACCGGCGCCATTTTTGTACTTCCATATTTCTCTTTTCATCTCGTTTTTTTTGCAGCGTGTGTCCAAGTCGTATTACAATTTATAATTCTTCGGGTGCTCTGGCATTATGAGTGTTGATGTTGTTGCAAACAACACATTGATTTTCGTTTATTCAGTACAATGAGGGAACTTCTTACAATTATTTTCAAAAACTCCCATGACTATTTTGGCTTCATTATTATATACTCAATAAGTCGAGCAGATTCGTCTCAAATAGTGCTGTCATGATAAAAACTATATATAATCATATGGGTGATACCAGGTTTCTCTTATGATTACTATATTTTGTAAAATATGGCCAAATAAGCGGGCAAAACACTGCATCTTGGAGGTATCTCATTGAAGAGACTAAGAAAGGCAAGAAAAGATCCTGAAAAAATGTTTCAGGCTCCTGAGATGGCCGTTAATGTGCATTATCACTTTTATGTATTAAAAAGTAGTGTTTCTCTCGATTTCACTCTATGCAAATTTATACATATAAAAGCTCAGGTAAATTATAATCTTAGAATAAATACTTTGTTCCTATCTATATAAAATCAAGTGTTAGGTGATGTTCGAATATTTTATTGATAAACATCAGTAACTTAAAAGGGGGGCTGAATGTAGTATACTACTAGGAAGGTTGAAGTGTTCCGGTAGAGAATGATCTAGGGTGCAACTGTTTGGCAGTTAATTAGAGAGTAGGAGTCAAATGGAGAAATTAGGTGTAACAATTCTACTGCTGCTGAGATGTATTCCGGAGTCCCTCAAGGGACAATATTAGGCCCCGTACACTTTCTCATTTATAAAGATGACATTAATGCAGCTGCTCAAAAAATTAATGATTCAGTGAGAAATCTGAAGGAATGGTTTGGTGTTAATAATTTTTGGCCGTGAATGAGAGTAAGACTGAGCATATTCTATTTGGTTTAAGAAAACATATGAGTAAGATTGTTAACAAAATACAATTCGTATAGCAATGCTTTCCCTATGAAATCTTCGGGACCCAGTATATGTATGATCTGTAACATCGAAGTTGTTTTTTATCAAAAAATTCTCGAGATATATCACTACAATAAACTGAATACGGCGACATCGTTTGCTAGGAAAAGATATAGGTCTGTTCTTCTAAAAGTTAGTCAATGACAGTAGTTAAGAAGATGTTGTTTACCATCCAGTTAGGTTAAACATTATTTTGAATACTTCAAGGAACTCAGAACATGTAACTTCTTAAGTTCTTCTGTTGTTGTTTAGTTTTCAAATGGCTGCATAACTTTAGATTTCATTTGATTCCTGTGCAAATGTCCAGCATCGTTGAAATACAATATGAACTAGCTTACGAGGAGAGAAAAAACAGGTGCCCAGTGGGTAGAAATAGATGAAATGTGACCCAGAAAACTAGTTTTCATGTCACTAACGGGAGTAACGGGTTGAGTAGTTCATGGTCATGGATTTTTAACAGATGAAATGGAAAAAGTCTCAATGCAATGCACAGCGTTGCTGTGAAAGTAGGAGTAAGAGAAAAGGAATAGAGAAAAGTAAATGAAGTATCGAAAACTAATGGGATGGCATGTTTATATATATATATATATATATATATATATATATATATATATATATATATATCTACATCAACATTTGAAGAGTAAAAACTTACCTACATGGTTATGCACTGTGCCCTATTGCTCTAGGTTCGTGAAATCTCACATATTTCACATTTTCGACAAATAATAATATATACCTATACAGTTGGCGTTTTCAAACAGCAAAACGTGACACGAGAGCACAACATGTCGCATCAAGAACCGGAGGCATTGGTGTAAAGTCTTTATAAATAGAAATACCAATAAAATCTTTATCAGTTATATTGCAACTAGCTCACTTATAGGATCAGCACGTTTGAATTGCAGGAGGAGAAAACCTTAGAAATACATTGAAAAATAAATACCTAGGAGGAAAATAGAACGAAAGTGTATCATCAATTGAGCAATAATTGTAGCTACAAATTTTTCTCTGTTTTGTCCAATCAGATATTTCCTAGAAAATCTTACGTTTCAAGGAACCAGTATAATAGGGAATTATTTCGTGGAACTGGGATCAATCATATCTGATAGTTGAGTGGTGGTATTTGTTCGGAATAATATTTATGATAAAAACAAGGAAATATTTATAATTTTAATATTAATATTCGAAAAGGTTAATTGTAGAATATTTCATGAACATTATTAAATACAGGGTATTTCATACATCGAAAACTTTACTACTAAAAATTTACTCATGAATTCCAACTCAGTAACTTCAAATACTTCGCGGGGGCAACTTGAGCCCTTATTTTTTTCAATGAGAAGGGGTATCGTTTGAAAGGGCATTCAATTATCTTTCAAATGGGGCTTCGTTTCTTAAATTTGAGGTACGCGCAATGGAATGTGAATCTTTTGACTGCTCCTCGTATTTACAATAATAGGTTTGTGAGTAAGAAATTGTTTTTAAATGAACAAATATCAAAATGGAAAATTAAGCTTTATTCACAGTAAAGTACATCATGGTTACATCCTAGAATTGGTAATAAAATTCCGTCAAATTTGTTCAGCTGCAAATGGAAAACGGAATATTGAAAATCCGGTCAGAAATGAAGCAGTAGAATTAGTATGAGCCCTACATTAAGTATCAGAAAACTTTCTGATGTAACGGGGAATTCTGAAAGATAAAAAATGGTACCCATATAAAATTTAACTTCTTCAAGAATTGAAAGAAGATGATACTGATCGTCGTTTACAATTTTGTGAATTAATGACCGAACAAGTTAGAAATAATCCCAACTACATTTTTAATGTTTGCTTCTCAGACGAATGTTAATTTTTTCTCAATCGCCATAATTGTTGACACGAATCCAAGGATGTACCATGAGGTCCACACTTAACATCCTGAAAAATGAAACGTGTGGACTAGTATTTTTGGAGCATTTTTCCATCGGAAAATTTAGATAGAGATACATACTTAGAGCTGTAGGAGAATGCTGTCAAACCAGCGCTGATCGAAATCATGGAAGACGATCAACGTTACCATTGTGCATAACCTGTACGGCAGTTTCAGGATGATACATTTCCTGGTAGATGGATTAGAAGGAGGGGTGCTATCGAATGGCCTGCGAGATTACCCGATTTACCTCCCCTTGATTTCTTTTTGTGGAGACATCTAAAATCGAAGATTTATACCACCCAGCCTGAATCCTTGGAAAATTTACGGAATCGCATCACTAGAGAATGCCAACAAATTACTCCCGATATTCTTCACAAAGTTCGTGAACACTTTGAACAGCTGCTGTACTATTGTATGGAGGTGAACGGTGGATATTTTCAACAGTTAATACTATAACTCATATAAGTAGTAATCAATAAAACTCAATTCATATTTCCCGGCAACCCGCATCACTAATTTAAAAAACAAAGTGCCGGAAAATAATTGACCTTCTAAACGATCATCACAACATTCATCACATCCCCTTTGAATAAATAAGGGTGCAAGCCGCCCTCTCTAAGGGGTTGAAGTTACAGTGTGTAAAAAAAGATAATCAAGTCAGTTAGATTATGATGATAGGGTTCACTGTGCGTGCCGAAAATAGAGACATTACAGTGATAAGAGCAAAGGCCCAGCTAAGGCTACACCATCTTAAGTTATTACTTCATAAAAAATAAATACTATGAAATATTATCCTTCACTGCAATAAAATCTTGAGACTTCTTCATCTCTTAATTTAAATTTTACGTTTTTTGTTCTATTTTATATCCCTTGTGAAATCAGACTTTATTTTATTTTATCTACCGAAAATTCATGTTCTTTTAGAAGCTTTTTGGCATAAATATGTAAGATATTTGAGACAGGGGTCCATACTTGAGATCAATTTATAATACGTTGAAGTGAAGAATTCTCCATAATGAATTATTGTCAGGTGGGGCCTATTTTGAAATACATTTTGCAAGGTGTCATAATCAATTTGAAGCAGTTACATTTTTGGCATATCACCTTGATTTTTTCTCAACATTATTGGAAACCAGCAAACACACTCAAAAAAAAATTGGCATAGGACATATTTTCGGTCCACCTCCTCACTAGATAGTGAGTATCGGTTGACTGGATATTTGTGGATTATGGAATGCGGAACTTATTTTCTTTCACTTCCGAAATGGAACTCTATTTCTTTAAATTAACCTATGATTGTTCAGTTCCTAGCCTGAGCATACCTAAGTATGTATGTATTACACCCACGATAACTTGAGCCTTGATTTGTTTTATAATGATGTGGGTACATGTCAGAAGAAGAGCATAGGTACCGCTTAATCTGAATTGTCTTTTTTAGATGCTTACCTACATGACTAAGTTGAAAATTCAGATGGAACTCGAAATTGGAAAGAGTTTAGCAAAAAAGAGACAACAGTTTAATGAAAAAGAATATTTCGAGAACGCAAAATCAACCATTCTAAGGAACATCAGCCGATCAGAAATCATAGATAATGCTTTGCAGAGTTAATTTGAGAAAATCTATCTTGGCTGTATAATTGTGAAATTTATTTGACTGTTAAGAACAGTTCAAGATTACATACTGATCAGATGTCCATTCTGAAAACTGAATATATGTAAGTAGGTAACTAGTATTTAATGATTTCAGATTTATTTCACAAGAGCATAATCCATTTTTAAATATTTTTTATTACTTTCGGTTCTTGTATCAATGGACTCCGCAGCGATTTCTCAGGCCCCATACGGACTAGAGACTTGAAATTTCGAATTCGTACTTAGATCGCAGACATCTCACCGCCTGTTAAGCTCCAAGTGTGATCCAATATTGGTAATTATAATTATTTCATTCAATCTCATACAACCAAGATCATTATTTTGTCGACATGGAACGACAATGGGATCCGTCACTGGAATTACACACGAGCATGGAGCGTATATATACGTCTCGTTCTCTGGTATATAGGTACTTTCTGGAAGATCGTCTATGGTTATGTCGCAATTGTCAGACGTCAGACGTTATTGTTAATTTAAAGTTTAATTTTGTGTTGTGGTAGACAAACAGTAATTTGTTATGGAATTGATGTTGCTGGCAAACACATATACATAAGTATAGTTAAAATCGAGAAAAGGATAGCAATAGTAGGTACTCATCGGTACGGTTTAAATCTTAAATGCCCAATAAAAACTATTTTTAATTTTTTTTCAAAAATTTCACTTGTTATAATTTCGTTTAGTACATATAATGCCTGATTCCTGGTTTTGGAACTGTTTGAAGCTTATGATGGCATTACATAAGCAGTCCCTCGATTCAATGTAAGAAACTAAAAGAAATGCTATCTTTGTAGTTGCACAATAAAGCTTTTATTATATTTTTTATATATAAGTCAAGAATTGTTCTTGCTCACACATTCTCATTTTCACTATCTTATAATAAATAACTAGGGTTCCATCATTTTCTTACGTCATAGCTAATATAGCATCCTCAATTAAACACCTCTTGATTTATTATCCTGTCAGGTTTGCTCTAAGGCAACCATCCTATATTATTGATATTAATGATAGTGAAGATGAGGGGCTCAAGTGTAATTAAGGTCTCGAAGGACGCGAAGGTATGCCAGCGACTACTTCAAGAATGCCCCACATTGAAACCGAAACCCTTTTTAGAGGCTCAGACTGATGAATGATATATTAATAGACCTTGAAAAGCATCGCTATTGTACACCACGTATACATACAGACTGAAGGAGACAAAAGGCCAGCCATGGTGCATTTAGTTGAATGGAGAGCAGATACATATAGTTCTTGAAAAAGTTTGCTTTGTGCTCCCAGAGACTCAGTAATTGAGCATTTGCATTGATATACGGACATGCCGATATTTTGAGAAATTATCAAATTTGGCACGTTTTCGTCTCCCGAATTCGTCCAGTGTGTGATATTAATTATATTATTTTCTACGACAAAAATTTTGCTTCCATCCTGTATTAGGAACCAGTTATTCTTTGACATTTGATGCAATAACTTCTGTAAGGTAGAGGAAGCTCCATTTTTTGACAATAACGAAGAAAGATTTAGCTCCCTATCATATTTATATATATATATATATATATATATATATATATATATATATATATATATATATATATATCATATAACCTAATTTATAATACATTTCCTTCTCTCAGGGAATATCTAGTATTGTATTTTTTAATTATCTAAAAATATAAAGGATATTCTGCAACATGGTGTCAGATAATTGTTGTTTTTTTTATAATGGAATGCCCTATATTTCATTATAAATTCAGAATCTAAATTTCTTTACCTATACGATCTCAACAATTTAAAATTATACTTGGTGTTATACAGAGGCTTTCAAGAGATACGATCGGTATTATCAGAAAAAAATAATGATTTCAGTCTTGTGTATAGTACTAAATTCTATATTATGAATTATACAAACATTTTTTACAAAAAATAGGACCGACCTTATAGTTAGTGCACTGACAGTTACAAAATAATATTATTTCTATTGGTGCTGGTAATTTTGAAGTACCAACGAATATGTTATTTTATAGCCGTTTTGGAGGGAAGACGCATGTCTAATATTGTTTCTATTTCAATGGGACCAATTTTCAGTACTCCTCTTTAAAATAAAAAGCGAATCATCAGAATCGGAGCACGTTTACTATGAAAAAGACCCGAGCAAAAATAAAAAAAAACATGATAAAATCGGTCATAACCTTTGAAATACTGTATAATCCAGTATAAGTGTACATTATTGAGATCGCGAAAAAGATTCTGAATTTATAAGAATGATCTGTTACCATGTTGGGAACCGCCCTGTACATTTCTAGTTAATTTGAAAATATGAAGGTTAACAGTGTCTAAAATTTTTGCATATAATTTCTTTGATATCCTCGGTAATAATGGAGCTATCGACTGTGTGCACACTAAAAAGTCACCCTGTATATCGCCTTTACCGTATGCGAACTTTTCTGTTTTGGTTTTTTTTTTTCGTGTTCTCTTATTTTCTGTGGGCCTATATGACAGTGTGCTAGACTTCAAGAAAGGAGGAGGTGTACAATTTGGTTGTATGTTTCCTTTTTCGTTTTTTTTAAATGTATGGCGCGTTTTGCGTAGTAAACGTGCCCCGATTTTGATGATTTTTGATTCATTTGAAAGAAAAGAGCTGAGAAATGGTCTCCTATTTAGAAAAACTAAGATCCGAGATCTCCAAAAACCGCAGCTGAAGGGGGTAGCGAATGCAATTTTCTCGAAAATCGAAAAAATGAGACAGCCCAATTAAAAAAATCCCGATGGCCTGTAGTCAGCGGAAAGGTAAATTTTTCAAGATTCATTGAATTGGAATTTGAACAACCTTTTATTGGTATACCTACATGTTATTACATAAAATTGTCGTATGGGTCATAGCCTTGCGGTTAGAGGTTTTTGTTTTGGCTGTTGAATATAAAGCAGACAGGGTTCGAGTTCCACTTCAAGGCAGACATTTTTTTTTCGCCTATTTCTTCTCAATAAATATACTAGATATTTTTTTAATCAGGGTCTATATAAAGATCTCCAGAAAATGTACTATTACATCAAATTTATATTGACTGTTCAGGTTTTATCAATATTTGTTATTTTTTTTATTAATTTTTATTTTTTTACCAGTGTATTTTATGAAAAATTGCTTTGAACAAAAGTTGTAGGTACTGATTATATCTATAACCTAAAATTATTTTTGATGATATTTACACTACGGCCCTTTTTTGATATTTTTTTTAAATGTTTGAATGGTTGCCATTTTGAAACTACTTACCCGATATTGCCCAATAACGAACTTGACCGAGATATTTGAGAGATTGATTTTTGTAGCAAATTTGAACTTGATACCTTCAAAACTGCGACCTCTATCGTGTTAACAAATTTCGTAATATCCCATATATATATATATATATATATATATATATATATATATATATATATATATATATATATATATATATATATATAAACTTTTGAACCAAATGTTTTTTTGGGCTAACATATAGACATATAACAACATGCCGTTAAATTTTTTTCGAAATTCAAACGTGTGAACGATCGCAATAGGTACATTTCTATAAGAAATTTACCTAAAAAAGATGAATGGTTTTCGATTTATAGCTGTAGTAAAGACTGGTATAGTTTGTTTCATGAATGTTGGCGTCTGCCTTGAAAACACGAAAAATGGATCCATTCAGTTGACGGGAATAAATCAGTGTCGTAACGATTTCGAGATAAAATATGGTATTTCAATTTTTTTATACGCTTCCAGGAATCTCATTATAATTAGGGAGAAAAAAATATGGATTAATTGAATTGATAATTCTATAAAAAGCTGGAGAAATCCAATCCGATTGTATGTTTGATTTTTCTATCTTTTTTCTCGCACATAGATAATAAAGAAGTATTGAGAATTTGATGTTTCCTTTTCATTGGAAAGAACGCCACATGGGCTTATAACCCAAAATGCCATTTTCCCAAAAAAAAAATCTTCTCAAATAGATGGGGGGCAATTTTTGTCGAAAATTGAGAATTCCTTCTGGCTGAATTGAGCTACAAGATCAATTCCAGCAATATTAAAATCAAAAGAAAAAAAGAAAAATTCAACATTAGGTATTGTCGCTTTATTTTCAAAATTGAAAATTAAGTAGAATATTTTTTTACAAAAAAAACAAACTTGTTAACTTGTTTAATGAAGAATGTAAAATATTAATTCTTTGGGTACTGGTCATTTTTAAGTGTAAGAGGAGACTTTTGGAACAGAAACTCGAAAACCTATGCATTTTTTTTAAATATAAAATTAAAATTTTGCCGGATATGGCTTCTTAAATTTTTTCTTCACAAGTTTTAGATTTTCGAAAGAAAAAAAAACTACCTCCTCCACCCCACTTGGGAGAAGTTTTTGGCGGGAAGGAGATGCTGAATGACGATTTTCTTTTTCAATGCCACCAACACTCAATTGGTCTACTTCAAATGAAAAGAGAATGATGAAAATCGGAGCATATTTTCTATTTAAGAGGAGTGCACAGACATAAAAGAAACTTGCAGACAAACAGTCGAATTGTATACCTCCTCCTTTTGAGAAGTCGGTCAATTATAAGAATCGTGAAGTTAGTGTCAAAAGTTTTCGATAACAAATACTTTCAATGCCACTATCAACAGAACAATTATTTTGTGTTTTTCAGTATATCTGCTATCAAATTGGGTCTCAGATATTGTAGGGAGTTATTTGTTGAATTGAAGCAATGGATTTTCCCATCGAACCGGTACCTAAACAATAACAGGCCATTAGCAGCACAAATCTGCCGGATGCCATCAGATTCACTCATATGCCTGATAAGTCTATCAGGCGATCTTTTATTTTACGCCATTATCGACATCATGGCGATATCCTAATGGATTTTATTTTATATTGACTATTAGTGTTGGTCTATGTTTCTCTAACTTTTCTTTTATTTTTTTCGAAAAAGCATATAGTTTTTTTCACGAATGATGGCATCTGGCTTGAAAACATTAGAAACGGATCAATTCAACTGACATGGAGTAAATCAGTGGCGTAACGATTTCGAGATAAAATATGATAGGTATTTAAATTTTTTATACGCTTCAAGGAAGTTTATATAATTAAGGAGAAAAAATGTCGATTGTTTAAATAAGCAATTATATGAAAGATCTATTATTAACAATAATGCAGAAACATAAAATACAAATCTTTTGCTTGAGTTATAAAGCATACATTTCTTCATATGAATTCTGTGAAATGTCATTTTGACTTTGTGACGCTTAAGAAATAAATATTGCGTTGCCTTCGGACATACAAGCAGCGCTCTATCATGGTATTGGAGAAGATAAGCTTGAAATACTGATGTCATAGCTCAGACCGACAAGCGTAGTAGAGAAATTCATGATAATGAGATTCGTAAGTAGATCGTGACTGATTACACACAATATAGCCATCATTTGTGAAACAAATCAAATCAGAAAATAATAAGCTAAGCCTCAGTCAAATTTGACAGATGAGAGGCAAGTATATTTTTGACCGAATTCCCCAAAGAAGGAGGTAGGTATACAATTCATCTTTATTTTATTTTGAAACATGCACGGGTTTTGATGATTCGGTTAAAAAGCGATAGTTAATGTGACAAGTTGTGACTACAGAAGGTCGTACAGAAGGTGTGGGGAATAAACGTTTCAGAAGCAAAGTGCAAACCTTGGAGTATTATGCAAGTGAACTCACCTCACAACGTTTACCACAGGGTTAAACGTTACATTTGGTGTCAGAAGTGGGATCCCTCACATATAGCTGAGAATTTAAGGTGAATATCAGATAAACAGATGTTATGAAGTACCTAGGAAATCAAGAAAGAACTAGTCAAAAAAGAAAATGAAGAAGAGGTAAGAAAAAGTCAACAAGAAAAGAAGAATGGGCATGAATTAAACTAGAACTTAAGCATCAAGATGCAAGAATAATGGACTAAAATTAGACAAGATGAAGAAGAACAGGAAACAGTTTGACAAGAATATAATGGGGAACTAGCACGAATTAGACAAGAATATATTGAAGTAAAGGCTGGAATTAGACAACAATATAAGAAATAAAACAGCGTCTAACAGAATCTTCATTATTGCTCCAACAAGGACAAATAGCGAGCCTGATGTTAAGAGGGAAGATGCCGTAACTAGTTCGAAGGTGTGCAGTATCTCTAGAGAGATATGAAACAGTAGAAGGCGCAGTATACATGTATGTCGAAGAGGTACCAGGCAATGTGTAGGCAACAGCGGTCGTAGGAAAAGCACGAAGCGTTAATCCACCCAGAGGCGCAAGAAGGTGCTAGGGCAGCAATAGAAGAAACCGCATAAGGCTACACAATGACCCAAGCAGGTGCAGACGAATGTGCAAGCGCAGTCGCAGCCGTCGTGGCAATACTGGAGGTGATAGAATATACTTTCATCAATTGCCGCTTTTCGCCCCATATCCAGTTTTCATGATCGCATTTCAAGATCACTTAATGGCGAAGGTGGTTTAACCTAAAACATTTTTTTATCATAAGATATAAGGAGGAAATATGTGACATACATGAGTGACGTCATCGGAACTGTAGGTTCGTTTTCGCGCGAGAATTGAAATAGTCAGTTTGAAACAGCATTTTTGCTATAAATTATAGTGCTTTGATTTTTTAATACGTTTTTGGTCTGTTCTACAACGGAATTCTTTAGCAATAATTATATTGCATGCTGCCTATTAATTCTTAGTACAATAAAACATAGAACATTGCAATTGTTAAATGTTTTCTTGAAATATGTCTATTATTATTATTATTCCTACAAATCAATATAATAGCAAGAATCTCAGTAGAAAAGATTGTGAAAACTTCAACGTTTATTTTGTATTTTTTTCAGATTCATAAATCTATTTTTCTTCCAACATTGATCCAAGAAGTTGGAAAGGGAGATGATAATTTTTGTTGTAAGACTTGATGTTGGTTGGAGGATGTTTTTAATCAAGAACACTGAAAAAAAAATAAGTAATTGTTTTCCCGTTAACGAGAGGCCCTACAAAAAAGCGTAAAAGACAGAATGATGAAATGGGATCGGAATTGGAGCGAGCCAGAACGGAATTAAAGAAGAGGCTGTCCTCGTCAGGGCGGAGATATGGAATAATTTTGTTTTTTTTATTAGAGAGAACAGTAGAAGGGATAATTAAAAATATTTTGTGGAAAAGGTATTACTATCAAATTAACTGTGTTAGGCGAAACTTTTGCTTTTAATATAGGTACGGTCCATTTTGTCAACAAAAACATATTGCGAATTCACAAATTCATTATTTTAATAACAATGTATTAATTTTATTAGACAATAATAATGAAGCGCGTAACCTCTAACATAATAATTTATGGGCCAAAGATCGCCAGCAATAAAGGTTTACATACCTATAATATTATAATATAATATATAATATATAAAAATATCTGGGCGACCGAGCTATGCTCGGGTAACACAAAATTTATAGTGGGTCTATAAGATTTACTAAGGATGTTTAATCGTTATTCGAAAATGTGCATATTTCTAGTAAAAACGTATTGCGATCGGTAGATCGGTGAATATTGCTTTATCGTTCACATAGCTCATAATTTACAGATTTCAAAATATGAATGTGAAACATACCAGAATTCAGCTTTATCACCAATCGCCTTCTCAACCCGCAAACCCCATATTGAAATTTGCGGAGCTATTCCCGAAATAGCTAGCGTGGACCTCGTGGGTTACACCCATTAGAAAATGAAAGCCAATGAATTTCTCATAACAGAACTCACATATCGAATTCTCGTCCCCAAAACACCATATTGGAATTTGTATCGCAATTTGCCGAGCCATTCTCGAAATAGCTATTGTGGACATCGAGGGTCACAACCCATTGAAAATGCAAGTATCTCCAATCGGTTTCTCGGGTCTTGAAACCCCTTTCTGTAATTTTTTATCCAAATCTGCCGAACCATTCAAGAAAAAGTTTATGGACCTCGAAGGTGACACCCTCGCGTTTTGACAGGGAAACCACTAATATAGATAATCTTAGAAATCAGAACCTTATTTATATATCAAATTTCATCAAAATCGTTAGAGCCGTTTTCGAAAAATTTTATATTTGGACCGACTAAGATTACCGCCGGTCTTCACCTCATTCACCGTACTAACTCACTGACGGACTCACTATTCTGTCTCAACTGCACCGAGCTGATTGTCTCGGACTGACCGACACCGCCGCAAATTTTCTGCAATATATAGACAAGCCCCAACTTCTCGAATCTCGTCAATAGACTTCATCCAATGCTACGTGAGCATTCCACCACTAGCATGAACTCACTAGATGATTCGAGATATAATCTTGACCTTTGCTCGCCAATAGCAGTATACCTTACACTCATACCACCCGGGCCTAACTAATGTGCATACTCGTCAAGACGAATCGCACACTACTATTCGATAATGGCGCCAAAACTACATCCTAAGTTCAATAATAATTAAAAAAATGAAAACCTGAACAAAACAAATGTAACTTACCTTAGAGCTATCCTCAGAAAGTCAGTAATATCTAGTTTTTTGTTTTTTTGACTCAATATCTTTTTTTACATCAACATTTTCCATTTCTAAAAGTAACTTAATTTGATCTGGTCTGGTATATTGTTTTCTGATGCCCGTTGGATACAATTGTTGAAGGAATTTAAGTCCTGGATATCCGGATTTAAGTGCGTTGTACGGATAATAGAGGTCACACTGTACTTGAATAGTTGTATTTGTGTCTTAACTCAATCTACAATCGGTGGTCACTGATATCAAGACTTCAGGATATTTATAATGATTTTTAGATGCCGTAAGTGTTTAAATGTTTTTCTTTTTTTTATCACTTCAATTGGATTTCAATACTGAAACGATGGCACCACTTGAAAGTTCATGGAATAGATCGTTCACAAATAGATGTGGTACACCAAAGCAACAATAGTGGTCAACATCTGCTCCATTTATTGAATCAATATTCCTGGAAATCCCCTCAGCATCTCTTTTGTATTCAGAAGTTGAATAAATATAATCTGTCAGCAGAACTGTTGCGTAGTGCATAAATGAGATTCTCGAATGTAACTTCTTCAAGTTAACAAGATCTGTATAAAAACACTTTGAAGTCATAAACTTTGCAGACTTTAACAATGGAGTATACACAGAACGGCTTCTTAAAAAGTCTTGAACAAACTTATATGATGCTAACGCAATAAATTTAGAATTTGAATCTCTTTCATGTTGTATGGAAGTTGTGGAAAGTTTGTTTTAATATATCAACCTTTCAATCCTTTCTGGAAAAGGGAACTTTATGTTACGTTCCCTGAAACATATCCACAGTTTCAATTTTGTTTACTGAAAAGTAATTAAATTGACTCAAGTTACGGTTGCTGATTACAATGTATACTGGCATCATGTAATTTCTAATAAGGAATGGAAAATTTTTCGCGCCTCAAAATCAACATTTCCATATCCAAATGTCCACTTAACAATACGAAAATGTGCCTTGAAAGGAATAGTAACGAGAAAGAGTTGTACATTTTGTTGACATGGCAGCATCTGTTGCTTTATTCGTGGTACCTACGTTGATGCCGCAGAAAGTTACCATTCTTTCAAAATAATTGTCTAGAGAAATTCGTCGAATGAATTAGATGATGGATGAAGGTGAAGATTTGCGTCTATTTTTCATATATTTGCCATTTATACCATCTAGGAGTAGTGAATAGACAAATGTTTTCTCAAGCAAGGTTTACCAAGTAAAGAATCTGGTGTGTCCACTCACAAGACTTTCCTACTGCTCTCAAACATATTCTAATGAACTCAAAAATCATGTGATCAATAGTCCTAGCTTTGTACGAAGTAAGAACCGTTAGGCTATATATATTTTTTGGTGCCGAAAGTCTTCTATCTTACTATAATTATTGCACACCTTCAAAAGTAGCCGCACCAATAGAATTAATATTATTTTGTCCCAACTAATAAAGTCGGTTCAGTTTTTGGTAAAAAATGTTTATATCACACTTTTGAGTGTAACAGAACGTGCACTAATACGAAATAAGATAGTAATTATCCTTTTACCCATAATTATTATTTGCTTTTACTTGTTATTATTCAGAGATCCTCAAAACATCGCGGCGGAATTACTCATATTTGAAACTTTACCACCGCTATAACTCAAAAACCGTAAATTTATTTGAAAAATGTTCAATATAAATGTTGCTACATATAATCTCTTCTTCAATTTGGCAGTCTCGTATTTTCAATTTTATCAAATTAAAGCCCCTCCACATAGCGGAAATACACATATTACAAACTTTATCATGGCAGTAACTCGAAAACAGTAGCTCATTTGAAAACTGATCAATTTAACCTTTTCCGGATATGGTCGTATCTTCAATTCTGCTGTCTCAGATTTTAAATTTTCGAGAAAAATTGGGCGGTTATCGTAAGAGTGAAGACTTCGGATTTGCATTTTTCTAGATATGGGACCATTTCTAAATTTTCCTCTTCAAATAAATCAAAATGGGAGTACATTTACAATATAAGTACAGCGTGCGCACAAACCAAACCAACCAACTCTCGAATTGCATACCTCCTCCGTTTGGGAAGTCGGTCAAAAATAGGAATAAACACTTAGAAGGCTCGAAAGTTCAGTGGAGCCTGCGGGAAGCCCATTCTGTGTCTGTCTTAAAGATAGGAAATACAAAACAATCCGTCCATCCATTCCGGAAAAAATCTATGTTTTTTTTTTAGATTCAGGGAACCTACAGCGAAAACATCAATTGAGTACCAAACCCCTCAAGATATTATATGATTACCATGCATTCTCTACATACCTACATGCTTATTGTAGTGGTAAGAAAGTAGAAATTGATATGAACCTATTTCCTAGAAAATGACTGACATCATTGGAATATATTAAAAATTCGTTAACTCGATAACTCCATACATTTCGAAAAAGATCTAGTCCATCCATTGATACCGATTTCATCGAATTCAATTAAATACCTATAGTAGGTACTTATTCAATTAGCCATCGTATTACTCTGAAATTCCTTGCGGCCTTACAGATAAACGAAATTATCTTTTAAATTACCACGATGTAAGTAGCTCTATGAACTGATTATTTGAAGTTACCATAGAAACAGGTTAAATACAAGCACAAGGACGCCCTCACTTTCTAGATTCCGAAAATTATCCCCACTCCAATACGTCATTATTTTGCGTACCCTTTGCTAAGTGGATCGTTATTTTCTTTGACAATTCCATTTAATTTGAGTGGCTATCCTTGAACTAATTAAAATCGGAGGATCGGTCGTTAGATAGAATTATTCCCGTGAATGTTTTCTAGCAGAAGCAAAAGCTTCAAGAAAATACAGAGCAAACAGGATGGTAGGTATTCTTTTTTTTTCAGAAGTGGGATTACTCGCATTTTGCTGAGACGATATAGTGAATACACGATGAAAAAAAATTGATGAAAGGGCAACTATTGCAGATGTGATCGAGTTCCTTATGAAGTGTAGATTGTCTCAGGTAAGAAATAGACTACGAGACAGAGAATATTGAGCAAGAAATAGACAAGAATTTTAACTTTGGTGTATTACGCAAGTGAACTCACCCCACAACGTTTAGCATAGATTCAGAAGTAACGTTACAATTGGTGTCAGAAGTGGAAGAATTACAATTGGAATCATAAATCCAAAGTAGTTCTGAAACGTGATAGCCAAAGTGACAACGTGTACGTCTCATATAGTTTCCGGAAGGTTCGAGAATAAATCTCAAATACATGAAACAACTATAGCAAATAAGGAATTAAACCAAATACATACTGAAACGAATAATAACTGTAAGCACATAAACTATCCACGCTTCAATATTCATAATCAGGTAATTGAAGCTATGCACTGCACTTACGAATATATGAGTGTAATAGCAGAGAGCTGTGAGTAATTTATTAAATTTTAATTCAAAGAATTTATCACACAAGTATGTATATATCATGTTCCAAATAAAAAACATTTTTTTCTGAAATGATTCGCTTTCGTATACGATTGTGATACCGCAATAATATTACCATACATCAGACGTCCTCGAATTGCAAAAATAAGGCTTTCCACTTTTGTTTAGCTACCCAAGAAATATACGACACCATTCTCTGAGAGATTTATCATTGAATTTGGATTCTTATTCAAAGTGGTTATTATTCCATACCCACCCAATCTCTAGGGAATGAGAATGTTAGAAGGGTTCGGACGAGGCGTGGTTTGTCCCGTCCTTTCAATTCCCTTTAAATGTTTGTCATTTGAAGAAAATGTGACTTTTGGCATTTCGATGATGTGTGATAAATCCCTCATCTTTTTTTAATAAGATGACCCAGAAAAGTTCTTATGACTGGAATACTCAATCGACAGGGTGAATAAATCTTAGATTTCTTGTTTCCACAAAAACACAATAATCACAGCACTCAAGAATAAATGGATTTTCTAGAGACGTGAATAAATATTAGCAAAATTTGCTGATCAGTAAAATCAACAATAAAATTTTTCTCAATTTGAGAAATATCAGCATATAATTCTGAATGAGTAGCTTATATGTGCTTATCGAAAAAGCGATTAGGTTGAATTGGCTGATACCCTTGAGGCTACTTCAGAAAGTCGTTGTCGAAATCTGAGAGGAACTTTTGCATACCCTATCTGGTTACCAGGTCAGAGCTACAGGGCATTGTAAATTCATCGAACATTTCTAAAAATACTGATAAGGGATCAAGTTCCTACTACGAACAGACCACGCATGTTTGCTCCAGTTTAAGAAGACATTGGGTCAGGTGACAAGATAGATCGATCCATGAAACTTTCCATTGTACTTGAAAATAATTATAATGGATATCACTATTCGATTTCGAACCATACGTCAATGTTTCAATAGCCATTGTTGCTGCAAATGAAATTTGTAGATAATAATAGTCACTTTAATCGGACCCATATCAATAATTTCCAAAGTGGGAAGTTATACCGGGAGAGGAACAGTTGATTTTTTATGGTTTATTTATATCTAGTACAAAAATTTTACTCAAATAAAAGTATTTACACATTTTACGTACTATTTAGGGGAGTTTGCAGATTTTCGTTCACGTCATATTTTTTAAGATATGATGTCTTTGGATAATATTTTAAATGGCTCACCCTGTATTTGTTTTTTTGAGTAGATAGAATTTTTCTGAATTTACTAATACCAGGTTTAGTGGGTCTGTGACTTACGGTCTTATAAGAAAAGAATAAAATTTAAATAATTAATAATTTTAATTATCTAATACAAAATGAATGATAATTGAAAATTCCACATTTACCGTATTACAGTAGGTGTTCAAAGTGAAAGCCTTTGATTACTTAAGAATATCCTAATTTTGAAGCATTATATTTTGATCTGCCGCTCTAATTCGATCTTCTAGTTCTTGAAGAGATTGAGGTAGATCCTCATAAAATATAGACTTCAAATAACCCAAAGAAAAAAAATCCCGGAGGCCTATCGACACCGGAAAGGTAAATTTTTCAAAATTCCTTGTATTGAAATTTAAACAACCTTTTCATTGATATACCTACATGTCATTACATGCCGATTGCCCATTTTTAACCTCATATGTCATAGCCTTGCGGTTAGTGTGTTAGAGGTTGTTGTTGTGGCGGTTGAATATAAAGCATATGGAGTTCGCTTTCCGCTTCAAGGCTGTTTTTTTTCGCCTATTTCTTATCAATACATATACTATATACATTTTTTTTAATCAGGGTCTATATTAAGATCTCCAGAAAATGTACAGTTACATCAAATTTATATTGAGTGTTAATGTTTTACCAATATGTCTTTTTTATTATTTTTTTTTCTGTGCATTTTATGAAAAAATGCTTCGAACAAAAGTTGTAGATAATGATTAAATCTATAACTCAAAATTATTTTTGATAATATTGACACTATGGCCCTTTTTGTGATAATTTTTTAAAATGTTTGAACGGTCGCCAATTTGAAACAACTCACCCGATAATGGCCAATAGCGATCTTGGCTGAGATATTTAAGAGATTGATTTTTGTAGCCAATTTGATGTTGGTACCCCCAGAACTGCGACCTCTATTGAGCTAACAAATTTCGTAATATCCCATATATATATATATACTATATATACAGTTTTGGAGGTATCAACTTCAAATTTGCTACAAAAATCAAACTCTTAAATATTTCGCCCGAGATCGTTATTGGGCATTATCGGGAAAGTAGTTTCAAAATGCGACGATATATATAAACGTTTAAACCAAAAGTTTTTTGGACTAACCATATATTTATATAACAACATGCCGTTGGATTTTTTGCGAAATTCAAAAGTGTGATCGATCGCAATAGGTACATTTCTATTAGAAATTTACCTAAAAGTGTAATGGATATAAATCTGGTGACCTTGCCGGCCACTTAATATACTATATTCGTCCCACCCATCTCTGTGGAAATATTGTATTCAAGTATACTTTAACGTTGGCAGCATAATGAGGTGGAGCTCCATCTTGCTGGAACCAAATTTCTTCTGTTAAGTGAAATACTTTTTAAAACATAATGTAGCCATCCATGCTTTAGACTAATAATAAATTATGTCAGTTTTATCTATACCTATTTTTTTATTGCACTTCACAGATCGAGCATTCTTATTGGGAAACCCTTTATTTGTTACAAACACTGATTTCTAAAAGTGTGTAACTAGTTATGATTAGTAGAATGTAATACGTTTCGAATCATGTTAAATTGCCATCTATTATCACTTGACAACAACCAACAAAAATTTTCATGGTTGTGCTGTAATACAATTTTTGTTTCTTTCATTTCAATTCATTAGTTAGACTGTATTTGAATCGATATAGAAATTAAACTCTTGAAATATTTGTCTGGGTATAGGTAGGTGTATATTATCCATTCATTTTATTGTATTGTCATGTGACATATCATCTACAACTTCCGCGGATGAAAATACAGGTGTAAGCTTCTATACTCTATAGTAAAATCACCCTTTTACTGCTATATTCGAACTTTAACTACCAAAAAATCAGCTAGATGAACACCAGTATGATATAACCTACGTATTATAAATATTCCAGCTTGCTCCCTTGACTCATGAAATTGACCTTTCTATACATTTCACAGCTCCCCTGTTGTAGCGAAACAAATTTTCATCTCAATTTGAAATCAGTGGTAAGGACAGGAAGTTTCAATAACAGAGTTCGCAAACTGATAACGCTAATTAGAGTTGGAGAACACGAAGTCGACGTCACAGTTTTTCGACCCAGCCACCGTAACAACATTGGACCACGTCGCACAAGAAATACGTGTGCTGAATTGGGAATACATACGAACTATGAGCAGGATACCGGGTAAACCGGAATAACATTGAAAATGACGACAGTTTCTTTCACTAACGATATTGCTCATCTACACTTACATAAGCATTATAAAACCGTTACATAAAGGTGGAAACAAAAATAAAATTGAAAACTATCGGCCTATTTCAATACTTTATTTGCAAAAAATATTGAAAAGCCGAAATTCGTGGACAAATTTAATATACTTTCCAATAAACACTACGGCTTTAGAGAAGGAAAATCCACAGATGATCCAATATATGCTCAAACATCAGAAATAAATAATGCTCTGGATAAAAATATGCCTACTATCTGCATTTTTGTTGACCTTTCAAAAGCGTTTGACACATTCTGCAATAAACATTTACTAAAAAAATCTATTAAAGATTGAAAGAGAAAATATACGAATTGCTCATAGATTAACAACACGATCGAAAGCAGTTTGTCTGCATCGCCGGAACGTTGAGCGAATCAAAGCCAGTAACATATGGTGTCCCACAATGAACTGTGCTTGGACCTCTTCTCTTCACGCTGTACGTGTATAACATTATGAAAATGACAATAAAGGGTAAAATAATTAGTTTTGCCGATGGTATGGCTATTCTCTACTAATCTCCTTCCTGGAAACTACTAAGAAATGAATCACATTAACGAATGGATCAAGTTCAACAAACTGGCGCTCAACAGCCGTAAGACCTGTTGCTTACCTTTCACGTCCTACGCAAACAACCTATCGAAATTCGGGCCACTGAATATAGACCATACTACACAAATTGAGGAGAGATTGAATGAATTATTTAGGAATCATCATCGATAGACATTCCAGATGGGACCTTCAAATGGAACATTTAATCAATAAGCAAAGGAGTTTGTTAACTAAATTTTGGATTATTGCAGATTACCTAGATATTGTACATCTGAAGATTCTTTATTTTACACTTGTTCAGTCACAACTTTCTTACGGTAGGGTAGGGAGCCGTCGCAGATTGACTTCTTAAGAAATTAGGTGTTATTCAAAAATGTAAATGGTATAATACCCCATTTTTTCAGATATGAGCGAAAGCTTGTAGAGGTCAACGTCAAAGACTTGTTTGCTAAGGATGTTGACATTTATTATATTACCGAGTCTCAATTCTCCAGTATTTTTGTCATGTACATCTGTTGACCGACGAACTAAACGGAGGAGGTATACAATTCGACTATATACATTATTTTTAATGGATGTTTCCGCCTTATAAACAGTAAACGTGCTGCGATTTTCTTTCCATTTGATCAAGGACGATTGAGAATTGGTCCCATTGAAAAAAATCGACATTCGATATGTCCTTCCACTCAGAAGTTTCTTCAAAAGGGGGTGGAGGGGCATTTTTTTCGAAAATCGAAAATTTGAGACGACAAAATTGAAGTAGAGTCCATACTCGGCAACGTTTTAATTGGACATTAAAAAAAACATGTTTTCGAGTTACTGAAGAGGTAAAGTCTGAAATATATGATGGGGGAATTTTTTTCAAAATTGAAAACATGAAACGGCCAATTTAAAGAAGAGATTATATAAAGCAATTTTTAAATTGGACATTTTGCCAAAAAAAATACTGTTACCGAGTATCAGCAGTGGGAAAGTCGGAAATATGTGTATTTAAGTACAAGCAACGTATTATCTTATTTGGTGATTGAAATGATTTAAATGATTTTGATGGCTAATGTTAGACTCAAAAGTGTGAATTAAATATTTTTAACAAAACAATTGTACCGACTTTATTTGTTGGTGTACGGAAAAATAGAAAAAAAAACTGATTCTCGTAGTCCTGGTACTTTTGAAGATTGAGTCAAAAGTTTTCATTCTAACTACAACTGCACAACTTTAACATATCCAGTACAGTATAGAATTATTATTGTTTTGTATTTGTGACCGACGAACCCCGAACGGAGGAGGTATACAATTCGACTGTCTGCTTTATTTTTTTTATTTTTTTTTTTTTTGGTTCGTTCGAGCCTTTTATATAGTAAACGAGCTCCGATTTTGATGATTTTGGATTCATTTGGAAGAAGGGGATTGAGAAATGGTCCCATATTCATAAAAACGCAAATCCGAAATCTCCTTCCCTACGAAAACCGCCCCCCAAGGGGTGGTGAGGGCGAATTTTCTCGAAAATCGAAAATCTGAGTTAGTATAATTAAAGATAGGACAAGGTCCGGAAACGTTTGTATTGAACATTTTTTTAAAAGTGTTTTCGAGATAGACGCATGTTAAATATGTATTTTTGCTATGTAGAGAGGACAATTTCTTTCGAAAATTGGAAATTTTTCGATACTACATGAAAGATATAGGTAATTATTTGTAGCAACATTTATAATGAACATTTTTTCCTTAGAGTTACGGTTTTCGAGTTAAATCGGTGTTAACATGGTAACAACTAAAATATTCAAGAGTATTTCCGCAGCGATGTTCTGAGATCTCAATAATAACAACTACAAGCAAGGAATATACGTGGGTAATAGGACTAGTACTATCTTCATTGATATGTTACAGTGAACGTTCAACGATTTTCTGGACTAATGTTACACTCAAAAGTGTGAAATAAATATTTTTTACAAAAAATTGGACCGACGTTATTAGTTGATGCACTGAAAAGTATAAAATAATATTACTTCTATTGGTGATGGTACTTGTGAAGTTGGTGCCAAAAGTTATCAATCTAACTGCAACTGCACAACTTCAAAAGTACTATCACCAATAGAAGTAATATTATTTTATACTTTTCAGTGCATCAACTAATAACGTCGGTCCAATTTTTTGTAAAAAATATTTATTCATTGCACCAACTAATAAAGTCTATCCAATTTCTTATAAAAAATATTTATCTTAACCAACCTGCTGCGTGGGCTAAGTAAAAATATCTATTGTCTATTTGAAAAGGATAGAGATTATTAAACCCTAATTAGATATGCAAAACCTGTAAAAGGTGGATCTAATGATTTTTGGAATTTTTGAAGAAGTTTTAAATACCTTTAATGGTTTTGTTTATAAGACCAGTTTACCTCACCCTGTTAGGACTCGTTAAGTGTCGTAATACAATGGAGTATTTAAATAAGCTCATAAGCGTACCTTCAGGTAAGGGCAGTGAATAATTAATTTATTTAACTTTTAGGATAGAATTGCTAAATGAACCTCCGGAATATAATTAAAGCTACAATTAATTTCAATGGATAAGAAATTGTGCATTTATTGAAAATAAAAGTAGATTTAATGTTAGGGATTTCTATTTAAAAAATATATTTTGCACACTTAGGAAAATTCATTCATGCTCGTTATCGGATATATTTTTCTATTCTTATTCCGGAATGTTCTTATGGATCTTAAGAATTTTCTTCTCCAACAGATAATTTCAGTCCTCTCGATCATTAGCTCGATTAGATAACAATGACTACAGAATCATAAAATGGAAGGTAGCCGGGTAAAACAATAAAAACTATTCAGCAGGTACTAAGAAGGCACATTCTAAGCAATTTTGGAACAGTTTCAAGAAACTATGCGTCAAAAATTATTTATTTCTTTCTATAATTTTCAAATATTCTAAGTATAATTAGGTATGTGTCTTCCACCCGATAATATTTTTGACCGACTTCAATAAAAGATGAAGGTATACAATTTGGTTGCATTTTTTTTTATGGCTGTTCGCGCCTTTTGCATAGTAAACGTACTCCGATTTAGACGATTTTTATTTCATTTGAAAGAGGAGAGTTGAGAAATGGTCCTATATTGAGAAAAGTCGAGTTCAAAATCTCCTTCCATCAAAAAACCGCCCCGAAGGGTGTGGAGGGGGCAATTTCTCTCGAAAATTGAAAATCCGAGACGGCAGAATTAATGAAAATTCCATGTGCGGAAACGTTTAAATTGGACATTTTAAACAAGTGAAATTTTTGAAAAGAATTAAAAA
Source organism: Crioceris asparagi (assembly GCA_958507055.1). NCBI lineage: Eukaryota > Metazoa > Arthropoda > Insecta > Coleoptera > Chrysomelidae > Crioceris > Crioceris asparagi. The sequence continues at coordinate 125,987,391 of OY293826.1, forward strand.
TAGTTTTTATTGGGCATTTAAGATTTAAACCGTACCGATGAGTACCTAATATTGCTATCCTTTTCTCGATTTTAACTATACTTATGTATTATGTATATGTGTTTGCCAGCAACAGCAATTCCATAACAAATTACTGTTTGTCTACTACAACACAAAATTAAACTTTAAATTAACAATAACGTCTGACGTCTGACAATTGCGACATAACCATAGACGATCTTCCAAAAAGTACCTATATACCAGAGAACGAGACGTATATATACGCTCCATGCTCGTGCGTAATTCCAGTGACGGATCCCATTGTCGTTCCATGTCGACATTATAATGATCTTGGTTGAATGAGATTGAATGAGATAATGATATAATTACCAATATTGGATCACACTTGGAGCTTAACAGGCGGCGAGATGTCTGCGATCTAAGTACGAATTCGAAATTTCAAGTCTCTAGACCGTATGGGGCCTGAGAAATCGCTGCGGAGTCCATTGATACAAGAACCGAAAGTAATAAAAACTATTCAAAAATAATCATACGTTTCCGCGCTACAGTCTGAAATAAGTGTTTCAGCTATGTGGAAGGGGCAAGTTTTTCCGAAAATCAAAAATTCTAGATGTAAGAATTAGAAAGGAAACCATATCAGGAAATGTTTAAATTAAACATTTTTTCAAAAGAGTTACGGTTTCCGAGTTTTGCATTAGTAAAGTCTGAAATATGTGATATGCGTATTTCTGGTATATGGAAAAGCATCATTTTCGAAAATTAAAAATATGACACGGCCAAATTAAAGAAAAGATTATATGTGGCAACATTTAAACTGAGTTACGATTTTCGAGTTACAGCAGTAAACTCTGAAATATGTATATTTGCGCCGCGATGTTTTGAGATCTCTGAATAATAAATAACAAGTACAAGCTAAGCCTATAACTTTTTGGGTATTAGTGAACGTTCAACAATTTTCATGGCTAATGTTACACTCAAAAATGTGGAATAAATATTTTCTACAAAAAATTGCACCGGCCTAATTAGTTGTTGCACTGAAAAATACAAAATAATATTAATTCTATTGGTGCTGGTAATTTTGAAGTTGTGCCGTTGTAGTTTGTTGTCGTAGGCACCAACTCCAAAAGAACCAGCACCAATAGAATTAATATTATTTTGTATTTTTCAGTGCAACAACTAATTAGGTCGGTTCAATTTTTTTTAAATATTTATTATGTCTATGGTCTAAGATATTGTGACTGCAAGGGTCATTTATTGGAAATTAACTTACAGCATAGAAACAAAATAATTATTAAAAATAATAATACACAATAACATCATCACAATCAAGAAAACTTTTTTGTAAAGGTTATCCCTGAAACCTGAATATACCAAGCTGGATGGCAACACATGTGTAGCGAAGGTGTTGGTGTGCTGATTCAGTTTGTGATTCCAGATTTAAAATAAAGATACACAATACATTTATAAACTTAAAATTAAATTAAATAAAACAATGTGTCATCTCCACAATTTACAATTAAAATTTATTAATTTAAATGAGACATGTTTCGGGATTGGTAAATCCCAGTATCAATCTAGATATAAGGTTTTGTAAATAAAGAAATATAATAATTAGATTAAATGTTGAAAAATCGAAATACAATTTACTAATATGGCTGTTATGTAATGTTACTCACATGGTAAAATAAACATCTTAGGGAACCAAATGTAACCAGTCAAATTATAAAAAAATATAAAAAAAAATAATGCAAAAAATTCCCCTAACAGCCATATTAGCAAATTGTATTTCGATTTTTCAACATTTAATCTAATTATTATATTTCTTTTTTTACAGAACCTTATATCTAGATTGATAATGGGATTTACCAATCCCGAAACATGTCTCATTTAATTTATTAAATTTTAATTTTTAATTATAAATTGTGGAGATGACACATTGTTTTATTTAATTTCATCACTACTCCACGTTGAGAATGGATTTCTTTTTGAAATAACATTTATAAACTTTTCAAGTTCTTTTCATGGTAATCCAAATTTTCAGCATAAAATCAAAAGAATCAAAAGTGAATAATTTCAAAGTTTCATGTAGGTTTCAGGATAGAAACATATTCACGAGAGCTGGAAAGTACGTGACCACCATTTCCAAATACCTAAATATATATATATATATATATATATATATATATATATAAAGTCGTAACCCGTTCAGGCTCCTAAAATCATTAACTGGAAATCCGCAAAACACCGCACCGTGCGTTCACTGTACGTTTTATTGTTTTTTAAGTTGTTTATCGCTCTAAGGGTGAAGGGTAGCACAGTCGTTTGTTCTGCTATAGCTTTCAGGAGAAAAAAAAGGAAAGAGGAAATCCTATAACAATTATTTGCAGGTGATGTCATTAGACGTCGATTTAGAGTTGAGTTATTATCAATAATTATTGATTATTGTAGGTACAGATAGGTGTAAGTTATGTGTCAAGCATATTCTGGTCTCAATTATTATTCAAATATAAACCCTAACTTTGATTGGCAAAATTTGGCGTATTCCACTCTATATCGCATCATAAGTTACAACAGAATGGCATCACAGCAATTTTCGAATTTTTTTACTTGAAGATACAAGTCTATTTCACATTGACTGCACTCATTCGAAGTATATTCGTTTTCAGTAAATTATACCACTTTAACACATCGTTCTTGTCAGATTATTTACTTTATTACCTTCGGGTACTTTATTAACCTAGCTAACCCAGAAAATTTGAAACATTTACCGCTCATAGATGAAATTTTGGTAATAGTCTAGTTTTGTTATGGAAGCCGTAAAAAATTCAAATTTTTGCAAAAGTATGTGTAATTTAGCATAAATTTTAATAAAATTGACGCAGAAGACGCTATTTTTAATGTTTTTTAATAAAAAAGGGAAAAATGTTGATCTTAGGAGTTGGGACTTACGACTTTAGCTGGAATTTTCGATTTGAACACGAAAACAGATCGGTTGAGAAAGCATGGAGAGCTACTTTACAAAAGAATCACAAAAGGGGCCAACCAAGGAACACCTGGGATAAAATAATTACGTAACTGCTGGAGAAAAGAGAGACGAACTGGACTGACATACCACGGATGGAATGAAGAAAATTTGTGCAAATATAAAAGATTGTAATCCATAAACCATTATAGATAGGATGGTAGATGGTAGATGGATTGTATATATATATATATATATAGTTGAGAAGAGAAGAAAAATAATCCCTACTTAAATCTATATTCAAAAATATAGGCTGTCGTTCAAAAAAGCGATAAAGTCAAAGTTTCAGAATAAATGACAAAACACGATAAAAATGGAGTAGGTAGTTAATTCAACATCGCATATGTCATTACTCATTAAACAAAATTCTCCACAAAATATTTGTAACTAAGTTATTGAGTTTACCCTTTACTTTATTCCCACATTGACGTGCATTCTCCTTAATCAATGGCTTTCATATTCTGGGATCTTACAAATAATCTTGACTCTCTTTATGACTTCTATTTAAAACTCATATGATATATTTCAAGACAACAAAATATTTCAAACTTTGAAATAGGTTTTTCGTCCGCTTGTAATTTTTTTGGATCAGGAACTTTTAAATCAAGTCTTTCTTATGAATCCATTAAAATGGAATGGGTTTCCAGTTTCTGTTAAATTGTTAAAAGCATATTATAGAATATTCGCTCAGAAATTCAATGTAGATAAACTAATTCTTAATAAACATCATTTTCATTCAAATCAAACGTCAGACACGCAATGATGTGACATTTCAGGACTACTAAAGCTTCCTCGCAAACCACCTAAACCTAATACAAAACATATACATATACAATAGAAAATGTAATCCGATAGATCTCTACGTTTAAATTACATTTAAACATCAGAATGTTATCAACTAGTACATAGAACATAGTGTGAATGTTGCGTGTGTGAGTCTGGTATGGAATTTCACCCAACGGCTTATACAGGGTGAGTGGGGAGGAACAGACCAAACTACAGGAGTGTAATATATACTTGAAAATAATGTGAAAAAAACTCATATGTTCTTATTCGATTTTTATTTGTTTTCTAGTTATAAAGTAAAGCAATAGCTCATAGATATAATACTTTTTTTAGTCATAGCGTTCTTTTAAAAAACTCATATGTTCTTAACCGATTTTCATTTGTTTTCAAGTTAATTATTTATTTTAAAAATTGTATCCAGCGTTCTACTTGCATCCGCATTTTCGCATAATTATTAGAGTGCGTCATGCTCGAGCCTCAAAAACATGTGATACATTTGGTGTTCTGCCAGTGTGTTGTGACAGTGATTGAACATTCATTTCCGAATTTGTATGATAAAAATGTTACAAAATGCCAAACACTTATTAGAATATGCGAATATGGTGATTATTTATGATTTCTGTAATGGAAATGCTACAGCTGCTGTTGAAGAATATCGTCAACGCTTTCCATATAAAAGACATTCTAATAAAGACATGTTCATCAGAGTTTCCAACAAATTGTTCGAGAATGGTAAGCTTCCTAGTGCTAATACAACATATGAACGAGCTGCTGGACAAAGGTTTAGAAAAGGTAGAATATATCCTGTATTTAGCAGAAGAAGATGCAACGAGCAGTTCACGAAGAATTGGTACCCAATAGTCCATCCTACAAGGAAGAGTTTATAAACACATTTCAGGAGCAAGGATTACATCCATACCATGTACAGAATGTACAAGATCTAAAACCGGAAGGTTATGCTAAACGTATGGAAATTTGTCGATGGATAAAAAATATACTTCGTGTTGTACCGCATACACTTTTTACGGGATGAAGCAACATCTAATCGTGATGGTATTAATAATACCTGTAACTGTATGTTCTGGCAATAATCCACAAGCAACAGTCGAAAGTAATTTTCAACATAAGTTTTCCGTAAACGTGTGGTATGGTTTACAAGGACTACTACTTAGAGGATGTTCCTGTAAACATCAGAATACAAAAATTTACTATCAGCACGATGGTGCTCATGTACATTTTGTTATCAGGTTAGATTATATTTATACGAAAGAGTTCCAGGGCGTTGGATTGGTCGAGGAGGTCCTTTCAATTGGCCTACAAGATCCCCAGACCGTACACCTCTAGATTATTGTTTATTGGGTCTGGCTCAGAAATGAGGTATACAAACTAAAAGTGGACTATTCGAAATAGGACTGCAGCTGATATTAAAGAAGGCAGACTCGAATCAATTAGGAGAGTAAAGGTGAGTTTATACGGTAAATACAATAAAATAAGAAACAAATTAAGATAAAATAAGAAAGTTGAACATGCTCATTTCCATGGGAGCGTTCTTACACGAAATAAGAATAAGAACTAGAGATGGCCAACTTTCATCTTTATTTATTATTTTATTTTATTTTGTTTGGAAACAAAAAACCAAACACCGGAGAACACTTAACTTCCATACAACACAAAAGTTTTGTCAAAAAAGCTGCGATTTGATTGGTTCATTCTTATTTCTTATTTTATTTTCGTCATCTGTATAAACCAATCTTTTTTGATGTTATTCTTATTTTAATTTTAATTTGTGTCTTATTTTATTTTATTTACTGTATAATTTCACCTTAACAGGCGCTCTTTGTGAACGAAGCTGAAGATGTTTTGAGGGCGATGGCTGCATTTTTCTAAATGTATTAAAATAACGCTGTGATTAAAAATGTGTTAATATAGGTATTAAATTTTGTTCTACCCTGTAATTTGAAAACAAATATAAATTGTATAAGAACGTTTGAGTTTTTTTACATTAATTTAAAGTGTAGTTATAATACACTTCTGTAATTTGGCGCGTTCCTCCCGACTCGCCCTGTATAACTGCGGCTTTCTAGATTAAGCGTGATAAATTTTCTTGGCCGCTTGTGAGGCACCGGAAAGTGACGTGTCGGAAAAGATGGACGTTATTGCCGACTTAACAATATTGTAGTGGGCTTAGATGCTGTACTAGCTGTACATAAATTGAACAGGGAACAGGCACTAATTCTGACTCTGCTGTTGATGATGTTTGCCTTGGGTCTCGACTATAATAAAGGTGTGTCATATCGTTGATTAGGGTAGAACATTTCGTCGATTACGCACCATCAGTTCCAAAAGCATAATTATTCTGAATAGCAAGCATTTAATCACATAATCCAGGGACGAAAGATTTTCTCAAGTTTAGAAGTACCTTGATATGATTTCTATACAAGCATATAAAAGTATTACAATGAAATAGCGTAAGAATTTGAGCGAGGTGTAATAATTGCAGAATTCCCATCTGTGTAGGTGGTATCTTTATAGATGGCTAAAAACTAAAATAAAATGAGAGTTTCAACAAAAAAACGCTCGGACCCGTCGATTTTTGTTTTTGTCTTAGACTTTTTATACGTAACAATTAAATATACAGGATGAGTGAAAAACATGACATAACGTCAGCGATATGGTTTTTAAATAGCAACCCACAGTTTTCATAGTATAATTCTTCGAACGAGCGCAACTTTTTTCGTACGGCAAGGGAATTTTAAATGATGGTTAAATAATGAAATCTTAGAGATAACTTGAAAATTGAAAAATTATAGTAAACACTAGAAATATTGTTAGCTTTATGGAATTTATAAAATAATAATAATTATAGTTTGATATTTCCATTTTCCTAATGTAAAGATCATTCATATTTTTGCTTTCTTGTACATAAAAATGTGTTTAATTCTTCAATGCAAAAGGAGGGGTTTTGATTTATCAGTTACCTCACATCTCTTTTTGAGCGACGAACCCAAACGGAAGAGGTACTAAACAATTCGACTGTCTGCTTTTTTTGATTTTGATGATTTTTGATTCATTTGAAGGAGCAGACTCGAGAAATCCCTTAATCATAAAAACTCAAATCCGGAATCTCCTTCCCTCCAAAAACCGCCCCCAAAGTGAGTGGTGAGGGCAATTTTTCTCGAAAATTGAAAATATGAGACGGCGGAATGAAAGATAAGACAATATCCGGAAACGTTTAAATTGAACATTTTTTCAAAAGAGTTACGGTTTTCGAGTTACTGCGATATTAAAATTTCAAATATGAGTATTTTCGCTATTTGGAGGGAGCAATTTATTTCGAAAATTGGAAACCTGAGGCAGGAAAATTAAATACCAGATTATTTGTAGCAACATTTATATCGTACAGTTTTTCCCCAGAAAATATGCGTACAGCTTATTGGCTTTTTATATTCTGGTAATGATATATATTTCTTATTTCCCTCTTTCGTCTAGAGTTACTCCTAGATATTGGAAATGATCTACTTGTTCTATATGGTCTCCATCTATCACTATCTTTAGCTTTTCCATATCTTCTACTTTCTACATTCTTAATCCATTTTCCTTCAATGCCGTGTTCCATATGTTTAAATTGATTGTGGTTCCCTCCCTGTCTTAGTTCTGCACAGGTTGTAAATGTTTCTGAGGCTATATTGTTTTGAATTACAGAGTTTACATAAGTTACCTTCGTATATTTTCTGCGCTAGTCTTATAATCTTTCCGCTTACTCCTCGGTCCTTCAAAATTTTCCATATTTTATGTCTTTGTTAAACTTTTTCTAGGTCTAGAAATACCATATACGCTCTTCTTATTTCTTGGGTTGCTTTTTCTGTGATTTGTTGAATCGTGGAAACATGTTCCTGTGTACTTCTTCCACTTCTAAGCCGACTCTGTGATTCTTCTAGTAAATTTTCGATCTTTGTTATTATTCTTTTCTCAAAAATTTTCTTCGCTGTACATAACAGAGTTATTCCTCTGCAGCTATTGCAGTCCTATGCATCTCCTTTCTTATGTATGGGAATAATCAGCGCTTTCTTCCAGTCTTCTACTACTATACACCAAATTACCATACTAAACCAAGAGAATATTTAAGCTGACAATGGCTTCTCCAACAAAAATAAACAACTTAGATATTTTTTGGCTGAAATAATCCTGTTTATCGATTCACAAGCTGGGAGTAACGCTCTAGCAACTTCCTAATCTCATACATCTAACTCGTCAACAGCCAACTCCAAAGTAGGAGCTTAGAAGAACACTATGCCGGCTATTTCAAGTATGTATAAAATAAAACATAATATGCAGCAAAATTGAGAGAGTAAGCGTGTAGGTACTCATATTAAAACACAAACTTGTGTGCTGATGGGATATGCCAGAAGTTCAATGTAACTGGGACAGTATTTTGAGTTCAGAAACTGCCATTCATAATCATCAACGAGAAAATTAATTTGTGGTGAACAGAGTCAAAGCCATAGCATGGCTGTTTAACTTGCTCACTCTAGGGATCTACAGGGTGGACCATCGAAAACAATCCCGCAAGGTTTACGGCTTTGTATGTGAAAAAAAAGATCCCCGGACCGTAGTATATACTTCTGTTTTCAAGGGGACATATTTACACATGAATTCCGACACTGTAACTTCGACCTATTACCAGGGGCGGCTTGTAACCTTATTTTTTCGAAAACGAACGGTTCTGGTGTCACACATCGTTTGAATGAATGGGCATGACATTTGCTCTTGGTTGGCTCTTCGATTTCTAAATTTATGATGCGTGTTGACAAGGAATATTAATTTAATTGTATTGATTCGTACTTACGTTTTATCGTATTAACTGTTGAAAATGTCCGCCGTTGACCCCCATACAATTGTTCAACAACTGTTCAAAGTTTTTCCGGACACTGTTAAGAATGTCGGGAGTAATTTGTTGGCATCCATTAGTGATGCGGTTCCGGATATGTTCTAAGGATTCAGGCTGGGTGGTATGAGTTTTCGATTTCAGTTGTCCTCACAAAAAGAAATGAAGGGGAGATAAATCGGGCGATCTTGCAGGCCATTCGATAGCACCCCTCCTCCCTATCCATCTACCAGGAAACTTATCATCCAGAAACTGTCGTACAAGTAATGCTGAAATATCATGGATTGATTTCATGGTAACGTTGGTCGTTTTCCATAATTTCGATAATTGCTGGATTGACATCAACCTCCAACAACAAGTATCTACGTATGTCCATTTAAATTTCCCAGTAAAAAATAGTTCAATTATGCCATCACCAAAAATACCAGGCCAAACGTTTAATTTTTCAGGATCTTGAATGTGGACCTCATGGTACATCCTTGGATCCGTGTCGGACCATTTTCAATATAGGAAGTAACATTTTGTTCTATTTAGACATTTAGAGCATCACCCAATGAAGAATGAGTCACTTCGAAAAAAATCGATAGGATGATTGCTTTTTCTACCCTTGCACGTATGTTCAAACGTTTTGCATGAAATTTTCTTCGGATTATGATGATTCCAACCTTTATTTGAAAGAGTTCTAAGAAATCGCTGGTATACTTTTCTTTACATTCCTATTTTCCTGGAATCATTATGCTGAAAATACTTTGAAAGCTCCAGTGATTTCCAATTTAAAGTTCTTGGAAGGGGGAGATTCTTACAAAATTTCAAATTATTGTACCTACATATTTCTTTATTAAAATCTATAGGTAATTTTGTTTCCAATTCCAATGTGACATAAACAGCTCTCCACAGAAACCAGAAGAAAATAATACATAATTTGATATTTATTCTGTTTGTACTAGAATCATAAATTCAGGAATCGCCATCAGAAAAATTTAAGTACAGACAACATTCAGAGTAAATTATAGAATGTGTGCAAGCTCCATAACTTTTTTATATTCAAGGTATCGATTTGTTATTTTCTTTAATGAAATATACAATAAATACTTTTTTACAAAATACTGGACCGAAGTTATTATATGGTGCACTGAAAATTATGAAATACTATTAATTCTATTGGTGCTGTTACTTTTGAATTTGTGCAGTTGCAGTAGATTGATAACTTTTGGCACCAACTTCACAAGTATCAGCACCAATAGAATTAATATTATTTCGTAATTTTCAGTGCACCAACTAATAACGTCGGTCCAATTTTTTGTAAAAAAGTATTTATTTCAGACTTTTGAGTGTAACATTGGTCACAAATATCGTTGACCGTTCACCACTAATATCTTATTACCCACGTATATACTTTGCTTGTCCTTGTTATTATGTAGAGATCTCAGAACATCGCTGCGGAAATACGCTCAAATATTTTAGATTTAACAATTCTACCACCGCTTACCTCGAAAACCGTAACTCTAAGGAGAAAATCTGCTTTATAAATGTTGATACACATATTATTGTCTTTCATGTGGCAACAAAATATTTTCATTTTTCAAAAGAAATTGCCCCTTCCACATAGCAAAAATACGCAAATGTGAGATTTTAAAATGAATGTAGCTCGAAAACCGTAACTCTTTTGAAAAAATGTTCAATTTAAACGTATCCGGATATTGTCCTATCTTTAATTCTGGCATTGTGAATTTCCGATTTTCGAGAAAGTTTGCCCCCAATTTTTTTGTAAAAAAATATTTATATCGTACATAAATGACCTCTTGTATTCATTGATATAGGTTTAAAATTTTCAGCCAGTTTGACCTATGTAAACTTTTGAGTAATCACCGCAAGTGAGTTCAGAAACTCATAAATTGAATTATGACAATTGTGAGACTTGATCATTGTTACTGAGAAATCTAATTGGGATATAGCTTGCATATGATTAAGAATGAATATTTGAAGATGAGTTTCGAGAATGACAAAATATTTATTGAAAACCATCATAGATCATATTCTCAAATTGTCTCAATGCGCCAATTTCTTATCCTTAATAACGTTAAAATGCTAAGGTATCTCCGTTTCATATCACATTCGCCCCGGAATGGGGACAATAATTTATGAAGCAAATGAACCCTTTCCAGCTCTTGCACTTTCCATACCAAGCATTTCCCTACTTCGGATGATCTGCATGTTTTCGCGGACGTTGCTTCTCGCATAATATTTTCCGCCCCACACCAACAAATTCCTCCAGATATGATGAATCGCCAGTAGCGCAGAAAATACCACGGTACGGTCCATTCATCATCTGCATATTTCAAATGTGGTGGATGTGTATTGTTGTAGGGCTTTTGTCCACGATAATAAACTTTGTGGGCTAAGGTCGAGAGCTGGCATACAATATTATAGTGGTGCCGAGAATAACAAAATGACGATGCTACCTTTAGAATCGATTATTTATTGTGACTGTTCCAATAACTATTTATCTCTTCCAGCATTAAACATCATTGATATATGTCATTTGAGGTATAATTAACCTATCCACCTACCCAAACTAAGGAAAAGAGAAATCTCATTTTAAAAGGATATTTTTTAAAGTTATCTGGGTTACAGTACTAAAGATAGTTGATTAATAGTGAAACAGTTAAAAATATAAATACAACCTTTATTTCAAAAATAGAAAAAACGTTAATAGTTGGTCCACTGAAAATACAGGAACATATTAATTCTATCGGTGTTGGTGCGTTTGAAGTTAATGCCAAAAGTCTTCTATCTGCTTATAATGGCACAGCTTTATATTATTTAGAATTTTCAATAACAGAACTCAATAAGACGGTCCCATTGTAACAAAATAACTTTCGTGGATAATTAATTAAACCATGTTGATCTATTTTAATTGAAGCTGATTTCAAAAAATCACATAATAAACGAAACTGAAATTTTCATTTTAAAATTGAATATTTTTTACCAGAAATTGGACTGAATTTATTAGGTGGGGCACTGTAAAATAAAAAATAAAATTAATTATATTGCTAGATAACCTTGTGTACTGCCAATTTGTGTTATTTAATGCCAAGATTATTAATTACATTATCAATTATATTATACAATGCTCCAAACTAATGTCAATTTCACTTCAAATGTTCATTTAAATTGTCCTCAATTTGTTGCATCTGAATTGAGTGTGGTGGCTTTGCTGTGGTTACTTATTGCATCTTTGCAAGGCATTCGACTGCATCTCATATACCATTCTTATATATAAAATAAAATTGTATGGTCTTAGTTCCTTCCCCAAGTCTATATCTTATTCACTCCTACTTAAATAAAAGAAGTCGATTTGTTTATTATAATACCTAATCGTTTATCTGCCATAGATGGTGTAGTAGCTGGTGTACCACAAGGCTCGGTGTTGCAACCTGTCTTTTATATTCTGCCACCGGTACCGTGTTGTATGCTGACGATAATACTTTGGCTACAAGTAAAAAAAATTTAGCCAATCTTCAAATTAACATAGGTACCTACATAGGGCACAGTCGGAGGGCTTGTTGTGGTTTGATGCTAAAAGCTAGTAATATCACTTTCACTTAGCAACAGCTGAATAAAGATCAGCCAGCTATGAAATTCTTGGGAATATATGTAGATTCAACATTAATATGAAATAAACACATGCAATCTGTGAGCGACAAATATAAAGTCTGCTGCTCATCACACTACGTGCTCTTCAGCCGAATTCATTCCCATTTATCATAAGGTGGTATTCTTGCTTGCAGACATCCATCACATCCGAACAAATTATTTAGTTTAATGCCCACTGTAAATTCACGAAAACCAGAACCTATTCGCTCTTCATGATGACCTTCTTCACTATATTACAAGGCCCTTTTATAGCACCAGATTTTATTATGTGCTTAACAAAAAGTCGATATTCCGTCAACTTTTATTACCCTAGACTCTATAACAAGCTTATTTTCCATTTTAAGAGACTATCATTAGGGCAATTTAAATGCATATTAAATTCTTATTAATAAAAAAAGTGTTTACTTGCTAAGGACTTTAGATGCTATTAAAGTATGTTCATCACTACATATTTACCGCTCATGTAGATACCTTAATGTATTTTCAATTTAAAGCAGCTTTAGCTATAAAAGCTCTAAAAAATCTAATATTTTCAAAAATAGATGTACGTTAGTGTAACTTTTAATAAAATTGTGGCGGAAGAAGCTATTTTTAATGATTTGTAAGTAAAAAAAGCGATAAACAAACTGCAAAAGTCAATCACGAATTCGTTGAACTTTACTTTAAGCGAACGATCTGGCTGTTCCAAAATTCAAAACATTAGCCTGGCCAGTGTTAAAATGGCCGTCGAAAATTGACAGATATATGGACTTAATATAGGAATATAACATTGACTGATAACAATTTAAGCCTGGCCAGGCTAATGTTTTTTATTTAGGAACACACTGTATATTCACTATCTTTACTCACATATTTGTGAATTTTGAAGGATGTTAGTGTTCAATAGAACGCAAGGGTGATTATATTATACTATATATATATATATACTGAGATTGAAAAGTTACTAGCAAATCGAAAATTCCAGCTAAAAGTCGTAAGTCTTGAGAAAAACATTTTTCCCTTTTTGATCGACGTACCAAACGGAAAACTCACATTTGCTGTGACAATAAAAACAAGAAGAGAAACATGATTACTGTCATTAAGTTTATATGAAATATTTATGCCGAGTATGTGAGATTTGTTTTTTGCTATCTATTATAATTAGGTACATACTGAGGTACCCCAAATTGGCAAGCAATTTAGTTCAATCTGCAACTTACAAGAAAAAGTTTAGGGTTGGATGCACATATCAAAACCAACAACCAACTTTATCGTAAAGCATATTTTTTTGTTGGTGAGTTTATTTGGACATTCCCACGACAACAATATTTATCCACATCTAACCCGTTCAATCCTCATAACATTCGAGTCTTTGTAACAAAACTCAGCTTCTTCGGATAGAAGCAACTAATTGAGCTTTTAAACGCGATGCACGTTATCCGAGCTTAATTAAAAACTAAGGCGCTACGATAGTGAGCTTCTCCAATTCACCATGCATTAATTTTATGTTTTGAGAGTCGAGTACCGAGTTAACGGTATAAAAGTTCTTAGTTAATTTGTTTGCTACTCTAATATTATGCTTGCATCAGATCTAGAGGAATTATACTGCAATGTTTGAGTCGATGAGAGTTTCTCAATACGTAATTGGAGCAGCAGGTAAAACAAAACTCTTGTTTTTACGCGACTTTAAAGAAGGAAGAGGTACTTTTGAATTCAAGTTAGATAGAAGACTTTAGAGACACCAACTTCAAAAGTACCAGCACCAATAAAATTAATATTATTTTGTATTTTTTAGTGCACCAACTAATAAAGTCGGTGTTTACAGTATATAGAAAAGTCAATGCAAAATTCATATTCTTATAGCTATGGAATCCTCTCCATGCTATGACGACTTGCACTTTACCGCATTTTTTGTTAACATTGCTTTCCGCAGGCACAACTCTTGTACAATTCAATAATGAATGCTTCATTATGACAATAATTCCGCCTGTGTTGAGATTACCTTCGAATCTTGAGGTTTTCTGGTTACGGAACAGAAAACACAACCGGAAGTTGGCCAAAACGGCATTTTTTACCGCCAAAACTACCACCATTGCCAAACCGATGTGTGCTTAAACTATTTATCTAGGCTCAAATGGCTTTGGTAGGTATACAGATGTTGGGAGAATTTGTTGTTATATAGTTTCTGGCAGAATTAATTTGCGCACGCTGGTAGAGGGGGAGGAAATTTACTTATATGCCTCGTATGAATACGCTTACATGTTGAGCACGTGAAGATTTCACGTTACTTGGATGCTTGGTCGGCAGATTAAAGTGAACCATAGAAATTTGTTTTGTTGCAAAAACCACAATTTCGTAGAGTCGAGCTAGAGCTTTGTACATATGTATTTACTTAATATGAAGGATAGAAATTATAACAGTGATTTTGCACTTTAGCCGTATGTGAAGCAGTAGATATTTGCATTCATTATCTTTCACGATGTTATTCTCATTCTCATGGCATATAATATTATTTCTGTTATCAAAAATAAATCAATTTCTATTTACACTGAGAAGTTTCATGGTTATATTCATATCATTTATACTTTTTAAGTTTTATTTTATTGATTTATTAACTTCAACTTGATCAATGGAGTAGGAAAGGGAACAGTGTTCTGCAAAATTAGCACGCGCGAGCCTTCAGATTCCAAATTACTATAGAGAAAATTATAAAAAACTACAAGAGCTTTGGAACTATTAAGGCTAAAGTACACAGAAATAAATCAATTGTTAATAATGAAAATATTGAGTCATCGTTTTTGAGTTAATCGGCAAATTATCAATTTTTTATTTAAATATTTAAAAATGTATTCTTCTATGTAAATGTTCAAAATGAAATCCTTGAACTTCCAGATATTTCTCGCTGGAACTGTTCATGGGTAGGTGGCCTCTTCTTACTGATTGCGGATTAAGAACCAAATGCTGGTCTGACTCGTCGCATGCAGTCTTCTATGGTGGTTAAAGCGTTGTTGTAAACTTTATTTTCATCTGCTTCCTAAACAAAAAAAATCGAGTACTGTTAGGTTGGGAGTTCGAGGTGGCCAAAGATGTGGCTCATTGTTGGCTTATGGCATCAATTGATCATAAAACAACCTTTGCAGTTGGTTGTTGACTAAATGAAATAAAAATAAATAAATCGTCTTGATAGAATAGATATTTACATTCTGCCAGCGGCAGGTTATCAAAATAGTTCACTTAAAAAAATCTCAAGATATTGAGTTACCGCTCACCTTAAAAAACGT
Source organism: Crioceris asparagi (assembly GCA_958507055.1). Taxonomy (NCBI): domain Eukaryota; kingdom Metazoa; phylum Arthropoda; class Insecta; order Coleoptera; family Chrysomelidae; genus Crioceris; species Crioceris asparagi. The sequence goes on from OY293826.1 coordinate 126,003,001, forward strand.
ATTTATTGTATAGAAAGCTTCAAAATGAGCTAAATTACCATTTAGATCATCTTGATAGAATTCATGAGCCATGATGCCGTCAGTTCTTATGGCACTATAAACTGCCAGGGTTATTGAATGTTTCGTTCCCTCTATGGATGTATATCTGAATCACTCCAAGACCTAATGGGAGTCACGTCGATTAAACACTCCATTTTTGCGAATTTAGCTTCGTCCCGCCAAATAATATTATCCAACAAGAAAGGATTTTCTTGCAAACGAAGTAGAATAAAGTCACAAAAGTCCATTCGTCGTCGAAAATCAGACTCTTTCATATTATTATGCTGAACTATCGAAAATTCGTATGGATGAATCTTCTGTTTCCATAAAATCCTTAGAACTGATGCCTTATATTTTCTAATTCGCATGCTACTTGCCTTGTAGAATTTGTTGGACATGCGGCAAAATATCACAAAATTGCGATTTCAATATTTTCATTGTTAGCAATTGGCAAGTTTTCTATAATTTTCAAACAGATTTCGGTGTTGATTGCTGTTTCTGTGGATGCCGCGAATGTATAACATGTTTTTGAAGTAACTTTATCGCATTCTCCATAAATAACAAATAAATTCAAATAATCTTCATTTATATAATCAAGTCCTATCGGCATGATAATTAATCAAAATTGCAAATGTTTTCAAAATTGTACATGCAATCTAAAAATGTGCTAAAATACAAAGTATTCCGTTGAAAATAACAAAGTTGGCACCTACTTTCAGTATACGTACGTCAGCAAATTTTCAGATTGTTAGTAGTTATTGTTTGCCCATAATCGATCGATGTCTTTACCGGAGGACCATCCTGCACTTTAATTGAAATATTGCAGTTGTCTTAAAATTCAATGATGCACTAATACAACCCAAACACTGTATATTACTGATAAATCATAATCATATCCGTTACAAACGTCAACACAAATGCAACAATAAATAGATGTAGATATTATAGGAGAGAGCTAACATAATATTGTAACGTGAAGACTTACCCGAATAATGAACTACACACTCCACACCTGACACCAATGTAACGGGAATTTATATTGAAACTGTGATTGTGATCTATGGCTAACTAACTATCACTAACTGATCCCACTTCTGACACCAATGTAACGGGGATTTATATTAAAAGTGGGTTCAATTTATTTTCACTTATTTATTTATACCAACAACTACTCGACTATATACACATTTATATTCACACTTATTTCTCGGACTATATACTTCTTACTTCTGTCGGATCTATGACCGATAACTGTCACTAACATTGCCATCAGCATTATATATCTACCCTAAAAAGCTCTAGATGATTCCAGTGCTGTTTTCATTGTTTCTGGAGGTTATTTCTCAATATATGGCTTCGAGAATTGACCAGGACTTATTCTCGTTGCCTCTGATGTCTCCTGTGTTTTCTGGAATGTGTTTGTGACATTTGTGAGTGTGTCTAGTTCATTATTCGGGTAAGTCTTCACGTTACAATATATTAGGTTGGCCTATACGCTCTAATAGAATTTCACATTTTCATTTCTTGGTAATATATACCTATTGATTATTTGGTCCTAGATTCGAAAGCTTTCGATCAACTGAAAATTTATTGTAAGTAGATTTTCAAATTTTTAGCATAATATTCAAGGTTTAATTATCTTGATAAATTATTTACCGCAAATATGAAAACCTTGTCAGGAACCTGCAGTTCTGAGTCTGGAGAATTAATTAAAGTCGAGGTATTTATTGCATCACATATTACCGTAACAGGTTCGGTTGCTCGTTAGGAACACATCTCTCATCAATATATACTTAGTAGCTTTTACAGCTACGAATTTTACACCCTTGTTCACTTTCTGGTGATAATATACAAGTGAATGATAAAGAATGTTGATAAATAGAGTAGTTTCAGGCATTATTAGATTTATGACCAGAAGAAGATTTTAATAAAGGTACCTTGAAAATCTCGTTTCTGAAAAAAACCTAATAAATCAATGCTAATAGCAAGAGTTAAAATCTTTTTGTTGCCACCCTCGTGGCAACGATAAGGTTCTTTCGAGTAGCTACCTAAATTATTGTCTATAAGCTATCAAATGTAACCAACGACGCCAATCTTTTTGTGTGGTTTTCTCAGTAAATTATAACATCAAATAAATATTTCTTATAAAAAATTGGACCAACGGTATTAGTTGGTGCACTGAAAAATACGAAATAATAATAATTCTATTGGTTATATTAGGTATTTCGTATTTTTCAGAGCACCAACTGATAACGTCAGTCCATTTTTTTTTTTAATATTTATTTCACACTCTTGTGTGTAACATTAGTCATGAATATCGTTGAAAGTTCACTACAATACCGAATAAGATATTACTTACGCTATTACCCATGTATATTCTTTGCTTGTACTTGTTACTATGTAGATATCTCAGAAAACTTGTTCATTATAAATGTTGTTGCAAATATTAATGTCTTTCTGTGGTACCCAGAGATTTTCAGTTTTCGAAAGAAATCGCCCTCTCCACATAGCGAAAATACACATATGTGAGATTTGAACATGAATGTAACTCTTAAAACCGGAACTCTTTTGAAGAAATGTCCGATTTAAACGTTTCATGATATTGTCCTATCTTTAATTCTGGCATCTCGAATTTTCGATTTTCGAGAAAATGAGCCACTTCCAACTCCTTTATGGACGGTTTTCAGAGGGAAGGAGATTTCGGATTTGAGTTTTTAGAAATATGGGCCCATTTCTGAAGTCTCCTCTTTCAAATGAATCAAAAATCGGAATATGTTTACTATATACATTGCCCGAACAAACAAAACAAGCAGACAGTCCAATTGTATACCTCCTTCGTTCGGGTTTGTCGTTCAAAAAGGAGAAGGTGTACAATTCGGTTGTACGTTTGCTTTTTTTATTTATGGCTGTTCGCGTTTTTTGAATAGTAAACATTGTCCGATTTTGATGATTTTTGATTCATTCAAAAAATGAAATTCAAAATCCTTTTCAAAGGAGTTACGGTTTTCGAGTTACAGCAATGGTAAAAACTGAACTATGTGTATATCCGCTGTATGGAGGGAGCATTTTTTCTAATTGAAAATATATGACTGTCAAATTAAAAAATAGATTATACATATCAACATTTAAATTGGACATTTTTCAAAAAAAGTTACGGTTGCCAAGTTACAACAGGGTTAAAGTCTGAAATATGCGTATTTCCGCCGCGATGTTTTGATATCTCTGAATAATAACAAGTATTAGCAAGGTTCGGGTGACTGAACCAGCGATGATCAATTATATGTATTATTTGAATAATAGAGCAACGTGCAGATATTTACACTAACGTCAACTATCAAGAAGTCAAGGCAAGAATGGCGCTTATTCTATAGAGAGCCTTGGTGCCTCAACTAATTGAAAAAGTTGCTTAGAATGCGAATACTCACTTGGTGTTATCAATAATTCATAACAAATATCTACCTCTCACAATATATGGAAAATCATACCAGCATCATAACAAGATGAGATATGATCTAGGAACATTTCGAAGTTGTATGACAGCAGTGGTAGGTATACGAGGATTGTATGAGCAGAATCGTCTATAATATTTTCCATGTTTGAGGGCACTGGAGATTGTGAATTTACGTGAAAATTGAATTGAAAAACTTCGACGCTCTAGCACTCCGGGACTGGAACTTTGTGAAATTTTAAGCACAAGTGAGAGACGTGTCTACTCTTACAATACGCAATTTCGTTGGCTTGAAAGAGTTCATTTCGGAACATTTTATAGCTCAACCTCCCACCTCAGCAAAATATCCGCTATTCAATGAACAATGAACATAGCTCCTATTGGCAATAAAAATACCTTTGTTATTTGATCAAGGCGGCCGCGGATTCGTGGGAGATTACGATACACGATATAGGAGAATTCAGCGACTCTACTCATTCAAACAGTGTATAGCCAAAATATGAATTTAATGCAAGTGGCATTTATAAATATGCTCATTTAACGAAATTTGACATTTACATTTTTTGATGTAATATTGTAAATTTTAGAATAGCTGAAATCAGTTAAGTGAAAACATATTCCTGATTCACATTCTAATCATTTTTCTGAAGATAAACATACAAAAAAAATCTTGAGGAAATATATCATTTAACAGAAAATCACAAAAAAAAATCCGCAAAAATGCATAATTTCTGACTTTAAAATAACTGAAATCAGTTAGGTATATGAAAACATTTCTCTCTATTATATTCTAGATATTTTTTTCAACATAAACAAACAAAAAAACTATTGTTGAAGTACATAATTTTCCTTCATTAAATCTTTGAAATTACATAGAAACATTTTTAAAAAAGCTCTAACTCTGATGAAGAATATAACACATATCTGTATTAAATAAATGAAGAAAATACAAATACAGTACCTATTTTGACCTGGAAAAAAACTCTAACTCTAACAGCTATTGTTGTCGTTGATATACCCTTCTGAACTTTCTACACCAACACAAATTCGTTCATATGATTATCCGTGAGTAAATCCAAAAAGTATATGTATAAAATATTTCTTAGAAGAAATTAAATAAGTTTAAAAAATCTTACATTAACCCTTTTTCTGGTAAAAGCCGACTATTTTCAAACCAGGTTTTTTCAGAACAAAAAATGTTTGTCAGCATTGTTGCTTTCTAAAACAAACCCACAAATTCGACTCCGAAAAATAATAATGTGAAACTACATCCGAATTACTTGAATGTCCTTTACATTTTGTCCAACAATAAGGTGGTCATGATATTAAACATTCATTTCTTGCAAATTCGTAAGCTTCACGCCTAATTTTAGGGAGACTCTGCTCAGATCTAACAAAATAAGACATAAGTCAACTACTACTACTCTACACTATCTTCTTCTTCTATGGTTTTTGGCTCTTGCTGCCTTTTCGGCGCATTTAGCCCACACTCCTTCGACTACTTTAAGTAATCGAAACTTCGTCCGTGTGACTGAGGATTGTCTGGCTCTAAGCCATACCTCCAGCCACTAAAGTTTTAGTACACTTATATATTAATAATTTGAATAAAAAGAATTATGCAAAGCACGTGTATCGAGAAAATTGTTCTGATCAGAATACAACCTTCACTGTCACGCCCCTGAGGTTATTCGCGGTCTCCACCAGACCAGGCTATCACGTGCTTTTAACCTCCAAAGACTGTTAAGGAATCAACTTCTTCACAGAAGCAACCCCTGAGCCACACTTGAAAATCACGGCAAACGACTTTATTATCCACCTCGGGGGCCCAACACTCGAGTCTTCTACCACGTGTACTGCCCGTATGAAAATTGTTTTAATTTCCTTCCAACCCGAAGTGAACACTGCCGAGGTTGAAGAGGAAGTCCTAACTGGGCCTTATATAAACACGGGGAAAAAATCCTCTACACTATCTGTTTTACTACCTACGTCTATTACCAGAGCTATTCAAACAATAAAAACAAGTAAAAGTATGTCAAACATTTTTGTACGCGCCTCGCGCATGCTCGAGATTTAAGAAAGGTCTATTATATTATATTAATTATCAAAAATATATTACCAATAAATGAAAATGGCGTATATCCGCAAGAAGGCTTTTGTGTATTTATGTTTAGAAAAATGTCTAGAATGTAAAGCAGAAATATATTTCCATGTGTTTGATTTCATTTATTCTAGAGTCGGAAATCAACCGTCGCAAATGAGAATGTCGCGTATTTTTTAAATTAGAAAAATGTCCACCTACTGAGGATACGGCCACTGTGGATTGAAATAAGTTATTCTATTAACAGATCATTTATAAAAAGGTAACTCCTATTTCACAGTTGCAATATTACTCATTAGGACAGAACTACTGAAGCAGCTACCTAGCACAAAGCAAATTAACACTTTGACAATTAAACTAGTCTAAGTATATGCAGTCTAGAAGCATTCAAATATCTCAATAGTTATATCAAAATGACATCTCACAAACACAATGTCAAACGTAGAACATTGCTTTGAAATTTTCTACGTCGTCGAACAAACATCTCCACACCTCTCGAATGTGATCTTCGCCTAGCACAGAGAGTACATTAACAATTAGTAGCTTTCATACACTCAACTATTTTATCCCACTTGTTTATATCACTTTACAAACGTTCCTCTCTCACACGGTTGCCTATAATATATTCCACAGCCGTAATAATCACTGTAATAGTTAATTCACTTGGTTTACTTGATTAAATTAGGTACTACATACTACACTGTATAAAATTACCAAGTTATAATTATTCTGACATTATTGTTCCAGGTGATATAAGAATATAACCGTTTACTAGTACATTGAAAATACATTATATAAAAATAAACCATGGGACTCTTTTCTTCTACCCCAATCCCCCAATTGCTTATTTTGATTACAATAAATATTTTGTACAAAAAATTAGATCGACGTTATCAAAGTACAAAATAATAATAATTCCATTGGTGCTAGTACTTTTGAAGTTGTCCGGTTGCAGTTAGATTGAAAACTTCGGGCACCAACTTTGAGCTAAGATCCTATTCAAGTGATTCGGACGGTATACTTCCTGATAAAGACTGTTAACAAAATATCGAATGATTGTTGAATATATGACAATTGACATTTCATCAATTATTTTTGAACTATTTCAGGCGTATATCTTTTATCTGAGACCTGATAATCTCAGAAGATTTATTTATATTTATTGACCAACTCCCGACTTGTAATTCAATTATAATAGTGGTAATAGTCTACTCTAGCGGCTTTTCTTATTAAAATAGAAAAAAATCAAACATTTGCAAAAATAGGTGTATTTAGCATAGCTTTCATAAAATTGAGGTGGAAGGCGCTATTATTATTATTGATTTGTTAATAAAAAAGACTTTCGACTTTTAGCTATGATTTTGGATTTGGAAGTATCTTTTCAATTACAAATAGTATAAACATAATCATCCTTTCATTCTATTAAACGCTAATATCCCTCAAAATTTGCAAAAATATGCGCGTGAAAATACTGAACATAAGTTCGCGAAAAAGTGAGGTTGAACGAATTGATGATTGACTTGTGCAGTATATTCAATATTCAAGTGCTGTTAATATCAGTGTTGCCAACGCTGCCAGTGTAACCTTACTATTTTTTTAAATAATTTGTTATACTTTCCATTAAAAATGAAGACGAACTATTGAATTTTTTAAATAATCTTAGTGTTCTAGTGAATTCCGAAAATTGTGAGGATTGTGGTAATAACATCCTTTTTGCTCAAAAGCAAGTATTTGTAAAAAATAATTCTTAGCCTTTAGGTACTTAAAATCTCACCTTAGGGTTTATGCTTCCGTTATCGAATATTTAAGAATATGTTCAATATCGCAAACGTTATATTGGCAGTTTTGGCAACATAACATTGAAATTGAAAGTTCTTAAACGCCCAACACACTGCACAAGTTAATCATCGCTTCGTTTAACCTCAATTTTTCACGAACTTAAGTTTACTGCTGACTATTTTCATGCATATTTTTGGTAATTCTGAAGTATTACAATGCCAGGAAGATAACCTCTAGATTACTTAACCATCAGCTAAGTTAACAGTCCGTTTGTTTATCAGTAGTTAGTTAGCATCTGTCATATTATTTATTTATCTATTAATTAAATATTACATTTATTAAACCATAGAAGGTAATATTTCCCTATATATGGTCTGGTGACCTAAGATTGCTTGAAACTTAAACGAAAAAAATAAAAACCGTTGTTATCAAAAGAGAAGAGAAAATTAAAATTGATAATAATTAATCCAATGCAGATAATATATCATAGATTAATGAGATATCAAATAATTGATATATCGAAGACAAAATTACCCTTTTATCACCGTTATCCAACTATTGTTTTATCAACAAAGTTGGCATCTTCAGATCTAGAGATTCCAGATCCGAAAGATTATTCTAATAAAGTCATTACAAAATCTAAAAGTTACTTACTGCTCCCCCTAGATCTTTGATGTTAATATTCTCTGTTGATCAACTCACCTGTAACAAAAATTTCGTATTTATTTATGATGTTATTTATATAATTCTGATAATTATATTAAAGAGACATAACGAACAAATTAAAACGAAGCAGCTTCTCAGGAACTATTATTTTAGTTTTTCAATCACAACTACAGTGTTTTCAATCATAACTACAGAGAACAACAATGTATGTTTTCTAGCTTAGTTTGCAGGTGAAAAAACAAAATGACACAAACCTCTAATAAATATTTTTACAAAAAATTGGACCGACTTTATCAGTTGTTGCACTGAAAAATACAAAATAATATTAATTCTATTGGTGCTGGTTCTTTTGAAGTTGGTGCCTACAACAACAAGCTACAACGGCACAACTTCAAAATTACCAGCACCAATAGAATTAATATTATTTTGTATTTTTCAGTGCAACAACTGATAAAGTTGGTTCAAGTTTTTGTCAAAAATAATTATTTCAAATTTTTGAGTGTAACATTAGTCAGGAAAATTGTTGAACGTTCAATAATACCCAAAAAGTTATAGGTAGGTAATGGTTGTAGAAGTCCATTCTCGAAGTGGAGTGAAATGGTAATACAAAAAAAAATAGGTAGGTTTAGCTTGTACTTGTTATTTATTATTCAGATATTTCAAAACATCGCGGCGCAAATATACATATTTCAGACTTTACTGCTGTAACTCGAAAACCATAACTCAATTTAAATGTTGCTACATATAATCTTTTCTTTAATTTAGCCGTGTCATATTTTAAATTTTCGAAAAAAAATGCTCTTCCACATAGCGGAAATACGCATATCACATATTTCAGACTTTACCATTGCGAAACTCGGAAACCGTAACCTTTTGAAAAAAAATCAAATTAAACGTTTCCGGATATGGTCCCCTTTCTAATTTTCAAATCTCCAATTTCCGATTTTCGGAAAAAATTGTCCGTTCCACATAGCTGAAACACATATTTCAGACTGTAGCGCGGAAACGTATGATTATTTTTAAAAATGTCCAATTTAAACATTTCTGGATATGGAATTTTCAATAATTCTCTCGTCTCGGATTTTCAATTTTCGAGAAAAATTGCCCCCTCCACCCCCTTTGGAGGCGGTTTTTGTAGGGAAGAGGATTTTGGATTTGATTTTTCTCAATATGAGACCATTTCTCAACTCTCCTCATTCAAATGAAACAAAACTTGTCTAAATCGGAGTACGTTTACTATGCAAAATGAGCGAACAGCCATAAAAAAAGCAATCTTACACACAAATTGTATACCTTCTCCTTTTTTTGGAGTCGGTCAAAAATTAGACGTTATACTGTAGATATCTACAATAATATTGTATACAGTCTCATTAATTTCACACACAAATATGTGTGACTGCAGTAACCATCAATAAAGGACGCTTTCTAATTAACCACTCAAGTGCTCCAAGGTACTTAATTACCGTTTTGGGTGCAGATCAATCGCCTAATATAGGCGCCACCTAGATGAGAACAAGCACATATTATCAAAACTACATCCTTGATGCAATCAAACAACAAGCCGCAAAAATTCATTAACTAGTGAACTACATGCTTCAGGCGCGAAATTAGGTCAGACGTATATTGAGTCTTCGACATGTCAAACATGTTGTTGCTGCATTAAATGCTTGATTGACGAACCCAAACGAAGGAGATATACAATTCGACTGTCCGTACGTACTTATTCCGATTTTGATGATTTGATTCATCTGAAAGAGGAGACTTGAGAAATGGTACCGTATTCGTAAGCACTCAAATCCGAAATCTCCTCCCCTCCTAAAAACGCCTCCCAAATGCGGTAGAGCGGGCAATTTTTCAAGAAAATCGAAAATCTGAGACGACAGAATTAAAGATAGGACAATATCCGGAAACGTTTAAATTGATTTTTTTTTCAAACGAGTTACGGTTTTTGAGTTACAGCGATGTTAAAATCTCAAATAGGTGTATTTTCGCTATTTGAAGGGGGCAAATGTTGGAATAGAGCACTAAAAGGTCACGATACAGAACATTTTTTTTTGTGGTCTAACACCAACGTCACGTCATGTATTATTATTAAATCTATATACATAGTTTAACTCGATAGTCGAATTCGAAAGTAGGAAAATGTAGAGAATAGTCCTCCTATTGGTATTGCAGTGTCTATTCCTATTCCATATGAGTTATATTTCAGTTGCCTTACATCATTTTCATCTAGCTAATGTTTAAAAAAAACTATCTGAGATAATCTCTTACTGGTGAAGACTTGTACTTGCTCTTAAACATGGCTGGAACATCACCGTCAACGCAATCAATGGACAATAGTTAACAGGGAACTGAGATAGTCCCTTTATTCAAAAACGATTTTTAGAAATTTAAATTCTTTTCTTTTCCAAAATGAAAATAATTAAAAGCCTACAACTGCGGTGCTCTTCAGATTCACACAGCATCTGTAGATCAACTTCGAATACAAATTTAATGGGAGATCAACGTGTTCATAATGACTTCTGGTTCGATCGATTTGGATTTTGTGCGACCTGAGTTTACACCAATAATTGGCATCGTGAACTGAAACACACGTATCTGCAAAACCGTTTTCGGACTTCAAATGTTAACTAAATTACATTCATCGAAAGTTAGTAGATCCAGTATCCAGAGGTACTTAGCCGATCGAAGCAAGATACGCTAAATCTATCTATAAATTGCTATTGCGGGCGCCCAACAATACTTGTTTGTTTCTTGTAAAATCTCACGACTAGATTCTGGGTGAATGTTCAAATTAGCCTGAAACATGACATAAAAGTGAAAAAAGCATCCTTTATTCAAATTCTACTTTGAAATAGAGTTTCTATGGTAAGCAAAGCTCTCATTCATTCAACTTTACATTTGGTATAATATCTCTTTTCAACGTTTTTCTGGTGAAAAATGTTTCATGTGGGCTTCTATACTATGAATATGAGAAGTATGAAATAACATTTATTCTTTTGAAATATACAAGAGAGAGAAAAAATCAGATCTAATTAGACAGAAGACTCTTTTGGCACCTACCTTTTTTGATATCAACACATTTGCTGTTCCTTATATAATTTGGTAGTTTATCATATATTTTAAGTAATAAGACCTATTTTCTGGTTAATATAACTAACCTACATAAATCATTTCTATCAATCATTATCAACAAGTCGTAATCTTTAAAAACGTTTAAGTAAACTGGGTCATATACCTAAGATCTGGGCGGCACAAAAGCTAATTTCACTTTTATTAGAAGCGGCGCAGCAAAATTGAAAATTTTGTTGGTCAGTAGTAATTTAAACGCTAAGTAGGTATATGAAATATATTATATTATATATTATATTACCTCATTCTTAGATTTATTGTACACATTTGGAAACATTTTATGTATAATGTCCTTTACCTATATCTAACCGTTTTAGTCATATTTCCAATTTTATGTCAAAAATTCAGTTTGCAGTCCAAAACATAATGGTCAATTTTTCTAAAGAGGAAGCCGTTAACATTTAATTTCGGTTGATTCCCTTGTAGAAGGAGATCTACTTTATAAGTATTTTTACGATATTTTGATAATAATTTGAATATATTGACAATAAAAAAAAAAACTTGAAAACTAAATCCAAAAAATCGCCAAAAGTCATTTCTTCCAACTGGAAACCGATCGACTTCAATAAAAATAAGGAGGTATATTGGCTGTGTGTTTATTCGTTCGTTTTGGAGAATTGGGAAGTGGTCCCATATTGAAAAAAATCAAATCCGAAATCTCTTTCCCTCCAAAATGGGATGGGGCAATTTTTCTCGAAAATCTGAGATAGCTGCATGTAAGATGAGACCATATCCGGAAAATTTAGAATTAAACATTTTATCAAAAGAGTTACAGTAATTAAAGTCTGAAATATGTGTATATCAGCTATGTGAAGGCAGCATTTTTATTTTCGAAAATTGAAAATATGAGAGGTAAAAATTAACGCAGAGATTATATGTAGCAACATTGGAAATTAACATTTTTTCTCAAGAATTACGGTTTTCGAGTTACAGCATTAAAGTCTGAAATATGTGTATCTGCCCAGCGATGTTTTACGATCTCTGAATAATGACAAGTATAATCGAAGACTGCATGTACATCGGATGGATAAGTACTGTCTTCTTTTGTATTACTGAGCACTCAACGACTTCCATGAATAATGTTACATTCAAAAATATGTGTTCGTGTTGGATTGAGTCAATGAGGCAGTTTGACGTCAAATGATTTTGGATTCAAACAGGAAGATTGAAAGATGGACTGCAGATCCATTTGGTTGAAGTTTCGTTGCTCCAAGTCAGAAGCAACATCCGCGACCTGCTTAATGAACTTGCAATTTAGTTCAATATGTACAAATTAAATTAAATAATTAGAAATAATATAAATTCAAAGGTATGTTGATTAGACAGTGTGAAATTAATCTCTTTCACAAAAAAATGGACCGACTTTATTAGTTGGTGCATTGAAAAATACATAATAATATAAATTCTGTTGGTGCTGGTACTTTTGGAGTTGATGCCTACAACTAACTACAATGGCACAACTTCGAAATTACCCACGCTAATAAAGTTGGTCCAATTTTTTGTAAAAATATTTATTTAATATTTTATAACTCAGATTTTCCATAAATAATAAATGATTTTAAATAATCTTCATTTGTATAATTAAGACTTCTCGAAATGATAATTACTCAAAATTTGCAAATGAGACGTATTATATTGACTTTTTTGACGCTTGTTTATCTTTTCATGGCCCACTTCTGACACAAATTTAAAGACGTGTACCAACCATTTTACATAGAAAAATTAAAAACTGCCAACTATTTACAAAATTACCAAATTTCGGTATAGACAACCTTATACAAAGTTTCCCTTATTTTTGCTGTTTAATACAATAATATAATAAAGAATAGGGGTTTCCATTTGAAGAAAAAAAAGTTTCTTTTGACGTTTTTTGTATCTAGTTTTCAAGCTTCTTTTCTGATCACTGTACTAATAATTATCAAAATATCATAAAAATATTGATAAAGTAGATTTTCTTCTACAAGAGAATCAACAAAATTCAATATTAAAGATTGGTAATTTTGTTTTGAACTGCTAACTTAATTTTTGACATAAAATTTGAAATATGTCAAAAATTATTAGACATAGGTACAGGATATTAGATATACATAATATGTTCTCAAAACTGTACATGAAAACAAAAAATGTGGTAATATACAGGGTATTCCATTACATATAACAAAATTCTTCTTCTTTTGAAAAGTCTATCAATTGCCACAAACTTCCACAAGGCATCTATTGACATTTGTTGTTTATGTTTATGTTGAGCAGAAAACTTTTTTTGAATGAATATATGAACTTCAGAAAGAGAAGCTTTTGTGTTGTTGAGACTATAACAAATTAAGTCAACAACACATTGAGTATGTAATAAACCAAAAATTTATAACATCGACCAATTAGTTTTATGTTCCTTTTTTGTTTTAATATGTATCTATATATAAGTGTGACTTTCTGGTAGTACCTATTCTCTGAAGACTTCTTCGGTATAGAAATCATTAATCCAAAGCTCTTTTAGAATATTCCTTTCTAATTTTTATAGATAAATATCCATTCTAATTATTCATATCAGTCAAACATTTAAAGGATGAAGAATTTGTATAAATGCAAACGAAGCAGTTTCTAAGCTACGTTTGAGTCTTAAAATCCTCATTATTTCCACTGCCCTTTTATTTTATCTAAATGTCCCCTTTTTGGCTACGACTCAATCTCGACAATTCTCCACAAAAATTGCTCCCTAATTAGTTGCGGGAATCTGGGTCTCCTTTTTTGCCTGTGGGTAATTGTTACGTACAAGAAAATAAAAACTTTGCACGAGATATATATGGAAAGAGAGAGAGAGAGAGAGAAAGAGAGATTAAAATATAGGAGCAGCTTGATTTCAATTAAAACAAGGATCGCTTAACACCGTGTTGATTGCTTTGTATCTTGTTCCGTATTCTTGAGCTCATCTCATGCTTGTGTAGACGACAAGATAAATTAACTGTGAATCTACGTATACTCACTTCCGTGAAAGTCGCTACTTTATTTAATTCTATGGTGGTGGTGGAAGTACGACAATCTTTCTGGACGTTCTGATTTAATTGGTAGCCTGCTTGATAAACGTCGAGCAGTGAAAATGTCTGAGATTTATGACTCGTTACAATGTTAGGCTAATAAGTATTTTATTCGGCATACAAATGAAGATTACAGTTTAAATGTTTCAATGGATACCTATGTTTCTCAACCATTTTTGATGGAACGCTAAGATATCAGTCATAATATGGTCAACTGTGAACACTTATAATTTGTTCGTTACGTTTACCAAGATTTTTTAATAACACCTGTATTGTTACTATAGCTATTAATGAAAAAAAAATATAAGTTTCAACATTATATGTTACATAAGCGAAGTATAATGAAGTATTTTACTCTGATTTGAAAGACAGTGTTCACTATTATCCACCATCAATGGATATTATTTAGGTACGGTAATGTTTTCCTTTACTCGTTCCCCGGGGTGATCATGTAAAATTGCTAAACAACAAGATTGCAACGGCTATGCAACCGTCACAATGCAACTGCAAGCGCTTATCATGGAACTAAGTTGCAACTACAACGCGACTGCAGAGAATTGTGCAATCGTTGCTGTCACATGTCAACTTTGCTATCACGTAGCTGCAACTGTGACTTCATTGCAACTGAAAACAAAGCTGCCTCTACCGAACAACCAGAGAGCTATAGCTACCTTGAATTCACCATATTAAAGACCAGCAACTGCATAGTGAGCAACCGCATTACGTATTTTTTGCGACTAGCAACCAGCTTACAAATGTGTGCCGTACCAAGTGAGGCGATCGCTAGCTAGTTGCTCAAATGCACTTTTAGAAGTCATATTTGCTCCATCAAAGACAAATACCTCTGTGGCGCCATTGCGATCAAGTAGCCATCAGTGAAACTAACCAATCTGTCGAAACTGTCGACGTTTGTGGTCATGGAATCTGCCCCTCTAATCTCCGAAGATATTGTTGGCACAACAGATGAGATCAAATTAGTGAAAGTAATGTTTCTTACCTTGCGTTTGTTGGGAGGCATATGAGGACCAAGAGTCCATAAGATCTATGTTCGAATGGCTTCTACACTTTTAAAGGAATCAAGTGATAAAATGTATCTTACAAATATTAAATTGGTTTCCTTCTGGAATGTTTTTCGTATCACACAAGGTTTAATTAAATATGACAAGAAAATCAATTCTAACAGTTCCTGTCATGGAGAATATATCAACACGCATTCTATTGATATAGAATATAGGTTATATATTTGTTTTGTTACGCACATTTGTGAACATTGATGCATGCTGTAGCTGAGTGGAGAAGCCAGTTATGTGACAGTACATAGGTACTGTTATGGAATATTCACTGGAAAGTCATTATTGTGAAATTCAACCCATTGCTCACTTGCAGGAAACTTAGACCCTGTTAAGATGTCTATATAATGGAGAAGACTCATGTGGAAGTTTAAAAGGGTGATCCAATTAGTGCATTATGATTTAAAGACAAATATATGTAACACTGCATCTGTTGAAAAAATAATCTATCAGTTTTATATATTAGGTTATAAAAACAACAACATGGAAAATCCAAAAAAAGAGAAAAAGATAAGAAAAGAGTCAATTCAACAGCGGAAAAATTAAGAAACTCATTTACGTTGCACTGGAGTGTTGCCAAGATAAAACAACCTGTGATGGCACCAAATTCAGAAGACGCTAACAAGGAATAGGCTTGTTCTAGATCCAATCAACCGTTAAGCTGCTAGCGCAATGACTACGAATCACCCTGAAAAAAATATCCATCGAAGCCGAAATCCCATACCTACTACTACAGTCTTCATGTAACGAATAAACACAGAGTGAATGAGCAAATAACAAAGCATAGCACACTCGTTAGAGAAATAGAGAGAAGTATTCACCATCGTTGACAAGGGAGCTCGTCTGGTGGGACAGTCAAATTGTCTGTTGAAAATACAATCAAATGCAAGACTGCAACAAGTGCAAGTATGCATTAATCTACAGGGTGAGTTTCTAGTGTGTCCACGGTCGATCGGTCCATATTTTGAGATTAATTAGAAATGTACAGTATGTCCTACGACATGGTGACAGATCCTTTCTATGTTTTTTTCTTAAATGGAACAGCCTATATTTTATATAGGATTCGGAATCTACTCGCGATTACATTAATATAAACTTATACTGGGTTATACTGAGGGGTTCAAAAAATATGATCGATTTTAGTATTGTTAAAAAAGTAAGATACCTTCTTTTTGTTTTCTATAAAATGAGATATATTCTTGAAAAAAATGATTTATTAAAATTATACCATGCTTTGTTCTGTAGCGTCCTATTTTATGGAATTGTTTGTTGGGGTTCAGCTTATTCAAATACATTAGGGCCGATAGTAAGAATACAAAAGCGTGCTATCAAAATTTTAACTTTTGGTAAACAACACAACCTTTTTAGTGAGACACGATTGCTGAACATCAATCAAAAATATATTTTGGAAGCACTAATAAATAATTATTGTAATCTACGGGAAGAGTATACTATTGCTGAAGCATGTTTATTTTCTAGACACAAATCGCTTACAGTAAGTAAAACTAAATTAAATATTGGTCAAAAAACTAGTTTATATCGATCCAAACTTGTCTACAATAGATTAGATAACAATCTAAAAAAATTAAACTTCTCCAGAGGGCGTATTAAATTTCATATTAAGAGTTGGATTTTAAATAATTTGAAGTTATAATATACATAGATATTGTTATATTATTTAAGAAATCTGTTTTAATATTTAATACTTCCTATATCATGTGTCTTTCTTGACATTTGTAGTTGTATTTATAGTTTTGTTGCATTTTAATTTTATTATTTGTTTATTTATTGTATATTAATATGTATATTTACATTATGTTAAGCTTGTAGATTTTAATACATTATTAAGTTCAGGTCTACACACAGATGCTATTTGCATCTCGGTAGGGGTTTGTTTGACTTTCTAAGTCAGACAATCTATTAGCATACTATTTTTTAATCAAGATTTGTATGTTAACCTGAATAAAGATTATTATTATTATTATTATTATTATTATCAGAAAATTGCAATGATTTCAACTTCCTGTGGGTATATTAATTAAATGATAAAATGATGCAATTTTTTGCATGTATCGATTATTTTTACTTATGTTTTTTTGTAATAATGATATATTTTGGAAGTAAATTCCGAATTTTATATAGAATATAGGATGTTCCATTGAAAAAAGAGACATAAGAATGATCTGTCAACATGTTGCAGGACATCCTGTACATTTCTAATTAACTTCAAAATATGGAAATTGAGAATGCCTACATTTTTCGTGAAACTGTTTTTTTTTATTTTTTCCTGTAATAACGAAGTTATCGGCCGTGGACACATTAAAAACTCACCCTGTATATACGGTGATGGAAAAATATTTCGATTTGGCTTACTTATTGAAGAAACAAAAGTCGTGGATAGTAGATTTGAGTTTGCGCCACCCGTTCAGACTTTTTTCCCAACGATATAAGCTGGGTGTGTGATGTAAATGTAACACCCTGTATATTATCTGCTTAAATATAACATTTGTGTAAATTCAGTTGTGTTAAACATATAGACGTTCAAAGGTTGCAAATATTTTTCTTATAAATACGTACATACAAACGAAAAATTCTCCAGGCAATATTGACGGAGAGTTTATTGAGTTAACCAGGCTTCATCATTCTACGTTTATAACATGTGTATAGTTTGTAAGTTTTATAAAGATCTTTTACACTTTTCTTATCAAAATAACATTCAATATGCATTAAGAACTTTCACATATGAAAAATAACACCTATTTATTAAGTGTGGTGAAATACTTTTCTTGGATTATTGCACACATTAACTGGTCAAATAACTCAGTTAACAGTGTGTGCACAAGGCTCTCTATAGAGATAGTAGCTTCTTTTGTTGGATGCTCTGACGAGGCAGCCATGAACCGCAACGACAGGCACACAAACAAACAGACGACGAGTCGAAATCGAATTGGACATGGCGACGATGTAAATACACCAAGAGATTGGGAAGTAGCGAATATACTGTAATTGCATCTGGGCTATCGGGAGGTGTACCAAAGCATAGATGAAAGAACCGATGATGATGCTGCGCCGTAATGTCACAAGAATGTTCCAGGAAGTTTCTCTATACCTACCTGAAATCGATCTGTCTGTTACAATAGAAGCTACGTAGCTGAGAAATAGAGGAGGTAAACTTTAAATAACTTGAATTCATACATATTGTTCAGAATGAATTCTGAGTATTCAACTCAAACAAGATAATTCTGTACTCCAAATTAACAAGAAAATTTTATGAGTTAGTTAAAGTTAAGTAATTCGAATGCACTATATCCTTACATACCATAAAATGAAGTCGCTTCCGCAGTCTGTTCGCTTGGATCTTTTGAACTACTCGACGGATTTCAATGCAGTTCTCAGCAGTAGATAGAGTGATTCATGGAGAAGGTTTTTATGTATAATACATACATATTATAGGACAAAAAAACCATACGTGATAGATCAAATTAATGTACTACAGAATTGTATATTTTAAGGAGATCTACTAAAAAGTCTGCGATGATATATGTCTATCATTTAAGTCTATCTCTTTGATTTCAGTCTGGCAATATGTAATCAAAAATTTGCATGTCCAGAAAATATTGAGAATAGGTATAAGAAGTTTTTTGCATATAATTCTGAACTGTTTTTAAATGTTTTAATTTATTTTCAATTGCTTCTCCTCATACAAGTATAGCATATAAATACAAATAAAAAAGATGTTCATTCATTATTTCTCTAATAATATAAAACCTTCTAATATTGCCAGCAAGCGGAGATATATAATGTATCCATTCAAGTATCCGATCAATGATTATTACTAAATAATAAGTATGTTATACTTTTTTATTGCTTTTTCTAATCCATTTATATTTGTGTTAAAAAATTGTTCCCGCCGCTTCTTTTGGTGGCAGTTTTTAGGGGAAAGAGATGTTGGATATAATAACATTTCTGAACTCTCTTCTTTCCAATAAAAAAAAGAATCATCAACATCTGATTACTTTTACTATACGAAGCGCACGTACTAACCTAAAAAAGCAAATATTCGGAGTTTAGACCTCCTCCGTTTGGGAAGTCGGTCAAAACTAAATATAATATGATTACAAACAAACAATAAGTGGAGATGTAAATAAAATACATACATAAGAAATAAAGTGTTTGGTAGACTAATGCTTAAAAAATTGCATTGTAAACATATTAAGAAATATGTATGTACGAGTAGGGGCACTGTATATGATACGGTCTCACTATGGGAAACCAAAAAACGTTATGTACCTAATTGTTTTCAACGGCATCAATAAAAAAAATCCATATTATGCATAATATAAAACTATTTTGAGCTCTATAATGCATTCCCAAAAAAAGATACATATTGAAGCTATACTTTTTCATATGGAACACCTTAAATATCGTCATGTATTAAGTTCACATTTTCACAATATTAACGCACATAGAAATATATGTGTAAGTTATATTCTTAATGTTCTTTGTCTATAAAAGTACCTAGAGTTCATAGATTTATTTAGTAGGCACTATCGGAGTCTTTTTTATCCAAGGAATATATTTTATCAACAGCTGGTAAGTGAATAAGCCAGTGGAAATAAAAAAAAACAATAATACTATTACAAACATTTTTCCCAAGACAGTTTTTGAAAGAGTACACTTTGTGGCTGTCTTTTTCCGAGACCAATATAGATGATGTCCGATTGTTCTTCGTGATAAGCATCCAACTCATATTGTGACAATTAAGAAGGGCAACCCATATTGTCCAGCCTCAAAGGCTGTGGAACGCAGACAACAGCAGCATTGTAATCAGAAAGGCATGGGGAAACCCACAAAGTCACAATAGCTGACGAATTCAATAAAAAAAGTTCATCAGTCCGAAAAACCACTCAAGAGTGTAAAGAATCCCCCTGTCGTCAATATTTTTATAAATTATCAAGAGTAAACAGACTCAATATATACATATATATACATCCTTGAAAAGAGTGAGAAAATATATTTATTTCGAAAATCAATCACAAATTCGTATCCTCAATTTACAATTTATTAAAAAATTTCAATTCTTGGGGGTTGAGACATGTTTCGAGTATGTATAGACTTATCTTCAGTCCGGATAATTATAAGGAAGTTGTTGAAAGATATACTGTCGTCTTGATTCTCGATCTAAGATGTTTTTCCTCCTATTTAAGTTTTCTATTATATTTTTTTTAAATGATTCCCCTCATGTGTAGGTAGTTATTTCTTTTCATTTTTATTTTTAGAATGTTTTATTTATTTGAGTTTTATTAGAATCAATGTTTTAATTTTCGGGTTTTGTTGATGATTATTTTTTGTTTCTCTCCACATATTCCTTGTAGATATCCTGACTTAAGATGAGTATATATAAACTCGAAAGATGTCTCAACCCCTACGAATTGAATTTTTTTTAATAAATTGTGGAGACGATTTTGAGATCTATTTTCCTCGATTAATCTACTTAAATTGAGAAATGGACTTTTTTCTGCAACATATTAATTTATTGATATGTTCTTTCCCAGTAGCCTGAAACAGAAGTTAGCATTACCGATCAACTAACATAATAGTTTCGTGGAGAAGATGCTTTTATCAACTATTAGCAAAAACATTTATGAATACTTCGAATCATCGATATATGTTGCTGAAAACAGGAATGCCATCATTCACGAATTTGTTCAGTTAGAGAATAAATCAGGACAGGTTATAGAAGAACTGTACCAGAGCCTGAGAAATTCCACAAAAATAACAAACCAGTCCTTGTGGTTGATTTTAATGGGAAGAAAGCTCACGGCAGATAACGAAGCCGTTACAATGGCAGTAAATAATGACCTTCGATCCCCAGTCGTACAATAGTGCAACGAGAATGAAACATTTATCGTAAGCTTCCATAAGGAGGTTGGTTGTAGGTTTATCAATCAGTCCTAAGTTAGGACACCTTGTTGAATTAGTCAAGACAAATTCAGTTGTTATTAACAATTGAGATTACAATCCATTCATAATAAAATGATCCCAGAATATTAGGATATACGAAATAAGATATAAGTTTTATAATATTATATTGTACTTTTCGAGATATCGGTTTTTTCAATAAAATCTTAAAA
Organism: Crioceris asparagi; assembly: GCA_958507055.1. Taxonomy (NCBI): domain Eukaryota; kingdom Metazoa; phylum Arthropoda; class Insecta; order Coleoptera; family Chrysomelidae; genus Crioceris; species Crioceris asparagi. Next base: position 126,024,399 of record OY293826.1, read on the forward strand.
AATATAGTTACATTTATCCCGTTCTATCACTCATAGTTTCTCATGTAAACAGTTTTTGAAGGAGTGTATGGAGTATGAGAGAACTCCTGAAAATGGTACATGATGTTAAAAACTGTACCACCAATTTCACCTGTTAAAGATTTTTGAATATTACTACTTTCAAAATTAACTTATAACAGTTTACTTTTTAGGTATTGCTTTAACATTTGTTGACGATATTCAGTGGCTGAAGGAGGGGTGATAGCCCTCGCTGTAGTTGTTGCCAGCACAGACAGATATCCAGATTATCGTGGATATTGTTGAATCCAATGTTAAACTAGACTAAAGTTCGTTGTACAGGATGGACAAATTTTGATGATTTTATAGTATAATTTTATTTCAAAACTTGAAATATAAGATGCAAATTTAAAATCCGGCTACGCCATTGGATTTTACTCTAAAAAGTATCTAAAGAATATCGAAATAAATTTCCGATAACTTCACAAATAAATAAGATATACTCATTCATCAAATTGAAATTCAGGTTATAAATTGAAAACAAAAGACAAAGGCTATGTTTCGTTTTCATCATTCAGTTTATCTAAAAACAAAGAGGCCGAGGTTGCGTCATTGATTTTTGTCTGTTTCTAATAGTTACCAAGTTACCATATAAAAGCATGAAAATTTGTCCACGCTGATGTACAACTTCACTGTCTTTCAAATCAATATTTTCTACCCTAGGAACACCAACATGCAGAAAGTTATAATTTTCATTAATGTCATATAGATGAAAATCTGTTATTATGCAACAAACTCATCACTATCGAGAAAAGATGTCACATAATAAATCCACCCATGAGGATTACTACATGAATTATGAATAATTATTAGGATAATGTAATTTGCTGCAAATTACGTGTTTAATTATGCTAGCTAATGATTTAATTAGCGAATTTTCTATAGCAAATGTTGTAATCTAGCTCAAAATATAAGGACCATACAAAGTCAAGTGAAAAACCTGCTGCTCAATAGAAGTATCCATTTCTTCAAATTAAATATTTGGCGTAGTCAATTTGAATTAGTATGGAGATCTGAGATGAGAATTTCGTTCGAGATTACGCTAGAGAATAATAAATAGCTGAATATTATTAAGTCACAGAGATGTGGTCTGGTTGAGCTGGAGAGCTTTATTAGACTAGAGATTTGTTCGAGGTTTATTAAGTTTGTTATGATGAAAGTTTTATCTGAGATAGGGTATTTTGTCACTAGATTGTCCTCTTAAATTCTGTTTCTGGCCTTCTGGAAATAATGTTGATTTTTAACTTTTCAGTGAAAAATTATTTTAATGGTTTTGATTTTTCGAGAATGTAATTTTAAATCCCCCCTTTTTCAAGGTATCCAGAGTCATATAAAATGGTTTTCAAGAAAAAATAATTGTATCCGCTTTTGTACTCGTACGCTTTTTCTACTATGGAGACATTGTATTACCTTTAATAGATACATAGGTACTAAGATAGCAATAAGCTGATTACTTTTTGTCCAAAATGTCTAGAACCTCTTTTTTTCAATACGTATAAAACGACCAAGTTTGAAATATTATATTTTTGACAGACGACGGCGGAGGTATACAATTCGACTGCTTTTTTTTGTACGCGCACTGAACATATAATAAATGTACTCAGATTGTTGTGATTTCTTATTCATCTGGAAGAGGAGACTTGAGAAATGTTCTTGTTAAAACTCAAATCCGGAAACCTCCTGTTCTCCAAAAAACGCAATTTTTCGAAATCAAACAAAACCTTATTTTGACCAGTGGCGTAGACGTTAGTGGGGTTTAAATACAAAATATACCCTACATCTACGCCACTGACCTTTTCAAACAATTGGCTGCATTTTAAAATAAGGGTATTTATGAGTTTAAAAACAGTGCTGAAACTCTAAAAGTTCCAAATATATTCTCAAAAGATTTTTTTCTTCACTTTGATCCCCTGTATCTCGAAAACGGTGCGTTTGCAGACCCATGTTTAAACAAACTTTTTTTCATATTTTTAGACAAACTATCTTCCCCTAAAGTCCTGCGCACCTTTTATGAATCACCCTGTATATTTAGATATATACTATAATGAAAATTCACTGTTCGTAATAAGGAGATTGAACTTCTTTCCATATGTTTTCTAAAAAAACACCCCACTCGCGAATGTGTGGCTACAGTTATCAGAAAGCACAAAAACAACAGTCTCACGAAATAACAAAACTCTTTATATAATTGGTAACATTGAATACCTACTTCAAAATATATGTCCTCTTCCACTTCAACCTCGGCCGAGTTCACATCGTGTTGGAAGGAAATTGTTCTAATTTTCGTACGGGTAAGTAGTACATGTGGTGTAGAAGATACGAGTGCTGGACCCCCGAAGTGGATGGGAATATGGGCGAGTGTAGTTCTGCTTTTGGAGAAGAGGTTGATTCCTATTAGTTTGTTCGAGGTCTAGCGGAGCCAGGAGGATAACTTCAGAGGCGTGACATAGACGGTTATACTCCTACCGGCGGAAAATCCTGGCCTTATGATATGGTATAATGAAGAACCCTGTACATATGTGGTATGACCTAGTTATATAATTCTAATTTTATATCAGTTCCACAATTGGTCGTCACTGCAGTCTTCATATAAATATGATTTCCCACTAGTAGCTCATTTGAAAAATTCTTTTTCGATCTTGTCGAACGAGTTTCAATGGAATCCTCATCATTTTCGACAATAATCTGATATAAATGGATCGTATTCTAGAATCAATTTTGAATAAAATTTTGTTTAGTTACAGTCAGCACTATTTACGTTAGGTTAGGTTAAGTTACAGTCCACTCTCGATAACTCGAATCTAAGGGGTAAATGGGGATTTCGAGTTATTGAGGTTCGAGTTATGGAGTTATTCGACTGTACAACATAAATACCTAGATGCTTAACAACCTTGTAAATTATTATTCTTCTATTATTGAAGTGCATTTTTATTTCTTGAGAACATAATTTATTAGAAATTCATTGAAAAGTTGACAAGTCTGACCATATGTTTTGCATTTCTCAACTTATTGCACTTTGACCTTCAAGTATGAGCTCTGAAAGCTGCGCAACAATGTACAAAATAAGCCTCCTGCACTGTCTTCCTGCTATATCGCTTCGATCTCTTTAAACTCTGAATTCACGTCTCTGTACATTGTGTATTTCTAACAGATATTTATCTTTGCTCCATTTAGAAAACACCCAATTAAGGAGTGTTGTTGATACAGTACGCTTTAGAATGACTACTGCAACTTCACTGCAGTTCTGGATAAAGCTATATTTAGCTACAAGATGATTAAATATATTCTTTAACATAAAATATAGTCCAAAGTCTCCCACTCAATTTGTTCAATTTGATTACCGCCTTATCCGAAAATTTAGCTTTAATAAGAAGCGTTATTCAAGCCTTCTATAGATTTGATCATCTGAGAAGTGGTGGCGACAATTTCCAAAAATCGAATGAAGTGTCTATAAAGTGTTATTTAAAACATCTTTTGAATTTGTCACAAAATGCATTGATGATTTTTTTTTGTATCTTTGAAGTTTCATCATCATTATCAGCCTTTATCACTGCTGAACGTAAGCATCGCCCATTTTTTGTCTCTATGTGTTATAAGATCTTGAGCTTTGTTTACCCAATTTGTTCCTGCAACTGTCCGAAAATCGTCGCTTGATCGTTTGGCTGGTCTTCCCACGCTCCTTCCTGTTAATCTGGGTCTCCATTTTAACAATCTTGACGTCCCACGATCGTTGTCGTCCCTTGTCAAATGTCCAGCCCATTCCCATTTTGGAGTTTCGTCCATAAAAATGGATTTCATTTAAAGGCCCCAGTAAGAAAATTTGATGGCTAGTAAAATCAAGAGTTAACAGAACAATATTATGTTTTTTATATAAATGAATTAAAATTATCGCCATCTAGGTAGCATATTTGAATAACTTGCGCAAGATAGACGTACCTACCTAATATGTTTTATTTATCAGAATTAGTAACATTAGCTTAAAAACTAGCTTCATAGCAATTGAAAAGAAATGGGAATCTATTGCAAATACTTATAGGATAAAAAAAATATTAATTAAGTTGGAAAAAGTAAGATTTTGCCCAACGAATTGCACACAAGATTCTGTAAAATCCGGTAAAAAGAATTCAAATTTTTTAGTTAATAGGTTTTATTTTTGACCTACGAAACCCGAACGGAGAAGGTATACAATTCGACTGTCTGCTTTTTTTATTTGTTTGTTCGCGCGTTTTATATAGTAAACGTACTTCGAATTGGATGATTTTGGATTCATTTGAAAGAGGTGCCGTGAGGAATGGTCCCATATTCATAAAACCGCAAATCCAAAATTTCCTTTCTTCTGAAAACCACCCCCGAATGGGTGGAGAGGGCAAATTTTCTCGAAAATCGAAAATCTGAGGTGATATTAAAGATTAAAGACATTTTTTTCAAAAGTTTTACGATTCCCGAGATAGAGGCTTGTTAAACTCTCAAATATATGTATTTTTGCTATGAGGAGAGGGCGATTTCTTTGGAAAATTGAAAATCTGTGTATACTACATGAAAGACATAATTATTTGTATACAACATTTATGATGAATATTTTTTCCTTAGAGTTACGGTTTTCGAGTTAAATCGGTGTTAATATGGTAACATCTAAAATGCATAAGCGTATTTGATCTAAGTATGAAGTGATGTTTTGAGATCTCAATAATAACAACTACAAACGAAACGAAACGAATATACAAGGGTAATAGGATAACTACTATCTTCATTGGTATTAGTGAACGTTCAACGATTTTTGTGACTAATGTTACACGAAAAAGTGTGAAATAAATATTTTTTACAAAAAATTGGACCGAAGTTATTAGTTGGTGCACTGAAAAATATAAAATAATATTAATTTCATTGGTGCTGGTACTTGTAAAGTTGGTGCCAAAAGTTATCAATCTAACCGCAACTGTGCAACTTCAAAAGTAACAGCACTGTTTCGTATTTTTGCCTATTTAGAATTATCTCCTAACTAAACTATTGTCTAAATGACGAATAAGGATAAGCAACCTTCATAATAAATTAATATCCTAGTACAACTAATCCCACTGCGTATATTAAGAGAGACTTGACGTCTATAATCGGAGCATAGGGATCTCTGTTATTATTGTCCTTAGTTTTGGGAATGCTTCATTGACGTGCAAAGCGCAAAGGGATGTACGGTGTCTTGTGTCGTTATCGCTTTTCCCCATCTTATTACCTACCTACAAATGGAGGACGTAGATGATTCGCCAAGGGCTCCATATCCGGATTAGGTGAACACAAGAGGGACGACTTAGGAGTCAACCAAAGGATTATTCTTGAGACTTCACACTGTTCTATTGAACTTTATGATTAGATCGAGGTTGTGAGGATCTGTTGATTAATCTTATGTTCTACTTTATTTGAAAATCGAAGCCTTTTCACATAAATTGACCATTGACATCATTTCCAACGAGTCAGCTCGAAGGTTTTGGTCAGTATCGTACATAATTTGAAACAATACCATCAGCCTAGCCTTACCAAAAAAAATGTACTTCTACTTAATTCTCGTTTGGAGAGAATTAATAATAACTCACTCTTGTTTGGATAATGAGAGACTCTAGTGAATTCATCTATTAAACTTAGGTAAATTATTAGAAAGGATAATCGTTCCAAGTTAAATTGCTTTGTATCCAATTTGAAATATATTCAGTACGTTACCAGAGAGCAACAGCTAGATGACTGAAAAAGTTCTGGACGATCGATTAACAGGATGAAATGTAAGTTTTCACAGTGAACATAATCATGAAATGCCTTCGCAGAGTTTGTTCATTTTTTTTAGTAACATACCTGATTTGTATATGAGAACACTCTACATTATCATTTTTTACGCCTTATTCCCATTTTATAACGCATTCTTGATCGACTGATTGAGTGATTTAAAAATTTAAGACGATTTGGTCCAGCTTTGGATAACAGAAGCCAATATTTAATACGCACTAGATTAATGATAAATATTTTTTACGAAAACATGGACCGACGTTATTATTTTGTATTTTTCAGTACACAACATTAGTCACGAAGATCGTTGAACGTTTACGAATACCAAAGAAGATAGTACTTATCCTATTATCCACGCATATTCTTTGTTAGATTTTACCATTTTACCACCGCTGTAACTCGAAAACCGTAACTCTAAGGAAAAAATGTTCGATGTAAATGTTGCTACAAATAATCTGGTCTTTCATGTGGTACTCACAGATTTTCAATTTACGAAAGAAGTCTCCCTCTCCACATAGCGAAAATACACTTATTTGAGATTAATGTATTTCGAAAACCGTAAATCTTTTGAAAAAATGTTCAATTTAAACTCTTCCGGATATATATATATATATATATATATATATATATATATATATATATATATATATATATCTTTAACTCTGCCACAACAGATTTTCGATTTTCTAGAAAAAGTGCCCTTCAGATTTCGGATTAGAGTTTTTATGAATATGGGAACATTTCTCACGTCTTCTCTTTCAAAAATCATAAAAATCGTTTACTATATACAAGTTTATTTTGCTTATTAAACATTAAAATTTGGATATCACGATTTTGTATTCTGCCCACCGGCCCTAATGCATTTGAATAAGCTGAACCCCAAAAAATAATCCCATAAAACGCTACAGATCAGAACATGGTATAATTTTAATACTAAAAATATTTTTTTCTTCCAACCCTAATCTTCATCCAGTGTAACACCAAGGTATTTAATTTCAGTTACTCTCTTTATTTTATCACATTTACAATTTAAATTATTATAACAAACATCTGTATGTATTGTCAGTCCGTCTGTAACAGGGAGCTTATCCTTAGACACATTTGAACTACTCGATTTTGACATATATAAAATCACTCAATTTTCAAGGAATGTTTAGCTTCGGCTGTAGCTTCATCTCAAATGTCACCACTACATATAACAGTCATTATGTCATTTCCTTATTTTAATCCACTACCTATGCAGGATCGTTCAATGTCTTAGGTTATTGATTTTATTACACTCGTAAATTCGTAGCACTCCTGCATCATCAGTTTTAATTATAAATCTGGAGGTTTCACATCATAACCAATTATTATTATTTGATTTATATCATCGCCAAGCTGCTAATTAGTTCCAAGTTATATGATATGATTGAAATAAGTAATTGATTTCTCACTCGATTTGAAGGAAAAGTTTATGAAATATGTTCAAGAGAACGCTCGAAACATATTTCATTCCTTTATTTTTAACCGGTTTTATTTAGCTTGCCTTGCTTCTTATTTATTTACTTGGGTAAAATATATTAATTGATATTTGACCCCCTTCCTGTTGACAGATTGATCTGAAACTTAGTACACACCTTCAGTTCTGATGGCCAAGATGTCCGCCGCTACATAATGGCGGATTATATATTTTTGCACAATCCCTTCAATATGGGTATCAAATGAAAAGGCTTGACTAGTAGAATATAGCTCTCTATGTGATTACTGAAATTGTGTGGCCTCAGTTTTGTCGAACCCAAATGAACCAAACAGGTGTACCATCACCGTCAGTTCGGATCGACTTTGGAAGAGACGGCGTAAACCTTATTCATCCCAAAGCCATTCAGTTTCCAGCAAAGTTCATGAATGGGACAGCTGAAAGAAGGATGTTGCCCTTAATTTTGTCATGGGCTTCCACTGTCTACTGTTACATTTTTAGGCTCAAAACTCTTTGAGGAAGAAAAAACAAAGACTTTGGAAGAATTATGTATTGAGTTTATGGATTGCAACAAATTGTCAGGAAGCAAACCTTGTAATAATGAGGCACTCAATGATATAAATAGAATTAGAAGTATTAAATTACAAGATTAAAAACTAAAGACTTGAAAATAAAGTTAGAAGATTTTTTTCTAAGTTACATGGTTTTATTTAAAAAAAATAATGCTAGTAATGGCGCAGTTAATGCACTAAAAGATAAAAATAATTTGGTAAGTCTTAACAACCAGGAATCACACGACTCTCCCCATCAATTTAGGGCATTCGTCAGACAAAAAAATAAAATCGCTGGGCGAGTGAAATTTCCATCAAATCACCAGCAATAACATTATAAATGCTATTTACATATTTTGTATTCTCAGCATGCACTACGATTTGATTTTTTTGTCTGACCAATGCCCTTCATTGATGAGGAGAGTTGTGTGATGACTGGTACCTAGGACCTACCAAATTATTTTTTAGCTTTTAGTGCATTAACTGCATAACTTCTATCAATATTTTTTTCTCGAATAGAACCTTTTAACTTAAGATTTTTTTTACTTTACTTTATTTTTACTTCACATCAACCTCACCGCCATTATAAATCCCGTTTTATACATATAATGATGTATGCGCACTAATGCAAATAATTAAAAATTAAGAAGTTACTAAATCTAAATCGATGGAAGAAGATGTTTTATATTATTTATACTTACTGGACATTCAATAATAAATTAAATTAATTTACGTAAAGAAATAACCATCCTTATGAATTTAAATAATGTACACTTCCTAGATCAAACTATTTACAGTGAGAGCCAGCTTGAGAATAAAAATTCTCTCAATGTCATAGGTTTCCCCAAAGGATGTCAAGCAGGAACGATTTTGGTTTCGATGATCTTGATAAAATTGCACTCCAAATTGCACATTCATTATCGATTCGTTCTGTTCAATGAACCGGATGATGAACAGAGGCGATGCTTCTAATTGCAAAACAGAAATGTCTCGCTGAAATAATATTCTCGATAGTCGTTATAATTTCCTACGATGAATGAGATCAAATTATCCTGTGACAACAATATCAAAAATTAAATATTGGATAATCCTCAGGGATGTGCTTCAAGAGTGGGAGAATGTCCTTTTAATCATCATTAAAAATGCTTTTGACCAATGTATTAGATTAGTGTTTGGTCAAGTTATATCTGGAAATATAATAAAAATAAGATTTCAGGGACGTAGGCTTTGATATTGTTGCGTTTATTTTCGTATCCTAGATGATTCGTAATTTTATTGTCAACAAACACTGCCATTTGTGTGAAGTTATTATATTGTGGATTTTAAATTGAATTACTTTTCAAATTTTGATAAATATGATAAACCTAAGGGAGTGTTTTATTATCTGTCGTAGAAACGAAGCAAAAGCCGAAGAAATGTATTTGAATAAATATGCGGAAAGACGACAACCGGGTAGAGCTATGTTTAGGACTCTGTAAGACAACCTGGTCACCAACGGGAGACCTCGTACATCTTTGCATCAGATTGAAGAAATAATAGGCGTTGCTCGTGAACGACCTTGCCAGTGACTTCTGGATGGCGATACTATTAGAAGAATGGCATTTTGCCAGCGGTTTCTTCAGAAAAATGACGAGATACCAAATTTTTCCTTATAACTCCTTTGATTAGATGAGTGCCGATTTACCAATTGTGCACTCTTTAATCGTAAGAACACTGTAGGTATTTTGGTCAGATGTAAATCCACGACTAGTTCGTCAAGTTAGGCATCAAGTGAGGTGGAGATTTAATGTTTAGTTTGGTATTAAATACATAATAATTAAATACCGTAACTGAACAATCATGTTGACTAAACTCGTTTTGGCCAAGAGTGTTGATTAAATTTCTTTATTTCGTGTTGTTGAATAAAGTGGAAATATCCGTGTGTACGGCCCACAAATGACATTAATTATTATGCTACAACTAGTCAAACAACAACATAGAAACAAACTAAAAAATATATAACAAACAAGAACACCATAACAACACAACAACAACGTCAACTGAATTTCGAAACTCAAGTTTTGTTGCATTATAGTTGACTGGTTCATAATATTTTCCTTATGCAAGCAAATTATAATTTAATGTTACTTCGATGATTTAGGTTAAATTCGTGGTAATTTATTGTATAAATAATTCTAGAATCTCATATAAAAATACGCAGAATATCCTTCGCATTTATTTATTTTCCTAGGTAAAATATAAGAAAGGAGACATAATATATCTGAAGTCCATATAAATGTATGTAAGTCATAAGCTATAGACTTTTTTTTAATGAACTCTTCAGAACATTTAAGACTGACAATGTAAAGGTAATGAAAAAAAAATGTTTAAAAATTCATCACATTGATTAATACCTACCCTACGACGTAGTCTAATGGATTGAAATCAATGATTCAAGTCATGTTTGTAGGTTATTTTTGACCGACTTAATAAAAGGAGAAGGTATACAATTCTGTTTTGTGTTTGCTTTTTTATGTATGGCTGTTCGCGTGTTTTGCATAGTAAACGTGCTACGATTTTGATAATTTTTGATTCATTTGAAAGAGGAGAAATGAGTCATGACTCAAATCCGAAATCTCGTTCCCTCCAAAAACCACCCCTGAAGGAGGTGCAGGGGGCAGTTTTTCGTGAAAATATAAAATCTAAGACGGCAGAAATGAAGATGAGACCATATCCAGAAACGTTTGAATTGAGCTTTTGTTAAAAAAACTTACAGTTTTCAAGTTGCTGCAGTGGTAAAGACGATATACGGGTATTTCCGCTAAATGAAATGGGCATTTTTTTTCGAAAATTTAAAATATGTGACGGCCAAATTTAAGAAAAGATTATATGTAGCAATAGTTAAATTGAAAGTTACAGTTTTCGAGTTACCGCAGTGGTGGTATCTCCGCCACGATGTTTTGAGATCTCTCACAAGTACAAGCAAAGAATACATTGATAATAGAATAAGTACTATCTTCTTTGGTGAACGTTCATCGATTTTCATAACGACTGTTACACTCAAAACAGTGAAATAAGAAGTTTTTTACCAAAAATCGGACCGACTTTATTAGTTGGTGCCCTGAAAAACAAAATAATATTAATTCTTTTGGTACTGATACTTTTGAAGTTGATTCCAAAAATCTACCAACTAAATACAACTGCACCACTTCAAAATTATCGGTACCAATAGAATTAAAAATCCCGATGGCCTATAGTCAGCGGAAAGGTAAATTTTTCAAAATTCATTGAATTGAAATTTGAACAACCTTTTCATTGGTATACCTACATTACATGTTATTACATAAAATTGTCGTATGTGTCATAGCCTTGCGGTTAGAGGTTTTTGTTTTGGCTGTAAAATATAAAGCAGACAGGGTTCGCGTTCCACTTCAAGGCAGAATTTTATTTTTCGCCTATTTCTTTTCAATAAATATACTATATAATTTTAATCAGGGTCTATATTAAGATCTCCAGAAAATGTACAATTACATCAAATTTATATTGAGTGTTCATGTTTTATCAATCTTTCTTTTTTTTCTCTATTAATTTTTATTTTTTATCTGTGCATTTTATGAAAAATTGCTTCGAACAAAAGTTTTAGGTACTGATTGTATCTAGAACCTAAAATTATTTTTGATGATATTTACACTACGGCTCTTTTTGAAAATTTTTTTAAATGTTTGAACGGTCGCCATTTTGAAACTACTTACCCGATATTGCCCAATAACGAACTCGGTCGAGATATTTGAGAGATTGATTTTTGTAGCAAATTTGAACTTGATACCTCCGAAACTGCGACCTCTATCGTGCTAACAAATTTCGTAATCTATATAAACTTTTGAACCAAATGTTCTTAAATAGTTTTTATTACTTTCGGTTCCTGTATCAATGGACTCCGCAGCAATTTCTCAGGTCCCATACGGCCTAGAGACTTGAAATTTCGAATTCGTACTTAGATCGCAGACATCTCGCCGCCTGTTAAGCTCCAAGTGTGATCCAATATTGGAAATTATAATTATCTCATTCAATCTCATTCAACCAAGATCATTATTTTGTCGACATGGAACGACAATGGGATCCGTCACTGGTATTACGCACGAGCATGGAGCGTATATATACGTCTCGTTCTCTGGTATATAGGTACTTTCTGGAAGATCGTCTATGGTTATGTCGCAATTGTCAGACGTCAGACCTTATTGTTAATTTAAGGTTTAATTTTGTGTTGTGGTAGACAAACAATAATTTGTTATGAAATTGCTGTTGCTGGCAAACACATATACATAAGTATAGTTAAAATCGAAAAAAGGATAGCAATAGTTGGTACTCATCGGTACGGTTTAAATCTTAAATGCCCAATAAAAACAATTTTTATTTTTTTACAAAAATTTCACTTGTTTGGACTAACTTATAGACATATAACAATATGCCGTTGAATTTTTTTCGAAATTCAAAAGTATGAACGATCGCAATAAGTACATTTCTATAAGAAATGTACCTAATAATATTTTGTATTTTTCCGTGCACCAGCGAATAAAGTCTGTCCTATTTTTTGTAAAAATCTTTTCTACCTCCGAAATTGTTGACTGAATCTCCGTGCTACAATTAACGTCTGTTAACGCAATTAGTTACAGCTGTACGTTAAAATGGTACTTGAATACTGTGCCCTAAATATGAATGATTGAATTTTGTATTCAAAGAGAAAATCGATCTTGTGGGGATGCGGGCTGTCTAAAAAGTTAAAATACTTGAACGCAATTAATAGCTGCTGTGGTTTTTGCGTTGAAATGTTACATGAATATTGTGCTCTCGAGATATGGATTATCAAATGTTGTGCTTCACGTCTCATTGAGCAAATCGATCTTTTAGTGTGGATATTCGAGATGCAGTTTGCAAGTGTAAATTAGGTAATTAAATGCAATTAATTGCTGCTGTGGCTCTTATGTCAAAATGTTTCTTGAATTTGTGCCCTCAAGATATATAGGAATATCTAATTACGTTCAAGTACTTTACCCTTGTAAGCAACCCGCTTCCCCACCCTAAAAGATCGATTTTCTCAATCAACCGTGGAGCTCAAACTCGATTCTCTATATCTTGAGAATAGAGTAGCCGTACACCCACTAGAACATAACGAAGTTACCCATAATCCTCTAGTCGGTAACTTCCAAATCAGGTTAAAAAAGATAAATATAACAAGAGAAACGAAACGATTGGACATGCGTAAGCTGAAGGATCCGGAAATAGATAAATTAATCATTACTCATATCAGCGACAGCATTCAAAGACTAAACAGTTGCACACAATACAAGAGATCAGTAACAACAACATTTCAAATCACAGAAAGAAAGGACAAACCCTGGATGACACAGGAAATTCTTGGCCTCATAGAAGAACGGAGACAAGTGATAAATAAAGACCCAAAAAAACAATAATTGACAGAGTAATCAGACAGAAAATTCGAGAAGCCAAACAACGTAACATACATGACAAATGTCATAAAATCGAAATGCTTGAAGAAAACCACGATCAATTTAACCTAAATGAAAAGTTAAAATAAGTGGAGGGAATATTCAAACAGTATATACCTCAGGCCAGTTGGTGAACAACGATGGAATTATTATAATCGATAAAAAACAAAAAGTCAACATCAGCAAAGAGAACATCTCCGTACTTTTCAAGGATAATGGACCAGCCGACATTTCCGAAGAAAACACTGGCCCACTCATACTGGGAGATGATGTTGAAAGAGTTGTATAATATATGAATGATAACAAGGCACTAAGGCCATGAAAATTTTCACTTTGAACTTCTAAGGCTTCTCGATGACGAGGCAAAAAGATGGCTGACAAATATTTTTAACTACATAGACACTGTAGGAAAATAACCACCATTTGATTTACATTCACACCAATTCCTAATAGAAAGAAATATTGAACAATATAAGATACGCAAACGACAGCGATGTGTTTGCTGACTACATTAAAAGCTTCTTATGACAAGAGTTGAAGATACCATTGAGAAATACGGTTTAACGCTGAACATAGATAATACCAAATTCATGATCATCCGGAAAGGGAGCATCATACCGGGCTATTTGACTATCAACAACAAACAAATAGATGGAGTTACGTCGTACAAGTACCTGGGCACTTGAGAACAACAATAAAGGATGAATGGGACCAGTCTCATGATATTAAATGTCGGATTGAAAAATCCACGACCTTATTTCAACAACAAAAATAACAATGCATCGCTGTTGTATATGTTACCGATGTTACTTTATGGAGCAGAATCCTGAACGCTCACTTACCTAATACTCCACAGAAAAGCTTGGGGCATTTGAAATGTGGCTGTCCCGGCAAATACTTAAAATACCTTGTACGTACGTACGTTACAAAAATGTTAGAGTACACTAGAGAATAAATAAAGATATGTTGTGATTATAAAGACAATTAAGACTAGAAAGCTCAAGTACTTAGGCCACATAATGCGAAATGAACAACGTTTTGAGCTCCCACAACTAGTTCTGCAAGGGAAAGTCTTGGACCTGGCAGGAGAAGAATCTCGTGGCTAGAAAAAAAAAATTGTTTTAATATTACAACAACCGGCTTTTTCAGGGCAGCCTTTTCAAAAGTCCAAATTGCCATAATAATGGATATTAACGGATGAGCACCTAAAGAAGAAGTTATTCAGATAGTAGAATATTCATGTAATATTTTAACATAGCATACTTTACTCTTGTGGCTAAGCTGAAAGATCCATATGAAAGAATATTTTTTTGTCTTTAGCAAATTAATATTTTCAAAATCCAATCACTGAATGATGGAGCACATAATTCGATACTTTTTGTCTTTTAATTGACGCCACGTACTTATGATGGGGTAACTAGAGTAAAGTTACGCTAGCCCCCCATGAAAGTGTGTGTAGACAAAACTCGACAGAACTCAGCAGCAAAGGGTAGATGGTAGGGGTAAATAATATAAAATTATATCGTTCAAATAATTGAGCTATACTTAAGTAATTTTATACAGTGCGTTCATAAAGTATGGAAACGTTTCAATAACTACTAGAATATTATCATATAGAGAAAAAGCTTTGACAGGTCCATTTTTGATTTTGATTTTTTTATTTTATATGCAAACAGCATAATTGTATCCCCTCCACTTTCCAAGTTATGACGTCATCATTAATTTTTTTAAATGGGAATGGCATAATTTTATATTGTAAACGGAAAACTGGCAATTTTTTGTGTTCAAAAATACCAAATACATGGGTATTAACATTAAAAAGATATTAAATACAGGGTGCTAAAAATTAATATATTTTCATTTCATGCTTTCAATTTTATACAAATTAACAAAAAACAATTATGCGTTTGAATCGGAGTCCTTAGCAACAAATAATAAGTTCTTAGTTACCACTGCATATTAATATTATAGTTATTATTGAAAATTGAAAGCAGCAAATGAAAATATATTAATTTTTTAGCACCCTGTATTCCATATATTTTTATGTTAATACCCATGTATTTGGTATTTTTGAGCTCAGAAAATTTCCAGTTTGCCGTTTATAATATAAAATGATGGCCTTCCCATTCAAAAAAATTAATGATGACGTCATAATTTGGAAGGTGGAGGGGATAAAATTATGCTGTCTGCACAAAAAAGTAGAAAATGAAAATCAAAAATCGACCTGTAACAGGTTTTTCTTTCTATGTTAATATTTTAGAAGTTATTGAAGCGTTTCCATACTTTATGAACGCATTGTGTAAGAAAAAACAACAGCGTCCCATCTTGATGATTTGAAGTAAGCCATTTTCTGAAATTCATCTAAAATAGTAATAACGCTTGGTTTTTGAAATAAATGTGACAATGTTTTCGTGATTGCGATGCTTCAACTAACATTCTATAGAGTGAAACAAATAATATAATATAAATTATGGTAGATAGCCTTTACGATAAATAAAAAAAAGATAATCATAAAAGTATATTTACACGCAATTGTCCAGTTTTTAATAATTTTCCTTAATAATAAAACATAACGTCGATTTTTCTTACGTGAAGTTTTCCTTAGGTTAGACAAAAGAAAATCTAGCAATTACCTGGAATATTCCACAGAACTGTGAAACATATTAAATAGTCCAAATCCTTCTATTATTTGTAAATCTCTTCATTATTCAAGAGACAAATGAGCCCTTTCAGCTTTAAACATAAATGACTGTGTTAAGGAACGTTATACCACGATACTCATAAAATATGCAGTCCTAGTTGGAAGTTTTTTCTTCAGGCACTTGTTGTGGAAATTGACCGGTTTGCGTTCATTCTTTAAAATATTCATATGTGTGCCAGAGACGACATGCTAGTACCAATAAAAGTTGATATATTTTAATAGAAACTGATAGAAGAAAATGATAAGTAACTGGTGGGAAAGAACTCAAGCAACGATTGGTTTATGAATAATTACAGCCGATTTGTATGAATGTTATAATTTCCACTCGATCAACATTTGATGAATAACAATTGTAACAGCGTATATCTAAATATATTTTAAATTTATTATGAGTATTAATGTGTTTCCTAGTAATTAAAAAAAGTTAGGAATAGAAACTTTTACGTATGTTATATCTAATTTATGGAGCTGGAGAATTTTTTTTTTAAATTATCAACTGAAAGGTTTTATTTATTAAGTTTAGTCAATCGAATAGTTACATTTTGTATGGTAATTTTTGCAATAAATTTTAAAACAATGACATTTGTGTATAGAGAACGAATAGTCCTTGGAATTTATAGACACCGCTAGAAAGATATATACCATGGGGAAGTTGAAACACTCCCACGATATTTGAATCAATGCCATTTATAAGAAACATATTCCGGATAAAGCTTTCTATTTTGCAACTTTATTTGGTCTCTTATTCTCCATCAAATTGGATTTCTATAGATGTATTCTGAATTGTCTAAATTGGTGGATGGGGGTGTGTATTCATAAAAGTTTTATTGACCTCAATAAAGTTAAATTGAGTTTCAACCTTGAAACCGTACCATATACTTATTCTGGAAGCTTATGCTTTCTTTAGAAATTTAAAAGATGTAGCTACTACTGATATGAGAGTATGAGTAAGTTTATGGTAGAGATAAAACATATACAAGATGGAATTATAAGGACTTGCTCAAAACTTTCATCATCCAATTTATACAAGGTGTTCGTATTTATAAAATTATTTATATTTCAGATCTGCCAATTTTCAGTATACTTTTTAAGATAATATTTATGGGAATTCCCTATGAGAAAAATATATACTTTCTAAGATTTTGGTAAAGATTTAACAGAAACCGGCTTAGCCTATAAAATATATACTTAAATGTCACTGTGATGGATTATCATCAACCAGGTGTAACAAGGTATAAATAAATGGTCCAATCTTTATTAGCGCATACGCAATAGACAACAAAATGAGACATATCAAAATAGCATGATCATTTTATGCTTTGTCGCATGAAATTCCACTTTGTACACAACATTTTGAAGGTCACATGTGCCCCTAAGTCACCCCTTGTCGTTTCTAGAAGCCCAAAGAGATTCCAAACGGAATATTTACTGCTCTTTGTGTACGAATAGAACGTGTTCCTATGGAGAGTTGGTCCATCACAATGGGGCGAGTTTAACTAGATTGTTTGATGCGATAATATTGTTGTTTTCCATGAAATTAATTATATTCACCTAATCAATTATCACCGACTACTCAACAAAGCACACTGCTTATTCTGTTCTGGAATTTGAAAGACTTTGATCAACAATCTCACGCTGATATAAGAGCCTTATTAAAAATCCTCATAATGAGAATGAATAGTCGCGAAATAGACAATCATATCTAATAATGAATACACTGCTAATCTCTGCTTAACGGTAGTTGTTGATCTCTTCCTAAAGATCTGAGTTCATTCAAATTAAAGTTATATGGCCTCGTAGTATTTCCTTTGAAATCACTGTAAATGAACATGATAACGAATTTTATCATTCAAAATGAACAATATGGTTCTATTCTTATTGACGAAAGGGATTGAACATTTTACAATATCGGTAAAATCTGTATATCGGGAACTAGCGAAGGTTTTTGACACTATATCACATAAACTTCCATTGATTAGGTATATCGAGTGATCTTGGTATAAATATCTCTCAATCGATTTCAGTGTGCTTTCATTAATGGTGTTAATAGTTCTTACAGCTTAGTCAGTTGTGGAGTCCCTCAAGGTTTAATTTTGGGTCCATTATTATTTAACGTCTATATTAATGAATTATTACAACTTAATATACCGGGTGCTATTATGTGTAGTGGTGACAAGTTGGGATGAAGTTACAGACCATGCTAAACATATGAATGTTTAGCATTGACTGTAACAACATGTACAAGTATGCAGGTTACATTGTAATCCTTATAGAATCTGGAGAAAATCTACACATACAAACACTACGTATATTAATAAACACCTTAACAAAATTGTCAGATTGTAATTTGAGATAACATCTCAAAAACCCTTGATTTCAGAGGAGAAGAAAATCGCCTCCATTTTCAACATCAGTGCTTGCCTCCTAAGCGTTCATTGGTATAAATCTATGCAAATGAGTAAATCTTGAGCTGGATCACTCAAAGAAGATCAGGAAACGCATGGAAATATTCAGAACAAGATTGCGAAAAATGGGCTCAAATTAGAAGAGATAGACATAATAATGTTGAATGTGTTTGAAGTGTGGATTAACGAGTGAGCTGAAGAAATACATCAAGAAAAAATATCGAGACAAGTTTTGACTAAAGCAAGTTTTATTTTATAGTATCTAACTATTATTTGAGATTGTTTCTTGAACAAAGATGTTACAATCATATCTATTCACAGGTGAACGTAGAATCCTGAGAACTGGATAAAGAAAAACATAGAATTACCGGACCACCGCTGTATTATCTGAAGTGCAGTATATTTTCTTCTATGTCTTTGGTTCTAGTGATGATCTTAATATGTACCAAGGATGACTACACCACAAAACCTATACGAATACCTATGAATTTGCAAAAAAGATATTCATTATCTTTTCCTGGCTTTCTTGAAAATAAGTATTGAAATTTATTGAACAAGTTTGAAGAATTTGTCATATTTCTCAATATTACTCTCGTAGTTCTTGCAATATAATTCAGAATTTTGTATTTGCCTTCCGTCGAGATAAAAATTCTATTTTTATCGATCTTTATCTAAGTGCAGAAGGTGCCGATATCTTGCAACAATTATATTGTTTTAAAATCTCTTAAGCCATTTTATAAGGAAACAAGTAGTTATTGAGCTTTCGATGATATGGTGATGATTGTTTTTATTGATTATGAAAAAATATCAACTATTAAATAATATATTTACCTTAATTAAAATATAAGACGTCTTCATTTATATATACGGCAAGCCAATTTCTTCTAGTCATGAGCAATCAATTTTGACAAGTAAAAAGCAATCCTGGACTGTCTGAGACTCTCAAGAGTAAGAGTCTCAATTTCCTTGATGACCTTTTGGCCTCTTGCCGGCAGTAAGGATCCCTACCGATATCGAATTATTATTATTAATCTCAAAACGTACACATCCACTCGGGTACACATTAGTTTTCCGAAAGATCGAGTGAGAAAGACAGAGACAGAGAGAGAGAGAGAGAAAATCGTAATCCAGTCTGTTAGTTTATTTCGTGGCGGTATCAGGTTAATTGGAAGAACTTCGTGGATTCAACATTACAGCTTAAGCTCTCATTTATGAAACGAAAGAAAATTGTTACCGAGCTTTGATTGCTTTTAGAGATAATGTGACACAGCTTAAGTAAAATTGTGATTTAATTACCTATACTAAACAAAGCTGAAGCTCCTTTTGTCGAGAATGGCACTAATGTGGGTACCATTCAGCAGTCAAAACAAAGTGAAAAAAATCTGGTGTGTCCACTCACACGACTTTCCTACCGCTCGCAGGCAAATTCCAGTGAATGAAAATATTTACACTATTACAATACTTTCCTTACATAGCGACGATAGTAGCGATAGTAAAGTAAAAATCCTCTGGTCAAATCGAGCTACCACTCATTTTTTTCAGCATGTCAAGACAAACAACAATGGTCATGAAACATTTTTTCGCAAGATGAAACGTTTAGCCAGAATCTGAAGAAACATGTGGAAAATACGGAATTTTATTCAAGCATAACATTTTTTTGTGCTTTTTCTCAGAGATGGCGCTATATGTGGGTAGTAAAGGGCTCTCAGAAGAATACTTTAGGCAAGTTTAATCAAAATTCTTAGAGCCGTTTTCGCACTATAGTCTTGAGCAAATCACGTTTTTTTGCTATAGCTCAACACCCAGTGTATACAGGTTTCTCATTCAGTGCCACCGGCGAGTGATATTGGTACCAAACAAAATAAAAAAAGAAAGCAACAAAATACACCGATCCGTTCCCGAGATAATGCTGTCACAGACAGACAGACAGATGGACAGGCAGACAGACCAATTGCTGAAAATATGTTTATTATTTGTAAAAATCTCCATACCGAAAATTTCACACGATTACAATACTTTCCTTATACAGCTACTATAGTAGCATAGGAAAGTAAAAAAAATAGTAGAGGGTGTATAAAACTTCATATTAAGAGTTGGATTTTAAATAATTTAAAGTTACAATATATAGTTATGGAGTAGAATGTCTGTATAAATATTTTTATATCATATTCCGTTGTATTTCCACTTTATTATTTGTTTATCTGTATTTATTGTATTAGTATGTATATTTAGATGACGTTAAGGTTATAGATATTAAATCATTATTGAGTTCAGGTCTTCATACAGATGCTATTTGCATCTCGGTACCCAACTCTGAAGTTTAATACGCCCTCTAGAAACGTTTATTTTTTTCGATGATTATCTAATCTATTGTAGATAAGTTTGGATCGATATAATCTTGTTTTGTCTAGAACATGCAGATTAGATGCTTCAGCAATGGTAGGTATACTCTTCCCATATATTACAATAATTATTTATTAGTGCTTCCAAAATATATTTTTGATTGATATTCAACAATCGTTTCTCACCAAAAAAAATTGTAAAGAAAAATTTTATTTTATTGTAGACATTTTCTTAAATTATCATTCGAAGATGGAAATGGTGGTTACTGACATTTTAATGAATATCTTGGCATTTCATTTGATTTCAGAAAGTTTTGTCTTCATTTCTTGAGTCTTTATTTGGCGCAAACTTTCTACGACATCCAGAAATGTCAGTTTTGGTTGTATTAATATTTATTGTGTGAACATTTTCTTCTACCTAAGACTATTCAAGTTATTATACTTCAGATATTCGTTTTAAAACTAACCGCGCACACTGTAACATGTACGACTCAATTAGGTAAGTGTAAGTATATCGATCTAGAACTCATTCCTTTATCACGATTGATGACTCCGGAAGATCGATAAAACTTTCTTAGAGCTAGAAATAACCTATTTATCCAAGGTAGTTGAATCTCACGTTCTAATTTAGTTGTTATGGAAGTAGATTTGTTTTACTGCAAATACATAATACGACCAGATTTGCGTATTATTGTACTATTCTTGATATAATTATATTTATTCAGAAAATACGAAATAATTTTTCTATGAACGAACTATGAAATTAGAAGGTTTAATAAGCCTGTTGCAGCTATCATCTCAACGCTCAGTCTAGTCGATATTTGAAGTTATATAGATAAACGTCTGAATGATACCAACAAAACAAACTAATAAAGGAGTTTTCAACATCATCAGGCTTTTGAGTGTCGGAATAATAGGCTTAAAAACAAAAACTTCTATACATCGAAGAATAATAGAGCTAATGACGATCCAGTTATAATTACTTAACTATATGTGAGATGCTGCTTTCTAAAGAACATTACACACGAAAGAGAATATGCCCCCTGTAATTTGAAGTAGATTGAAGTTATGAATATAATAGATGTAACGTGGTAAAGTAAGTAGGATCAATAATGACATAGGAAAGAGTCAAAACTGATACACTCTCATAAAGATACGATAAGAATCATCTTCTTATTAAATATAAACCCAGTCAAAAATACAAAATCACCCACCATATAGCGCAGACACAAATATTCAAGACTTTTCCACTGCTGCACCTCCGAAACACGTTGCCGAATATGGTCTCTTCTTTAATTTTGTCGTCATAACTTTTCGATTTTAGAAAAAAATGCCGTCTCCAGCCCCTCTGAGAGAAGTTCTTGAGGGGAAGGACAAGTTGAATATCGATTTTTACTTTCCTACGCTACTATAGTAGCTGTACAAGGAAAGAATTGTAATCGTGTGAAATTTTCGGTATCGAGATTTTTCATTTTGACGTTTCAGAGTTTTCTAAGTCTAATAAACATATTTTCAGCCATTGGTCTGTCTGTCTGTCCGTCTGTCTGTGACAGCATTATCTCGGGAACGGATCGGTGTATTTTGTTGCTTTCTTTTTTATTTTGTTTGGTACCAATATCACTCGCCGGTGGCACTGAATAAAAATCCTGTATACACTGGGTGTTAAGCTTTAACTAAAAAACGTGATTTGCTCAAGACTACAGCGCGAAAACGGCTCTAAGGATTTTAATTAAACTTGCTTGAAGTATTCTTCTGAGAGCCCTTTACCACCCACATATAGCGCCATCTCTGAGAAAAAGCACAAAAAAAGTTGCTTGAATAAAATTTCGTATTTTCCACATGTTCCTTCAGATTCTGGCTAAACGTTTCATCTTGTGAAAAAAATGTCACATGACCATTGTTGTTTGTCTTGACATGCTGAAAAAAATGAGTGGTAGCATAATTTGACCAGAAGATTTTTACTTTCCTACCGCTATTATCGTCGCTATGTAAGGAAAGTATTATAATAGAGTAAAATTTTGAATTAACTGGAATTTGCCTGCGAGCGGTAGGAAAGTCGTGTGAGTGGACACACCTGATTTTTTTTCAATGGGACCAACTCTCAATAGTCCTATCAGAGCACGTTTTCTATTTATAAGGCGCGAACGTCCATAAAATAAAAAAACAGTAGAATTATAATAAAAACCGTTTTTATTCCAACTCTCAAAAGTCTTGACGACTGATGACCACTATCAAAATTATTTTCTGTGATTTGATATAATAGAGCTTATTCTACATAAAATGGAGAATGTTTCATTCCATTATGTTAGATAGGTACTTCAATATGGCAAACCGTGTATCTACCTACATTTAAACGGGGTTCTAGTCGATCTCGAATAAATTACTCAATAGTCAGTGGTTTCAACTCAAAGTGACAGGAATGTGTAACGTTATGTCAGCTATAACGAACAGTCGTCCATTTGTAATATGTGGGGAACAACAGGCATGATTATTCACTACTCTACCATTACTACCTACAACTACTGCAACACTGCATTCAAATTTCCAGTGTGCCAACACACGAGATTCGTCTGTCGGGATTACATTTTCGGGAGGGAGAGGAATATTATGTTATTGCCACCCGATTGTGGAATAATTATAGTCGCTGACACTTTGGTGAGCGGATGCATGTAAACGCTTTACGACTGAAACCCTGTGGGTAAGGCTGGAAAATCTACATGGATTAAACACAAAGTTCGGTGCAAAGAGAGACAAATCTGCCATGATATGACTTTTAATGTCAATATGGAAATTCATGGAGATAGGAAACAGAGACAGCTTACATGGCAAAATACTTTTGCCATATTAGTAGAATAATGAAAATATTTGATGGATGTATGAAATATGACGTAATTAAACTCCTAAATGCCACTAAAAGTAGTTAAGAGAAGGAAAATATCTTTCTTTTATGATAAAAACATTCCTGATCAGCGGAATCAGTGCTGCCTTGGAATTTAGAGCAAGTACTCCCACCAATATTCTCCATGCAGAAGCAGAAGCTAATATCAATTAAAAATCGAGCACATTTTTTATGTAACAGCTTCCTAGTCAAATAAACCAAAACCATAAACTCAGATACATTCAGATCAATTAAAAACTTCTCGCGCATTTGTAAAAAAGAAACTCGAAGGAAGAAATGAACATTGAGTTTATCCAGTCTTCAACAAATACCATAATATCCATCTGTAGATATATGAAAGTCTTTACACTTCCGTTTCATTTAATGAGAAATTAGGCACTACAATCAAAAAGTCCCATAACCCCAACTCGGTGATAAAGCAATATCTCCCAATATAATACAATCTCCATTTACATTGATGGCAGTAAATGCAGAAACTCTGTATAACAATAGTATTTCCTGAACTATACTATAAAGGTTTCATATGTTATGATCAAAAGGTTTCAATTTTCACAGCTTCATCTGCCACTGGAACTCACTATGGAATATCGTAATTGCAATGTCACATATTCACTGACTCTTCAAGTGCTCACACCAATCTACATAATTCCAACTTTTAGAATCAGGACCAATCCAATAATTCATCAGTAAATACATCAATGCCACCAAATCAACGATCGCAGGCCATACTGAATATAATGTTAACTAGAAAGTTGACTATTTAGCCTATCATCAAAAAAAAAAAGAAGTCCAACTGTCTACTACTACCTTACACTGGTCATTATGGGAATTTAAGGGAGTTAATGCACATCAAGACACCGTCTTTGAGTTGTTAATCGATGGCCAAGTCAAAGGAAAATCAAGCTGTCAAAATTACTCGACACCGTCTAAGAAACCTTGGTTCTATGGCAGTGACCACTATATACCACGCAGCGAGCCAAACTTCTAGGTACAAAAACTAAATGCTGTAAACTGTCAAGCTCCCTTTTAAATAGACATGTTTATTGCTGGACCAGAAGTCAAGATATGTCAGTTAATCAAGGAAAGTTTTCTCCTGGTGTGACAAAATACAAGAAACTGGATGATTGCTACACGCATGGATACCCCCGACCAACATCAAGCAAATAATACAATTTTATATTCAAATATTATTGATATGTACATTTTATGAAAATCTGTTCTTAGTTCAATACAAAAGATCCCATTATCTCAAGAATTATGAAAACCGGAAGAACACAAAACGTGCAGTACGTCACTTTCCGAATTTCGGATAGGTAATTGATTTATCCAGTTGGCCCACCACTATCTTTGTGATGGATGAAAAAACTGACAAAAGCCTTCTACGCCAAGACAAGTATTTATTTTAGGGGCATTGACGACATGTGAGGCAAGTGTAAGCATCCAACACGAACAAATAAATTCTTAATTTCCATCCATCATCAAACGTTTGTCTTAAATTGGTATAGGTATAAGTTAAACTTATTTGCCGAAATTACAAGCAACTAAACCTTGGTGACGAATCACTATTTTCCAGCATTTCGGAAATTAATGGACTGTAAAAAAATAATGGTGGCATAAATGAAATTGATTTATAAGGGACAAGTAATATAAAAAATCTTGGGTTAAGTATGGTGGTCGAGGACAAACATTATAACATAAAGTTCCTGATATATCTGATAATATGTAGATACCTCTTTTTTTGTTTCTTCTGGGACTGCCATACATTTCTCCAAGAGCACCGGCTACCTTTCGCATGCTATATCACAAATTTATATTGGACACCGGATGCGAGTAACATTAAGGGAAACGATCAAGCGCGAGCATCCATAAAGCAGAAAAAAACATGCAGACAAACAGTCGAATTTTATACCTCCTCTGTTTGATTGGTCGGTCAAAAATACGTTCCAAGAGATCTGAGCGTTTAACGAATATGACAATTTTCAGTAGATTTCATTATGAACATAGTCAAGTAACGAGAATTCATTATCAAAACTTTTTGCGTTCTACAAACTCTCTTATTTGTAATTTTGTAAATACCTTTGGAAAAATTATTAGCCCACATGTCAGCATAATCACACTCAAGCTTCAGTCACTATTCCATTTTATTGCAAATGTTTTCAAAATGTGAAATGTTCTCGTTCCACTTAATTTACCAATTAATCAACCAGATAGCTTCATTGTTTCTGATCTACGCATCTACATACGATAATTGAATGCCCATTATCCGGACTACATATGCAATTAGTAAAGAGTTATGAGTTCAAAACAAATTTCACATCGTGCTAGGTAATGCGATATAAGTACATAGTTGTACATAGCTATGGAAAAAACCTGAAACAAGTCGATTTCTATACTCAATTTGACAATTTATAGTATGAAAATATTAGTCCCATCTTGCATCCCCTCTGAAATATGAGCACGCCCTTAAAATGTTTAAATGAAAAGGGGATTCGACAAGAAAATTTATTTTGAAAATGTAAAATTTTGATACTTTTAGTAGAATGAAGGAAATAATGTCACATAATGCTTGGGAAGTATTTTTCAGCTTTTTCTACAATTAAATGAAATATCCATAATTTGACTACCGTCGACTTCTTGACAATAAGCATGGCGATCTTGGAATTCTCGTACAACATTTTGTCAATCTAATATGCTAATGTTATTTTGATATTTGTAAGTTGCTGACAGCACTCATAAAACACGCATAGAAGTGACACGTAATATTTTAATTATTAGGTCACTTATTCACATTTACATTTATATTCATATCAATACAGAGAGTTATCTTATCATTTGTGTCACTTATTGTTCGCGACAAGGTTTTAAACGTATCTGATAATAAAATCTTCGGATTATCAATTTCAAGTGGATCTGCAACTGAAGTTCCCGAAATGTTGTATGCACTGATCGTAGTGCTGGCCTCACCTTGAATCTTCTTTGCTGTTCCAAGTTTATTTGATAGCGAATCCGCAATATACCCTTATGCAACAGTTGATGACTTCCACCCACCGTGGCGTTTTATTGTCGTAAGGTCGCCTCCAGCATTGGCTAGCATCAATAGCCGAAGAACGACGCATACTGTGACCAGTATAAGTTTCGGCATCTGGAAGCTTCAAGAATGAAGCAACTGAGGTTGGTACTTTTGACGTGGTGTTTATCCCAACACACTGCACTTTGCACTTCCCATCTAAGTATCGTAGAAAGAAACTGTCAGTGGTTACATATACCGGCCGTAGAAGCAGATATCAACAGCATTGACACAAAAACCATCCTCCATAACGGCGAAGCACCGTAAAACATAGGTCTTGATATCAGGTATTGTAATAAGCAAGTAGGCTCCTTTATTATTTACATCACCAACTTTTAAATACGTTAACTCGTTACATCGGCAGGCACCAGCAATGCCCATTATTAATGCAACCTTCATCATTAAATAGTTATCTGCGGGAGTCTCCTGCAAAGATTTGCTAGATGTGTTCCTGTTCAATCTTGGCCTTTTTTAATCTGTAGATTCGGGATTTACTTTTCAACTGTCTCAATTTTGTAAAAGGTTTATAGCGGCTGTGGATAAAGTTCTGAATTGCAATTCGTGTCTTATATAGGCATATAAAACACTCAAGAACAATTCTTGCGTGTTTTATATGCCTAATAAGGCACTTATAAAATAAATAACTATTATTCCATACTTATGGACCGCACTCTATTTCGATATCCCAATAATTCCGTCAAGGGGTACGGTAGATTTCGATTGAAACATTACTTGAATAATAAAACATAGAAAAATAATGATTTCGATATATACAACATATATCCGCAAAATTCGGATTGTCGAGTATTTTGTTGAATTCTAATGGTTTTAACAGCTCAAACAATTACAGTAGACTTTGACGTAAATCGCACATGTACTGTCAATCCTACAATGGTTGGCGATAAATGTATTTTACACTAAAAAATAATAGACCGCGTAGGACCTCAGATAGCACAGAAAACGCAGGTTAACAATTCACTACATACGCATGGAACTCCTTATATTTCTGGTTCTACTATACTCACTATATTACATACGGTATTTATTCTATGCGTATGGCATATAACTACAAAAATATCTACCTACATTTTCTAAAAGATTGTGTATTATGAGTCACATTTGACCCGATCGAAGCCGGGTTTTCATCTAGTTTAAAGTAATAACACGTTTTAGGGATAATAGTTTATATTTTCTGAAAACATCTCTTCTAATTTACCAAACGAACGATAGATGATTGACGTCATATTGATTAAGTATGTAGAGTGAAATTTCAAGCGAAAAATTCAAAAGCCTTCGCCGCTGCTCTTTTAATAAGCACAAAATCAGCAAAACTAGGTCGAGGATATTATATGCATACCTGCAGCAGTTATTCCATTTAATTCTTGCACTATCTTTAGGATCGAGAGAGAAATGCTTTATTGTCAGAAAAAAATATGAATTTTGTAGACAAAGCAAAATAAAAATATCAAAATTGAACAATACACAAACAAAACAAAGTCAAACTAAAACTAAAAATTAAATTAATTTATAAAAAGAAAAATAAAATATATAAAAATATAAAGATGTAAAAATAAAAGATAATAAGAATAAGAATGTAATATAAAGCTGTACATCCGGTTCGAAGGTAAGTTAATATACAGCTGTATATTCAGTCAGAAGGTAAACACTAAATAAATCACAAAAAAAACAAATTATTTACAAACTATAAACCAGTATTTGAGCTGAGCAGAAACGTGCCGTAGTGATAAAAGTCGTTAACTGCATTGTGCTATTTGTGGTTAGAATTCCACTTGCATTTTCTCTTATTCTCGTTGCTTTAGGTACTGCTAACTAGTGGACTGTATAACTATGAAGTAATATTACCTTTTCCATGTAATATCTTTAATGTTTTTTAACTTAGACTCTAAAACATTACTATTTATGTCGAAATTCAGTTCGACGATCTAACTAACATGTAATGGCTACTTCTTTCTACTTCTACGTCTAGAATTACAATATGTCTCTGGTTTCCGGTGTGCGCTGCCAATAACGAGCACACAACGTTGCCAGTGTTCATTGTCTCACAGAACAAGTAAATTGTAAGCGGAGGACAGAACATGCATAAAATGCATTTTCTAGTAGGTATTTAATTTAAAGTTTGGCGAAATCTTGGAAAAGCCTTTATAGATTTAATTTCATGTGACAGATGATTATACATTACAAAAGACCCTTAGGATATCAAACATCAAATAATATTCACTAAACCAGTGGGTGTAAGAAGTTTAATATTAAGTATTAACAATGTTTAACAAAAAAAAAAGTCGCTTACTGCATACATGACTCTCTCCAGAAAGTATGATTTCAAAACCTTGCGAAATTCAGGTAAAGATCTTATAGACTTTATTTTAAATGGTAGATGTTTGCGCATTTTTTTGCATTGTAAAGTATAGAGCTTTTAACCAACTCTGAGCGTGTGGTTGGCTGATAAAGATCATGCTCCGTATTTCTAAGCGGATAGTTGTGAGATGGCCTGTCTGGAATAGAAGATACGCGCTTGCGTGCATTAAGCATACAAATTCAAATATGAATTAGCAAGGAAGAGTTAATATTTTAAAGTAATCCTGACAGTGAGTCCTACTGCTAAGTCTCAATCAATACCGAACAGCTCTCTTATGCAGTTCTACAAAAATACGATCAAATTGATCGTTATTTAGATTTGATATCATATTATTGCTGTTCATTGTTCACACAGTGAACAGGACAGGTATACGTATAGATGGTACAAGTGAATACTGAAAGCTTCGTTGTTTTCTCCGGGGCACTGCTAAATCCATAATACCTACATGCGCCATTCCAATTCGGGACAATAATTATTATCCTGAATTTGTCTTGGTCCGGTTACGGGGTCCGCCGCAGGATAGTAGGAAGCTGCAAATTGGAGATGTGTAATGACCGGAAACCACCCGTCCTATTGATGATGACCTTTTCATTGTGCAGCACGTAATGGTGTCGCGTTTCATATGAACTTTGGGATGGAACGCGATTGCGTTAATGGATTGATAGATTTAATGCCTTTCAACACACCGACCATGGATCTACATTTTGCAACATAGACTGGTATATAGATCACATTTATTTTGGTTGAAATCAACTCAAACAATATCTAATAAAATAATTCAAAATAATATTACATAATGAGAAATGGGAAATATTAATAAATACACAAAAATGATATTAATTTAATAATCATTTTTCCTTATAATTATTCCCAATAATACTAATATTAAAAAAAAGTTATTCAGGCTAACATACAAACTTTGATTTAATAAATATTTTTCACAAAAAATTGGACCGACGTTATTAGTTGATGCACTGAAAAGTATAAAATAATATTAATTCTATTGGTGCTGTTACTTTTGAAGTTGTGCAGTTGCAGTTAGATTGATAACTTTTGGCACCAACTTCGCAAGTACCATCACCAATAGAAGTAATATTATTTTATACTTTTCAGTGCATCAACTAATAATGTCGGTCCAATTTTTTTTAAAAAATATTTATTTCACACTTTTGAGTGTAACATTAGTCCCGAAAATCGTTGAACCTTCACTATAACATATCAATGAAGATAGTACTTATCCTATTACCCACGTATATTCCTTGCTTGTAGTTGTTATTATTGACCGACGAACCCCGAACGGAGGAGGTATACAATTCGACTGTCTGCTTTATTTTTTATTTTTTTTTGGTTCGTGCGCGCCTTTTACATAGTAAACCAGCTCCGATTTTGATGATTTTGGATTCATTTGAAAGAAGGGGATTGAGAAATGGTCCCATATTCATAAAAACGCAAATCCGAAATCTCCTTCCCTCTGAAAACCGCCCCCGAAGGGGTGGTGGGGGCGAATTTTCTCAAAAATCAAAAATCTGAATTGGTATAATTAAAGATAGGACAATATCCGGAAACGTTTAAATTGAACATTTTTTCAAAAGTGTTACGGTTTTCGAGATAGACGCATGTTAAATATGTATTTTTGCTATGTGGAGAGGACAATTTCTTTCGAAAATTGAAAATTTTTCGATACTACATGAAAGATATATTTATTTGTAGCAACATTTATAATGAACATTTTTCCTTAGAGTTACGGTTTTCGAGTTAAATCGGTGTTAAAATGGTAACAACTAAAATATTCAAGCGTATTTCCGCAGCGATGTTCTGAGATCTCAATAATAACAACTACGAGCAAGGAACATACGTGGGTAATAGGATAAGTACTATCTTCATTGATATGGTATAGTGAACGTTCAACGATTTTCGGGACTAATGTTACACTCAAAAGTGTGAAATAAATATTTTTTACAAAAAATTGGACCGACGTTATTAGTTGATGCACTGAAAAGTATAAAATAATATTACTTCTATTGGTGATGGTACTTGTGAAGTTGGTGCCAAAAGTTATCAATCTAACCGCAACTGCACAACTTCAAAAGTACCATCACCAATAGAAGTAATATTATTTTATACTTTTCAGTGCATCAACTAATAACGTCGGTCCAATTTTTTGTAAAAAATATTTATTGAGATCTCAGAACATCGCTGCGGAAATACGCTTGAATATTTTAGTTGTTACCATTCTAACACCGATTTAACTAGAAAGCCGAAACTCTAAGGAAAAAATGTTCATTATAAATTTTGCTACAAATAATTATATCTTTCATGTAGTATCGAAAAATTTTCAATTTTCGAGAGAAATTGTCCTCTCCACATAGCAAAAATACATTTTTAACATGCGCCTATCTCGAAAACCGTAACATTTTTGAAAAAATGTTCAATTTAAACGTTTCCGGATATTGTCCTATTTTTAATTATACCAACTCAGATTTTCGATTTTCGAGAAAATTCGCCCCCACCACCCCTTCGGGGGCGGCTTTCGGAGG
This sequence comes from Crioceris asparagi, assembly GCA_958507055.1. Lineage (NCBI taxonomy): Eukaryota > Metazoa > Arthropoda > Insecta > Coleoptera > Chrysomelidae > Crioceris > Crioceris asparagi. The sequence goes on from OY293826.1 coordinate 126,056,049, forward strand.
GAAGGAGATTTCGGATTTGCGTTCTTATGAATATGGGACCATTTCTCAATCCCCTTCTTTCCAATGAATCCAAAATCATCAAAATCGGAGCTCGTTAACTATATAAGAGGCGCGCACGAACCAAAAAAAAATAAAAAATAAAGCAGACAGTCGAATTGTATACCTCCTCCGTTCGGGGTTCGTCGGTCAAAAAATAGGCTGTCTGACTTATTATGAGCCTTGCAAACTCCTACCGCGATGCAAATAGCATCTGTGTGTAGACCTGAACTCACTAATGATTTAAAATCTACCACCTTAATATAAATTCTAATCAATACAAATAAACAAATAATAAGATAGTACACTACAGAATAAAGCATGGCAAAATTTTAATGAATCATTCTTGTCAAGAATATATGTCATTTTATAGAAAACAGAAAGAAGTTATCTTACTTTTTTAACAATACTTAAAATATTCTTATATATCTCTTTTTGCATTCATCAAACAGCAAAAAATATTTTCAGGTAAACTTTTGCAGGAATGTATTATTTAATAAAGAGGAGTTTGTCAGTTTCTTAGAAAACATTATTTCTACTGATGAGGTCACTTTTGTGAGAATGGAATTTAGTAGCCACATTTTGAAAAATCCGAAGAAGTTCTAATGTACAGTCAACGTAAATCAGCCTGTAAATTATAATCATATATGAATTTATGTGAAAGATAATTATGTATAATATTCATTTCATTATCGTTGAGTGCTGAATAAGGCACTTTCGTGTTCGCGTGTCCCAGCAAATTTTTACGGTACTAAATTTTCCCCTAAAATTACCGTAAAAATATTACACTATATATAAGAAACACGATGTACACGCAAAATAATTTTGCTCACTCTTGGGCAAATCAGCTTTTCGAATATTTATGTTGACAAAATGTCAACATGTCGGATAATCAAATAATGCTCTCAAATACACAAATAAAATGAATACTATTAGTACATAAAATTACCATATCAGAAAAAAGATATCGTTCCTAGACGGAGAAATACTGCAAATTACTTTAAAACCGTATTTGTACGTTATTACCACAAGCCATGGAATACCACAGTTCCACGGTTGTTGAAACTTTTCTATTTTCATGAAGATTATGATAATTTTAAACGTAAATTGTTATTATCACCTCAAATAATGGAGTCTATAACAAAGGTGGTAGAGCTCTACCATGAAATCGGCTTAGGTTTGTTTGTAACCATTTATACAAGAGAATCCTCTTAATACAATCAATTTATTCATAAATGAAAATTACTGTTTTGAGCATGAAATGAAATATAACCAAATGTTCTATAGAAATGCAACGACAATCAAATTGTTTCATCAAATGTTAACCTTTGATAAAACAATTGACATCACTTAGTTCACTTAGCTGAACTACATGTGTTAGATATATAGTGTAGGAATAAAGTATGGAACCAAGTAAAAATCCTTAGAACGAAAAGGACGAGATTTATGAAAATTTGCAAGTAAGTACAACAACGCATAACGCATCTGATGTCATATTTTTTGTTAACATTGCACTTCCGGTTTCACCGGAATGTTTAAATGGGTCCGCCATAACTCAAGATATTGGTCAAATGAGAATCCTCATTGGATTCATGAAGCACATACCCAGAATCCAGGTCCATTTTTTATAAACTGAAACTCGAAGTATTTAGATTTAATGAATAACCAAATTATTCTTGCACTTAAACAGAATAAGTAGTTACCACAAAATTTTTGGTTTCAACTAGATGGAGCACCTGTCCACTATGATCGACGGGTTAGCGATTTATTTCCAAATCGATGGATTAGACCTGGGCAGAAACCATGCTGAAATTAGGATATTATATTGAAATGATCTACGAACGCCAGCATTTTTACGATCTTTCGATTATTTTACATAATACTGTTGGAACTGCTACAGGCCAGTAATTTTCAATAGACGTAGAATCACCGTTTTTAATATATATATATATATATATATATATATATATATATATATATGTTGAATTTATTTAATATGCAAATAACAGTCAAAATTTAAATTCTAATCTACGAAGTTTTAACGATAAGAACTTTATTTAATTTGATCTCGAGACTAAGAGGCCCTTGGGCAGATTAAAAATGTAAAACGCTCGATAAAACACTTATAAGAAAATATTTTTCTCTCTTATAAATATTCTTCATTCTGTTATATATATTGGTACTATTAACCAATTAGAAAAGCCAGTTCTTTTCAAATCATAGAAACACAGATTCTGTGAAATATCGGTTTGCTTGGGGAACTTGTTTCCGTCTCTCAACATCTTCTAGCGACATAATTCATTGAGCTTATTAATAATCAATAATCGTCCTTCGTTATGTATTGGTCTATTGTTCTCTATAAATAAAATACAGGATGATTCATTATTTTTTTCCCATTTTTTTTAATCTTAAATTTATGAACCACTCTTTACATTTTTGTAATATTTGGTTCGTATGTTCTTTGTCCACAATGGTGTCGAGTAACATAATAAAAAAAGGCTTATTCCAGGTCCGGCCTTAAAAAAATGAATAAGTATATTTCGAGTCGAAACAACAACTTGTATATCAATATTTTAAAATTTTATTTACAAACTTGGAAAGAGTAGAGAGAAAAATAAGTAAGCCTAAATGTATTTGGTGTTCTGGCAAACAACTTTTTTACTTGTTAACTTGAGTCAAATCTAAACTAAAAACAAATAAACTAGCTTTCCCAAATGGTACTTATCCAGCTTTAATCCATAAAATAATCCACTATTTCTTATAATCCTAATTTCTGGATCTCCACCTTATTTGAAAATGAAAGGACATGTCCGTAAATAAGATTTGTTAATTGACTTTCTAATAATATCTTATTAGATACAGGGTGTTTGAAAGTTAGTCATTGATAATAATCATTTGTCCAAATATGGACTTGTCCTCTCGTTTTTCAATAAGGTTGAGATCCAGAAATTAGGAGAATAAGATATTGTTTATGATTTTATGGATTAAAGCTGGAAATGTACCATTTGAGGTAGACAATTTATTAGTTTATAATTTTGAGTCACCTCATTTGCAAATAAAATTTCTAAATATTGATATACAAAGTGTTGTTTCGACTCGAAACCTGCTTATTATTTTTTTATTATATTAATCGACACCACTGTGGACAAAGTTATGATCTATTGAAAAAAGGGGGAAATTTATAAATCACCCTCTACCATCTTGGTGAGAACGACAGACCCATAAAATATAGGTTATTTTGAAGCACTTCGGTGTCCTCCATTTACCCTTACTGTATGCACATTTCCCAATGATACACCCTGTATAATTCTTCTACTTTTTCGTTGATTTCCCTTTACCAACCGTCTTATTTTCCTGTTCCTCCATAGTTCTCAATAACTTTCTCATCAATTTACATAATAAATAGAAGGTATATTTAGAAGTTCCACCACTTTAGCACAATATAATTGCGTTATTAGGATATTTGCTTTTAGTAGATAAGTATAATTGTTATAGAACTCCAGCGATTAGTGTCTCTCTGAATTGCATACATATAAATGTATGAAATAGGCACTGACCGATGAAAAGCAATCCCCAAAGAGATAAAGCATGTTGAGAATCTGTCATTGTCTTACTAGTAAGTAAGCCATGGAAATTATGTGTAAGCGCCAGTGATTTTCTGCAGTAGACAGGAAGACCTACTGTCCACAAATATTACTGTCTCTGACTTGTTTTCCCAAAACGGGCTTGTCATGGTTGTGTCTGTTCTATTCGTCCCGATATATGTCACAGTAACCGTATTTTTGCTTTTATTTCTGGATAGCTATTATCGTTTATATGGATTTGCACCCTCATATGTACAAATTGCTCGTTGTCCTTCCCTTTTCCTCTTCTGTATTATTTGTGCTACCCATTTTCTCATATACTTGTATTCTGCTTCGCCTGTTCTGAAGTATACTTATTTATTTCACATTTTTCCGTATTTCTGAATAGTAATAATTAGTTATCTGATTCTCCCACCCAAAATTTTAATCTCACAAAGTTTTTTCGAATATTATATCTAACCAACAATACATATACAAGATTTTTCCTGCATTCTGGATATATAATACAAAATACGGTTGATAAACTGTAAGGGCATCTTAAATCCAACCAGTGTGAAATGTGAAGTTGAAAACTTCCTGTTGTGTTCACGAATGAAATGTGATACAAAAACAGAATACAAATTACGACCTATTTTGTTTGAAAGCTCATTAGGTCAAACACTTTGAACATAGAATTCTGGAACATGATAAATATATAGCAACTCAAAAATAAGTACGTGTTAGAGAACATACAAATACAACTAAACAATAAACAAATTCTGAGTTGTATAGAGGCAAAGGTTTTAATGGTAGAAAAGCTTCGCAGGATCATACAGTTTTTACTTTCCTACGCTACTATAGTAGCTGTATAAGGAAAGTATTGTAATCGTGTGAGATTTTCGATATCGAGATTTTTAAAAATGTTGACGTTTTAGAGTTTCCTAAGTCTAATAAACATACTTTCAGCCATTGGTCTGTCTGTCTGTCCTGCTACTACCGCTATTATCATTATTATTCATCTTGCAAAACAATATAATATAGCCATTGATTTCTTTTATATTGTTCTTTTTTCTATTATGTTATAGGTATTTGAGAAGAAACTAATGATGGCAAAGTATTTTCTCTGCAGAATTACCTTTCTATGTTCAGCGATAAAGTTTATGATATGCGCTATTAGAAAGTTTAGAATATATTTAACAGTTTTCAAGAGATTTACCCGTTGCATATATAAAGAACCAACTTTACTTCAAGACTATTAAGCTACATTTTACAGCCTAGCGTATACCTGCGCCATGCCAGAAAGTTGCATGCAAACTCCAAAGTGACGATCAAAATTTTAATAGAGCTGTAATGTATGCTAGCTCAGGTGAGACTGTCTGCGCTGCTTTATGTCTAAACTCTATAAATCCTATAATACTAACAGTTCATGGGATTTTTTACTTCTGATAACAATTCCATTCTGTTCCCAAATTCAGTCCAGTGCACTGACCAGTACCAAAATTTTATTGATACAGACACCCCGTACATAACAACTGAGAAATTTTAACTTTACAAAACAGTATTTAATATATATTGGAACTAGAATACTAATAAATATTGCGTCAATCGAACAAATATATATGAAAAAAGAACTGATTTCAATCTCCAGCACAGCTTCAAAATATTTATGATATTAAAAACGTTGCGGTTTTCTGAAAATTTGCATGATTCGTGTATTATTTAAAAGGTAAATTACATTTTTTTTATTATTCTATAACTCTCAGGGAAAATGTTACAAACAAACTATGTAGAGGCAGATTGTATCTATAATTTAAAAATATTTTTGGTTTAATATTCAATAAAAAGGTAATTCTTGGTTATGCAGTCATTTAATAAATATTTGCCGAGCTTCTCTCTTCTTCAAGGAAAAATACAAATCGTTAGAAAATATGTAGAAAACAACTTAAAATGTAGTATTTAAAAAATACTTACAGGCGTGAATTTAGAATAAACTAGATCATTACAAATGTTATTATTTATATTCGCCATGGAAACAAAATAAGTTGATTTACTCGATAAAAATAATGATCCTTATATGTTTATAGCGAGGAGCACTTTTAAATTCAAATTATTATCAAGGCAGTTACAATTTCAGTGATTTTTGGACTTGTAGTGACCCATAAAAGTTAAGACCAGTCCCTCATGAATTCATAATGTCACGATCTTGCTATAATTCCGTCACATTTTCATTGAAGAATAAATAATTTCAACAGAATTTCATTTCAATAGTTATTTCCTTCCATTTCAATTATTTTCGAGTCACTTTAGTTGAGAAACGCACAAAGATATTATTAATAATGCATTGTCAAATTTTTATAATGACATGTAATACTCACCATAGATAATTCGATTTTTTCAGAAAATTTCTCTTATATATGTCGGAATTCTGGCTATTTAGGTTTAGGAACATGATACATCAATTCAAAGGGTATTTAGTCATCTTTCAGGATATTTCATAATATACATGCTGTCCAATTAAAAAAAAACGTACTTTTAAACATTGTTGTATCTATGCCGAATTTTAAACGACCCTGTATAGTGCAGAACAAACTTTTCTATACACAATCAATAAACAGGATCTTGATGAACTACACGGAAAATTGCAGGTTCCTTGGAATCGAAATAACACTGAAATAAACATTTAATTCGAGCTATGTTTTGGATAATAATATGGAAAAAATAAATATCTCGAAATCCGTTAGAGAAAGTGATGAGAAATGAAAAATGCGGTAATATACAGGGTGTCCCATTTTAAATAACAAAGTTGCTGCTACTTTCTCGTATAAGCGACAACGCTGGACAATATTTTAAATAGATCAAGAGCAATTACATGAGTAACCAAATTTTCAGAATGATTCTATGTTCCGTTCTCCGTAAACGTCTAAGGAAACATATCTAGTTCATTGTGGAAGCAATTGTAAAGTGTCAGACAGTGGGGTCTTAAATCAAATCACATTCTATAAAAAGCTGATATGTTGCCTGCTCTTAGAGTACCCAATGGAACCAATTTATTGTTGCCATATGAATTTGTTAGAGATCAAGCTTTTCCTTTGGCAGATAATCTAATGAAACATCAGCCAAATAAAACATTTACAAAGGAAGAGACAATTTTCAACTATCGGCTAAGCCGATTACGCAAAGTACCGGAAAATGCATTTGGTATTATGGCCTCACGATTTATGACTTTTCAATAATCAGCATAAAAATCTACAGCATGTGGATGCGTTAGTATTAGCTAGTTGTGCATCACACAACTTTTTAAGGTGAAAGGCCCCAAACAGATATATACCACCATTGTATGTAGACAGTGAAAGTATAAGTTCCGGGGAAATAATACCCGGTCAAAGAAGACCTGCAACTGATCCGTATCGGAAATATAACTCAACATTTCAAAATACCAAAGCCTAGGTACATACATATCATCAGCTTGTGTACCTTGTATATTTTTTTAGAAACAAAATCCCTATTTGCATCCGGATTTATTTCATTGCATTTCTCTATACCTATGTTTTTGCTCTAACGTCCCATACACATGGGTGATTTCTATATTCTTCAATAAATTCCTCCCAAAATGCTTTCTCCTGATTCATTTTTAAACAATTTGAGCAATAAAATTTAATAAAACTGGACAAACGGATCTAGCAAGACCTAGCAACGAGACTGGTTGTATTTTGTCGGCATATACACACAGACGTTCAGTTTTATATACACTGTGTCCAATTAAGTCGGAACCATATGGAAAATTTTTTTTATTATTGGTTTTATGGAAAAAAGTTATTCTTGATAAAAAGTTCTGCATAGTCCAAAACTTCAAATGCAATCATCAGATATCAATTGTTTTCATCCATATACGAGGTTAAGTTGAAAAACATGAATTTTGCTCAAGAGTAAATTACCTTTATTTTTGAAAATATTGAAAGTTTTTATTGAAAAAAGTTGTTCATAATTGAAAATTATTGTCAGATATCCAATATTATTCATCCACCTTGAAAAACATATTTTATTATTTTGATTAACTTCTGTATATTAGCAATAAAAAATTACGTCTACCGATAAATATTTAATCTAGGATGCAATGACTCCAAACGTCAAATCGCTAGTTCGTTTTAGAAAATACAGAAAATGGCGGCTCTATTAACTAGTAACGAGAAAATTGAACTAGTTTTTATTGTCGGAGATAATTATAGAAATCATAGAGAAACAGCAGTTATGTTTAACAACAGACATCCGAATAGAAATATTCAGCATTCGACAGTTGCAAAAATTCTAAATAAATTCAGGACGTCTGGAAGTGTTCACAATAATTTTTATAAATATTTTTTTCAATAAAATAGCTGATGTGTAACTTACAAAATCTGCATGTGTATTTTATTTATACCAAAAATTATTTTTTATAGCTGATGGATAATATTATTATTATATTAATATCTGACAATAGTTTTCAATAATTATTATCAACTTTTTTCAATAAAAACTTTCGATATTTTCAAAAATAAAGGTACTTTACTCTTGAGCAAAATTCATATTTCTCGACTCACCTCGTATACAGATTAAAATAATTGATATCTGATGATTGAATTTTAAGTTTTGAACTATGCAGAACTTTTTATCAAGAATAACTTTTTTTCATAAAATCTATAATAAAAATTCTTTTGAGAAAATGTTCAATTTAAACGTTTCCGGATGATTTAATTGTACCACCTCAGATTTTCGATTTTCGAGAAAATTTGCCCTCTTCACCTATTCGTGGGTGGTTTTCGGAGGGCAGAAGATTTAGGATTTGCGTTTTTATGAATATGGGACCATTTCTCAAGCCTCTTTTTTCAACTCAATCTAAAATCATCAAAATCGGAGCTGGCTTGTATACCTCCTCCGTTCGTGATACGAAGGTCAAAAAGTATCTATAGATAATACGAGAGCCATTCTAGTTTAATTGGTTTTCTTTGAAAATATGAGATATTCCAATTCCGTAATCCAAGTCCTCAATTCATATTGACTTACTTCCACATAAAAGCTTTTGATATTTTTACGTCACTCCAAATCACAGTTTTTTAAGAGTCCATGTTGAAAAAAAGCTCTAATCGCTTCAACTCGATTAGCATATGCATGAATCGTCACTGACGGAGTTTTTCGGAAAATCAACATGAATTCAAATTATTAGTAGAGCATAATGCCGCATAGGGGCTATATGTCGAAAAACTCTCACAATTTAATCTTGCTCCAACTTTTCGATTGAATTTGGACCAGGAAAAAACTCTCTAGCAGATTGCGTCCGGATTTTAGGCGAATGAAAATGTGAAAGTTCCAAACTCGTGAGTCGTTCGTTGTAGCTCTTCATTTCGATATTTGAATGGATTGTATTGGACAAGTGATATTTTTTTTATTATCAAGCTTATTCATTTATTCGTAAACTATATTTTTCTGTACTCTATCATTGTAATACGTCACACATAATACAATTTTGATCTAATATTCTCACTGTATAACAGTACCTCTCGCAGTTTATTATTTAGAAAAGAGATAACATTTAGAAGAAAAAAAAATATATTTATATATGTATCTATATATAAGTCGACGCCATTATTGAGTCGTGTGCGATTCGTCAGAGGGCGGAATACCTTGGCGAGTACGTATTTCGTGAGGCCCGAGTAGTGTGAGTGTGGGGCATGCTGCTATTGGTCAGCGATGCATGGTTTTAGGTTTTTCTTCAAAAACTAAACCTACTACGACCCCAATTGCATTTTTTTGATAATTTAATGCCATTTTTAATTTAACCACGACGAACTCGCGACTGTCTATTATACTGTTTCAAGGTGTTGAGACGAGCGACCATTTTCACACGAGACTTTGCCTCGCAACGAGCCCCGAGACAGATCTCATGGTCTGTAGCCTACATTACACTATTCGAGAGATCCCAACCAAATTCTGCACACGTGTTTATCATACCTTAAGTAAAAGTCATACTTTCAATGCCCTTGTGATTGTATTTGGAGGGTTCCGTATCTGAAAGTCTATTTTATTTTTCTGAACTCTATGGCTGGATTTTGATGGTCTCTTTACCATGTATGTTTGTAGTATGTTAGAAGAATGATCTGGTAGTGGCTTTAAGTGTGATTGAGCCTCCTCGGTGGAGGGTTCCATATCTGTAATACCCAAAGAATTGCTATCTGAGCTCTATAGCAGAATTTTCGTTTATTTTTCGCTGTATTTGTATGTAGTTTTTCACTGGACTGTTTTGTGAGCGCCTGTCAGTGCGACTGGGACTTAAGGTATGGAATCCAATACCGGAAAATCTCTAAGACATATTATGTAGCAGAAATTCTCATGCTGTTCTCTCTTGGTGCTTGTCTTTGGATGGATCTGACAGTCGGCAGCTACTTGAATAGGATTGGCTGTCGCATTGTCGATTTTATTGTACATAATTTAATTTTTTGACATGTAATGTACCATTTTGAGGAGGACGATTGCAAACCATGCATACATACCTAGCAAAGTTTAATGACACAGCATGGAATTCCTCTTGGAAAATGTATCTTTCCTTACCAGTTTCTTAACATGTAATATTTGACATGCAAATTATTTTCCCATTTCATCGGCATGTATATGTTCACCCTATCAATCCTATCAATAGACCCAATCTAAACGCTGACTAATAGGTAATTAATTTCAATAAATCATAGACAATAATTCACGTCAGCTGAATACGGATCTTTGTTATACAGACTGGCAAATTTATTATTTAATGAACGTTGGTTGCTGCGACAATGATTGGAAAATGTATCAGTGATGCAGTAGAATAACATATTTATACTAAGTGATTGCATCATCATCGAACCGCTGGAGGGTGGTTCATACCTTCCCTTTATTTAAAACGTTGGAAAACCTCATAATACCCCGTGGACATTCATAATAATAGCTTTTAGAGGAGAACAATGAATTTGATAATTGAATAATATGCGACAAATACTGCTGCAACGTAACATAATTTAATAATAAGAAAGGATACCTAAGTTTCATCTTGTGTATATTTACCTTTATAAAAAAACACATAATATTAATAATAATAATAATAGTAATAATAATAATAATAATCTTGATTAAGAATAAATATTTTTAACTTCCCAGAGGAACTTAATGTAATGAGGAGGATTTTGTGAATCCCCAGCTTTCGCATAACTCCACGTCTTAAAGTCACCATAATCGAAATTCAATGTTTTATCGTCTCTGTGTGTGTATGTATGTATGTATGTGCGTATGTACGTTCGGAATTTTTCGTCTCCATTATCTTCCGAATCAATGACTAATATATTAATATGGGCTCATTCGACGCGTAATTAAGTATTTAAGAAATGAAAAAGTTTCCAGCCGAGTCACGTTTGCTGATTTTCAACTGCAATTAAAATACTAAGAACATACCGACAGCCTGTAGCTAGCAGAAAGCTAGATAAACGTCTTTACCGTCTTGAAAACGCGAGTGTGCGATAGCCTAATGAGCAGAGCAAGCGTCATAGTGAAGAGACGGCTTCAAATCCATCAAATCTTATTCAGTACAATATTTTTATATAATAATTTTTGGAAAACAATATCAATAATAAAAACTAACAACTACTCAAAATTCGTATTGAGTGTTTATGTTCGTCGGAATATTTTCAAATCTTCTAGTAAGTTCGTCGTGTGGACCTCGAGGGTCACACTCATTCTACTGGCTTATCAAAATTTGCACCGACTTTACTTAATTGGTGTACTGAAACATATAACAATATTAATTCTATTGGTGCTGTTACTTTTGAAGTTGTGCAGTTGCAGTTAGATTGATAACTTTTGGCACCAACTCCAAACTCAGAGATCTCAAACATCGCGGCGCAGATAGAGGTATACATATTACAGACTTAAATGCTGTAACTTGAAAACCGTAACGTTTTTCAAAAAAGATGCCGTATTTAAATGTTGCTCCATATAATCTCTTCTTTAATTCGGCTGTCTTATCTTTTCAATTTTTGAAAAAAATGCCCCTTCCACATAGCGGAAATACACCTATCACATATTTCAGACTTTAGCATTGCTGTAACACGAAAACCGTAACTGTTTTGAAAAACTATCCAATTTAAACGTTTCCGGATATGGGATTTTCTTCGAGCGATAGGAAAGTCGTGTGAGTGAACACACCAGATTTTAGGTAAATTTCTTATAGAAATGTACCTTTTGCGATCGTTCACACTTTTGAAATTCAAAAAAATTTCAACGGCATGTTGTTATATGTCTATAAGTTAGTCTCCAAAAAAACATTTGGTTCAAAAGTTTATATATATATATATATATATATATATATATAATTTGAAGGTATCTATTATTTCATAAGTGAACGAGCTTGAAATCACGTGATCCGCTTCTAGTGGGTGGTTGTATCTGATTAAATAAAAGCATAAAGGTGTAGAGCATCTCCATAATTTTATATATATATGGGATATTACGAAATTTGTTAACACGATAGAGGTCGCAGTTTTAAAGGTATCAAGTTCAAATTTGCTACAAAAATCAATCTCTCAAATATCTCGGTCGATTTCGTTATTGGGCAATATCGGGTAAGTAGCTTCAAAGTGGCGGCCATTCAAGCATTTAAAAAAATTATCAAAAAAGAGCCGTAGTGTAAATATCATCAAAAACAATTTTAGGTTATAGATATAATCAGTACCTACAACTTTTGTTCAAAGCAATTTTTCATAAAATACACAGGTAAAAAAATTAAAATTAATAAAGAAAAATAACAAATATTGATAAAACATGAACACTCAATATAAATTTGATGTAATTGTACATTTTCTGGAGATCTTAATATAGACTCTGATTAAAAAAAATATAGTATATTTTTTGAAAAGAAATAGACGAAAAAAAAATTCTGCCTTGAAGTGGAACTCGAACCCTGTCTGCTTTATATTCAACAGCCAAAACAAAAACCTCTAACCGCAAGGCTATGACACATACGACAATTTTATGTAATAACATGTATGTATACCAATGAAAAGGTTCTTCAAATTTCAATTCAATGAATTTTGAATAATTTACCTTTCCGCTGACTACAGGCCGTCGGGATTTTTTAATTTAGATTTATTTACTGCAAGCGATTTATGTCTAGATCCTACAGATGCTTCAGCAATAGAAAGTATACTGTACCCGTTAAGTACTAATAATAATTTATTATTATTTATTAGTTGATGCACTGAAAAATACAAAATACTTTTGAAGTTTGTGCCAAAAGTTTTCTATCTAACTATAATAATAGCACAACTTCAAAAGTACTATCATCTCAAATATTCTTCTGCATATTTTATCAAGAAAGCATTTTCTGTCTTCATTCAACGCAATTCTTAATTAATCCTCTTCACTGAGTAAATAGCAAGAAAAGCCTCAACCAGAAGTTAGGTACTCTTTCATTTGTAAAGGAAAATGTTGGAAAATTTAGTTGACAGATTTGAATGGCAAATGTGCTGAGAAAGACTGGTAACGGTTACTTTAGAATACACAATGGGCTTTTGCAAGCACGAGAATGAGAGGCTTTGCAAGATTCGAGAATTGTCGGAACGATTCACCTGCATGGAATAGACAGAAAAAAAGGCAAAAGGTTATATTCAAATTTGTAACCCTCTTTTACATGGAAAATACATCAAGCCAAATCGCAATGAGATGTTAACGTAAACGAGCTATTCAATCTATCGTGCGATCTGATGTTTCATACTGCTTTGTTAGATTTTAATAATATCCTGGTAACCAGATTATCATATAGCTACAATGAGTATGAATTATTAATAACTATTCAATGTAGTTATGTTTCTCAATTTGTATAAGAATTAGGTTGATAATGTCAATATAGGATATGGAGGTTCCATATCTTAGGAGTATTATGAGTTTATTTTTGGATTGCTCCAAATGTGGTTTTTGACCGATTTACAAAAAGGGAGGAGGTATACAATTCGGTTGTATGTTTGCTTTTTAAATAGCTGTTCGCGCGTTTCGCCTAGTACTCCGATTTAGACGATTTTTGTTTTATTTAAACAAAGGAGAGTTAAGAAATCTTCCCATATTTAAAAAAAAACTCAAATCCAAAATCTCCTTCCCTCCAAAACCGCCCCCGGAGGGGGTGTGGTGGCAATTTTCTCGACAATCGGAAATATAAGACGGCAGAATTGCAGATGAGACCATATCCGAAAACTTTTTTTTAAACAGTTACGGCTTTCATGATATAGCAATAGTAAAGTCTGGAATATGTGATATGTATATTTCCGCTATGTGAAAGGGGCAATTTTTAGCGAAAATTGAAAATATGTGACGGACAAATTAGAGAAGAGATTATATGAATTAATATTTAAATTGAAGATTTTTTCAAAAGAGTTCCGGTTTTCGAGTTGCAACAATAAAATCTGGAATATGTATATCAGCGCCGCGATATTTTGAGATCTCTGAATAATACCAAGTACAAGCAAAAATATAATTGAGTAATAGGATAATTACGATCTTCTTTGGTGAACTTTCAACGATTTTTATGACTACTGTTATACTCAAAAGTGTGAGATAAATATTTTTTATCAAAAATTGGACCGACTTATCAGTTGGTGCTCTGAAAAAATACAAAATAATATGAATTCTATTGGTGCTGGTACTTTGGAACAACAACAATAGAATTATTATTATTTTTAGAATTTTTCAGAGCACCAACTAATAAAGTCGGTCCAATGTTTGGTAAAATATATTTATTTAGTTAAATATCTTATAGAAATTTAACTATTTCGATCGTTCACACTCGTTTCATAGATATATAGATAGATACATAGAACTTTTGTTTGAAACATTTAAAAAAATTATAGCCGTAGGGATTCTTTTGACCGACTTAAATAAAGGAGAAGGTATACAATTCGGTTGTATGTTTGCTTGTTCAATTTTTTTATGACTGTTCGCGCTTTTTGTATAGTAAACGTACTCTGATTTTGACAATTTTTATTTCATGTGAAAGAAGAGAGTTGAGAAATGGTCCCATATTGAGAAAAATCAAGTCCAATATCTCCTTCCCTCCGAAAACCGCCCCCAACGGGGGTGAAGGGGGCAATTTATCTCGAAAATTGAAAATCCGAGGCGGCAGAATTAATGAAAATTCCATAACCGGAAATGTTTAAATTGGACATTTTTTAAGATAATCATAGGTTTCCGCGTTACGGTCTAAAATATCTGTTTCAGCTATGTGGAAGAGCAATTTTTTTCGAAAATTTTAAATATGAGAAGGCCAAATTAAAGAAAAGATTATATGTAGCAACATTTAAATTGTGTTACGGTTTTCGAGTTACAGCAGTTAAAATCTGAAATATGTATATTTGCTCCGCGATGTCTTAAGATCTCTGAAAAATAAATAACAAGTACAAGCTAAGCCTATATCTTTTTCGTTCAAGAATTTTCATGACTAATGTTAAACTCAAAAATTTGAAATAAATATTTTTTACAAAAAATGGACCAACTTTATTAGTTGTTGCACTGAAAAATACAGAATAATATTCATTCTATTGGTGCTGGTAATATTTAAGTTGGGCCGTTGTAGTTTGTCGTTGTAGGCAGCAACTCCAAAAGAACCAACACCAATAGAATTAATATTATTTTGTATTTTTCAGTGCAACCACTAATAAAGTCGGTCCAATTTTTTCAAAATATTTTTTATATTCGTTGTCGCTGTTTACATAGTAAACCTGCTCCAATTTTGTATATCGTTTTTAATAGAAAAATAATGAAAAATGATCCCATAAAATAATCACTCCACACACTCCCTATTTCCTCCAAAAACACCAGTTGTTTGTCATCAAATCAACCCAATTTATTTATGAAGTGGGTTATTATTGAAATAGATTCCATTAATTTCACTAGTTTGGTTTTGATAGGCAGCGGATATCTTTGCAATTTTTGATTTGTTAAAGGAAATTCATATTAATTCTCACATTTAGAGAATCAATCCTCTCATTTGGAGAGGGTTCAGTCAGATACTATTTCTAGATATACCTACCTACTGATAGGAGCCATATTGGTAGTAATAACCGACTCATCGAAGGTTAAGAGAGAACATTTCTTAGTATTTCCTATTGATTTGTTTATGATTCAGTATTGAAAATGTTAGATACAGTGGAATTTATTAGGCATTTACTATTTGAACCGTACCGATGAGTACTATTGCTATCTCTCCTTTTCTTGATTCGAACATACTTATGTATATCTGTTTGCCAGCAACAGCAATGCCATAACAAATTACTGTCAAATTTTAAATTAGTATTATCACCGTCTGACGTCTGACAATTGCGACAGCTGACAGTGAACAGCGCGACATAACCATAGAGTATGTATAAGACGATCTGCCAGAGAGTACGTATATAAGCAGAGAACAGAGACGTATATATACGTCTCTGTTCTCTGGTATATACTCTGCATCTTGATAGTGTAGAGAAAGGTTAGATGCTCCATGCTCGTGCGGAATTCCAGTGACGGATCCCACTGTCCGACATTGTCGTTCCATGTTGAAGAAGTAGTTTAATCCTGCTTGAATGAAATATTGTAATTAATCAATATTGGACACTTGGACCTTAACAGGCGACGACATGTCTGCGATTTAATTACGAATTCGAAATTTCAAGTCTCTAGACCGTTTGGGGCTTGAGAAATCGCTTTGGAGTCCATCTATAAAAGAACCAAAAGTAATAAAAACTATTTAAAAATAAGAATAGAAGATGGCTGAATGAGATTCTTTACTTTGGAAGTAATAATAATAATAATAATAATCTTTATTCAGGTTAACATACAAATCTTGATTAAAAAAAATAGTATGCTAATAGATTGTCTGACTTATAAAGTCCAACAAACCCCTACCGAGATGCAAATAGCATCTGTGTGTAAACCTGAACTCAATAATGTATTAAAATCTACAAGCTTAACATAATGTAAATATACATATTAATATACAATAAATAAACAAATAATAAAATTAAAGTGCAACAAAACTATAAATACAACTACAAATGTTAAGAAAGACACATGATATAGGAAGTGTTAAATATTAAAACAGATTTCTTAAGTAATATAACAATATCAATGTATATTATAACTTCAAATTATTTAAAATCCAACTCTTAATATGAAATTTAATTTATAATATTATTTTATTTTACATTTGAAACTGAATAAAAAATATTTGTATTGTTATTCAATTTCAATATATTTTTTCAGTCAGATATGAACTATAAGCTGTTTCTTGCTAACTCCAAACACAAAATAAGTTTTTTTCTTCAAAATTTATTAGATTCAATTAAATGATTAGATTAGAGATTGCAGCGCAGTTGTAGCTAGATAGAAGACTTTTCGTACCAACTTCACAAGTACCAGCACCAATAGAATTAATATTATTTTGTATTTTCAGTGCACCAACTGATAAAGTCGGTCCATTTTTTGTAAGAAGTGTTTATTTCAAATTTTTGAGTTTAACATTAGTCAACAAAATCATTCAACGTTCTCCAAAGAAGGTAATAGGTACGTTGAATAAGTATTTATTCAGACACTTCAGAGACTTCACGGAAATACACCCATTTCAGACTTCACCACTACTGTAACTCGGAAACCGTACCTTTTTTGAAGAATGTCCAATTTAAATGTTGCTACATATAATCTCTTCTTTAATTTGGCCATCTCAAATTTTCAATTTTTGAAAAAAAGATCCCCACTATTAGCGGAAAAACACATATTTCATAATATAGAACTGCTGTAACTCGGGGTCTATACATTTTTTAAGGATTTAAACGCGGCTTGATATGGACTCTTCTTTAATTTTGTCGTTTCAATTTTTTAATTTTCTCAATATGTAACGTTAAAATTCAAAATATTAATAAAACCAAACCCCCTGCAAAGCGGTAAATTTGTATGAAATTTAACTTTAAAATTAGGTACCACATGCGTAAAAATAGTAAGAAACCTTTATAAATTATATTTATGATAGTTTACTTTTTACTGGGAAAAAACTGAACCATAGCTTAAAAATAGAAAAATGTATCGGGGTGATTCAAAATCTTACAAAATGTCAGCTGGATCAACAGGCATTGATTCGATATATATTATTTTCAATATTTACTTTCTACACGTTTGACGTTAAACATTGGTAGCCATATTCAAAATCTAAACTTAGTACGCTACTAAATTAAGTGCGGAGGTTTATGGCTACCAGAACACACAACTGACAGAACCTTCAATCCACGGTTGTAAATGAGGACTATGATTGACAGTGCTGCTGCAATTTAACTAACCTAACCTTAAATTAGGTCTATGACTTTTATGTCAGTATTATGGGCGTATAGTGTTTTGTTTTTATTTTTATACGGTACTAGCTAGCACGGAACAAAAATTGGATTATGAATACGGCTGTGTATACATTTATTAAGAGTTTTAACAAAAAGACTTAGGTAGGTACTATTTCGTTTCAAAATAAAATATTTTTCAAGGAGGAATACCTAGTTGCATTTACTTATTTCCACATTATTTTATTCCCATTCAGTCATGATGTTATTATGCGAAATATTCGCACGTGTAGTCTAGTGTAAAATATACCGAAAGAGAATAAAAATAACTATAATTTCAATGAACTTACCTGTAGATGCAAACATTGAGATCAGGGCGATACGAATAATCAATCCCTCAGATGGCAGCACCATCTCCGAGCTGTTTGTCAGATCACTTGATGGATGGGGTTTTCTTGAATTTCATTTTAAACATAAGTTGTTTAATAAATATTCTCTCATCTGTAATCTCTGCAAACAGAAAAAATACTGATTTAGTACCTAGGATATGAAATTAAGTTAAGTACCGGTTGTTCATGGGTAGACGTATTTCCGGATGTTGTCCTATTTTTAATTCTGCCGTCTCAGATTTTGGATTTTTGAGAAAAATTGTCACGTTACAATATTGAAGAATAATAATTAAGATGCAATCAATACATAATACATATTGCTTTATCAATGTCACTTAGTTCGGTTATAAGATAATAAAGAATATTTTGTATAATTAAATATCTTTCAAACAGCCGAAATCTAGAGTTGACTTGAGTGGTAATTTTTCCGCCGAGATAAATAACATAATTTCGCATTTATGAAACATAAGTACCTACCTATACCTACTGATTTAATTTACTTTGATATGGCAGATTATCTCGACACCGAAAGAGACGTGGTGTCAGAGCAGAGGCACTACGAAATGCAAATTCAAGTCAAGATTCAAGACCTTCTTCGGCCTTGAGTGAACGGAAATCCCGCTGCTAGCATACAATTTTACACAGAAATCCATTTGAGCTACTTCTAACACTATTATGTTTGTTTACGACCGATGGATCAACAATGATTGAATAAATTTGCATTGCAAGGACTAAACTGGGAGAGACATGGATCAAGGTCTATAAGGGATATAGGAATAATGTTATTATGTATTCAGGAATTTATAGTTTTGATAAAATAAATTGATCACAAATCTTGTCCGGCAGCTTTATATTGATTCCATATCTGAAATTCTTCAAATTATATCCTGTTTTTGACCGACTTCAAAAAAAAAGAGGTATACAGTTCGGTTGTGTTTTTTTTTTTTTTTGTGCGTTTTGCATAGTAAACGTGCTCCGATTTTCATGAATTTTGATTTAATGAACTGGGACAGTTGTCAGTCAGAAAAACTCAAATCCGAAATCTCCTTCCCTCCAAGAACCGCACCTAAAGAGGCTGGAAGGGGCAATTTTTCTCGATAATCGAACATCAATGACATCAAAATTAAAGATGAGACCATATATATGGAAACGTTTCAGTTGCACATGTTTTCAAAAGAGTTACGGTTTTCGTGTTACAGCAGTGGTAAATTCTGAAATATGTGCATTTCCGCCACGAAGCATCGAGGGATGATATTTCGCAGCAGACCACCGAGTAGAAAATAGTTTTTCGCGCTTTGCAAAAGTTAAATTTGATGGAACACTTTGTTTGCTAATTAGTTATAATCGAAATCCCAATCGATTTTAATTTTTCGGCTATTATAAATATAAATAAATATTTTTGAACAAAAATTGGACCGACGTTATTTGTTGGTGCGGTGAAAAATATAAAATAATATTAATTCTATTGGTGCTGTTACTTTTGAAGTTGTGCAGTTGCAGTTAGATTGATAACTTTTGGCACCAACTTCACAAGTACCAGCACCAATAGAAATAATATTATTTTATATTTTTCAGTGCACAAACTAAGAACGTCGGTCCAATGTTTTCACTAATACCAATGAAGATAGTAGGTTCTCATGCTATTACCCAAGTATATTCATTGCTTGTAGTTGTTGTTATTGCGATCTCAAAACATCGCTGTGGAAATACGCGTAAGTATTTTAGATGTTACCATTTTAACATGGATTTAACTCGAAAACCGTAACTCTAAGGAAAAAATGTTAATTATAAATGTTGCTACAAATAATTATGTCTTTCATGTAGTACCCACAGATTTTCAATTTTAGAAAGAAAACGGCCTCTCCACATAGCAAAAATACATATATTTGAGAATTTAACATGCCTCTAAATCGAAAACCGTAACTCTAATGAAAAAAAATCAATTCAAACCTTTTTCGGGAAAATTCGCAACCTTCAACCCTTCGGGGCGGTTTTCGGAGGGAAGGAGAATTCGAATTTGCGTTTTGATGAATATGGGACCATTTTTCAAGCCTGAGAATCAATCAATGAATGAATGAATCAGAAATCATCAAAATCGGGGCTCGTTTACTATATAAAAAAACAGTAAATACAGAGAATTTTTCCAATTTAAAATGTATAACTAATTGAAATACGCCAAGTTTCAATTAGTTACGTTGTTTTCTTAAATAAATCATCCGTCATGGGTGGTAATGCTAACTTCAACCTGATGAGAATAAGCAAATGCAACATTGACGATTATTCCAAAGCGGAGACGGAGAATTAATTTGTTGCGAATTAGTTGTGACGCAGAAACGGATGAGAAAGCAATATTTTTGTTGGTTTCGTAAAAATCTGAAAATCGATCACTAGTCCGAAAGTGACACCACCTCCTGGACTAATACGTGTGTTGAAGTCACGCTGTTCTACAAGGTTGAACATGAACACACATTGAGCTGAATAGGTAGAGATAGAACCCATATTGCTATCCCATTCTTATGGTACCTTACCTAGCTTAATAAATGTGTGTGAAAAGGTCAATCTCAAGCGAAATATATACAATTCTCTTGAAATATAATAACAGCGACTATCGTCTGTGGAACACAACTATTGCAAACACTCGATTCCATTTTGAGTGCCATCACTTACAACGAACTGTTAACGTCATTGAAAAGAGCGGATGCAACGATGCATTGTTGTCACGTAGCAGCCATGATTCTTAGCCGTAAATTATTACATACCTTTGAAAACAGCCATTTGGATCGCTAAAATAGATCCGAGTAGAAAATAAAATGAGTGAGAATGAGTATAATGTACAATGACGCGTAGAAAAATAGCAGCGCGTGACATTTCTAAGAATCTGACAGATAAGAACTTGTAGTGTAATAATAATACTGTATTGGTTTATTTTTGATCGACGAACCCCGAACGGAGGAGGTATACAATTCGACTGTCTGTTTTTTATTTTTTTTTTGTTCGCGCGTTTTATATTGTATTGTATAGTGTACGACTTTTGATTTATTTGAGAGAGGAGGCTTGAGAAATGGTCCCATATTAATAAAATCCCAAATCCAAAATCTCCTTCCCTCCGAACACCGCCTCCGAAGGGGGTGGAGGGGGCAAGTTTTGTCGAAAATCGATAATTTGTGGTGTTATAAATTAAGATACAATATCCGGACACGTTTAAAATGACAATTTATTCAAACGAGTTCTAGTTTTCGAGTAAGAGGCATATTAAATTCTCAAATATGTGTATTTTTGTCATGTGGAACGAGCGATTTCTTTCGAAAATTGAAAATCTGTTGATACTACATGAAAGACAATATTTGCATCAACAGTTATAATGAAAATTTTTTCCTTAGAGTCACGGTTTTCGAGTAAAGCGGTAGTAAAATGGTTAAATCTAAAATACTTACGCGTATTTCCGCAGCGATATTTATGGATCTCAATAATAACAACTACAAGCACAGAATATACGTGGGCAATAGGATAAGTACTATCTTCTTTGGTATTAGTGAACGTTCAAGGATTTTAGTGACTAATGTTACACTCAAATGTGGAAAATAAATATTTTTTACAAAAAATTGTACCAACGTTATTACTTGGTGCACTGAAAAATAGAAAATAATAATAATTCTATTGGTGCTAGTACTTCTGGAGTTGGTGCCTACAACAACAAACGACAACGGCACAATTCCAAAAGTACCAGCACCAATAGAATTAATAGCCAGATGCTAAACCTTTGGCCAGGCTACTACCATCTCAGAAATTGGCGGACCAATAATATTTTTAAATGGAAGGTCAAACAGGAGTCGGTATTAAACAAAAGGGTGTTTTATTCAGAAATCTTGTCACTAATAAATTTTCCACCTAATCAGAGCAACTTTAAAAATGTTTTATCATCATTCGAAGGCTTTCTTCTTTCTTCAAATCCTGAAAATTTTTATAAGGGACCATTTTTCAACCATCATCTCTCAAATAAAAAAGAATCGTCCAAATTGGTGCACGTTTACTATGAGAGAAACACTTTAAAAAACATACCTACATTCAAATTGTCTACCTCCTTTTTATGGAAGTTCGTCAAAAATGATATTGTTCATAAATTTATCTCTCAAATTTTCATAAGCAATAAAATAAAATCTGCTGAATTCATATTACCAGAAACTAAACAATATAATATTATTTATTAAGAATACCAGATTTATGATGTATGGAATGAAAATCAACTAACTCAAGTAAAGACATGTTATCAAATTTCATACCACACAGAGGACAGTAACATTCATATCATAGATCCTATTTATTTCTTTATAATGTATTGGTTATTGCTTGTAAACAAAGAGCAACCGCCAATTATCTACGACAATGTTATAAATTCACTTTATTGGTCAATAATTTATGTCTGAATAAAAAGTAATAATTCACCAGTTAGAAGCGATAAACGATCGTTGAATACAGGTAAGACGATACGCGTTTCTCGAATTTCATATGCTTTCTTATGTAGGTATATAACAGATGATTCTGGTTGACAATGTGTTTGTAACTTGAATAGTGTATGTACTTACTGTTATTATTTCTTTTAGTTTGTATTTATTCTAATTCCATATTTGCTATAGTTGTTTCATGTCTAGTTCTAGAGTTGGTAGATTTATTTTCGTACCTTCCAGAAATTATATGTGAGGTATACTTTGTCACAGTATTGTCAGTTTGACAAGTCTCTAGAAGATTATTATGTGCGTCTAGATAATCATAGAACATTCTCGATGAATTTCATGTCATGATTCAGATATATAGAGCCGTGACGATCACGGGACACAATCAGTTTTTATTGTATCAGTCAATTAGAGACATAAGTCAATAGTAGTTGAAACGCGATAGTCAAAGTGACAAGTTGTGACAGTTGTGTACTACCACAGAAGGTCGTGTACAGAGTGTCGAAAGTAAACCATTGGAATCAGTCTGCGAACTTTAGAGTATTACGCATGTGAACTCACGCCACAACGTTTAGCACAGGGTTAAATGTTACAGTGTGTTTAGGCGGTGGAATGAAAGAAGCCCTGTAGCTAGGTACAAGATTGTCATTTTATTTTCGCATATATCTTACACTTATCAAACTCTGATGAAACATGGGAAAGGCTAAAGAATAATATAATGAGCGCTGCAGAAAAGCAAGTAGAAAAGATAAAAGCGAAATAAGAAATGAATGATGAAATGAATACTCAGAGCTAATAAAATATGCAGGTGAGATATTATTGGAAGAAATACACAAACTATTAAGGAATGTGTGGGTGAAGGAAAAAAAATCGGAAAGAATGGACAACTACGTGCTGCAAATCCTTGTTGCCTGATAATGAGATCGAATTGTGTCGAAACCGGGAGCAAAATAAGGAATTTCTGAGATTTTGGTTTATTTTCCACTTCTTTATCTATAACATATTTATTTGTACAGAGTGGTTCTCCGAGAAAGACATCGATCCATTGTAGGCAAACGATAACTACAAACAGTATCCAGTGTATCCACATTTAAGATTTCTCGTACAATTTTGAAAATATTTTATAAATAATATCCTATACCTATGTCTTACCGTTTTTGACATATTTCAAATTTTGAGGAAGCCTTAAATATTTAATTTGGGTTGATTTTCTTGTACAAGAATCAATATTTTTATGATATTTTGATAATTATCCCTATGTACAGAGTGATAAAAATATAAGTTTGAGAAATAAAACCTAAAAACAAATAAGGGGAACTTTGTATAAGGTTGTCTATACCTAAAATTAGTATTTTTTAAAATAATTATTATGTTAGAAGTTGGCCATGATTGTACTATAAAATAATAATAAATGCCAATGAAAGTCAAACAAGCGTCAAAAAGTCTATATAATACTTTTCATTTGCAAATTTTGAGTTATTATCACGCTGAGAAGACTCAATTATACAAACGAAGATTATTTTAATTTAATTATTATTATCGAGAATGTGATGTGAATAATAATCTTTATTCAGGTTAACATACAAATCTTGATAAAAAAAATAGTACGCTAATAGATTATCTGACTTATAAAGTCCAACAAACCTCTACCGAGATGCAAATAGCATTTGTGTGTAGACCTGAACTCAATAATGTTTTCAAATCTAGAAGCTTAACATATTTAAATATACATACTAATATACTACAAATAAACAAATAATAAAATTAAAATGCAACAGAACTCTAAATACAACTAAAATGTAAAGAAAGACACATATAAGAAATATTAAATATTAAAACAGATTTTTTAAGTATATTTATTTTTCAATTTTCACATTTTTTTACTGCCTTTTGAACTCAAAATTTCCAAATTTTCGGAAAATTTCTAGACGTAAATCTTTGTTGTATGTCTGTTCGCGCATAGTAAGCGTACTCCGATTTTGATATTTTTTGATTCATTTGAAAGAAGAGAACTGACAAATGGTCCCATATTTAGAAAAACTTAAATCTGAAAACTTTTTTCCTCCAAAAACCGCCCCTGAAGAGGCTGGAGGCAGCAATTTTTCTTAAAAATCAAAAATCTGAGATGGCAGAACTAAAGATGACGGCATATTCGGAAACGTTTCAATTGAACATTTTTTCAAGAAAGTTACGATTCTCGTGTTACAGCAATTAAAGTCTGAAATATATGTATTTCCGCTACGTGGAGGCAGCAATTTTCTTCCAAAATTGAATATATGAGACGGGCAAATTAAAGAAGAGATAATATGTAGCAACATTTAAACTGAACATTTGTTCTGAAGAATTACGGTTCTCGAATTACAGCAGTAAAGTCTGAAATAACTGTATCTGCACCGCGATGTTCTGCAATCTCTGAAAAATAAGAAGACTGTATGTACACCGGATGGATAAGTATTTGCTATTAGTGAAATTAGTGAAATTAGTGTGAAATGAATATTTTTCCTACAAAAAATTGGACTTTTTTAGTTATTTGTAGGAACCAACTCCAAAATTACCAGCACCAATAGAATCAATATTTTTTTGTATTTATAAGTGCACCAAAAGCCAGTAAATTTTTTTGAAAAAAATATTTATCTCTAATATATTCAATATACTTACTGCCTTGATATATCAGCAAATAATGAGATCGAAATAGGTTGTATTCGCATACTTTGACTCATTTAGATGTTTCTACGTTTTCTCCAATTATACCTTGTAAATAAACCAGAGAACGTTTTAATATTTATGTATGCATTAACTCGCCAATCTTTACGAATAATTCTGATACCTAACAAAGCTCTATAATACCTATGTATGTATAGTTTGTTTCACGAATGATGACAATTGCGTGTAATCATTTCCGAGCTACGTACATCACGCTATACGTCTCATCGCATCTCATTATCATGAAATTCTCTACTACATTTGTCCATCAATAAGCCACGACATCAGTATATCAAGCTTATCTCCTTCAATACAATGATAGAGCGCTACACGTATGTCCAAAGACAACGCAATCTTTATTTCATAGGAGTCACAAAGTCAATGTAACATTTCAGATACTTCAAATGCATAAATTTTAATTTTATAACTCAAGCAATAGATTTGTGTTTTGTGTTTCTGCATTATTTTTGATAAATCTTTCATATTATTTGCTTATTTAATCAATTGATATTTTTTTCTCCCTAATTATATGAACTTTCTTGAAGCTTTCAAAAAATTGAAATACCATATCTTATCTCGAAATCTTTACGCCACTGATTTACTCCCGTCATTTGAATTGATCCATTTTTCGTGTTTTCAAGGCAGACGCCAGGATTCGTGAAACAAACTATATGCATAAATGCATATGGGTAGGGGATGCAATAACAACATCAAATCACGAGAAACCTTCTCAGAAACGTGCGCCGGGTTTGTTTGTTTATTTATTAGAATAAGGAATGAGCACCAATATCAGAGTTGTTCTGTACTTTCAAAGTGATTACATAGTGAAGTTTATAGAATTGGTTGCAATCTTCCAGTAAACATTTACATTAAAGAGTAGAAGCGCTCGCTTCTCCTGCAATACGTATGTCGGTATCTACTGCAAAGTCATGACATCAGGAAAGAGAGGCGGCTGCTAGAGAATATTAGCAAAGATTAAATACCTAATCTTTGATATTAGCAGAGATTAAATTAGTATGTCGGCATGACTTTACTTCCCACCATTGAAAATGCCTTGTTTGGAAAAGCAAGTGTAGTAAACAAAATAATAATAATAATAATAATATATGGCAAGAAATTAGAGCAGCTGTTAACCCTTGAGCTTTCTCAATCTCTCGGTGCGGAGTAATATGAAATTATTATGGATTCACACACAATTTTCTTTGGTAGAATGAAATGATAAATGTTCTATTTGGATTTTCAATGTTCTATTCAGTTGAAAGCAAGGAAATTTCGGTGCTGACATCCAGACACTACAAAAACATATTAAAACATCTTATATATGTGTATTGTAGTATTGAGGCA
This sequence comes from Crioceris asparagi, assembly GCA_958507055.1. Taxonomy (NCBI): domain Eukaryota; kingdom Metazoa; phylum Arthropoda; class Insecta; order Coleoptera; family Chrysomelidae; genus Crioceris; species Crioceris asparagi. The sequence continues at coordinate 126,082,880 of OY293826.1, forward strand.
AAGATTAGAGAATTAGAGAATTGCCAAGATAGGACAGTCTGGCAAGGCGAATAAAATATTAGAGAAATTGAGTTTTAAAGCAGAATTACAATAATTATCAATTTAATCAGAAAGGTCAAAAGTGACATTGGCGTTGCCTCAAAAATTATCCTTTGCTGCGTAAGTTATGAGTTAGTTTTCTTACGAAAAATTGGAGCGACTTTATTTATTGGTGCAATAAAAATACAAAATAATATTAGGCAATTCTATCGGAGTTGGTAATTTTGAAGTTGTGCAATTGTAGTTAAATAGAAAACTCTTGGCACCAACTTCACAAGTACCAGCACCAATAGAAATAATATAATGTATTTTGTATTTTTCATTGCACCAACAAATAAAGTCGGTAATTTTTTTTGTAAGAAATATTTCTTTCACACTTTTGAGTGTAACATTAGTCATGATAAATATTTTTTACAAAAAATTGAACCGACTTTATTAGTTGGTGCACTGAAAAGTATAAAATAATATTAATTCTATTGGTGCTGTTACTTTTGAAGTTGTGCAGTTGCAGATAGATTGGTAACTTTTGGCACCAACTTCACAAGTACCAGCCCCAATAGAATTAATATTATTTTATACTTTTCAGTGCACCAACTAATAAAGTCGGTCCAATTTTTTGTAAAAAATATTTATTTCACACTTTTGAGTGTAACAGTAGTCACCAAAATCGTTGAACGTTCACTAATACCAATGAAGATAGTACTTATTCTATTACCCACGTATATTCCTTGCTTGTAGTTGTTATTATTGAGATCTCAGAACATCGCTGCGGAAATACGCTTGAATATTTTAGTTGTTACCATTTTAACACCGATTTTACCCGAAAACCGTAACTCTAAGGGAAAAATGTTCAATATAAATGTTGCTACAAATAATTATGTCCTTCATGTACTGCAAACAGATTTTCAATTTTCGACAGAAATCGCCCTCTCCACATAGCGAAAATAGGTATATTTGAGAATTTAAAATGTCTCTATGTCGAAAACCGTTACTCTTTTGAAAAAATGTTCCATTTAAACGTTTCCGGATATTGTCCTATCTGTAATTATATCAACGCAGATTTTCAATTTTCGACAAAATTTGCCCCCTCCACCCCCTTCGGGGGCGGTTTTCGGAGGGAACGCGATGTCGGATTCCCGTTTTTATGAATATGGGACCATTTCTCAATCCTCCTCTTTCAAATGAATCAAAAATCATCAAAATCGGAGTGCGTTTACTATATGAAAGGCGCGCAAAAACCAAAAAAAAAAAAAAAAAAAAAAAAAAAAGCACACAATCGAATTGTATACCTCCTCCTTTTGGGAAGTCGGTCAAAAATCATTGAGCGTACCAAAGAAGATAGTACTTATCATATTACCCACGTATATTATTTGCTTGTACTTATTATTATTCAGAGATCTCTAAGCATCGCGGCGGAAATACGCATATTTCAGACTTTACCACTGCTGTAACTCGAGAACCGCAACTCTATAGAAAAAAAGTTAAATTTAAATATTGCTACAAATAATCTGTTCTTCATTTTGGCCGTCTCAGATTTTCAGTTTAATTCATCTTCAGATTTGAACAATGCAGTAACTCGAAAACTGTTACTCTTTTGAAAAAATATTCAATCAATATATTACCGGATATTGCTTTATCTTTAATTCGGCCGTCTAAAATTTTAGATTTTCGAGAGAAATTGCCCCTTCGGACTACGATTACTGTATAGAGCACGCGCACAAATCATAAAAAAACAGACAGTCGAATTGTAGGTATCTTTACCTTCTCCGTTCGGGTTCGTCGGTAAAAAAAGTAGACTAAAAGCAGCTCACACTTTATTATAAAGGTAATATCGATTTTCATATGTAGTGTCTGGATTTATGTGATTATCACAAGTTAACGCTTCGAGAACATGGTGCTTTTAAAACTTTTATGGGTTATTAAATATTTGATATTACCTAGATAATGTCAGAATTTTGCTATAGTTACTCACATACTAGATGATTTCAGATATTTTACAGTATTAATAAAAAAAACTTCTTGAAAACATAAACATTATTCATTACCATAGGATTATTATTTGAAATATCTGAGAATGTAGAGTTTAGGCAGAAAATTATCCATAATATTAATGTTATATAATTATTGTATGAATCTAAGATAAGGTATTTTTATTATATTGATCAATAGTAAATATTAACCAAACCGAAACCTGCACTCATAGGTAATTGTAAAACGATTAGCAGAAAACTTGGATCCAACATTCCAGGGATGAAAATTTCTATGCGTAGATGTACGAAGGTGCATTCATAAGTTTATTCAATACTTTATACTTAATGGAATCCGAAATAGGTGTTAATTTTGAAATAATCTAGCAAAGCTGCCTGAATATTAAGTTAAAAGACATTCAAGGTCACCAGGTCCCAACATGACACTTAGGTTTATCTAATCCGTGACTTAAAGGGCTCCATACACGATTGAACAGCCTGTCCATGAACCAAGTTAATCAAAACGAAATCAGGTTCTGCAAATCAAAACATCTGTGTTATGAAGTTTTTTGATGTTTCAGAGTACATGCTCACTTCGTCCAACATCGTGACCGACGTGTGGTGACCTCATGGGGATGTTGGAAATTTCAGAGTTCATCCGTAAGTTATCGATGATAATATTTGGACGGGATCAATTTCTTCTAGACAAGAGGCATTTGTTCTTATAGCCGTTCCAGGGACACGCAACAACCTGCGCCACAGCCACATTTCGAAAGCATTCGGAGGCGTGATGGAAAACTGGAAAGACTAGTGCGTTAACGAGGCGGCTTTTTTTCTTGTTTCGGTTGATTCGATATTTATTTCCCATTCACAAGAGCCAGTTTTATGTAGCCTTGATCTCAAATAGACAATTATTATGGACGACTTCAAATTTTCCTAATTTTTAAGGTTGTCTCTGATTTCCGTTTATCTCGATGGACGATCATGACTTTTGTTTTATTGGCTTTAATTTTAAGCCCATATTCTCGACTACCGTCTTCTAGTCTTTGAAGTAGCTCTAACAATTCTTCAGCACTACCTGCTACTAAAATTATGTCATCAGCGAAACCAACATTCGTACAACGTCTTCCACTGGCATTTATTCCCTTGTCTTCACGGAAGTAAGAAATGTCTTTTTTTTTCATTATTACAGTGTATCACAGACAATTATTAAATACAGATATAAGCTATATTTTTTCAATGGAACATCCTATATTTTATCAGTTATTTAAATATCTTTTATTCTATTAACGATGATGAATATTAACTTTATCAAACATGTTTTCAGATACTTGTAAAATGTCTCAAGTCCTGTTTTCAGAAATATATTTGGTATAACTTGATCAATTTAACACCAAGCAACGAACTTCCTAATTGTGTTGGTATAATATGTCTAAGCAAGAGAAGAGCTTTATTTAATTAAAAAGTAGAAGGAACTACAATCGCCGAATACATTAGGTAGGTACTTCTGATTCTGTTGCATCTAAAGCATCGCAGATTTTATAAAGAATATTTACTGAATGTTCACAATGGGGATCTTTTTATTTTTATCCTCCATTTCATCGAAGCAAGTGCGAAAATGTTAATGGTGTAGGCGGCTTATATTTGATGATGGCCTGATCATACTTCATGTGAATCCACCTTGAGATCCAGAGAGGAGAATCCATTAAAGTTTTTTATAGAGAACAAAAACTATCGACCAATTTACTATCCCTAATGCATTCTTAGATTAACTCGATGAGCGAACGCCTGCACCGATTTTCCGCTCTATCTCTATTCTCCATTAAAATCTCTTCTTCTTGCTGTACCAAAAGAAGAAAAAAACTCCTATCACGTAGACTTCGATAATATGTGAGAAAAACATTCAGCTTTCAGTTTTATCTGGTTATTCTTCGTTGTCTAAGCAAGAATATATTTTCCGATAAATCAACTGCTCAATGGCATAATAAAGGAGAATGTGATCCCTCATTTATTCAATTATAAGACAAATAAAAGATATCGTACTCTCTAAAAAATGTATTCAACATTCAAAGTTAATAATGAAAAAGTTTATTACAGATTCATTATGTTGAAGCACTCTGAATCTTTCGTATTTATAAACCCATGATAAAATGGAACGCTTTTGTTTTTTCTTTCAACCTTAGCATATTTAGTTTTTTTTTCGATGCATAATTAACTACAAAAAAACTAAATCATATATACAACCATTTAACAAGTGATCTTGGACAATGGCTTAGGCATGTTTTTGGCTTTCATGTATACCACCAAATGAAATCGAAGACAGTTTTTGACCGACGAACCTAAACGGAGGAGGTATACAATTCGACTGTGTGCTTATTTTGTTTTGGTTTGTGCGCACGCTGTATATAGTAAACGTTATCCGATTTTGATGATTTTTGATTGATTTAACATCCATGAAGATAGTAAATACTTATCCTATTATCCACGTATATTATTTGCTTGTAATTGTTATTATTATTGAGATCTCGAAACACCGCTGTAACTCGAAAACCGAAAAAAAGGTTCATTTTAGATGTTGCTAAAAATAATGAGGTCTTTCATGTAGTACCCACAGATTATCAATTTTCGAAAGAAATCGCTCTCTCCACATAGCAAAAATACACATATTTGAAAATTTAACATGCCTCCAACACGAAAACCGTAACTCTTTTGAGAAAATGTTAATTTTAAACGTTCCAGAAAAAATTTCGGAGGGAAGGAGATTTCAGATTTGCGTTTTATATGGGACCATTTTTCAAGCCTCAATCAAAAATTATTACAACGCTCGCATGAACAAAAAAGCAGACAGTCGAATTGCAAACCTCCTCCGTTCGGGGTTCGTCGGTCAAAAATAATATTAATTTTATTGGTGCTGATACTTGTGAAGTTGGTGACAAAAAGTATTTTATTTAAATACAATAGCACAACATCAAAATTACTTGTACCATAAGAATTTTTTTATTATTTTGTATTTTTGACCGACGAAACCCGAACGGAGGAAGTATACAATTCGACTGTCTGCTTTTTATTTGGTTCGTGCACACGTTTTATATAATAAACGTACTCCGTTTCTTAAAGACTTTCGATTCATTTGAAAGAGGAGTCTTGAGAAATGGCCACATATTCATAAAAACGCAAACCTGAAATCTCCTTCCCTTCGAAAACCGCTCCAGAGGGGAGTGGAAGGGGCAGATTCTCTCAAAAATCGAAAATCCGAAATGTTAGAATTGAATTTTTTCAAAAGATCTACGGTTTCCAAGTTTCTGCGATGTTAAAATTTGAAATATGTATATTTTCGCTAAATGGAAGAGGCAATTGCTTTTGAAAATTGAAAATCTGAGAATGGAAAATTAATGACCAGCAACATTTTTATTGAACATTTTTTCCATAGAGTTACGGTTTTCGATTTAAAAGAGTGTTAAGGTTTATAAGCTGCGTATTTCACGACGATGTTCTTGGATTCTTAGATTTCCGAATAATAACAAATACAAGCAAATCATGCACGGATAATGGTGAACGTTCAAAGATAAAAACGAAATAAATATTTTCTTACAAAAAATTGGACAGACATTATCAGTTGCACTGAAAACTACAAAATAATAATAATTCTATTGGTGCTGGTACTTGTGAAGTTGGTGCCAAAAGTTTTCAATCTAACTGCCACTGCACAACTTCAAAAGTACCAGCACCAACAGAATTAATAATATTATGTACTTTTCAGTGCACCAACTGATAAAGTCCGTCCAATTTTTTTTTAATATTTTTCAGTACACTAAAAAATAAAGTCGGTCCAATTTTTTTAAATATTTATATAGAATAATTTTATTCAAATGCAATTAAATAGCTGTTAGACATCGCCTCAACCAATTTGTATTTTTGTAGATGTAAAGTTCTAATCTAGCAACAAAACAACCAAGAAATAAGGTCAGGAAACGGTATAATGTTGTTAAAAATGAAATGGATAATGACAATTATTGTAGCCATTTAAATGGTGTGTAAATATGCAAACATAAGTTTTACTTTTCGTGAGTGTATATTTATTTTAATCCATGATAAGCCGATAATGCTTTTAGGCTGGACAGGAGCAACTCGACTTTTGGAAAGGTTGCGCCCTTATTTCAGGCCCACTGTACACTATATAGCATAAAACAAACAGAAAGCATTTTCCCTATCTAAATTTTATTATTGATACAATATACAAAAAATCAAAAGCTTGATACTTTTCTATCGCTCTCTCTAATTTCAATATTATGTCGTTTTATATCAATAAGGGCCGATTTCATAATCAAATTTAATCTCTTATTAATTTTAATCCTAGATTAAAAATTTCATAATTTTTTTGTTTGGACATATAATTCAAAGTTACTTTAGGAAAACGAAAGAGATGGTAACTAACGTTGTAGAAGTTATTGAAAAATGCAAAATTTTTATTCCGTTATCGAGATATGACTTAAACAAATTGGAGAATTAACTAATCTCCCATTAAGGATTCATTATGAAATCGGCCCTATGAGTCCTAATCCTGAAGATTCCGTCGTGTGAGAGTTTTTAATGGACAATAAATGTTTTCCAGTATCTAACTACAATTGCACAACTTCAAAAATACCAGCATCAATAGAATTTATATTATTTTGTATTTTCAGTACACCAACTAATAAAGTCGGTACAATTTTTAGTAAAAAATACTTATTTCACATCTTTGAATGTAACATTCGAACGTTCACTAATACCAAAGAACGTAGTACTTATCCTATTATCCTTGTACCTATACTCCTGCTTGTACTTGTTATTATTCAGAAATCTTAAAACATCGCGGTTGGAATACACAACCTAAAATGTCCATTTTAAATCTTGCTATTTATATCCTTTCTTTAATTTGGCCGTCCTATATTTTCAATTCTCCAAAAAGAATTCCCTTCCTCGCATTATGGATATATACATATTTTAGTATTTACCATGGGTGTAACTCCAAAACTGTAACCATTTTCAAAAAAATTTCAATTTAAACTTTTCTGGATATGATCTCATCTTTAATTCTGCCGTCTTAAATTTTTAATTTTCGAGAAAAATTGCCCCCTCCACCCTCTTCGGGGGCGGTTTTAAGAAGGAAGGAGATTTCGGATCTCAGTGTTTCTGGAAATGTGATCATTTTTCAACTCTCTTCTTTCAAAGTAATTAAAAATCAGCAAAATCGGAGAACGTTTTCTATACAAAACGCGCGAACAGGCATATACAAAAAAAAAGTCACAGAAAAAAGCAAACATACAACAAATTTGTATACCTCCTCCTTTTTTAAGTCGGTCAAAAATGAAAGCCATTCTACTTTTATATAGATTTGCAGTAATTTAGGATTATATTTCTTTCAACCGCTTCATTATTAAAAAAACATTCTAGAACTCAGTCATGGCTACCACCGTTTCTCCATAGTTCCCCAATAACATCGCCGAGAACTTATAATAGTTCTCTCCCTATATCACCTATTAAACGTTACATGGCACATAAACTTGCACAACCCGCACACGATAATTTGTTGAACTATCTGGAATTGTTGGCCATTCGTCTAATAGGCCATAGAATTTGCCTCTAATGACTTTGGTGTATATAACTTTGATATTGAATTTGAGCTTTTGAATTATTGGCTGCCAGCTGCTGTGTAGGAGTAGAATACTGCTGCGAAATGTTTGCTTCGAAGTTACTCTCAACAATAAGTAAGTAAATGCGAGTCTGTATATTCAGCCATCAAACTTAATTATCAAAGAGTTCATCAGAAAGTTGAGTCATTTACTTTAACAGGTTATAGAACTCGCAAAAATAAGTGATTTTACCAAAAACCATTTATAAAAAAAGTTGCAAAATGAAGAAGTTAACAAATGAAAAAATTTAAATGTAGGGCACAATGGCTACATTTCTTGGCCTGTACACTCCCCGGATCTAACGCCCCGTGACTTTTTTCTGTGGGGCTATTGTATATGTTGATTTATCACGATGGAGAAGTGAGCGAGAACTACAACAGCGCAACGAAAACGCTTGTGATGTCCTTCGTGGACACCCGGATTTTATTTTTGAAGCGTGTAGTGAGTCCTGAATACGCCGAGCAGTGGTTGAGAATATCAAAAAGTCAGGTCTTAGATATTTTTTTCAATTTTCAACTTCTTTATTCAGCAACTTTTGTATTAAACATTTTTGGTACCATTACTTATTTTTACGAGTTCTACAATTTAAAATAAATAACTCAACTTTGAGAACACCTTGTATATACAGTGAATGATGAAGTTGTTCTCTATTAATAAGCCACATTGCATTTTTCATCTCTATAAATGTTTACTATTTTTACGAATATTTTTACTAATTTTGAAGGATGTTAATGTTTAATAGAATACAAGGATAATTATATACCTACTATTTGGGATTGTAAAGATACTTCCAAATCGAAAATGGAAACTAACATTCGAAAGTCCTAAGAACACTATTTTTCCCTTTTTCATTAACAAATCATTAAAAATAACGTCTTCCACCACAATTTTATTATAAGTTATGCTCAAGTACACCTATTTTTGTAAACATTTGATTTTTTTAGGGCTTTTATAAAAATCCCGCTAAACTAGACTATTACCGTCAAAATATTGAAAATCGAGAACAAAAGAATTACAGGTAGTGATAACATTGCTGAAATATTTGCTCAAACATACGAAAATCATTCGAGAAATCCCAATTTTGACAGAAAATTCCTAAAAATAGAAAGTCTAAAGAACAAGAACCTTTGGACATATCCAGCGCAAACTACAATAATCTTAATTTACGGCGGTCATCCCGCCAGATCTGGATAATTCAAATCTTGATTTAAAAAAAAAATACCTCTTCTGGACCGAACGACAACCCTATCCCTTTTTTTGAACAACCTACACCTAAAAATGCAAGAACCCATCTCTTGCAAATTTCTAAAACAATTTGGATGGATTCAGTTTACCCCCTAGAAAGTGGATCGAAGCTATCACTGTTCCTGTGCTCACACCTACAGAACCTTTGCTCAATGCAAAACTGTAAAGATCTATTTCACAAAATTGCAATTGATTTGCTAAACAGTCAGCTACATCAAAGTTTCTCTCTCAAGAAATATAATATGATCTTCAGCAATGCGAATGGTAATAAAGAGTCAAGATCTCACAATCGTATTAGAAAATTACAAAATCAAATAATTAGGAACATGAAGATAATAAATTTCAAAGAATATAAGTAAAATATTCATACCAAAAAATTCAGAATTTTCTCTGGTATAGTTTCCTCTTCAAAAATAATTAGTTCAGTTGATTCCAGCACGAATGGCATCTTACTTAAATTGAATTAGAAGTAATAAGATGAAAGAACAAGAAAACTACGCAGGAAATATCTCTAATTAATTGAATCATTAAAATATCCAGCAAGAACTACTTATTAAGTTATAAGGAAGAAGATCTAATAATTGTTATTACAGGTCATTATGTAGAGCTCCATCCAATGTTATTATAAATATGCTCTAATTTCTCTTCTACTCGAATAATAATGCGACCATCGTTAACATTTTTACGATGAAAACTCATAACAATATTTATTATATAATCACAATAGCATTACGGCTTTCTGTCTTAACAAGGCCTGCTCACTAGGATCATTAATTTTCTTGATCACAAGCCCATTCCATTGTTAATTATTAAATACAAAAACAAGAGTTTTTCTTTCACTCTCAACATCCAATTATATGAGGTTAATAAAAAGCGGAAGGTATTTTACTGTGTGATCTTCTTGTTTCCCCTTTCAAAGAAAATTAGTGCGTAATTATGAAAATGAAATTAATAAACCAGCTAACCATATAGGTACTTTCATTTATTAAGTTAGAGTTCCATCTATTTCCCTAGACCCCTAGATGCATGCCAGGGCGTGAAGCAATGATTAAGAAATATACAGATATTGATATGTATGTGGTTATCATTCAATTGTCACCTTGTTGAAACACTGATATATCCAATGTAACTAATGATTATTTCCCAAGAAATAGTTATTTATCTCTTCGTCAATCCGTCTATTCGTTTTAGGGTAACTAAATCACATCCAAACACAAACAAGGATTCCTACAATTTAACTTGAATTCGGAACCACCCTATACCAGAGAAACTGTACTAGGGAAATATACTATCGCTGATTTCCTGTTGTCTTGCGGAAGAAGGAGTAAACAAGACAGAGCTGAACTCTCGCTGGGCTCATTACCTCCGAATGATTACAGAATTAAATGAAATCGAAGCAATTTCAGTAAAACGCATCAGAGAATGAGTAAATTTTACATTTTTGGCGGATGCGCCACATGTCAGTACAACCAATGACCTACTAACAGAGATAGAACACTTCATTGATATAAATATTTTTTACAAAAAAAATGGACCGACGTTATTAGTTGGTGCACTGAAAATTATAAAATAATAATAATTCTATTGGTGCTGTTACTTTTGAAGTTGTGCAGTTGCAGGTAAATTGATAACTTTTGGCACCAACTTCACAAGTCCCAGCACCAATAGAATTAATATTATTTTATACTTTTCAGTGCACCAACTAATAACGTCGGTCCAATTTTTTGTAAAAAATATTTATTTCACACTTTTGAGTGTATCATTAGTCACGAAAATCGTTGAACGTTCACTAATACCAATCAAGATAGTATTTCAGAACATCGCTGCGGAAATACGCTTGAATATTTTAGTTGTTACCATTTTAACATCGATTTTACTCGAAAACCGTAATCCTAAAGGAAAAATGTTCATTATAAATGTTGCTACAAATAATTATGTCTTTCATGTACTGCAAACAGATTTTCAATTTTCGACAGAAATCGCCCTCTCCACATCGCACATTTGAGAAATTAACATGCGTCTATCTCGAAAACCGTTACTCTTTTGAAAAAATGTTCAATTTAAACGTTTCCGGATATTGTCCTATCTGTAATTATACCAACGCAGATTTTCAATTTTCGAGAAAATTTGCCCTCTCCACCCCCTTCGGGGGCGGTTTTCGGAAGGAAGGAGATGTCGGATTCCCGTTTTTATGAATATGGGACCATTTTTCAAGGCTCCTCTTTCAAATGAATCAAAAATCATCAAAATCGGACAACGATTACTATATGAAAGGCGCGCACAAACCAAAAAAAAAGCACACAGTCGAATTGTATACCTCCTCCGTTTGGAGTTCGTCGGTCAATACCTCCTCCGTTTGGAGTTCGTCGGTCAAAAATACGTTTTGTTTGTTGACAACATCTTCATGGGCCAGGGGGTGAGCTGTGGAAGCGGTCAGATGGGGGGATACAACGATTTTAACTAAACCCCGCCTCCACTCCAGTGGTCATATTGGAGTAAGAAATATGACGGCAGTGGCGTCTCTCGTTCTTCTACTTTTTATTGGTTGTTATTGATTATTTTAAATTTAATTAAATATTATTCTTTATCTTCAGTTGAGATTTATATGTCGATATAATTAATAGGTATGTATAATAACTATTTTTTAAGTCTATGATTTAAAAACGCAAACAATATAAAAATCTCTTTAATGAAATAACAATGATTAGATAATAATTTCTTTACTACGCCCATGACCGACGTTTATATGTCAATAATTTTCTTTCAAAATTCAAATATCTAAGTTAGCAAATTCTAACTACTACGGGCTACTTACCTATGAAAAGTTACTTCTGGGTTCGTGGATTCTATTTTATTGCACACTTTGCAAAGTTAAACCATTGTTTCAAGTTTTGAAACCAAAGAATATTATAGAATATTCAAAAACAACCAAAACACCAAGTATTTAAATAATGGGGGGAGAAGCTGATATGCGATGAGGCGTGGCCGAACTAGGCTTGATGTCATCACAATATATTGTTTAAAGTTCCGTCTATCTCTGTTAATAGGTCATTCATTCATCTTTCTTTTTTATATTCGAAGGAATTTCATGGACAGTGGTGGACACACCAGATTTTTTTTTTTGCTCTAGAATTACTAACAACAACATTTATTATAAGATACTATTTCTGAAAGAAATAGACAATTCTTTATTCTCGACCAATACTCAAGACATTGTTTATAATACTCACTTGTATTTTCCTATGTATTTTTCATTATCATAAAATAAGAGACGTCTTTGAGAATTAAAAAACCACAATTAGTTAAAATTTTCAAAAAATAAGAGTCATAAAAACTAGGACCCATAGCTGGCGCCAACAGTCTCCTAACTGCCTATTCTCTGTTTCTTTCTTTCTTATCTTTGTTTTATTTTAAAGTGCCTTCTTGGGCGCTTCTACTGGAATAATAACATTTTAAGCTTAATTATTCTCCGAGTCGGTAGATGGCGCCTCATAATAAAGTCGCAGACCATAACTCAAAATATTGGTCAAATGAGCATCCTCAATGGATTCATGAAGCACATACCCAGCACCCACAAAAGTTTGGATGGGAATTGTATAAAATATGTTTATAAACCCATTTTTATAGACGCAAACTTGAACGGTGACAAGTAGTCAGATTTACTGAATAGAAATATTATTCCTGTACTTGAACAGAATGCACAGTTGCCAGAAAATTTTTGGTTTCAACAAGATGGAGCACCTCTCCACTATGATCGACGAGTTTTTGGACCCGAATTTTTGTGTGTTTTCAAGGCAGACGCCAACATTCGTGAAACAAGCTATAAGTAGGAACTACTGTTTAGTTAATTTATCAGTCTATTAAATCATCATAATCAAGGAATTATAGGAACATGGAACATGTAACTAACAAAATATGCATTGCATCATAGATCAATTTTCGAAACTTCAACAATCAGGTATATTGAATATACTACGTAGTTGTGTACACACCAGGCAATTTATTATCTAAATTGGAAATATATTGAAGTTTCTTCAGTAATAGAGTGTGATCCATGTACACCTACCCGACCTGCTACCGCAGATGCGTATTTGTATTACATCGACCTTGATCATCGGCACCGCTGCCTGACACTGATTGAAACGACGGAGGAGCATTATTCTCAATAATTGCTTGTTCTCTCTCTCTCTTGAGAGAAGTTATTAGATATCTTATGTAGAAGGGAGAATATATCAACAGTGTTGATTGATTCAATATCCTACACGTGATCTGCTATTCACTGCTTCAGCAGCCCCTCTGGGAATTGATATTTTTTCGAATTAGACAACTTTTGTGTTTCATAGAAGCTAAAGTTTGTATAAATTGAATAAACTCGACGGTATTGTAAGTAAACTTGTGATTCCATCGCTGTAATTCATTAAATATATTTTATTTCATCTCTGTCTGTCAAATTAAAAAAGTAAGTAAGCAATAACAACTGAAATTAAAACTAAATCGGATAATATTTTAAATGGCACAACCATATTTTATTCCGAGAAGATATGATTTTTCTGAATTTACAAATACCCGGTTTCGTAGATCTCTGACTTACGATTTTATAAAAAAATAATAAGAATAATAGTAAACATTAATTGTAATTGTCCAATACAAAATGAACGACACATTGCACATTTACCGTATTATAGTAGGTGTTCAAAGTGAAAGCCTTCGACTTATTGACAGTATCCTAATCAGTCAACAAATGATCTTAGCAAGTAGTTTCAGGCGTTATATATTGAACCACCCCTCTTCTTCTAGTTCTTGAAGAGATTGAGGTAAATCCTTGTAAATTATAGACTTCAAATGACCCCAAAGAAGAAAGTCTAGTGGAGATAGATATGGTGACCTTGCCGGCCACTCAATATATCCTCTTCATTCCACCCATCTTTGTGGCAATACTGTGTTCAAGTATTTCCCAACCCTGGCATCATAATGAGGTTTCTTCTGATAGGATGATTGGGAAACAATCGAATTAATTCTGAAACTATCTGATCTCGCAAAAGTTGTAAATGACTATTGCCTTTTAAAATTTCACGCATAAAAAAATCTAATTAATCTTACTCTTACACCAAACGTTCAACTTTTGTTCATATTGTATTTGGCCTTCTTCCATCCAGAGTGGATTATTATCCGACCAATACCGGCAATCATGATGATTTACAAAACTATTTAGGCAAAATGTTGCTTGATTGGAAAAAACAATGTTGTTTATAAACATATTATTCAGATTAAGTACATTCATAATTTCTTCGCAAAACTGAATTCGTTTATCAGGAGCATGTTCATTTATTGCTTGGTGTAATAATTGGACATTATAATGATGAAATTAATTTGCTTATTATTTAGTATCCTTCTTACAGATCTCTCACTAATACCGTTAATTAATGCAACTAGGTTCTTCATGTACCTTAGAATTACACTTAGTTCAATATTTTGATTGGTAGTTGTCTTCTCTCGTCAATAACCGGGATTATTTTTTACATTGTCATTTTCATTAAATTTGCCTAAATTTCGAGAAACCTTTGACTCCAAAACCAACAATCAACAGAATAATTATTTCAAGTTCACTTAGTTCATCCATGATTAATAATAATAATATTAATTTCAAATAATTTGTAAAGTGAAATAATATTAGAAATTAAAGTTATTTATCGTTAATGTCAAAATAGATAAACAAATTTTGGCATACCGCGATAATTACTTAGGATTTTAAAATTTGATATTTACTATCAAAATTGGTTTTCTTATAAAATCGTAAGTTTCTCGCAAATATTTTCTAACATCCAGTCTCGGAAGCAAATGATTGATCCTTGAGTTAGTGTTTATAAAATGATGAATATCTCTATCAATAGAAAATTTAGATAATTGAAATGCTTGACAGAACTAAAAAAACATTCATAGAAATTTCCGAGCTCAACATCATACAGTTACAGGAAGATCCATTTTAATTTATCAAGCAAACTTGAAGTCAGAGTTTTGACTTGCTCTGTATCATATATCCCATATGAACAGTATTTACCCTAATAACCCTATGTTGGATATGATCAAACAGAGAATTGTTCAAAAGTGCAGTCATAAAAAATCTTAAGTATGGAACCCTTCTACCTCAGAATCCCACACGCACATAGAACCAGTAGGAACACCAGCCCTGATTCATCCACAGATATGCACCATTAGAATTTCTTCTTAATATGTCTTAGGGACTTTCTGATACGGAAACCTCCACCTTAAAGTCCCAGTCCCAGTAGACTCTAACAAAACAGTCCAGTGTCATACTAAACAGAAATATAGCTAAACCTCCTCGAAAATTCAGTCATAGAGCTCAAAGAAACTTCTTTGAGTATTACAGGTATGGAACCCTCCACCTAGGAGGCCCAGTCAAATTTACAGCCACTACCAAATCATTCTAATAACATTCTACAGACATACGTGGTGAAAAGACCACAAAAATCCCGTCATAGGGTTCAGAAATATACAACAGACTTTTAGGTAAGGAACCCACCACATAGAGTTCCACAGGCACTGAAAGTATGACAGTCTTTTACTTAAAGTATGATAAACACTTGTGCAAAATTTGGTTGGGATATCTCGAGTAGTACCCAGAGACGTTCTGTTTTATTGTACATAAGAAATACTGCTGTTATTTAGTGAACTAGAGCTGCTTGTTATAAAAATGTTGTTTTATTATATATTAAATATGTACAATAGTTAACAAACGCATTATAAATTCAGAGCTAACCATTAAAAATGTTTTGATTATCAAGACCTCTGTCAATAGGAATAACACACAAAGTACAGTCTAAAGAAAGAAAGAAAATATATTTGGAACAACAAACGTCAACTTCGAAACATAAACTTAAAAATTAAAGTTTATTTCTCAAGCTCCATCAAACTCCTTAGGGCTTTACGTACTTGAGAGAGAGAAAGATTGAAATAGCTGTAGACCTTTCCCGTTCAATTACGTTTTCCAGCAAAACTTATGAGTTATTTGAGCATCCTTGAGAAAGTCCACTTTCTATATTGATTCTATTATGGTCGCCCGTTGGCTGCATTTGAACCTCTCTTTGAAATTATATTCCTTATCCATTAGCCATAATATGACCTCTACATTTTCCGACGAGTCCTGTTAGATGAGGGCAAATAATGCGATGATAAGATCAGACTTTGTTTGTTAATCAGATGATGTATTTATTATAACGATTTCAATTCTATTAAATTTAATAATCTATACTAATATATATACGAGTAAGGAGTTTTCTTATTACCACAAAAATCTCGAAAACTACTTATCCGATTTCACAAAAAAAAAGTATTGATTTTTTTATATTTGCGCGGGTGATATAGACGATATTTTATGTGTGTCTGGGCATCCTAGGTTGAGGGTACCATATCTGTAATTCCCAAAGAAATATTCCTTAGCTCTACGGCCGAATTTTCGTGTATTTTTGGTATATATTTGTGTGTAGTATGTCACTGGATTGTTTTGCGAGAGTCTGTCAGTGCGACTGGAATTTGAAGGTGGAGTGTTCCATACCGGAAAATCCCTCGCTTTTATGACTTGAATCAAATACATTTAGAGGTCTATATTTTTCAATAGTTTTATCTTTTATTTTAATTGTTTCGATAACTTGTGTCCGCAGAGATTTGTCAGGTCCCAGTGGCACTGGGTCAATACGGATCCAAAAAAGATTAATTAATATTATCATATTGTCGGCACGAACTATTTATTCTCCATTGCGACATGAAACCGCAGAGACAGAGATCTATACTTCTTATCCATGCAAAGAAAAGTTATCCCCTAAAGCTCTATCTAAACGATAAAGAGCTTTTGATACGTTACGTAGACAACCACGGTAGACGGTCAACTAGATAGGCAAATTGTGTTCGTCCCACAAACAAATATTGGTGTAACTGCATCCTTCTTCAATGTTTATTCTCTTGTATTTATCTGTGCTTGTCCCACAATCTCAATCCCGAATAGGACAGGGCGCTGAAGGAAAATATTTTCGGGCAATACGAACTATAGAGATCGTGGACGAGTTTTGACGAAATTGCTCAAAATGACAGGTTCCAAAAGTCGGCGTCGCCTTTGTTTGATTGTCGATGTTGTAAAAAATTTGTTGCTTGATCACTGTTTTTATTTGTAAACGGCGATAGCATTGAAATCACAAATATGTATTATGCTGTCGACTTCAAAATTTCAGTTTTGTCAACTTGTTCATTTCACATTTCTCATTCCCCTGCTATTGGACGAACATTCCTGTAGTTTATGAAGAAATTTAAATTTTATGTAAAATATGATTTTATGAATCAATATTTGTATTATAAAACTATATTCTTTGTAGATAATTTTTATTTTATGAATGAAGTTCTTGGCGAATGATTTATTTTTTGTAATGTGGATTTATTATATTAATAAAACTTTCATTATTCTAATTATAGTTTTATTTAATTAAAAAATTGCTGTAATATAGTTTGAATACCCATCGAATGGGGTTTCGTCATACCTTGTCTATATTTTTGTTTGTAGATTAGATGAAATAAAATTTTAACGTCATAAACATATGTCTTCGATCAGATCAGCTGATTGTTATTTTGACATTTGTTATTGTTCTCTTTGACGTTTAATGTCAAACATTTCTTTTCGAAAGTCATTTAGCCCCTTAACAAATATGTCAATGTTTTGGGGTTAGGTATTAAAATTTAATTCAAACTATTTACGACATGCGTAAAATGGCAGATGACGTCAGGAATGGTGACGAAACCCCCTTCGATGGGTATTCAAACTGCACCTTAAAATGTATTACAGCAATTTTTGTGAACGCTTCTTCTAATCATTAGTATTATTAAATGACACGATATTTTGAATATTTCCGCAATTTTTAAATCCTTGATCTGGTTACCATCTAAGATGCGGTCCGTTCGTTACATCAAAATTTATGTCAAATGTCAATAATATTATTTCAATTTAGTCAGAACAGTTGTGGTGTTACGTCACCTGTAGTGACGTAATAAATAAATTATCCTATATTGCTAAAATTTGAATTTTTCCCATTCACTTTTCTATAATTTTTTCCAGGTTCCATCTCTGATATTTTCCATTAAAGGTATAATATCTACCTCTTTTCAACAGTATCGATTAGAGAGTTTTGCGCAATTAGTTAATTGGCGTTGGAAAATTCAAAAAATCTACGATATTTGATGCAGCACTAGAAGCAAATAACACGCAATTCAGTTTAATTTTCGAAATTATTCATTTTTTAAATGTACCTACTAGTTCAAAAAGCCCGGAGCCAGATTATAAATATATTGAAAAATATTTTACATTCAAATTTCATCCCTTAACCGACAGAAATAGTTCACAACGTGATTTTTGTTTAAAATCAATTACATCAATTTATAATGTATTTACTTTAGTGGCTTTTATCTTCATATTCACCCCATTTCACGATGTGAATATATTACTTTTGATTTTTTGAAAAATCAGTTTTTCGAATTTTGACCCACAAAAACCACTCCAATCAAAAAAATTTGAATATACCCCATGTTGCGCCTGAAATTATCTATCGTTTGTAAAAAAAAAAAACAAAAAATCACTTAATTCCCGTTCGAGATATTCGCAAAAAACATGAGTCAGTTGGCAAGCAAGAATGTTAATCCGTTAATCTAACTCAAGGACGGAACTGAGCCCTATTATTTTTGGGGAAGTTTAGATACTCTGGTGTTGAGTTACCTGTTTTTTACACCATTGTCTAAGGAAAATTGTCGAAACTCTTAAATTGTTGGTACAAGGAGAATGCTAATAGGTGTGACTATGCCGATGAAGGCTTCTTACTAGTTTCCTATTTCGTTTATATTATATTTATCTTGCTTGAGTGCTGTTTTTCTTACATACTTCTTAGCCATATTTAACAAAATTTCCCGTAAAGCATATGCCATAAAAAATAAAACGAACTGATATATCTGCAAAACGTAAAAACTGATTTTAATTATTTCAGTATGTTTTCAAAGCAATTCAGAATCCCCTACAAATCAATCAACATACAAGAAGCAACGCCCTTCCAAAAAACTATCAGAAGCAGATCACAAGGAAGGAAAAGAGATCACTCGAAACTGGATACCATTTATACCTGGAAATGATAGAGCTGATGAATTAGCCTGGAATCAAGCACAAGATCTTATTTATTTGTAGAAAATCAACCTTAAGACTAAATCAGGCGACAAGATAATATTCAGAGAAGGCATAGTCACGATATGGAATACAAAATAGCAGAAGAGACCTTCGCAAAAATTGAAAAAAGTAAGAAAATATATGCTAGGAAGAAGGAGAACCCTGCAAAGACGCAGAATAGGTCATATAAATTTTAGTTAAATACTGATCGCAGGAACATATGGTAGCATTTTTTAAGGGCCTTTCAAAGATTTTCTATATAACACAATATTTAGTTTCAACAACGAATGTTGTCAAATCGACTTAAAATTGGCCATAGAATATGGCATTAGGATTATGACCAATCTTTATGAAACACCCTGTATAAAACTGAACATGTGCCGTATTGAATCTTATGCTATTCGAAAAAATGCCGGGTAAAACAGCTAGTACCCACACCTACGTAGTAACCAAAAATAAAATTGAAATTAATTCAAACATGAATAGAAACTGTACACAAACATGATGAAGTTTCCTCCATCCTTTTTGTGTAAAGTTGTGTACAGCTGTGTATAGTAAAAGTAGATAATAAATGCACTTTACTGGAGCTCAGTAAGAGCATAAACCTACTACAGAGAACAACCACAACAAGTCTAGAGTTCAATAGTGAAAGAAATTCATTTTAGAAGGGGTGGCATCTTGAACAGTTCCTTGTGTCATCTTATTTATCAAACAATAAACTAAATCACTTCGCATTTTGCCACTCAACAGATTTTAATTATTAGATAAAATTATTACAAAAGCATTGTAGTCCGTATTCCTTTGAAAGAAAAAATAATAGAATTGAGGCAATTCCAGCATTCCCTTGCGCTAGAGCAATAAAGTTGAATGAAGTTATTAACTTACAAACGCACGGCTTCCTACGAAACCTACCTGTTTCATCAGTGGAACATAATAAACATTTTTAATGAAAAATTGGACCGACCTTATTAGCTGGTGCATTGAAAAATACAAAATAACATTAATTCTATTGGAGCTAGACTTTTGAAGTTGGTGCCAAAAGTCTTTTATCTAACTAGAATAGAATTAATACGAGATTTTTACAAATGTTGACGTTTCAGAGTTTTCTAGTCTAATAAAAATATTTTCAGCCATTGGTCTGTCTGTCTGTCTGTCTGTCCGTCTGTCTGTGACAGCATTATCTCGGGAACGAATCGGTGTATTTTGTTGCTTTCTTTTTTATTTTGTTTGGTACCAATATCACTCGCCGGTGGCACTGAAGGAGAATCCTGTATACACTGGGTGTTGAGCTATAGCCAAAAAACGCGATTTGCTCAAGATTATAGCGCGAAAACGGTTCTAAGGATCTTGATTAAACTTGCCTAAAGTATTCTTCTGAGAGCCCTTTACCACCCACAAATAGCGCCATCTTTGAGAAAAAGCACAAAAAAAGTTATGCTTGAATAAAATTCCGTATTTTCCACATGTTTCTTCAGATTCTGGCTAATCGTTTCATCTTGCGAAAAAATTTTACATGACCATTGTTGTTTGTCTTGACATGCTGAAAAAAATGAGTGGTAGCAGGATTTGACCAGAGGATTTTTACTTTACTGCCGCTATTATCGCCGCTATGTAAGGAAAGTATTGTAATAGTGTAACATTTTTCATTCACTGGAATTTGCCTGCGAGCGGTAGGAAAGTCGTGTGAGTACACACCAGATTTTTTTTATGTGTTTCACTATATACAGGGTGGTCCGAATTATAATGGAGAAACTTTAACAGCCTATTCAGCAGATAAAAATAATTAAAAAAGTTCATATAAACTTATCTCCAAAAACGCTTCGTCTTGGAGATACGGGATGTTGAAATATTGCGAAAAAATCCTTTTTTCTTATTTTTAAAGAAACTCTTCTAGATTGTGCTTTCAAACTTATTAAGTATTATTGCCACTTAAAAACAAATTTATAGCATGATAAACACTTGTTTTTGTTTTACCAGTGGCGTTCGTGAGACCGTTTAAACTATTTTATATAATAAAAAATGGTACGCCAATGGTTAATCGCAATTTAAAAAAAAATTGATATATTGTTCAATTCTAAACAAAAATGGTCTCCCTAGTATTTTCGCTAAAACGAACCGTTTTCGAGAAAAAAATAATTTTTGTTTGCATGTGCATCTGATATCTTAGGTTTGCAAATGTGATGCAAACAAAAATATTTTTTTTCTCGAGAGCGATTCGTCTTAGCGAAAAGACTAATGAGACCATTTTTGTTTAGAATTGATAATTTTTTTTAAATTGTTATAAAACATGGGCGTTTAATTTTTTATTATATAAAATAATTGAAACGGTCTCACAAAAGCCACTGGTAAAACAAACACAAGTGTTTATCATGCTATAAATTTGAGTTTAAGTGGCAATAATCCTACTAAGTTTTTGAAAACAAAAAGAAGTTTCTTTAAAAATAAGAAAAACCGATTTCTTCGCAATATTTCAACACCCCGTATCTCCAAAACGAAGCGTTTTAGGAGATAAGTTTATATGAACTTTTATAATTATTTTTATCTGCTGAATACGCTGTTAAAGTTTCTCCATTATAATTCGGACCACCCTGTATACATTAAAACATTCCACCTTATTAAATTTTATTTTATATGTATGTCAAACGATTTGACATCTAACGCGTTTCCATTTTTTCAATGTAATGTCTCGCTCAATATTTCACTCAAATGGCTGTTCAAATCAAATGCATTTTTTCGAAGTAGAGATGTGTGATGTATGGTGTCGCAGTAATGCATTTCTTTGGTAAGTACATTGAAGAGTTAAAATATATTGGAATCTATTCAGTCTATTATGCCAGCCCGTTTTTTATTTGAAAGATGATTGCTGAGAGTTGGTGCCCTGGAAAAATATTAGATTTACAACACCCCTTTCAGCAAACGATAACTACAAACAATTTGAAAATTTGGTGACATACAGGAAGCAGATGCCAAGTTTTAATAGAATACCCTGTATATATAACCACATTTTTAGAGATTTCTGGTACAATTTTGAAAACATTTTATGTAGGTATAATGTCCTATACTTAAATCTAACTGTTTTTGATATATTTCAATCTTTCCTATGAGGAAGTCTTAATTTGGGTTAATTTCCTTATAAGTAGGAAAAAGATCTACTCTACCAGTAGCTATTTTCATGATGTTTTGATAATTATTTGTACAGATTTATCAAAAAACAAGCTTGAGAACTAGATCCTAAAGAACGTCAAAAGTATTTTTTCTCAAATGGAAACCCTCGTTTTTCTTTTATTTTATTAAACAGCAAAATTACGAAATAATATTAATTCTGTTCTTCTACAATACAACATACTTATTCGAGACACAAACAATGATTAAAAAACAAGCCTCTAAATTTACGTTAGTAATTCAAATACACGAAATAATTTAAGATAGAAGTTCATGTTTTCATTGTGATATTCGCATATTAATAGGAAGGTTTTAACAAGAATTCAGAAGTAGGTATAATGAAATATATCTACCGAAAACATTTTCCATTACACCGTACATCTCAAGATCTCAAAACTAAAGCGTAAAGTTGTCATCAGAGGTGGATTAGTTCAACGCTCACACCAAGTTACCATCCATTCAAGTTCCTCCTTAATGCGACTGGCGACACCTGAGGCATTTTATCTCTCTCGCTCTTTCAGAAGCTTCAAGCGACAAACCTTGTTAGAACTTTGCTTCGTTCTCAACATCAAAATTAACATCACACTACGTGGTGTTTCATTTTTAACAGTCAAATATATTATTTATTTAAGATAAAGTATATCATTTGAAGAATATTTGCGAAATAATGGTTATATTAGGGGTATTTTTGACCGACTTGAAAGGTATACAATTCGGTTGTATGTTTGCTTTTTTATGGCTGTTCGCGCGTGTTGCGTAGTAAACTTACTCCGATTTAGACGATTTTTGTTTCATTTGAAATGATCCCATATTTGGAAAAACTCAAATTTAAAATCTCCTTCCCTCCAAAAACCGCCCCCAAAGGGGTTGGAGGGGGCAATTTTTCCTGAAAATTAAAAATCTGGGACGGTAAGATTAAAGAAAATTCCATATCCGGAAACGTTTAAATTGGACATTTTTATAAATAATCATAGGTTTCCGTGTTACAGTCTGAAATATGTGTTTTAGATATGTGGAAGATGCAAATTTTTCCGAGAATCGAAAATTCGAGATTTGAAAATTAGAAACAGACCATATACGAAAACGTTTAGATTAATTACTTAATTATTAATTAATTACTTCTAGAATTACTAGATCTATTCTCGATCGTTCCAGAAACAATATGTGAGGTACAGTTTGTCATAATATTGTCAGTTTGACGAGCCTCTAGAATATTATTATGTGCGTCTAGATAATCATAGAACATTCTCGATGAATTTCATGTCAAGATTCAGATATATAAACCGTGTCGATCACGGGGGTCACAGTTAGTCTAACAAAGTCAGTTTATTTTGTCAGTCTGTGGAATCAGATGTTAATAGGATTTCAGTCGGTAAATACAGTCACAGTTTAGATTATTAAGGTGACAAGTGGTGACAGTTGTACTACAACAGAAGCTCGTGTACAGAGTGTTAAAACCATTGGAAGCAATCTGCGAACTTTTGAGTAATACGCCAATGAACTCACCCCACAACGTTTACCGCAGGGTTAAACGTTAAAATTGGTGTCAGAAGTGGGATCTTCGCATTTTGCTGAGAATATATGGTGAATACCAGTACGAAAGATTACGGCGAAATGGCAAATTTTGCAGAAATCAGGAAGTTCCTGGAAAATCAAAAAGAAGAACAAGAAAAGATTAGAAAGGAAGACCAAACAAAAATGAATCAATTTCTAGAAAATCAAGAAAGAATTAGACAGGAAGACCAAATAAAAATAAGTCAAATTCTACAAAATCAAGAAAGAAGCAAACAATAACAAGAAAGAAGTAGTAATTACATGACAAAGCATCCAAGTTACACTATTTAATAGCAAAGATTGCATTAAGTAGAAATAAAAATAAATTATCTATTTAAAATTCAAAAATGAAATGACTTGTCACATTCTTATTGTGCATTGCTAGCATAATAAAAATAATTACTATTATGTCTTATTATAAAATGTATTCCGAGTTTATAGGAGCAAATGGGGAAAACTTCGAATTATTATTATTATATAGACCAAACATTCATCATTTTCTTTATACGACATGGTTTATTACTCAATTGCTCAATTTATTACTCAATTGATTTATATTTCGATAAGTTAAAATATAATATTCTACGATTAAAATTATGCTGCAATAAAATAAATATTAATTGTTTATTGAAATTGCCCAATTAATTTTAAACCTGTTTGACATTTGAATTTTTTATGTATTATTATGGTTCTATATTCATATGTATTATTATTGAATATTCAGTCAAATCGTTGAATTACAATTATTGTACAATGTTGTGAATTCTATTTACAGAATTGAATTATTTTTGTCTCATAGAATAATTTCAAATGAGAGTATTTATTATTCTTTGTTACATAAAATAATATACTATCTTCATTGGATAAATAATTTTAATTCATAAACTATTTTTAAGTACATGATATTAATTTCTTAATTTTCCTCCTTGAATTTAAATTCTCTGCATAATTTTTGTTCTCAAATTGTAATTATGTAAATAATATTAAATCCTAAATTCTATTCTGAATATATTCATTCTTATATTCAAATTAGGTATTCAGTATTAATTCTAGAATTTTTATTCTTTTTCTTTTTCAATTTTCGAGAAAATTTGACCCCACCACCACCCTTCGGGGGCGGTTTTTGCAGGGAAGGTATCAAAAACCATCAAAATCGGAGTGCTTTCACTATATAAAAAGCGCGCACGAAAGAATTAAAAACGTTCAGAGGAAATTTTTAAAAGTTTTTTGTTCCCAAAACTTGTGCGATTCAAGCTTGGAATGGGTATAGAAGATGAGTGCTTTAAAGTTGTTTCAAAGTCTTGTCTCTAGAGTTGTGACAAAACTTGCATCTAATCACCTAACGTTCACGCCTTAAAAAGCAAGGACTAATTCTGTACTCAGGTTACCTATACAGGCTGTTTCAAATTCAACTCACACCATTGGGATCTCGGAAACTATAGGGAATAAGAAGATGGTTAAATTGTGGCAAAGTTGCGCATTTATGTGCTCAACAATACGCCGTTTAAAAAAATTGAAAATTTCGAGTATTTCCGGACAGAAATAGCTAAAAAAGGACTATTCAAATTTGTGGAATGCCAATATGGCTCCCGTAAAAAAAAGTTCATGATAGTGACACCTAGACGAAACGTCAGGGTACAAAACTATTAACACCATTGGAAAGAGTGAAAAAGGTGGCAATGTAAATGTGCTATTTATTTAGAAATTCATTATGAAATAAAGCCAGGAAAAAATAAAATTATTTTACAAAAATTCGTTTTTTTTTTCGGATATCTCCGGAACTACTCGCAATTTTCAAACTTTCTAAACGGCGTATTGTTGAGCACATAAATGCGCAAGTTTGCCCCAATTTAACCATCTTAGTATTGTCTATAGTTTCCGAGATCCCAATGGTGAGAGTCGAATTTGAAACAGCCTGTATTAGTTATGGTAAAAGTCTAGTTTAGCGGCTTTTGTGAAAAAGCTGCAAAAAACAAATGTTTGCAGAAACGGGTGTATTTCAGCATTATTTTTAATAAAAATAAGATGGAAAGCGCTATTTCTCAAGACTTTGTAAGTGTATTTTCCTACCCAAATAGTATGGAATCATGTTCGAATTTCATCTAACAATGACAACCTTGAGATTTTTTCCGAAATATTCATGAAAATTTAAAATCGAAACTTATGAAAGAGTAAGGTTAAATAAGCAGTTGGTTGACTTATGTGGTTGGCTGTCAGATTATTGAATAATTTTTAGTTTCATTAATACTTGCTTCAGGACAAAAAAATCGACAATATTGCACTTTAGTCATCTATAATCTAAAAATGTTCACAATAATCTAACACTACAAAAGAGACGTTAGCAGCATTGAAGCACGATAAATTCTACCGTACAATTTCTATAACCCTCACTTTTCCAGAACTTATTTTTTTCTAATTTAACGCATATTATTATTAATAATAAAAAAATGAGGGCAGAGGTAATTAATTAGGAGCCTATATTTACATGAAAAAAGAGGTAATCAAACTAATAAATATAAAAAATTACAATTCTAAATTAAACATAATAAAGATGAACAAGTGAAGGTTGAATTTGAGCAAGAAAATATAAATAAGATAACAATAAAAATCACAGAAATAAATCTAGTCCATTCTTAAATGTATTGATGGAAGTAGCACTATTCACTTCAGCTGGTAAACCATTCTATACGTCGAAGATACGGTTGCTTAGTGTAGTAACGGGGATTTATATTAAAACTGGGTTCGATTTATTTCCACTTATTTATTTATACCAATATTTACACGACTATATACACATATATATTTACACTTATTTCTCGGACTATATACGACTTTCTACTCTCTATGATCTATGACCGACTGACTATCTATCTCTAACTAACTATCCTGTCATTGCCATCAGCATTATATATCTAACCTAAAAAGCTCTAGATGATTCCAGTGTTGTTTTCGTTGTTTCTGGAGGTTATTTCTCAGTATATGGCTTCGAGAATAGACCAGGACTTATTCTCGTTGCCTCTGATGTCTCCCGTGTTTTCCGGAATGTGCATTGTATGTGTAGTGCATTATTCGGGTAAGTCTTCACGTTATATTATATTATATAAAATGTCACAATGTTGAATAACATAAACACAGTCGGCGTGTTCAAACTCATACAGAGTATATTACCACACATAAGAAGTATTGTCTGTGTTTAGTGTCTAAATGATCTTTCTTGAGTTTAAACTTGTGACCACGGAGCCTGTGATCCATATTAACTACGAATATGTCTCTATGACTATGTTTGGGGTTGCAATAGATTGTGTCATCTGCATAAAAATAATTGAAGATCAGATAAGTAGATTATAAGTAAGAAAGGCCACAAAACTGAACCTTGAGGGACACCACTGAGAACTGGTTTGTCTTTTGATAAGTACTTCCCCACTCAAACTTGAAATTTGCGTTCAGAGATAAATGCTTCAATCCAGTCGTACAGCTTTCCTCTTATGCCAAAGTATTTGGTACTTTGTCAAAAGCTTTAGCGAAATCAAAGTATATTACATCAACAGACTGTTTGGAATTTAAGGCCTTGGACCAGTCATCAACACAACGAAGGAAGTTAGTTAATGTCGATCTACCTCTAACAAATCCGTGTTGTTGTTTGAGAATTAGTGTAATGCTGAAAAGGTAGTCAGTCAGATGAGAAGCGATTATAGATTCTACAACTTTACAACATATAGGAGTAAGACTGATGGAGCGGTAGTTAGCGGAATCCAGTTTATTTCCACTTTTAAAATTGGGTGTGACGGATGCTTTCTTCCAAATAGGTGGCAACGTCCACTCTTGAAAGAAGCGGACATAATAAGGAATAATATTGTATTAATAACCTCAGAACATTTCTTAAGGAACAGTGAAGATATTCCATTTTTTTATTTTTTTTTTGAAATATTTTCGAGAATCGTATCGTTTGATGAAATACGAGTGCGGTTCCACAATATTTGGGCTAAAAAAACACACTTCCAAGGTGAAAATTTCAACAAAATGTCGTAAGTCCTGGTAGCAATATTGTTTCCATTTTTCATAAACAAATAATCGAAAATCGCCTTTCCGCCCCATTCTTATTAAAAGTTATGCTAAAATACACCCCATTTTACAAATATTTATTTGTTTTGTGCTTTTTTTAATGAATACAACATGAACACTTCATAGGTACCTACTCCCACATATTTAATTATTGTTCATTTAATCAGGTAACAAGTCAAGGCTAATCATTACTTAAGGTGAATCCGTTTTCTATTTAATTATTTCTTGACCCAACTAGCAAACATAGAAATTTTTTTTTTGGGATAGGTACGTAATAATACTAATAATAATTATTGAGGGTGTGAATTATTTCTATTACATTTTTTATGCTATTAACATAAATTATAATTTTTTATTGTGAAATTATTCTTTTATTGAGTAACATGTCGACAATAAAGCTATCATCATGCTAATATATTTATATGAGTATTATTAGTATTAATAACTATCTCACACGATAAGGAAATTGTTTTTTTTAAATAAAAGACTTTATAGATAGCAAGCTGATGGACACACCGAGCTGTGGTGACATTTAAAATACTACCAAAGATTAATCTTTGATACTACAATATCTGACAAGAGGACAATTTTATACCAAACAATAATTGAAACTCGACCAAAATTGTACTGTATCGTAGCACCCAAGTTACACCGCGGAAAATAAAAATGAGACCCATTTATTCATTTTTTTTATATTCATTTGATTGAATGAAATAGGAGGAAAGAGGGCTCAAACACGACACTCACCCTGATGTAAATAAGACCAAAAAAACTCAGTTTTTCAACCATCCAATAATAGGACTACCACAAATTTAGGCACTTTATCAAAAAAAAAACACTATGCACTCAACAAATTACCATCACTCGATACTTCACGAATAATAATTCTATATCCAATTCACATAATCAATTAATCCTATTAAATAAGGAGAATATCCAAGTCGGCTGCCCCACACTACCGACCGATCGCGATGTACCCACCACCTACCGCTTCTGATAGCGGAAAATCGCCGCTACGTATTCTCGGAGGTGTGACACGTTCAACAATAGTTGTTTTTACTGGACGCCGTCGATGTGGATAGTCCGGAATCCGTCGGAAAACTGGGTCCGGACGCGAGGATGTGCGCTGCGACGTGCTCGGCACCTGCGCCCCCTGCCGCCATTTCGGCTTCTATTTTTTCGCTTTTCCACTTTTCGTTTCTCCGGAAAGTCGTCTGCGGTCTACTACGGCATACAGCAAGAGGGATATTTTTTTGGAGCGACCTTAAAGAGCGCTGTTTTTTTTAAATGCGGTGTAAAATTTTATTTAACGACATCTGCAAGATAACATCTAGAGAAATGATAAACGTCTTCAACAGCCTTTAGACATTCAACAGAACAACCCAATATCTGCGAAAGTATTTGGAAACAGATCTTCAATAATAATAATGAATAAAAACTAATAAATATAAAATGTATTTTTGAGAACGAACAGATGTAAATGTTGAAGAGATCAGTTATTGTTTGATGGCAATGCAGAAATCGACACACAGACAAATACAAAGATCATTAAAATTATAACCTACAATGCAAGAGCATTATCATCAATTCATCAAGTAGTAAGCTTCTACAAATCGAAGAGGAGATTGGCGACATAAGCTGGAATATGATTGGTTTATGTGAAACCAGAAGAAATTAAGAACAGCGCCTCAAATTAAAATTTGGTCAACTGTTATTCCTTAATGAAAATTCCACCAGCCGTTACGTTGGTATAGGATTTTTAATAAATAAAAGACATGAGATAGAGATATATGTAAGCCTATCTTCGAATAACATGTATAAAATGAAAATCATTCAAGTATATGCTACTATGACAACCCACACAAACGGTCTGCAGAAACGGTGAGAGTTGTGCAACGAGCAATGGAATGGGCAATGTTGGGAATCACGAGAAGGGATAAAATTCCCAAAATCATAAGAAGAGGAAATAAGCTCAAGAACATTATCGAAATTATAGCTCAACAGAAGTGGAAATGAGCAACAGCATATCGAAAGGTAAGGTTCACTAATATTCCTTCTTCGATGCCTTCAAGCGCTTCTCTGAACAGGTGATCTGAATATAGGTATGTTGAAAAGCAAGGGTGATAAGACACATCCCTGACGGACTCCTCTTTCTGTGTCAAATTCCTCCAAGTTATTGTTTTCCATTTTAAGAATACCAAACAATTTGTTTAGCTTGAAGATTTACTATTATTCTAAGATCTTGGCTCCAGATGTATTAAGAAAATCCAACAGCTTTCTATATCCAAAGACTATTCAAAGTCCAAGAAACAGCACTAAACATAAATATATGTAAACGTCTCTGGCCGAGGCCATATTTCTAAAGCTAAAATGTGCGTCATCATACTTCGGGCATTCAAAAACTATATTTGATAGAATAAACTACATATTTAAGGAACCTATAAGTATGTATATGGATCAGGAACAACAAATCAAACTTTATTAATTGTCCAGTGTCCAGATGATATTTATACCTACTAGCAAATACCCACGCCTTCGCTGGCTGAAATCAGAGTAATCCCCTGAAAATTAAGTCCCAAGAAACTCCAGTAACGATGGGGATGATTTGCGAAACATCACAAAATATCTGGTTGTTTATTTGTTTTTAGGAGTACTCCTAAGGACTTTCAAGACGAAATGTCTCAAAAATTTTACCGCTTTATGCTAAGGATTTCTGGATGATAAGCATCTTATGTCCTTTTCTGTAACTGTGAGAACGTCTAGGCAAAATTTCATGATGATGATCAGTTGAGTAGTTAGATAAGGCGTGAGAGCGTAAAAAACAATCGAACTCATCTTTACATTTAAAATATTATTTAGGTAATATTTTTCGTAATCGGCAGATTCCTAAATTTGGTGTCTACCTTACCCCCGTTGGAGAATTCAAAGCTCCTTATTATCCATATTAAATTAAAAGGACTGCACGATACAATCTAAAACCTATATCCAGAACAAATTTGAGATCATAAACTCTACTCACAATATACAACAATCCAAAACATGATTCGCCAACCATGTTGACATCGTCAGCAATTTATTGACATTATTGATCAAATAGCGTACTTGCATTTTTTCGTGTTTTAGCCCTACAAACTACGGAATTAAACGTAGACACCAAACGTGCTCTACAGGGGGAACATAGGCGCCGTGGCTTAGTTGGTTAAAGCGCCTGTCTAGTAAACAGGAGATCGTGAGTTCGAATCTCGCCGGGGCCTCGTTTTTTTTCCTGAATAACCACTAACTAAATTATTATCTGATTCATGAAAGAAGCACAGATTTAACTTATTTCTGCTATTTATAGATAAAGGATTTCCTTACTTTTGTGTATTCTTATCTTCATTACATATATTGAACCAGCTATTATTCTATATTAATATATATCTCTGTATATACCGGGTGATTCATTAAGAATGTTCAATCTCCAAACCATAGATTCTAGACCCCAAAATATGTTGATATAGCTCGATAGTCCCTACAAAAATATTGCAGGTTTCCGAGATACAGGG
The DNA here is from genome assembly GCA_958507055.1 of Crioceris asparagi. Classification (NCBI taxonomy): domain Eukaryota; kingdom Metazoa; phylum Arthropoda; class Insecta; order Coleoptera; family Chrysomelidae; genus Crioceris; species Crioceris asparagi. The sequence continues at coordinate 126,114,336 of OY293826.1, forward strand.
CGTTTAAAGTTAAAATTTATTCATTAAGTTTTGTAACATTTTTTTATATTTTAATAGTTTCTGTTAGGAAACTTTTATGTTTTTTTGGCATGGTGATTACGAAAAATATTTTTTCTATGTTGTATTATTAGGAAAGCAATCAAAGAATATGAAAGAACGTTCAATTCCATTAGAAATGTCACCCTTGTCTGATTTGTGGAACTCGATCGATTTTTGAGTTATTTGGTTTTAAAAAGTTCAATACATTTTAATTTTACTATGAACAAAATGTATTCTCTAAATGTGTAACAATAACAAATTACCATCCTGTATAAGATATGTTAAATCCGTAATCACCATCCCAAAAACATAAAACTACAAATTTTCTAGCAGAATCTATTAAAACATAAAAAGTATTGCAAAATTCAACAAATAAATGTCAACTTTAAGCACCTTGTATCTGGGAAACCTGCAATATTTGTACAAAAACTATTGAGCTAAATCATCATATTTTGGGGTCTAGAATCTATGGTTTGGAGATTGGACATTCTTAATGGTTTACCTTGTATATATTGATTTTGTAGTCTTGACTGATTCAAAATTCAATAAAAAGATGATTCTTGGAGATATTTCTTTCCTGATTTTGGCTAATTTATTTCAAATTCACAACCTTTTCCTGATGAAGAGAATAAACATTTGTCGAAAGCTTGGTTTATTTCTAAAGCTTATATTTGATAAATGTCTGCATTCCCAATTAAATTTCATTCATTCATTCATTAAAACTTTAAAAAGATAATCCAAGTTTTTTGTTAATATGTACACTTATGTGAGATTGATTAAAAAAAGAGGGTAATTAAACACTTTAAGAGACATTGCACAAAAATAACATATTAAAAAAAACATACATTCAGACTATCACTTTACCTAACATTTAATTCAATTCAATTCAGGTAAGTACAGACAGAACACCACGTAAACGGTATCTATAGAATCATCCGGTTAACAAATAAATGTAGCAGAAAGGTGGGGAACTGCTTTATTATTAACATTATGATGATTATAATAATTGAAGTATGTTATGTAGAAAACATGATAAGATATTCATATATCAAAACCAAAATATCAGGAATATCAATATTCTTTTAGATATATTCCCTTTATTCCCTAGCACAGCTCAGTGGAAGGGTGTGCCTTAAGATTTACCTAAGGACACGTCGGTGGTTCGGAATCCACGTTAAACTGTAGGTACTCTTGTCTGTGGTAACACTTTCAAGGCAGAGAAGCCGCCAACGCTCGAATACGAGTACAGCACTCAAAGAAGAAGATTAGATACATATATATATATATTAATCGACTTAGTCAATCATTATTAAATATTTGTATAAGGAACAAGTTTCTGAATATCTTTACTTGTCTGAGGATTGGATTCTACTAAACATTAACATGAACTATGATGCGGTCAGAATAAGCATAAATCTTTAAATCTAAGGATTATTTAATATCTGCTTAATCAAACGTATTGGATAGCGAGTATCACTAATAGATCTCCTAAAATATGTAGATTGCTCTTATGAAAAGATGGATCCGCAATTTTAGAGTATGACAAAAAAAAGTAAGTAGCGACCTGTGGTGCATATCTTCCTGTACCAATCAATTCATACGGTGTTATCAATAGAGCAAACCAATCGGGTATCCAAAAAAGAAACAGAATGATTTACGTCTTCGGTTTCAAGCCTAAATTGAATGTGTGAGTCGTATCTACAGAGTGGGTCAGAAGAATGATCATGGAAATAGAAGAAGTCTGCAAAAAATAATAAAAGACTATTTAACAATATGAGAGAACAAAATGAACGGAATACAGCATCTGCTAAAATCAATAAAGCGGAATGTGAAGCAAACTATAAAATGATAGGACAATATATTGAAAATTTGAGGCACCGGAACAGGAGAAAGAAGAAACTATACCATAAATTGCGGAATAGAAATAGTCAAATATCTCAAGCAAAAAAAGTCAGCAGGATCGGATGGAATTGTTGATGAATTAGTCAAGACAGGGGGAGAAGAACTAAATAAACAAATCTATGAACTAATAATAACGACCAGGAACAGACTAAAAATGCCAGAAAAGGGAACTTTACAAAAAAAGAAGATCAAATAAAGTGCCAAAACTACCGAAGCAAAGATTAGAAACACCTGAGGGATAACCTCACTTAACACATTCTATAAGGTGAAAAATATGAATAAGGAATTGATTTGAATATACCTATTGTTTGTAGATTTTTAGGAAGCATTTGGTTATGTTTATTATTAGATGATATGACAATGAACACTTCTAGAACCAAAATTATAACATTTGCAACTACATCTGTCAATATAACATTGAAAGAAGAAATTAAGGCGATAGGAAAAGGTACTATAATGGGGAAGAACTTGAAGTAAATAATAGAAAATGCAGAAGATTCCGTATTTTATTGCATGAAATCCGAGCCAGCTGCACAAGATGCTGTGTGATCTGATTATCTGATCAAAGAGACCAACAGCCGAGGTCTGGAAATTAACCAAGAAAAAACTAATCAAGATAATGGAATATATGTTTTAAAAAAGTAAGAAACTTCAGATACTCAGGCGTAATGTTGAATGAGAAAAATAAGTTATTTTGACCACCACCAACACCCTATATTCTAGTCAATCCTTAAGCTTGATGATAAGCAATACAATAATTTAATATTTATCTATCACATTTACTATGAATGATTTTTCGAATTCAATCTCTCGATTTCGGCATGACATTTATCAAATATTCAAATGAACATTCTTATCTCAATATCGTTGGGATCGAGTAATTTTAAATCAAAACGTAGGTTCAATGTACACTCCTGAACCGAAACACATATTTCAGATTGTAACGCGAAAACCTATGATTATTTTCAAGAATGTCCAATTTAAACGTTTCCGAATATGGAGTTTCCTTCAATTCTGCCGTCTCGCATTTACAAATTTTGGGAAAAATTGCCTCCTGAGGGGTAGGGCATGTCTAATATTGTTTTTTTTTTCTTCAATAGGATCAATTCTCAATATTCCTCTCTCAAATGGGAAAAAAACATGCAGACATACATAAATAAAGCATGCATAGAATTCGAAACAGAATTTAAAAAATAAATTAAAAATAGGAGTTTGAGTTGATGGTCGAGATTTACTTTTGAGCTAAGTACCATGTATATATGAATTTGCCATCAAAAAAACTGTATTAAGAAATAAATATAGACCGGTTCGAGCGATTTAAAAAAACAAGGCTGAATTTTAAATTAATTTAGACATTACTTCTAGGATGCTCTGTATATAATATGAGGTCCACAACCGCTAAATTATCCACTAACCAAAAATTCATACGAAAATGTTAAAGTTACTTTTCCATTTTTCCCGTTGCAGCGTGATATGAAATTGAATGATATACTATTAGTAAAACCTTACACCTTACAACAAAAAATTTCAAACTGAAAATATCAAAAGTATTTCTTATTAAAATATACAAAATCCAAAACAACCTAGAACAAATCGTGCTAAAGAATAAATATTTTTAACCAAAAATTAGACCGACTTTATTAATTGATCCACTGAATAAAAGTTTTTTCCAATAAAAATGGACCGACGTTATTAGTTGATGCAGTGAAAAATACAAAATAATAATTCTATTGGTGCTGTTACTTTTGGAGTTGTGCAGTTGCAATTAGATTTATAACTTTTGGCACCAACTTCATATGCACCAGCACCAATAGAATTAATATTATTTTGTATTTTTCAGTGCATCAACTAAAAACGTCGGTCCAATTTTTTGTTAAAATTATTTGTTTCACACTTTTGAGAGTTACATTGGTCACGAAAATCGTTGATCGTTCACTAATACCAATGAAGATAGTACTTATCCCACGTATATTCTTTGCTTGTAGTTTTTAGGTAAATTTCTTATAGAAATATACCTATTGCGATCGTTCACACTTTTGAATTTCTAAAAAATTTCAACGGCATGTTGTTATATGTCTATAAGTTAGTCCAAAAAAACATTTGGTTCAAATGTTTATATATATATATATATATATATATATATATATATATATATATATATATGGGATATTACGAAATTTGTTAACTCGATAGAGGTCGCAGTTTTGAAGGTATCAAGTTCAAATTTGCTACAAAAATCAATCTCTCAAATATCTCGGTCGAGTTCGTTATTGGGCAATATCGGGTAAGTAGTTTCAAAATGGCGACCAGTCAAACATTTAAAAAAATTATCAAAAAAGAGCCTAGTGTAAATATTATTAAAAATAATTTTAGGCTATAGATATAATCAGTACCTACAACTTTTGTTCAAAGCAATTTTTCATAAAATACATAGGTAAAAAAATAAAAATTAATAAAGAAAAATAACAAATATTGATAAAACATGAACACTCAATATAAATTTGATGTAATTGTACATTTTCTGGAGATCTTAATATAGACCCTGATTAAAAAAATATATAGTATATTTATTGAAAAGAAATAGGCGAAAAAAAAATCTGCCTTGAAGTGGACTCGAACCCTGTCTGCTTTATATTCAACAGCCAAAACAAAAACCTCTAACCGCAAGGCTATGACAATTTTATGTAATAACATGTAGGTATACCAATGAAAAGGTTGTTCAAATTTCAATTCAATAAATTTTGAAAAATTTACCTTTCCGCTGACTACAGGCCATCGGGATTTTTATTATTGAGATTTCAAAACGCATAAATATCCACAAATTATATATTTTCGAAGAATTCAACATGCCTTTATCTCGAAACATGTAACTCTTTTGAAAAAATGTTCAATACAAACGTTTCCGGATATGGTCTAATTTTTTATTCTGTCGTCCCGATTTTCGATATTCGAGAAAAGTTTCCCCCCCCGTGTTTGGAGAGAAGGAGATTTCGGATTTAAGTTCTTCTTATGAATCATCAAAATCGAAGCACGTTTACTAAGCAAAACGCACCTAAAAGAATATATAAAAAAAGGGATGTGGATACCATTATTGCAAATTACTATGAGCTATCAGAAATTTTGTCGTGATAATAAGGAGGTATTCGCTTTTAAAGTTTTATCTTTCGAGATTATTAGGCATCTGGTAGAGGCAGGAGTTTCGTGTTGTATTTTGCCCTATCTTTTTCCCATCATCATCATCATCATCATCAATCAATCAAATTTTTTTTAACGACAAAGATCACATCTACACGATAACGCTCAGAACAACACTGAAGCCACATGAATTTATCTAAAATGAGATAAATATTTTGTTTATGAACAACCACTCGTCGATTATTGGCTGAGTGTGTCGACGATTTATGATGGATTTTTTGCAGATCTTGTTTGCAGGTGAGTGAGTCTTAGCCCATTATTTGAAAAAATTCAACAAGTCAGTCTCCTTCACGAACCCTTAAACATATAATACATCTATTACATAAATGAAAATTGTTACCACTAAATGCTTATATATGTTCATACAATATTTCACTATATTCCATTCAAGTAGAATCATAGACATCTAAAATATGTCTATGGGTAGAATCCTATCAGCTCTGTAAACAATGATTTGCATATTATTGATAGATTCATATGAGTATATAACATCCAAATTTGTGCCGATTCGCAGAAATGTCGATTTTGATATCATTTCACTTATTTTTGTTGATTTAAAATTCAATATTTTATTTTTTTCATCGAATACTTTTTTTTAAATATATAAAATGTTATATTTTTAAAATCAATAAATTAAATTAAATCAGATGCAAAATATTCTCTTCGCACTTTTTCGTTTCATTATCAACGAAATACATGAATACAACAACCCAAGAACACGATCGCTGCTTGGGCATCAGATATTTTCTCTATGTATAACAGCAGTCGTGTTTCTGACTCTTTGGACACGTCCCCCGAACCATTTGTTCAGCTGATGAGATCGAAATTGCAGCGATCCTGTTGCCTTGTATCATTGTGATGTGTTCCGTTGATAATGAAACAAAAAGGTGTTAGAAGTTTGCCGCAATTGGTGTCGAGTAAGATGTCGCTCCTATTCCAACGATGATAAAATGCAATGCGGGTTGGAGTATTTTCCCAACAAATAGTTGTTTTTTCGTTTTTATTGTTTCGGTTACTATAATCACAGTTTGTTTCTCATGCCTTTAAGTGTTTAATATTTTGGAGTATACAGTTTGTACCTAGGATTGTTTTCAAGTCTCCCTACACATCTTGTGAGCATTTCTTTATGGAGTGAAATGTTGACACATTTGACCAGAATATCTTGAATTGTTAATTGTATGTTACAACACTTCAAACACTGGTGCATTTCTTCTGTACAGCATGTGGTTATGGGTAAGCCGGGTATGTCCGAGGCGAAGACAGGTTAGGAGCACTTGGTCACTGCGAGAAATAGTTGGGTTTGGCCATGGTTCACTTTGCGAAATTAAGGGTTAGTCTGACGCCAGCCGTTTTGCCACGCAGTCTGTATTTTATCGTATAGCGGAATCCACCAGTCATAACCGTTTGATAAATGACGTCATCGATATATTTTTAAATAGAACACCCTATATATTCTCTTATTTTTTTCTTCCACATTTAAAAGCAATTTGTGAAATATATCATACTTATGTTAGATAACAATTAACTATTTTGATGATATAAACATATACCTGAGCCTTTAGTGTTAATTATTGAGGAAACTTAAGGAAAGTAAATAGCTTTAAAAACAATCAGACAGGCAGATTTTCAAATACTCTTCAATGTACACTTACTCTAATTTAGTTTTTGGCGGTTTAATATTACTGCCGTATTATTTTATTGTTTCAAATTTATTTAACACTGTTTCCAAGACGATTATATCTTCATTCTCGATCATAACGATGATATATTTTTAAAATTGTCTTTAACTGTTGAATGCAAAAATGAGAAAATATATATGGTGTTTTATCTGAATGATAAGTCGATCACGTCAAACGGTGATAACGTCACAAATTGGCGAAATTACTCCATACGATGCGCGTTTGAAAATTTAAATCGACCTATTTCAGAATTTATTTAAATATTCATAATAACTGAAATAATTAATTTATTCCATTTGGATGTTCCACACTGTATAACTAAACTAATAACAAATAAAAATTTCTCAGTCCATAAGGTTATCTGTTGTTGTGGAAATAAGAAATTTCGTTATTATTGAGATTGAGGATGATTAATGATAATTACTTACTGATAAGTATAAATTAAGAGATAAATGTCTTATTTAATACAATTGAAGCAAAAGCGTTTCTGCCATATAGGTACTTACTTTTAATCATAATAGCACAAGCTGGCAACGCTGCGGATTCTTTACATTTCGTTCAAGTAACAATTAATATCTAAAAGATTCAACTATCAATAGTTTGCAAAATACCCAAGCCCTATTTTGTGAAAACCTTTTAATTATTACATACAAAATCCAAAATTTGCTTCATTAGAATCTTATACTCAGTGCGTTGCTTCAATATGTTCTAAAATATTATCATATATAGAAAAAAAAGCTCTGACAGGTCGAATTTTTATTTTCTACTTTTCCAAAATAATGACGTCATCATTATTTTTTTAATGAAAACTGTCATTTTTTTGAGTTCAAAAATACCAAACACATGGGTATTAAAAATAAAATATGAAATAAAGGTTGATGAAAAATTAAAAACATTAATTTCTGGATTGTTCAATTTAATAAATTCTAAGGCAGTACAACTTCAGATACTATGAATCACTTCGCAAAAAAAGAACGAATAGAAATTTGGATGATATTAGGATATGGTGATGTGATCGTAAAAGGAGTGTGGAAGAAGAAGTATCCAACATTTTCAATGAAAAATATCCAGAAAGAAATCCCATAAGCAAGTCCACATTGAGTAAAATAAAGCGTAAAGTTAATAAAATAGGGCATGTCAGGGATAAATATAAAAGTGTCAGACCGGCCGTTTCTGAAGATACCCAACTGAATATTTTATTACAAGTTGGTGAAAATTCTGATTCTTCACTCACAACGTCATCCCAAAGTATTAAGGAGAACCTAATTATATCCTTGTAAAATTAAACTGACCCATGAAGATGATTTTGAAAGACACCTAGAGTTTTGTGACACGATTCAGAGTATTGTGTCACAAAACTACGAAAATAATGTGCTACTCTCCGATGAAGCAACGTTTTGCTTTTTGCAAAATTGTAGATATTGGGCAACTGAAAACTTTAACTGGATGATGGAAGTCCATACCCAGGATCCACAAAAGATAAATGTTTGGGCAGGGATTATAAAAAATACTATAGTAGGACCATATCTTTTTTGAGGGAAATGTCACTGATGCAAACTATATAGAAATGTTGCGAACATATTTAATTCCAATTTTGACAGTAACATATCCAAGTAACCATGATATTGGTGACATAGATCCCAATACTTGGTTACAACAAGACGGAGCAAGTCTTCATTATGCTCTGTGCTATGCGCTGGATAGGATCACGGGAATCTATTGAATGGCCTCCAAGATCTCCAGACCTAACCTCTCTTGACTTTGGGGTTATTCGAAAAGTAAAGTTTACATGAACCGACTACTAATATAGACGAGCTTAAGGAAATAGTTCGAGCGGAAATGGAAAAAATTACAGCAGAAATGTTGACAAATGTAAGTCAGGAATTCGTTGCTCGAATTGGATACTGTCAAGTAACTCAAGGGGTATAATTTGAACATTTATTGTGATAACTGGTAACTGCCTTTATTAATTGTTTCGGAAATGAAAAAAATTACAGCAGAAATTTTGACAAATGTAAGTCAGGAATTCGTTGCTTGAATTGGATACTGTCAAGTAACTCAAGGGATATAATTTGAACATTTATTGTGATAACTGGTAACTGCGTTTATTAATTGTTTCATAGGATTTTGCAAGGATATTCTGTTATTCAAAGATGTTTTTCGTGTTGAATGAATAAATAAAATTGAATAAGAATATTAATATTTTTATCACCCTGTATTTCATATTTACTCAAGTTAACACGCATTTTTTAACTTAGAAAATTGACAGTTTTCCATTCATGATATGAAATTATGGCATTGCCATTTAAAAAATTGGTAAAAGCCTTTACCTATGACTTTCCTCGGCAAACCACCCCGCTTCGAGATGGAAACAACCTCGTCGCTTCTACCGTTCTTATATTGACACTTAATATTTTGGTCACCCTGTATATATGATTAACGAAAACCCTTACCCTTGCGTCGCCGGTAGTCCTTCAATATGCATACCAAAATTCGTTGTCCTAGGTCAAGCCGTAATTGAGCTACAACGCCAATAGACTACAGACAGACAGACAGACCGACCAACGGACTTGAGATGCCATGATTTTTGTGATCTAGGAACCTCAAAACGTAAATATCAGCAAAAATCTCTAGTTCGATTTTTTACGTGAATATAATATAATAAGTAAAAAATTGACGATAACTGCATAATTTGGAAGATGGAGGGGATGAAATAATACTGTTTGCATAATGAAGTAGAAAATCTTAATCGGAAATCCACCTGTCAGAGTTCTTATTCTATATGTTAATATTTTATATATATTTTCCATGGTTTATTCATTCATATTTTTAGTATTCAAGTGAACTGCTTGCACCTAAAATTATACCATGATCTTCTTGCCCAAAGCATGAAAACATTCACTGGGATGAATCTAGAACGCATGAGAGTGTTCCGAAAACAGCATCTGTCTCCACAGGAGAAAAAATTCAATTCTCAAAGAACAAAATCAAGGGCAAATTCATTTTCTGCTCAGACTCATAGAGAAGTTTGCAAGCTCCAACAAGTTTTATGCCTGACAATCACATTATCCCACAAGTAAGAGAAAATACTCCATCAAATTTGTAATGATCAATTCCCTGACTCAGTTATTCAAGCTGCCTACATCACAACACCTGTCGGCATACACCAATGCATATTTGAAGTAAGTCATACATTCTCACAAAAATATGTGTATCAATGGGGCAATAGTGCGCTAAAAACAGTGATGCCTTATATACGAAACAGCTTGCCTCTTCCAGAACAACGCCACCATGTCGTTACCAGACTACGACTAGGCCACACATATTACACTCACGGCTCTCCTCAAAAGAGAAGATCCTCCTCTTTGTGACAAGTGTAATGTAGGTATAAACAGTGAAACATGTGTTATATGATAGTCCAAAGTATTAACATAAAGAGAATTAGAATTAAACATAACACTATGGGGTACCGCATGGAAGAATTGATACGAAGCCAAGATATTGTAGCATTCCTCAAAGACATTGATCTCCTGAACTTTATATAAAACACATATTGTTATAAAGTTATCTATTTCTCCTAAATGTTTGTCACATTACTTCTTACTAAATTTTATTCAGTCACTGTACATCAATATTGTATTCACTCACCTGGTCATGAAATGTACTAAACCCTGCTAATGATCTATGTGATTGAAGCAGTTTATTACATTAAAAAAAAATAACATTACCATCATTTGAATCATGATTCCCAACTATTGGTCCTAGTCAGCATATAATACTAAAAGATGAATATGTTCACACCATAATAAACAGCCTTCACTTGGGACTAATATATTATGCAAGTATTATTCTTGCGGTTTTAGCAGTATAATACAATATATTATTCTCTTAGGGAACAATGAAAAGGGATTTATTGTCATTATTTCCTCTTACATGCCATTCACAATTTCTCAAATTAAATAATACCATGGAAACAAACAAACTCAAAAGCGTCAGACGCATATACTTTGTTTCACGAATGATGGCATCTGTCATGAAAAGATGAGAAACGAATCAATTGAACTGACAGGAGTAGATCAGTGGCGTAACGATTTCGAGATAAATATGGTATTTCGAATTTTTTATACGCTTCAAGGAAGTTCATATAATTAGGGAGAGAAAATCTCTAATGATTAAATAAACAATAATATGAAAGATTTATTATTAACAATAATGCAGAAACATAAAAAACAAATCTTTTTCTTGAGTTATAAAATATAAATTTTTTCATCTGATTTCTCTGAAATGTCACTTTGACTTTGAGACGCCTATGAAATAAAGATTGCATTGCCTTATCGGACATAAGAGCAGCACCTTATCATGGTATTGAAGGAGATAAGCTTGAAATTCTCATGTTGTAGCTAGACCGACAAACGTAGTAGAGAATTTCATGACAATGAGATGCGATGAGAAGTATAGCATGATGTACGTAGCCCGTGAATGATTACATACAATAGCTATAATTCGTGAAACAAACTATAAGTATTTCTGCGTGTAAATAGTAAACATAAGTTCGCAAAAAAGTGAGGTTGAACGACTTGATGACTGACTTGCTGTTAATACCCATGTTGCCAATGCTGCCGGTATAACTTTCGCAGCATTAGATTATTTCATGAATTCCATTTCCAAGAATATTTGCTCCAGAAAAAAATAACGAAAATAACAACTGAGTTTAAAATATTATACAAATTTATAGTTCAACTTTTCTAAGTGTGAAAGATATCTACTTCAAGTTCTGGAAGTGACTGACAAAAATAATCAACAGACCAAACTTTACATTTTTGATCCCTGTCTTCTTTCATAATGGTTTCAGTTTCATTTATTTCATTTTTTAGGTATATTGTTGGTGAGCGAAGGCAATAGCTTTATCATTACGAATGAACAACCAGTTCTTCCAAAACAAGAGTTATGGAACGACAGATCATTCGTTAGATATATGCCAAACAATAATAAATTGTTGGTCTATTGTCCATTTGGCACATACTTGAACACAATGTCCATGTTCTGCGAGTTTGATAAGAAAATGATATCACAATCTAATGATGAATATAAATGCATCCCAGGTGTCACGCCTGGATTATTGCCGGTTAAAGAAGATTGCAGGTAAATAATCAGAGAAGAAGCAAATTTCATTTAAAACAGCAAATTAATAAAAATAAAGTTGTTATAATGTAATAAGCATTAGTCTCAGGTACTCATATTTTCGACAGACCTGCGATGTATACCTTCTTCTCAATAAAGAAGGTATGCATCGCAGGGCTCCAGTCGAAAATACGAGTACCTAGACTAGATACCTTAATAATAAATTGTGTAAAAGTATAGTTTAGTGGCTATTGTTATAAAAGCCCTAAAAAATCAAATGTTAGCAAAAATGTGGGTGTATTTCAGCGTAAATTTTAATAAAATTATGGCCGAAGGCATTAAGTTTATTGATTTGTTAATAAAAAAGAAAAAACTGTTGTTCTTAGGATTTACGACTTCTAGCATTTTTGATTTAGAAATATCTTTTCAATCCCAAATAGTATTTAATCATCCATGCATTCTATTAGACGCTAACATCTTTTAAAATTAATAAAAATCTGCCTGACATTAGTAAACATAAGTTCGCGAAAAAGTGAGGTTAAACAAAACGATGATTGACTTGTGCAGTGTGTTCGACATTTAAAAAGTTTCAATTCCAATGTTGCCAAAACTGCCGATATAGAGTTTGCGATATTCTTAAATATTCGTTATAACCAAAGCATAAGCTAAGTGGTGAGATTTTAAGTGTCTAAAGGTATAGTATTCATGTTATGGAGTGTAGAGGGGAGCAGCACCATCTCTGTGTTAAATAGAATGGCCCCGAAAAAGCATTAAATTAAGAGGGCGTTGGTGTACCAGAGTACCATTTTTCAAAGAGAGCGCCGAATGTTGTGAGAGTAGACAGTAACATTGAAAAAGAAAAGTTAAAGGCAATTTTGAAGGATGTTAGCGTTTAATGGAATGCAAGGATGATAATATACTATTTGGAATTTAAATCATACTTCCTAATCGAAAATTCCAGTTAACGTCCTAGGAACAATATTTTTCCCTTTTTTTATTAACAAATCATTAAAAATAGTCCCTTCCGCCTCAGCTTTTTTTTTAATTAATCTAAAATAGACATTTGTCTTTTAGGGCTTTTATAAAAAAAGACGCTAAACTAGACTATTACCTAGATATTTAAGGATTTTTAGGTAAATTTCTTATAGAAATGTACCTATTGCGATCGTTCACACTTTTGAATTTTGAAAAAAATTCAACGGCATGTTGTTATATGTCTATAAGTTAGTCCAAAAATACATTTGGTTCAAAAGTTATATATATATATATATATATATATATATATATATATATATATATATATATATATATATATATATATATATGTGATATTACGAAATTTGTTAACTCGATAGAGGTCGCAGTTTTGAAGGTATCAAGTTCAAATTTGCTACAAAAATCAATCTCTCAAATATCTCAGCCGAGTTCGTTACTGGGCAATAATCGGGTAAGTAGTTTCAAAATGGCGACCGTTCAAACATTTAAAAAAATTATCAAAAAAGAGCCGTAGTGTAGATATCATCAAAAATAATTTTAGGTTATAGGTATAATCAGTACCTACAACTTTTGTTCAAAGCAATTTTTTATAAAACATACAGGTAAAAAAATTAAAATTAATAAAGAAAAATAAGAAATATTGATAAAACATGAACACTCAATATAAATTTGATGTAATTGTACATTTTCTGGAGATCTTAATATAGACCCTGATTAAAAAATATATATAGTATATTTATTGAAAAGAAATAGGCGAAAAAAAAAATTCTGCCCTGAAGTGGAACGCGAACCCTGTCTGCTTTTTATTCAACAGCCAAAACAAAAACCTCTAACCGCAAGGCTATGACACATACGACAATTTTATGTAATAACATGTAGGTATACCAATGAAAAGGTTGTTCAAATTTCAATTCAATGAATTTTGAAAAATTTACCATTCCGCTGACTACAGGCCATCGGGATTTTTTTTAAATAAGATAAAGTACCTAATTAAAATATTTATTTATTTATTTATTATAGTTTACAGTTTCCACCAGGCAATCCAATGCATTAAACTCGAAATTACAAAAAAGAATTATTTTATCGTTGTGATCTTTTGATAAATATGAAATAATTCAAAATATTAAGTAGAAAGTAACAAAAAATATATGGATAACATTAATAATAAAAGAGATATGTGTTGAAACAATTAGCGGCTAACCATCACTCAATACTAATAATTACTTTACAATATTTTTAATATTAAAATATTAAAATATAAGGTAGGCAGATCGTCTTGTCGCACCTAGAGATAAATTCATAACGTCTATATGGTTGAAATAGCCATTAAACTTCAAATATAAAAAATCCAGATGGCCTGTAGTCAGCGGAATGGTAAATTTTTCAAAATTCATTGAATTGAAATTTGAACAACCTTTTCATTGGTATACCTACATGTTATTATATAAAATTGTCGTATGTGTTATAGCCTTGCGGTTAGAGGTTTTTGTTTTGGCTGTTGAATATAAAGCAGACAGGGTTCAAGTTCCACTTCAAGGCAGAATTTTTTTTCGCCTATTTCTTTTCAATAAATATACTATATATTTTTTTAATCAGGGTCTGTATTAAGATCTCCAGAAAATGTACAATTACAGCAAATTTATATTGAGTGTTCATGTTTTATCAATATTTCTTATTTTTCTTTATTAATTTTTATTTTTTTATCTGTGCATTTTATAAAAAATTGCTTTGAACAAAAGTTGTAGGTACTGATTATATCTAGAACCTAAAATTATTTTTGATGATATTTACACTGCGGCTCTTTTTTGATATTTTTTTTAAATGTTTGAACGGTCGCCATTTTGATATTACTCACCCGATATTGCCCAGTAACGAACTCGGCCGAGATATTTGAGAGATTGATTTTTGTAGCAAATTTGAACTTGATACCTTCAAAACTGCGACCTCTATCGAGTTAACAAATTTCGTAATATCCCATATATATATATATACAAACTTTTGAACCAAATGTTTTTTTGGACTGACTTATAGACATATAACAACATGCCGTTGAATTTTTTTCAAAATTCAAAAGTGTGAACGATCGCAATAGGTACATTTCTATAAGAAATTTACCTAATACTTTTAGGTGTATTGTATTTGCGGATCCCAATTACTTCTAACTTAGCAGCTTGGTGACGTTTTTTGCTCTTCTTCCAACTAATTCTTTGCAAAGACTTCATCAATTATTTTTCTCCTTTCCCACATTCACGCGCTGTAAATCTACTTAATGCTAACAATGATTACCTACTCAATGATTTTCAGGCTCTATAACTTATGTAGTGAGGATGGATCTTCAAACTTTATGAAGTGCCAAGACGGTCTGCTGTATAACAGGAAAACCGAACAATGTGATTACACCTTCAAGACAAATTGTTGTGAATTTCCACCTCTGAATTCCAGTCGAATGGTTCCAAATAGCATATAAAATATAAAATATTAAAAGAATGTCCATTGAGAAACCAATATTATTTGAGTAAATTTCTGATTACAATTAAATGCTATATATTATTTAAAACGTATTCTTTTCGACGACTGAACCAGAAAGTAGACTTTTTTATGCCTCATTGTTGCTATGATATTTCCACAGTAAGACGAATGGACAACCACATCTGGAAAAGCTGGAGACAAACTCCAGGAGGACGAGCGCCGTTGCCTTTAAAATGTAGTTATTTAGCAAATATTAAAGAAACAAACCTGTCACCAAAACACAAACCTAGCCAACCACATAAAATACTAAATCTGTATTTAATTTTATTCCTTAGTTTCCTTGTTCGAAAAAAAATCATTTGAATTATATTTCATATAAAAATACTTCTTTCTATTGTCTACAACGTATTCTACTATAGCAAGAATACTTCCTTTTCTGAAATAAAGTAAATGGCAACAGTGTATTTATAATTATATGGAAATATGTCTCCATAAGATTATTTCAGATTTCAGTAATTACAATATGACGGCTGACCAAAAAGTGAAATGTGTTTACAGTCTAGCTAATATTCAATTAAAAATGGCAATTTATGAAGAAATTGCCTCGTTGAGACAGTTTCTACAGTGATTTTACTGGTAAGTACATTTTTTCCTAATCAAACACCCCTTTTGCTCCAACATGTCGCAAGCTTGTTGGGAAAAGAAGGGGCAAATATCTCCAAAAGGAGAAGAAAACGGGCAAATTGGTATTCTTGATTTTCGTCTTATTTTGGGGTGTTTTATTAGAAAACACCGTCAAATCTTGGCGTCACAGTTATCGGAAAGTCCCCAATTCGGCAAATAATAATCCTCATACGTACTATAATGTATAATAATGATACTTAAGGCAAGTATATTCCACAATAATTGTAGTTGCTATATCTATAATTATTTGAAGCAATATAATCGTTTTCTGTCAAAGGCTGCACTCTTATTTTCTTGACATCTTCATTACTAGGAGCAACATTTCCAAATAGCTTCAAGTTGACCATTAATCTGAAGAAAATGTAATAGAAGAGTTCACATATGGTTATCAAACTGCAACCAATGAATACACTGTAGACTCCACCGCAGGAAGCTGAAAATATGATAATTATGTAAACACAAACTAGATGATTCTAAATTAGATAAAAGCAATTGAGACAACTTGTTTCTTCAGTAACCTCATTCGTAAGCAATATTTAATTTTGACAAACCGGAAGTTTGTTTGTATGTCCCCTTCCACCCTTCGGTATGTGTTCTACAAGAACACGATTTTTTTAAATTGTGATATATCACCAGTGTAAGCCTAATCTACTGATATTTTCTGCAGTTCGGTACTGTTTGTATTCCATAATTTATGTTCCCGAGTTTTTTATATTATTTCTTTATTTTTGATGGTCCTGGTGGGATGCTGTCATCGTCTTCAACAGTATTCTCATCTAACCCATTATCTGTACCGTGGTTACATCCATATTATTGCTCCATCTTCGTTGTCGCTATCGATGATGAACTTTGGTGTAATCTCACATAATGCAGAATCCACATACAACAAAACACTTCTACCCACTTTTTCTGCTCCCACATACTCCACCGCATCCCTTGGGAACATAAATTATGGAGTACGAGCCGTACTTAATAACAAGAAAGAACATAGGTGGGATAGGCCTACGTTTTGTTCAAATTTTGCTTGGGTAAAGTACATTTGTTTTCAAGTAAAAATAAACAAACTTGTATAATATGCATTTTCAGAGTTACACGCCTATATAAAGATTTAGTCTACGCGCAAGATTCAAATACAAAACAAGAATTATGATTAGAGCGTATTCAGCAGGCTATCGAACAACTACATATGACAAAACAAGCGTCAAATACGGACAACTGCTTCAAGTTTGCTTAAGGGCACAAGCCTGCTTTCAACAAGAAGATGAACCTTTTGAAAACATTAATAATTGACCTTTTCTTAAATAAAATTATTTACTGATCTAAGTGTGATCAAATAATGATAAATTATATTATCCTATTTTCGTAAGAATTAATTATTTCTTTGACATGCAACATGGAACGACAACGTCGGACAATGGAGTCGGTCACTGGAACTACGCACTGACATGAATCATCTAACCTCTATCTACACGATCAAGACAGATTATCTTGCGAATATGTCAGACACGTCGCTAATACCAATTTAAAATTTAATTTTGTATTGTGGTGAACAGAAATTTGTTATAGAATAGTTGTAATGAAAAAAAAGTAATGTTATATTTGTGTGTAGTACTGAACTGTTTTGTGAAAGCCTCTCAGTGCGACTGGGACTTGAAGGTGGAGGGTTCCATATCGGAAAATCCCTAAGACTTATTTAGGAGAAATTATCATGCTGTTGCCTCTCTTGGTACTTGTCTGTGGATGGATATGGGTTGGAGTTAGGACTGGTTTTACGTGCGACTACGACTCTGTGGTAAAAGGGCTCGATACTCAAGAGTTTTTATGACTTTATGTTTTCGTACCACAATCTACCAAAGTGTTTACCAGGGAAGTGCCGGGTAAAACATAGTATTTTAATAAAAGAGATTGATTTTACAGCATTTATGAAATCGTTCAAAATTATTTGGTAATAATGTAGCAGATAATAAATCGTATATACTCACATAATAGATAGATGGTGGAAGTAATTGTGTCTCTTAGGTATGTCGTTTGAGTTTGCCCCTCAAAAAACACCCGCAAAAAAGTGATTTCCTTTTTGTACGGCAATTGATGACTAATAAAAAAATAAGGGTGACAGTATAGTTAGGCGGCTTTTGCTATAAAAGCCCTAAAAAATCAAATATTTGCAACAATAGATGTATGATGGCATAAGTTTTAATAAAATTGATGCGGAAGATGCTATTTTTAATAATTTGTTAATAAGAAAGGGAGGAGCGCGTAGCTGCGAGTTAACACTGACCGACTTCGATCTTCGAAGTTAAGCAGCGCAATACGATGGAAACGGCTTGGACGAGTGACCGTTGATGCGGGCGCGCGTTCGAATCTCTGTCGCATTGCATTCTCCTCCTCTCGCAATGCAACGGGAAACCAGTGAGAGTATATATTCCCTAGTACAGCTCTCTGGAAGGGTGTGCCCTTAAGATTTATCGGAGTCCACTTTAAACTGTAGGTCCCCTTGTCTGTGGTAACACGTTCAAGGCAGAGAAGCCGCCAATGCTCGGATACGAGTACGGCACTCAAAGAAGAAGAATAAATAAAAAAGGGAAAATGGTGTTCTTAGGTCTTACGACTTTTAGCTGGAATTTTCGATTTGGAAGTATCTTTTTAATCCCAAATAGTATACAGGGTGATTCCAAATAAGTGCAAAAGTTTTTAGGGGTGAATCCTTGTCGAAAATTAAAGGGGGTATTTCATGTAAACAAAAGCTCTTAAACCTTTCTCTGAAAAGTAACACGCTTCCAAAAACGAGAAATAAAAATCTCTTTTTTTTCTTCTGGAAATTGCTGAAGAGATGAAGGAATGGTATTTTATGGACATGTTCGACTCCAATAAAAAGGATACCTGTGAATATTTTTTCAAGTTTGTTGTGATCTTGTGCCATACCTTCATCTCTTCAGCAATTTACAGAAATAAAAAAAATATTTTTCTTTTTAATTTTTGGAAGCGAGTAACATTTCAGGGATTTCAGCTTTTGTTTACATGAAAGACTCCCTTTAATTTTCTACAAGGATTGACCCCCTAAAAACTTTCGCATTTATTTGGGAACGTCCTGTATAATCATCTTTGCATTCTATGAAACGGTTACATTCTTCAAGATAAGCAAAAAATGCGTGACAATACAAAACATACGAAAATGTGAGGTTGTACGAATTGATGACTGACTTGTGCAGTATATTCAACATTCAAGTGCTGTTAAAATCAATGTTGCCAACGCTGTCAGTATAACTTTCGCAGCATTGGATATCTTCTAGTAAAACAATTACTGAATTCATATTTTCGAAAACCTGAAGATAAAGTTTGTCACCTTCGTCATCAAAAGTTGCAATAATATCGTATTTTTGCTATAAAGCAAGTATTTGTAAAAAATCTTATTTCTTAGGAAATTTTAAACATGAAACAAACCTTTAGACACTTAAAATCTGACCATTTGGTTTATGCTTTCCTTATCGAATATATAAGAATATGTTCAATATAGCAAATATTTTATTGGTAGTTTTGGCAACATTGGAATTAACACACTGCACAAGTCAATCATCAATTCGTTGGTTATATTTACTATTTTTACGGATATTTTTGCTAATTTTGAAGAATGTTTGGGATTGAAAAGATACTTCCAAATCTAAAATTCCAGTTGAAAGTCGTATGTCACAATTTTCCCTTTTTTTATTAACAAATCTTTAGAAATAGCGCCTTTCGTCTCAACTTTACTGAAATTTATGCTAACATACATCTATTTTTGCTAACATTTGATTTTAGGGCTTTTAGCGAAAGCTGCTAAACTAGACACTTATAGAAATAAGAAGTTCTTTGTAGGTATTTTAGATTAAGTGAGCTTGTAAAACTTATATTTGTACATATAAATTTGAATTAGAGCTTGTAAGAAAGGTGACTTACTCTTCTATCACTGACAAACTGTGATTGTATTCAAAGTTAGAAGATGTAGATAATACAGTGTAGAAGTCATCTTCGCATTGGGCCAAACAATTACAATGTACATTATTATCTTGCAATGACTGTTCTGAAAGAGTAAGAATGAGTTGATGAGATAAAATGAAAAGCCACTTGAAAGCCTCACCAAGTTTGACACTTCGAAGACAGGGAATGCTCGAAATATTGCAGATTGGTTTTCCTAAAAGTACAGAAAGGTTAGAAAGTAAATGGCCCGTACCTACTTTCGTTGTCAGATCTAAACAAGAAACTAACCTGCGAACTGCAAGTAGTATGGTATACAGTCACATTTAGCATAAAAGTTCTCGATCTCACATTCCGTTAAACAGTTAGAACTGCTGTAGCCATCATCGAATATTACTAGGCTTTTTTCGTGAGACATCAGACAGTTCCTCTTGTCTATAGGCAGTTGCTTCACTTCGTGACTGCATTCCATCTTTGTGGCCAAAATTTGAAGAAATGCTATCCTTCCTGTCGATATGATCCTGGTCGATGATTGGGATCCAGGATATTCTTGTTGATCATGAATAACTATCTAAAGGTTGCAAATGTTTAACATATAATCCAAGTTAGCGCTGTCGTATATTCTTCAAATTTGCAAACAAAAATAAAAAGTGAAGAAAAATATAAAGTCAAAAGACCACATCTATCTCTTTTGTTTTTGCACTCACTAATTGTCAGTAATCAGTAATTGAATATGGAGTACCACAAGGGACTGTGCCTGGTCCTATTCTATTCAATACCTATATAAACGACTTGTTCTCTCTGGAAAAAGACGTTTATATCATAGGGTTTACCGATGATACGGCTAGACTTCCAACTTACTGACTGTGAATACAGAAAAAAACATGTATCTAAATATTTCTGGTAACACTTCTTCTGAACCAAAGTACAACTATACTTAACCATCAAATGCCATTCAGGCAATTTCATAATCTGTTCTTGAGATGAAATAAAATATCTAGACGTAATTATAGATCCACATATAAAATCCATAGCATACCTGTGTAACAAATTAAGACCTATATTGTACAAGTTCAAAGAAGTAAGAGACATTTTGCCTGAGGAATAGCTTAGGATCTACGACACAGTCTTTCAGGAAGGTGAATAGTCAAAGAATTGTCATTTATTCAGACAGTCAAGCAGCACTAAAAGCGCTGAACTCATATTTTTGTTTTTCTTCTGCAATATATTTTTTACAATAATCAATTAAAACAATCAAACAATATTTTAACAGGTACCTAGAAAACCTAGACTGTTCCAAACCTGGGTCCCAGGGCACCAGAGAATTGATGGCAACGTAAAGGCTGACCAACTAGCCATGCTACGAGCGGAACAGGCCATGATCGGACCAGAGCCCTCCTGCGGAATCGCTAAACGCCTCATTAATGGACATATCCAACAATGGATCAAGAACCAGGCATTGCTACTGTGGCAAGAAACCATAGGATAGAGACAAGCCAAATTATTCCTGAAAAGCCCTTCGGCCAAAATGTCCCGCGAAATACTGAATCAAAGTCAGAAAACGACAAGTATATTGGAAGGGATGCTGACAGGACACTAAAGGCTTAGAAAGCATATGAACAATATGGGCCTGGACGAGGACGACATATGAAGGTTCTACCAGGAAGAAGAGGAAACCGCAGTTCACATACTCTTTGAATGTGAAGGAAGGAGAACCGAAGGCAAACAGCTATAGCTAAAGGAGCTGGTATCTAGACTGCTAAGTGTGCTGAAAAGGATACATCTAGATACTGAACTCTAATGCAATGGAGAACCACAATAGACCAAAACTGGTCGCGGTGGTTTAGGACGCGCAGGAAAATATTTCTTCGATAAATCTTAGTACCCGCATGTTAAGAGTACCTTTGACTGTAGTACCTTGAATCCAGCTGAATATAGTGAGGAATACTGTCTCTCCTGTAGCGATGGATCCAGAACAACGTGCAGACCACTGTTGAGTCCGCTGAATCCATTATACAAATCAACTCCGTTCAAGTAGTTGAAAGAGCAGCAATAGCCATCTACTGTAAGCGACTCTTTAAATATATCCTGGCAAGACACGTCTCTGTTGTTCCAGCTACAACGTAGGACCATTTCCTCACATGGCTGACTGAGGCGACGCATGATTGTTGGTATGTCCATCTGTCCGCTTCTCTCAAGGGCCTCTTGTAAAAAGAAAAGCTCCGACATATTGAAAACGACGTTACTTGGGTGATTGAATGAAAGTAGCTGGGGGATGATGTCTTTTATGGTAGCTCTCTCATCAGTAGTTATATTTCTTAAATAAAATTAATCTATATTGTTGCATCAAAAGTCATTTAGCTCTCTTAGGGTGGCGTTTAAATATAGCTTTGTTTTGGAGATACGGGGTGTTGAAATATTGCGAAAAAAATCGTTTTTTCTTATTTTTAGAGAAACTTTCCTCGATTTTGCTTTCAAACTTAGTAAGTATTATTGCCACTTACAAACAAATTTATAGCATGATGAGCACGTTTTTGTTTTACCAGTGGCGTTCGTGAGACCGTTTTAAATAATTTAAATAATAAAAAAAGTTATACGCCAATGGTTTATAGCAAAGTTGTTAACAAATTTAGATGTTCTGATCAATTCTTAACAAAAATGGTCTCTGTAATCTTCTCGCTAAAACGAACCGTTTTCGAGAAAAAAAATATTTTTTGTGCACCAAATATCTTAGGTTTGCAAATGTGATGTAAATAAAAACGAATTGAAATAGTGCGAATTATCCTAATTCAATTTGCAAACCTCAGATATTAGGTGCACATGCAAACAAAAATATTTTTTTCTCGAGAGCGGTTCGTTTTAACGGAAAGACTAAAGAGACCATTTTGTTTAGAATTGATCAGTATATCTAAATTTATTAACAAAATTGCGATAAACCATTGGCGTATAACGCGCCTGGTAAAACAAAAACAAGTGTTTATTATGCTATAATTTTTTTCTGGCAATAATACCTACTAAGTTTGAAAGCAAAATCTAGAAGACTTTCTTTAAAAATAAGAAAAAACATTTTTTTCCGCAATATTGAAACACCCCGTATCTCCAAAACGAAGCGCTTATGGAGATAAGTTTATATGAACTTTTTTAATTATTTTTATCTGCTGAATACGCTGTTAAAGTTTCTCCATTATAATTCGGACCACCCTGTATATATATATATATATATATATATATATATATATATATATATATATATATATATATATATATATATATATATATATATATATATATCAGCTCAGTTAAGTGTTTGTCAGACAAGTGTATTTTATTTGGGTATTATTTAGGTAAGTACTTACAATGACTCTAAAAATGCATCTATCCTGGATACCAACATTCTATTATTGTTACATATGGTGACGCTAGGAAAAGGAACATTCGTCGTTGGTAGGTAATTCGAAAGAATTGTGGTTCTGGTAGGATTGCTCAAATATCTTTCAAGGAAGAGTACTGTAATATATCCAGATCCAAAGATACCACTTATTATCACAGCAATCCAAAAAGCCCTAAGTAAAAATAATGAAAATGTTGGATGTGATAATTCGTGAATATTGTGCTTTTTCTATAAATAATCAATATGATGGAGGAGATCATTAGCTTGTAAGGAACTGTCGATACATGTATAAATGTAGTTAAAAAGAAATTAAATAAATAAATTCTAGTTTATCAAATACGTCATTAGCGCAAACTACAAACAAAATAGAATCACTTAGCACAGAACAAAATATGGAAAAGCCTCATAAGTGAACACATCCGTGTATGGTCCCTTCCATTGTTTGTCTATAATAATTGGAGAACAATAGAACAATATTTTTTTCGTTGTAGATTGTACAGCTTCACCAGTCTTCCCGTAGTTGTACGAAGATCAGAACTCGCCTTCATTCGGTCACTTATAAGAATCCTCAACTATAAGATCGTACTTGTCTTCTAGTCTTTGTCTCAAACTCGGAATATAGAATTCGAGTTGAGAGGTTCGCTTGGTGAATCAAACAAAATGTCAGATGGAAGTTTCAAATTTCTACCAAGCACAATGCCAACTGATGGGGATTGTTTGGTCCATTCATGGGTAGCAGATCTATAATCCACTACGAAGGAAGGTATACGTTTATCCCAGTTTGTTTAGTGTTAATTGCTAACTCCATGTAATTTTCTAGTGTTTGGTTAAATCTCCCTTTTCCTTTGAAATTTTGGCCTTGATCCGAATAAATTTCCAAAGGCATACCAAACCGACCTATGGTGGTACTTGTTGCCATTTGTATCCAGAACTGCTTATTAGAAATGGCTCTGTAATGTCGATGGCTATTCGGTCAAATGGAACACACACATTGCACTGCTCTAACCTATCATAACTGGTCCAACACCCTTGTCATCCAGTTGATTTGGCCTGAGTAGTTCCGGACTCCAGTTTGGGTCAGCATTTTTATTAAAGTATGGTTGACTTTTCGAATTTCTGGCAAATTGTTTTCGAGTCTTGAACAGTTTTTACAGTCTTCAGCACAAGGTCGTCTTGACAGTGCATCAGCATTTCAGTGGTTATATTACCAGGACAATGTTGAATTTGGAAGTCATAAAAAAACAACACGATCTCACCTCGTCACGTACTCTTGATAAACAACCTAAAGGCGAAGGCCACATATATTGGTCCATCGTACAATGATCACAGGCCTAAGAAACTTCGCAATTCTCATTTGCTTCTATGTACAGGCCAATTAAAAAAACTCTTATGTCGTTCTTCTAGGTTATTTTCAAGTGTTCCACAAATGTTTCGTTGTAAGCGATTACATCATCAGCGTATACTAGACATTTATTTCCAATGAGTCCTCGTAGCAGTATTTCCACATATGTCCCAAAAGTCTCTGGGGCGTTGCACAATCCACATGGCATCACTGTCAATGGCCATAGACCAGGGTGCATTTCAACTTGTCCATATCCGCATCATTTATCTATTCTCGGGGAATATAATTGTTTGTTTTCGAGACATCGATTAATTTTCTATAATCCATACACAAAACCTAGTCGAGCCATCCTTTTTTGCGACCAGTACAATCGTTGACAAAGAAGGACTATTCGAAGGATCAATTACCTTTTATTTCCTCAATTAAATCGTATTAGGTGACTAAGACTAAAAAAGAGCTACCCACTATTATTGATGATTGAATCTTTAAAGACAAGCATATTCAAGGACACTGGAAAAAGGCCTTAGATTACCACCTACCAAAGGGAATAACATAGGGAGTACCAAAGGCTCGTGTATCGAGAAGCATATCATTTAAAAAATGCAAAGATTCAATTATACCTTCTGTCCTAAATAGGTTAGGTCCTAACATAAAGAATAATAATTAAGTATATGTATATTGTGACTACTTTTACTGGGTAATCTTTATAGATAATAACAAAAAAACAATAGAAGCTATTTTAAAATAAACTTGACTCACTTCTCTTTTGCTCCTATATCTTTCATGACAGTATATTTTAAGCCATGAATACTTGTATTCTCGGCAAAATCTTTGTAAGTTTCACAGACAATAGTTGACCAACTCTTTGACTTTTGATTCTCGCTATTTTTGACTTTCATAATTGCTAACTATTCCAAGATGGTACGACAAAAGATTCGCTCTGTTTCATCTACCGGACTCATCAAATTTAAAGCTTTCACAGTATGTTAGTGCTAGCCATTCTACAAATGATTCAAGCATATATAACTTCATAATCATGTAACATTTATCGCAAGTCTGTCTCGAACCGGATATTACTCTATTTCGTGTCGGAAATAAATATTAATTATTCACGGATAGATAGCTATCATTAATACAACGATAAGTTTAAAATGTTCAAGCGTTGGACTGAAGAAAAAATTATGATTTTGCCAGATAATTTTTCTTTATATGAATTTTCTCTTTGCTTTTCTATAATGTACTTAAATTTACCAAAATTTTTTCTTTCATTATAGCGTGCTGGAATTTAAATTGGCGGGTCTTAATTCAGTTTAGAATGCATGTTGTAAAATAAGTGTTGCGCGGAACAAATATTTAAATCTAGTGTTCTCCAAATTCAAAAAAAATCAAAGCACTGGCACAGATTAAAGTTTAATCTATGGCACTGGGTTACAATAATAGTATAATATTCTAGGATTATAATTCATAATTATGCTACGATGAATAAAAATTATTTGTTTATTGAAATTGTCGAATTAATTTCAAGGCTGTAAGAGTTTCAAAATTCTATGAATTACTTATATGATATGAATTTTATTTATAGAATTCAATTATTATTGTTTCATAGAACAATTTTTAGTCTCGAATCAAAGTAGGTATATAAATATGTAAACTACTCATATTGACTTGCGATAAGCTAAGAGAGAATGCTAGAAATTACATTCAGGCTTCTAAGATGGCCGCTAGGCGGCGTAATCAGTATATCTTGAATTAAAAAATATTGTGTTTCTCCAAATCTCGTCGTATTAAGGTAACAAGAAAATGTATGTTTCTTGAAGTTGAGATAAATTCGAGTATTTATGTAAATCACTTTTTTCCCATCTCTAAAATTAAAGCGGTGGGAAGAATATCGGTCCATCGATACAGTTGTAGAGTCTGATACCGCAGTACACTATCCTCAAGAATGTTTGAACTCCCTTAATCCTTCAGCACTTCCTTTTAATGTTCTAAAACTAAAAGTTGGAGCTATAAAATAATATTTTTACGTAATCTTCATCCACCGACACTATGCAACGGTACAAGATTGCAAATCAAAGCTATGCGTGATAATGTCATTGAAACTAGTATTCTTACAGGACCGGCATCGGGGAGATAGCTCTAATTTCAAGAATACCTGATTCCAACAGATTTAACTCTTCAATTCAAACGATTGAAATTTTCGATTAAACGTGCATTTGCAATTACCATCATCAAGGCACAAGGCAAAACCTTTGTTGGTGTAGATTTAATACAGGATTTTTTTTCTCATGGCCAGTTCTATGTTGTTCTTTCAAGAACAGGAAGTTTCGAAAATCAAATTATTTTGCTACCCAAAAATCAAACAACTTAAAATGTAGTTTTTACAGAAGTTTTGGAATGTTAATTTTAATTTACGATAAAATAAACATTGTAAATAAATTTTTCAAAATAAATGTTGTAAAATACATTTTAAAAAATAAATATTGTAGAATGAATTTTGTAGAATAAATTTTATAAAATTTTTTTCTTCTAATTTTTATTTTGTCTAACTTATCCATAACGTCAACACACCCAAAACAGTAACAAACTTAATTTGCGGGCGAAGCCTCGTCGGGGGACTCCTAGTTTTTTACCGACTTCAAAAAAAGGAGACGGTATACAATTCGGTTGTATGTTTGCTTTTTTTAATGCTGTTCGCACCTTTTTCATAGTAAACGTACTCCGATTTAGACGAAGGACGAAGGAAAGTTGAGAAATGGTCCAGTATTGAGAAAAATCAAGTCCAAAATCTCCTTCCTCCAAAAACCGCCCCCAAAGGGGGTGGACGTGGCAATTTTTCTCAAAAATTTAAAATCCTTAGCGATGAAAATTCCATATCCGGAAATGTTTAAATTGGACATTTTGTAACATAATAATAGGTTTCCGCGCTACAGTCTGAAACATGTGTTTCAGATATGTGGAAGAGGCAAATTTTTTCGAAAATCGAAAATTCGAGATTTGAAAATTAGAAAGGGAACCATATCCGGAAACGTTTAAGATCAACATTTTTTAAGAGTTATGGTTTCCGAGTTTCGCAATGGTAAAGTCAGAAATATGTGATATGCGTATTTCCGCTATGTGAAAGAGCAATGTTTCGAAAATTGAAAATATGAGACGGCCAAATCAAAGAAAAGATTATATGTAGAAACATTTAAATTGTGTTACAGTTTTCGAGTTACAGCAGTGAAGTCTGAGATATGTACCTATATATATGCGCCGCGATGTTTTGAGATCTCTGAATAATAAATAACAGGTACAAGCTGAGCCTATAACTTTTTGGGTATCAGTGAACGTTCAACAATTTTCATGACTAATGTTTCACTCAAAAATATGAAATAAATATTTTTTACAAAAAAATGGACCGACTTTATTAGTTGTTGCACTGAAAAATACAAAATAGTATTAATTATATTGATGCTGGTAATTTTGAAGTTGTACCCTTGTAGTTTGTTGTTTTAGGCACCAACTCCAAAGAACCAGCACCAATATAATTAATATTATTTTGTATTTTTCAGTGCAACAACTAATACAGTCTGTCCAATTTTTTGTAAAAAATATTTATACTATATATGCATAGATCATCTGTAACTTCAAACCACATACCGAATAGCCAACACAAATTTGAAAAACTTATATTTTGAACTTTCTGTAGATACAGATCGTTTGTGACGCGTTTGTTTTTTTTGTGACTCAATATGCAATGAGTTATTAGATTGTTAAATAATTAACACCGATTTCTTTCTCTATTTTTTACGCAATTCATCAGAAATTGTGAAACAAATTAATAATGAAATCATTTGTGACTCTCTATTGTTTTCGAAAATTCTAAATTGATTTAAAAATTTGTACGTTCATCACTGTTGAATCGTCAATAAATATAATTTGTTTATGGAAAAATAATATTAAATATATTGGTGCTGGTACTTTTGAAGTTGATTCCAAAAGACTTATATCAAATACTATCTCATATCTAACTACAATTGCATATTTGCCAAAGCAATATTAGGCTTCTCTAATCATGAATTAAATATACTATGGTTTACAAAGTCAAATAATACTTTTAACTTTGTATACTGTTCGGAAAATACGTAGACATCTGTTAATGGCAGATTCCTGGACAAAAAAATCGGTTTAGCCTTACTTAAATACGAAAGTGCTTCGTTTAACCGTCAGAGGGCAGGATTGATGAAAAAATCGTTCTTTTGATTGAAAATGTGCTTATGGATTGCAGCCATTTTTTGTGTATGGTTTTATACAAAAAAAAATATAGGTTTTTCTAGCCATATTGAGTTAATTTTCTCAAAAAAATTGTTTTTAACATACAAAACCTGCGTTTCTTATTTTAAATAGTAGTAGAGCTTATTTAAAGGAAACAACTAAAATTCTAACAATTTTTATTTTTATATCATAGTCTAATATAGATCAAACAAGCTTATCATACTAATTCTTCTAGACCAGGTCTTTGTTTTTGGTTGTTGAAACGGTTCTGTCTGAAATTATCCTGAAATGGTCTTCTCATCGGTAGATCTGGTCTGCCCTGCTGACGCTTATTCATAAAAGGTGGCTGTTGAATCTCTTTGCATAATTCATCATCCATTTTCTAGAAAATAAAAAATGTAATAAATAATTTTTAGAAATGGAAATTATCTGAAATATAAATTGAAAAAACTGGATATGTATCGTACCGATTCGTCAATATGTCCACCCTTCAACAGTGACTGTTCGGTATTTTCAAATTCCAATTTAAGTTCCGGATTATCCAGCTTAGAAACTGCTTCTTTAGCAACTTCTATAACTTCTTTACAAAAGGTATGTCTTATATCCGAAGGAGAGTCTGTCACCAATATACTCTTCAATATAGGAATGACATTCTCCAGGCGTCCAATAGAACATAGAGAAGCAACCTTTCGAAAAATCAAGATTAACAACATTGAACAAAACCATATAAAAAAGGACACACTTATATTTTATTTTAAAATTCATTACTCTTTCTCAAATTCAGGCCAATTCCTACTTTCAACACTTTAACTAGCCCAAACATAACTTCATCCAACACCCATAATGAATTATTGAGTTTCAAAACCTCACCTTCAAATTTCTCACAGTGGAATAGTTTTGATTTTTGCAAGTCGTTAGAATTTCCAATGCAATTCCAGGTTCTCCTTGATTATATGCTAATCCAGCACAAAATGTCGCTGCTCTTCGCATTGGTAAGTGTCCAACCTCTTTGAGATCTTTCCATACTTTCAGAGCATAATCCAAGCTTTCTTTTGTATTCTATGCAAGAAATAAAAATTGTATCTAAAAATATAGAAGTCCAGGACCCCCTAGAGGTGCAATTATAATTGTATATCTAATTTCGTCGTATATTTTGGTATATGTACGGAATGTGATCAAAAAAACGGACGAAAACTCAGCCGACACATACAAATACAATTGATTCCAATATCAAAAAAAGATTATAAAGGGTTGATGTGGTTTATCCTAAGGAAACAGACATATACTCTCAAGGACTTTTCTCTAGGATTCTTGAAGAATTACAATTCATTAATACATTAGTTTTTATGTATTTTCAAGGTTTAACAAGCAAAAGCCATGATAGGCCCAGAAAACGGATTTTCTCTAGCATAGAAAAACTTATCGTATCATAATCTGTTACGAAGCTTAAAATGAGTTATGACCAGATATGATTTTCTGTAGGAGAACATTCATAATTTTAGTCTGTTATTCTGAACCCGTGATTCGAACTAACCTTCAAAAAAGGTAGGACAGATTTTAAAAAACGCCACTCTTTGCATTTGGTTTTAGATATTGTTGGATAATTGGGGTTTTAATGAAATTAACCGTACTGATATTATTAAAACATGTAGCCTAGTAGGCAACAAAGATTGCACAAAATTTAGGAGACGTCTAAATGCCAATTTATTGATAACATTTCAAAAAGCTTGTGATCATTTGAATTATTTGATTGATTCATACTACTGATCATTTACTAGGTACTGAACAATAAAGATATCGTAATATTTCATCATCTTTCAATGAACAACTGCAATGATATGCAAAATTAAATTAATGTTTATACAGTTACCTGTTTATAGCATGCTGCCATAGCGAGAACTACTATATTCCTTGGGTACTTTGATCCTTCAGTTTGTCGGGTAATTACAATTTCAAACACTTCTAACATCTCATTATATTTTTGGTTTTCGTAAAGGAGGTCCATGAGAAGTTGATAGCTTATTAATTGATCGAAAAATCCATTCAGATCTGGACTCTTGAAGCACTGCCATATAAAAATAATAACTATGTTACTATCAGATCATCGAATCATCAATACCCAATTCGGTATTAAAAAAACTGTTAAATCAAAACAAAATATCTACCTCAAAGGCGAGTTCCGGTTTATTAAAATGATGGAACAATCTCATTACTACTGGTCCAAAAACATAGTTTCCAAATCTCATTTCTTTGTTCTGTTGATTGAATCTGAAACAATGTTCGGTAAACCGAATTAAGCTTATTAAATTTTTGCAGAACTTACTTCTTGATCATAGAAACGACCAGATCTAAATCTTTATCGTTTGTTGATAAATGTATCATATTCTTTAAATCTTCAGTAAAAATCGTATTTTTGTCTCCCTGTGCATAATCCAACATTTTCTCTTTAAATTTTTCAGATATATTTTCCATTTGCTTATGAGATGTTTCAGCTTGTCTCGCAAAACCATCTAAGCCTAGGGTCGATTTAGCATACAGTTGCCTTATATCTGTAAATAATATCTATAATATTAAATACTTTAAAAACCGGGAACTGTATATTAGGTTATATAACCTTAAATTCAAACTTACTTTGTATTTTACATGCTACCGCAGCATATTTGTTGATATAAGTCATATTATGAATTAAAGGGAAGTTGGCACATTTTATATTGGAGAGAATTCGATTTGCCATCATTATTGATTATTATTAAAAAATACAATTCCACGAGGTTATGATATTATGTGAAAAAACCAAGAAGACTTCTTCATTCACTTAAATCACTTATTCGTCTTCTTCTTCTTGATTGTTAGTAAGGGTGTTCGAGCAGGATTTCAAACCAAACTCAAACCGTCAGAAGCATGCGCATTTTAATTTTAAGAAGACGGAAATTCATATGCGCATGCTCCACAATCACGGAACACAGTTGGAAACTGGTCCAAACTACTGCTCGAACACCCTTTATGGCACTGCTTCTTCCTCTTGTTCTGTAATAAAATGGTAATAAATCATAAAACTCAAACAAAGAACACTAGTCACTTCAGTCCAGAGAGAACATACAATACAGTCCATGGAACGATATCTTTATAGCACGGCATTACCAAAGAGACATGGCATTCGGAGAGCAAATGAAGCCATATGAGCACTAAATCAATGATCACCAATGGAAGCAGAGACATCCATAACACAATATTCCTTTTTCGACAGCGACTCTTGTATTCAAGAGCCTCACTTTTCACCATTCTGTTAAGATAAAAAAATCGTCGTTTTCATTAAAAAAATAGGGTAATAGTCTAGTTTAGGGGCTTTTGCTATAAAAGCCCTAAAAAATCAAATGTTGGTAAAAATACATATATGGTAACATAACTTTTAATAAAATTGAGGCGGAAGACGCTATTTTTAATGATTTATTACAAAAAATAGCAAAATATGCTGGTTTTGGTACTTACGACTTTTAGCAGAAATTTTCGATTTGGAATTTTCTTTTCAATCCCAAATAGTGTATAACCATCCTTGTGTTCTATTTAATACTAAAATAGTTCAAAATAAGCAAGAATATGCGTGAAAATATAAAATATAAGTTCACAAAAAAGTGAAGTAAAACGAATTGACGGTTGTCTTATGTAGTACATCCTGAACTACCAAGTTCTATTAATATCAATGTTGCCAACTATGTCAGTATAACTTTTGTACTATGAAATACTCTGTCAGTATAACTTTTGTACTATGAAATTATTTTATAAATATGTATTCTATGATTTGAATTTCATTTCCAATAATACTTGCTGTAGAAAAGTTAGCAACAATAACAACAGAATTTAGTATATTATACGAATTTGTCTTGTATAGTTTAACGTTTTCTAAAATGACAATTACTGAGCTCTTCTTTCTTTCTCAATATCTTGTCGTAAAGCAATCAATGAATTCATATTTTCTAAAGCCTGAAGACAAAACTCGTCACCTTCAGCATCAAAAGTTGCCATGATATGTATCGTAGTATCGTATTTTTGCTCTAAAGCAAGTATTTATGAAAAATTCATTTTTAGTAAATTTTAAACATAGAACTAAACCTTCAGACATTCAAAATCTTACTACTTAGTTTATGCTTTCGTTATCGAATATTTTTAAAGATGTTCAATAGTTCAATATCATAAACATTAGTTTTGGCAACGTTGGAATTGTCGTTTATCAATGCTTTTACGTCAAGTCGTGTCGTCAAACATACTACATAAATCAACCGTCAATCCTTTTTATGTGAACTTATATTTACTATTTTCACGCATATTTTTGCTTATTTTAAACAATTTTAGTATTAATTAGAATACAAGGATGGTTATATACTATTTGGGATTGAAAAGAAAATTCCAAATCGAAAATTTCTGCTAAGAGTCATAAGTACCAAAACCACCATATTTTGCTATTTTTTGTAATAAATCATTAAAAATAGCGTCTTCCGCCTCAATTTTATTAAAAGTTATGTTACCATATATGTATTTTTACTAACATTTGATTTTTTAGGACTTTTATAGCAAAAGCCCCTAAACTAGACTATTACCAAAAATAGCACTGACGAAACTGGTGGCAGGCGAAAAATTGGCTTCACTTTCGTTTCACTATGGCTATACAGAGCAGCATTCCCAGTCGTGTACACACGACTTTTCCCTACTCTAAGATGATATCTCTAAAACCTTCTGTCTAATACTTAAATCAAATTTTTGTCACTGAACCAGAGAACATAAAATGATAAATAAGGAAGCATG
This sequence comes from Crioceris asparagi, assembly GCA_958507055.1. NCBI lineage: Eukaryota > Metazoa > Arthropoda > Insecta > Coleoptera > Chrysomelidae > Crioceris > Crioceris asparagi. The sequence continues at coordinate 126,148,159 of OY293826.1, forward strand.
AGTTGACCTGTTTTTGGTATTCACAGCAACTCTCTAGGAGCAAGATAAATGCGATAATGTAAAGAAGCAGTTATGTGAAAGACACAAAGTAGGTAGGTATGTTTCTGATTGGAGGATATACCTATGCAACATAAGTCTTACGTTCCCTAAATTTTTTATCCGAAATTTTCTGGAAATAATAGGAGTGTTGAAAAATTCATTAAGAAACTACTATCAAAGATGTTCCCTAGCTAGAAACTGATGTACATACATACAAGTTATTCAGTTATTGGCAAATTGTAGGTATTTCTGACACATACGAGCAATTAACTTTTCAGATAATGCAGATGCTAGTCATTAACGTTGAGATAGTTGAGATATTTTATTTATAGTATTCTGTGGTCTGCAATTTCTGACTATTTTGATATCATGGAACGTCGAAGGTCAAACAGTATACAGACAAAAGTAACTACAGTTGTCTCTGACTCTGGACAGAAGTAACCTAACCTAAACTATTTATTACGATTGAAAATTTAAATTTCCCCTGTAACAAGTAACAACAACAACATTGATAGACAAATATAAATCCACCTAACTAACCTATTTACTCTATGAAATCCTCAGACTAGGAAATTAGGTCTTATGTGAGTTCATAATCTATACCAAATCAGACATTTGTTTATCTGTATTTCTTTTTCACAGGCGAATAAATCTATGTTGTGTATGCTTTGTTACAAAATCAAATAAGAATATCTTTCTGCGTATAGCAAGATTTTGTTTTGATTAATTGTGTGTGAAATATTCATAATGAATTGTATAATATCAATACGTCGACCCGTTCTGAGAATTATTCCTGCATATGTGAATAATCGGAATCAATTCTCCTCAGCAGGAATAGATTCCAATCAATACGACATAGTGATAGCAGGTGGTGGTATGGTTGGAAATACATTAGCTTGTACCTTAGGTACGTTCCATGGTTATTGAGTTATTCTAACAATAAATGCAAACCTAACTTTAGGAAAGAATCCTAGACTGTCTCAGAAACGAATTCTGCTACTGGAAGCAAATAAGAAGACGACATGGTCCTTGAAAAATAAGTATAATAATCGTGTTGTGTCACTAAGTCCTGGAACATTTGAGCTATTGAAAAACATTGGAGCATGGGAGTTTGTTGAACGAACACGATATGCAACTGTAAAACGATTGCAAGTAAGTAGTGGCAAGGTTTGGTTTTTAGTTGTCAAAAGGTTTTTTGAAAGAATATTGAACAAGTATGGGCCGGTTATTTTTAGCTGCGAGTGTCTATTTATTAGTATGAAAGACAGGACACGTTAGACCCTGATCCCGTGGATTTAAGTCAAATTCATTAAGAGACGACAAATTATCTCTTTCCTTGTTGAGAAGTGTTGACAAAGCTAGCTAAAACTAAAATGGAGCAATCAAAATTACTTTTGATTACACTTCATGTAAGGAGTATTTGGAAACTTGCGCCTGGAAAGTTTCAATAGATGCGAGGTTCTTGATAGTTCTTGTTCATCAACGATCTCAATGTGAGTTATATATCATTACACTTACACGACTGAATTTGGCCACAAGAGTATTTGATCATTTTTTAATTAACAAGATTCCACAAATTTTGAGAATTCAATCAAGTAGTTTATAGTTATATAATTTTCTATCGAATGAAACCAAGCGAACGTCGATCCTTTGAGATTTTGTTGATGTTCTTATTGACTTTTTCACGTAGCTGCTTTACTGGTTGCCTAATGGTTTGTTCCATTCCAGTGTACAGGGTGTTTACTTTTAAGAATATTTTGATCTTCAATGATTGTTGAAATACCACTTCATTTCAAAAATACAGGGTGAAACAAATTTGCGAATACTATTTACGATATTTCTTAAAATTAAAATGTAAATAAAAGTAAGGCAATGGGTTTAGGAAAAGTGCAAAAAAATTACCTAAGTACAAAAACAGTTTTCATCTTTTACGATTCCATGCACCAATAAGACATATTAGTTTGTTTTGCAATTAACTATATCCCTCTAAAATGTAGCTAAATTATGAAAACGTATATATAATTGCCCATCACACAATATGCTTCAGCAGAACATCCATTATGTAAGTTATTGATACTAATATATTGTTGAAGGTATGGGACGCCATTTCAAATGCCTCCATAACTTTTGGGGAAGAAACATCTGCCGATGATGTATCCTACATTGTTGAGAATGATGTTCTTCAGGAAGCAGTAAATAGACAGTTAAAGGATATTCCAAATATTGATGTTCTGTTTGATGCGAAAGCTATTGAATATCATCTTCCAGAATCGAAAACCGATGACAACGTCAAAATAATTATGCAAGATGGTTCCACTTATACTGGTGATCTGTTGGTAAGTGATTGAGACTTTTTTAATTTTCTTGCATCGAAAAGCTATTTGTTGATAGTGTAAGGTGACAAACAAAAATTCATGACGTCACGATAGCGTTTGTAATACCCATATACCTATATAATACTCCTACTCATGATAATATGATAGCGCTGTCACAGCTTACCATAACAAATAAAAAAGCTGTGTGGCGCTGTGATACTACGAAGAGAATATACGCCCATACGCATCTCCAGTGACACTTATAAAACGCATGTTTAAAACGATAATCTCGTATTTTGTGCTGACATACAATTTGGCTTGCGGCAATTTAGATTCTTATGTACCTTTTACATAATCAATTAGTTTATGATATTTGTGGCTTCTGCAATATAATGCCCATTCATCATGAGGGACGACTATCTAATACAAATTCCATATAACGATTTAAGACTAATATAAAGTGACTCTGCAGGGCCAGTGCCGACAATAAGAGATATAATTTTATCTGTTGGGATTTTGGCCGCCATTATGCATAAACATATTTGAGTATTTCACACAGAGTCATATATATTATATATATATATATATATATATATATATATATATATATATATATATATATATATATATATATATATATATATATATAAGCGCTAACATATTTTATGATCAATATATTCAGCAGAATGATCAAATTAATCTATACCGTTAATATTTTTTTTATTTTTGGATGAGCTTTGTTGTCTAAAAAAATCTAGATTTATTTTTAAACTATATACGAAGTCTAAATAAGCTAGATTGAATGGTAAAATAACATCATATTTGGATTATTTTCTAAAAAAGTACTGGGAATTTGTTGAATTCGGCGCATAATGGCGAATTGGGCGGGGTCTAGAGCCACGCCACTGTCGTTTATAAAGTCATTGTTATTACCCGTGTCCACGTCTGATTACCAATCGCTCAGTAATCAGTAATCAAAAAGTTGACGAGAGAAGACTTTGTGTTTCTTTTTCGTCTTACCATTTCACTCCACTTCGAGAATGGACTTCTGCAACCATTACTTTAAAAAGTTGACGTCTTTAATATGACAGCTATCAGGAAAAAGTAGTGTAACATAACCTATATTTGGTTTTTGCTATCTTCAAATTCTATTATTGACATCGATCGTTTCGTTTATCACATAATCTATTTCCTTGAAAATATATTGAACAGAAATACTGTTTCTTCTTCCATTTCTAATTCCAGTAATATGTGTACCTAATTGTCGAATTAAATTATTTCATATCTTTCGTTAAACGTCATTATGAAAAATGAGCTAAGCGATGCATCAGCAATCAGTCGTGTCCACAAGATATTGATTTTTGATTACTAAGCGATTGGTAATCAAACACTGCTGTGGACACAACCATTGAGTTAGTCATATCAGGGGAGTTGTCATATGCCTGAGAACTCATCTGCAAAAATGGCCTTACTTTACGCACCAACGCTCTACGACCTGTCAACTTGACATTAGCTCATAACCTCAATTAAAATTTGAATTTTGATCTCGAGTCATACGTATATAACAAAGTAGGTATAATTTGTTTTACGAATGTTGGCGTCTGCCTTGAAAACACGAAAAATTGATCAATCCAACTGACGGGAGTAAATCAGTGTCGTAACGATTTCGAGCTAAGATATGGCATATAAGGAAGTTCATATAATTAGAGGAAAAAATATCGATTGATTAAATAAGCAAACATAATATGTAAGATTTATTATCAACAATAATGCAGAAACACAAAATACAAATTTATCGCTTGAGTTATGAAATATAAATTTATGCACCTGAATTGTCTGAAATGTCACAATGACTTTGTGACGCCTATGAAATAAAGATTGCGTTGCCTTCGGACATACGTGCAGCGCTCTATCATTGTAAGAAAGGAGATAAGCTTGACATACTGATGTCGTAGCTTATAGATCGACGAACGTAGTAGAGAATTTCATGATAATGAGATGCGATGAGACGTATAGCGAGATATGTAAGTAGCTCGTGAATGAGATTACACACAATAGCCATGATTCGTGAAACAAACTGTAGATACTTTTGAGCAGTAAAATATTTGTTTATTATATTTTTATCATAGAGGTTTTCACTCTGAGAAGCATATCGAATTTCTAAATACGACTCGACGTTTGTTTATACTTGTGGAAGTAATATCGGATGATTTCTTTATGTATTACAGCGTCCTAGACACATCCTACCATCTTTATTTGAGAGAAATAATTTAGGTTTAAATACAATATGCCTTTTTTCCACATGAAAATCTTATAAAAAAAATAGGACCGAAGGCATCCCCAGTGGAAAGGTCATTTTCAGTTTTCAAATATCCCAGTTTTTTTGCCGATCTATGGATCTTTAATCTTTGGATTAAAACTTGTAAGACAAAAATTATACTATTCTATGAAGATTATCAACTGTTATTTATGTCACTTGGAAAGTATACGGCAGATTTTGCACATCTACATATGAATTTAACCGAGATTTTCAACCGATATATGCACCTGCCAAATTTTCGCAATATCCATCCAAAATTGTTGCCTCCAGCTTGTCCATAAATTTCTTTATACAATTGATTTTTTTATAGAAAAATAAAGTGTGCAATAAATAAACAAAATAATTTTTATTCCATTTATTTCTGATTCACAATATTTGTAGAAAGTTTGTCAATTTTCTGGCTGATCATCTTATTGAATTCTGCGAAATCATTCTTTAGCTCTTCGAACTGGAATTTCAAGTTGATAGGATTCTTGCTGGCACTGTTGACCGAACCAATTCGTGAGATACACTGTGTATAAATGTCGCTGCAATAGTCAGTGCTCACTTTGCTTTTTTTGTTACGCGGCCTTTCTTTTCTCACCACAACTAACTGATATATACTTTGCACCAAGTCACGTGGTATTCTCTCTTCTCTAGGATCGTTTGGACGTATATAAAGAGCCCAGTGATACTGCGATTTGATCAATAGTGCTTGGTTGTGGAAGAACTTGATGAGCTTATAAGGGATGCATTGCAACAATTTGGAAAATAACATGCTCTCCAGATGAGCTACCAACTCCGCTTGACGTACCAAACGATCAAGGCCAGCACTTTGCTGCAAACCCTGGATATCGCTGACAGCTAGACCAACCATTAGATTATTCAGAATGACAGTGACTAGCACGACAAAACATAGATACATCAAGTGAGCAGTGTACGGGTATTGGATTTGCCAGTCTACTTTTTCTGGAAAAAATACATCTTCGTACTCTAGTTCACCAGACATCATGATAATCACCTTTATAAGAACCCATTTTAGATCCTTGAAAGCAGGGTAATTGGCGAATATAACTCCAAAACTTAGAGCGAAAGCTATGAATAAGAAGAAATAAGCTAACATAAACTTACTAAAATTAATGGAGACTGTTGTGAACATTTGAATGTACAAACCAAATATTGGGAAACGACTGACAATCATCATCAGTTCGACCCAAGCAAGGAAAATGGCCAGGGCAGCAACATGGTGCTGCCAATTGTAAACATCTTGTTTGATGTTCATGTCTGGTACTGGCTGAACACAGCAGAAAATACTGAGAATTATCAACCACTGGAGCCAGTTCTCCCACTGTTTAACATATATTAGCCAAGAGTGTGCAATTTGGAAAAGTTCTTTTCCCAGGAAGAACATATTTAGTACAATTACCGCATAACCTGTGTTACGTATATGAACTGGAACAAAACAAACTTGTGTGGACGATTTTGCTGATGGACAATTTTTGAGAAACACCCCGATCACATACAAAGTAAAGAGAACCACAAATAGAGAATGGTAGAATAGACTGAAGAGAAAGAATTTTCGAATCCTTCTCCATTTTAGAAATAGAAAAGTTTCGCAGAGCGGATGCTTTAGAACGTCTTTGTGACCCACTTCAATGAAATTCAACAGTAGCTCTGTTTCTCGATGACCCATTGTCGGTACCAACACTCGAAAGTCCAGCTTTAATTCACAATCAACATCGCCCAATTCGTGATCACTTCTTTTGATTGAAGCATCAAATTTTGCTATATACTTTGGTATTACGTCTGGTGTTTTTCGCGTGATAAAAGTCAGTACTGATATACCTCCATTGGTTCGTATTGTGACATCACCGCCATTATTTATCAGTAACATGACACAATTCGAAAACTCATTTAGGGCAGCTAAATGCAATGGCGTGTATCCAAACAAGTCAGCCTTGTTCACTTCTGCTTTGGCATTTATCAACATTTTGACGCATTCAAGTGATCTGGACACCTTAACAATGGAGCTGTGTAAAGGGGTTCTGCCATCAATATCTGCCGCATTGGGATCTGCACCTTTTCTAAGGAGTAGTTCCAAAGTGTCTGCACTCTGCGATAGGGCAGCTAGGTGTAGGGGCGTTTGCTTTTTGCGATTTCTTGATGATACCAATGCCCCAGCATCAATCAGCATCTTTGTGATTCTCAAGTCGCCGTCTTCGGCAGCAAAATGTAGTGGAGTCATTTTGTCTGTTCCACACTGAACGTTTACAGCTGCTCCATAATCCAAAAGGAGTTTGATAATGTCGAAGAAGCCCAATGTGGTGGCGACATGAAGTGGAGTTTCACTGAAAACCTGCAGACGACACCAAAGTAGGATTAATTGGATAATTTTCGAAACATACAAAACTCTTATTCTATATAACGTCATACCTGCGGTGTGTTCGGTGAAGCTTTATTTTCCAAGAGCTCTTTCACACAAGGAATAGCACCACTCTGTACAGCATAATAAAGTGGGCTCTTATTATTGATACCAGCATTAACATCAGCTCCACATTTGATTAGGAGTTTGACGCACTGCCAGTGACCCATGCCGGCGCTGCAATGTATCGGCGTCAGCTGTTTGGCAAAATCCCACTGATGTATATTGGCACCTTTTTCTAATAATACTCTCATGCATTCCACCTTTCCAGCAAATGCAGACCAATGTAAGGCGGTCCTGTAAATGTGTAGTTTCATCTTTCAAATAAAGGATTTATCTTGCTGTTTGTTGTTCCCAAAGCAATTATATAATAATTAAACTTGCCTGCCCTTCTCATCCTTGCTGTTGGGTGAAACGCCCATATCTATCAGTTTTGATAATGTGTTTGCCTTTCCTATCCAGGATAGTAGCAATATTGCAGTTGTGGTATTTCTTTGGAACAACAAAGGCACGTCATCCTGGGAGATGAGTAGATTGATTTCCTCTGCGTCTGGAAAGCTCTGAAAACAATTATAATTTGTATCTAGGTTGTTTACGGTGAGGGCGCATATAAATCAGCAACAATAACACAACTGAATTCATTAGATGAAACGTTAAACAAGAGAAATTTTTGAAAAAAAAATTAAAAATAGTTTTTATTAGGCATTTAAGAGTTGAAACGTACCGATGAGTACTATTGCTATCTCTCCTTTTCTCAATTTGAACTATACTTATGTATATCTGTTTGCCAGCAACAGAAATTCCATAACAAATTACTGTTTGTCTACCACAAATAAAATTAAATTAGCGCGACATAACCATAGAGTAATATATACGACGATCTGCCAGAGAGTAAATATATACCACAGAACAGAGACCTATATATGCGCTCCATGCTCGTGCGTAATTCCAGTGACGGATCCCATTGTCCGACATTGTCGTTCCATGTCGAAAATATAGTTTTGTCTCTGGACCGTATGGGGCCTGAGAAATCGCTGCGGAGTCCATCTATACAAGAACCGAAAGTAATAAAAACTATTTAAAAAATTATTGGTAACTAGAAGAAGCCCCTGACAACGTCCACGTATACTGTTTGTGGCGCTTGTGTACGAATTTATTCTGTAAATTCCATTGCCTCCGTCTATGTGCAGTGTGAACTTAGTTTGTTGTCTGATTTAGTTATACATTATGTAGGTATTGAGAAAAACAATCGCTTTTATTGAATTGCTGGACACAAAGTGCCCCTATGAAAAGATGTAACATGCGCACCACAGTTTTTTTGTGGACCCCCTTGTTTTAAACTCGGCGATAGTCTTTTTAATTTTGTATATCATCCATAAAGCCGGCCAATCCTAAGACTGTCACAACGTATGTCTTGAATCAAAATATGTACTCTTCTGAAATTTTGTAAGTGTTTTATCATTAGTTTCTTGATCTTGGGTCTTGGTTCATTATAAAATACTGATTGTACCTATATAGGTTATGATTTATCTTACCATTAGCTCTTCCCATAACGTCTTAGTATTCCATATTTCTTGTGATGGCTTCGGTCTAGCTCTTTGTTCGTTATCATATTCTGATCCACCCTCATCTTCACTTGATATACTAGACATGTCATCGATATCAACTTGTGTTTGTGACCATCTTATTATAGGTTGTTCATCTTTATTTACTAGTGCAGGTGATTTTGGAGGTCTATCCATTCTAGCATGACCCTACTAATATAATTTATTTAAATTGTCGTTTATAAAATAAACAAATAAAAATATTTTTTCCAGTCGAATGCAATAAAAAAAAAATGTTTTACAAAAAATTGGACCGACTTTATCAGTTGTTGCACTGAAAAATACAAAATAATATTAATTCTATTGGTGCTGGTAATTTTGAAGTTGTGCCAATAGAATTAATATTATTTTGTATTTTTCAGTGCAACAACTGATAAAGTCGGTCCATTTTTTTGTAAAAAATATTTATTTCACATTTTTGAGTGTAACATTAGTCATGAAAATTGTTGAACGTTTACTAATACACAAAAAGTTATAGGTAGGTTTAGCTTGTACTAGCGAAAATACGCATATCACATATTTCAGACTTTACCATTGCGAAACTCGGAAACCGTAACTCTTTTGAAAAAATGTTCAATTTGAATGTTTCCGGATATGGTCCCCTTTCTAATTTTCGATTTTCAGAAAAATTTGCCCCTTCCACGTCGCTGAAACACATATTTCAGACTGTAGCGCGGAAACGTATGATTATTTTTAAAAATGTCCCATTTAAACATTTCCGGATATGGAATTTTCGTTAATTTTGTCGTCTAGGATTTTCAATTTTCGAGAAAAATTGCCCCCTCCACCCCCTTTGGGGGCGCTTTTTGGAGGGAAGGAGATTTTGGATTTGATTTTCCTCAATATGAGACCATTTCTCTCTTCTCTTTCAACAACAAACAAAAATCGGCTAAATCGGAGTAAATTTTGACTTGTGTAGTTCTAAATAGATGATATGAAATCCATCTTCTAGTTAATGTAATAAAATATGAACTTATATATAGGTATTATGTACATAACATAAATAATACATAATTTAGTTACTGAATGATGTTTTGAATTAGTGATTAATACAAATTTTGTTATAATCTGTTCTATATCTGCGTATGTATTTAACAAATAATCGAAATGTAAACTTTACATTAATGAGCTACTTTTAGAATTTATATATATATATATACTGGGGTACCTGTAGCTTTGAAAATATACCCAACTTCTGTGGCATCAAATTTATTTTTTGTTATTCATAGCAAGATGTTATTGCTTATTAGTAAAAAAACATTAGAATCTTTGTTTACGATTTGGAAAATATATAGTCTCTGAGCCCGGGATATGTATATCTACGAAAAGTAACTATATGAAAATTGGCCAATTTCTTAGGAGGCTTCTAATATGATTCAGTAAAACTTGTATCATAAGGGACAACATCTCACAGAAGTTTTCAGGGAAAGTCATTATACGAAATATGGTCATATGGACCGATCAGCCTTTCGTCAAAAAACCAATATGCTTACCAAATAAACAAATCTACAATAGACGCTATCAGTAACCCAACAGTTAAGATATAAAAAGTCCTAGAGCATGAAGAAATAGCACTTTGTAAAATTTCTGGATATTTAAGGGACATCTGACAACACAACATTGAGGTTATTGGCAAAGCATCTGAAAGGAAGAGTTTAGACTGCATTAGTATCAAACCAAACGGCTGAAATATTAACTTAAATGCTGGGAAATCACAGCAGAAATAGAGGGGGAAATCCAAAAACAATAAAGACCGCAGTTAGGTACAGTTAGATTGTTAACTCTTGGCACCAACTTCACAAATGCTAGCACCAATAGAATTAATATTATTTCGTATTTTTCAGTGCACCAACTAATAACGTTGGTCCAATTTTTTGTAAAAAATATTTATTTCACACCTGAGTGTAACATTAATATTAGTCACGAAAATCGTTGAACTTTCACTAATATCTACCAATGAAAACAGTACTTATCCTATTATCCATGTATAATCTTTGCTTGTATGTGTTATTATTAAGACCTCAAAAAAAACATCGCCGCGGAAATACGCAAAAGTATTTTAGATGTTATCATCTTACCACCTCTGTAACTCGAAAACCGTAACTCTAAGGAAAAAATGTTTACTTTAAATGTTGCTACAAATAATTAGTTCTTTCGTGTAAAACCAACAGAATTTCAATTTTCGAAAAAAATCGCCCTCACCACATAGCAAAAATACTCATATTTGAGAATTTAATTTGCCTCTTACTCGAAAACCGTAACTCTTTTGAAAATATGTTCAATCTAAATATTTCCGGATATTGTCCTATCTTTAATTATACCCCCTGAGATTTTCTAGAAAATTTGTGGTTTTCGGTGGGAAGGAGATTTCGGATTTGAGTTTTTACGAATATGGGACCATTTCTCAAGTCTTCTCTTTCAAATGAAACAAAAATCATCAAAATCGGAGTACGTTTACTATAAACAAAGCGCGAACAAACCAAAAAAATATTTTTTACAAAAAATTGGACCGACTTTATTAGTTGGTGCACTGAAAAGTATAAAATAATATTAATTCTATTGGTGCTGTTACTTTTGAAGTTGTGCAGTTGCAGATAGATTGGGAACTTTTGGCACCAACTTCACAAGTACCAGCCCCAATAGAATTAATATTATTTTATACTTTTCAGTGCACCAACTAATAAAGTCGGTCCAATTTTTTGTAAAAAATATTTATTTCACACTTTTGAGTGTAACAGTAGTCACCAAAATCGTTGAACGTTCACTAATACCAATGAAGATAGTACTTATTCTATTACCCACGTATATTCCTTGCTTGTAGTTGTTATTATTGAGATCTCAGAACATCGCTGCGGAAATACGCTTGAATATTTTAGTTGTTACCATTTTAACACCGATTTTACTCGAAAACCGTAACTCTAAGGGAAAAATGTTCAATATAAATGTTGCTACAAATAATTATGTCTTTCATGTACTGCAAACAGATTTTCAATTTTCGACAGAAATCGCCCTCTCCACCTAGCGAAAATAGGTATATTTGAGAATTTAAAATGTCTCTATGTCGAAAACCGTTACTCTTTTGAAAAAATGTTCCATTTAAACGTTTCCGGATATTGTCCTATCTGTAATTATATCAACGCAGATTTTCAATTTTCGACAAAATTTGCCCCCTCCACCCCCTTCGGGGGCGGTTTTCGGAGGGAACGCGATGTCGGATTCCCGTTTTTATGAATATGGGACCATTTCTCAATCCTCCTCTTTCAAGTGAATCAAAAATCATCAAAATCGGAGTACGTTTACTATATGAAAGGCGCGCACAAACCAAAAAAAAAAAAAAAAAAGCACACAATCGAATTGTATACCTCCTCCTTTTGGGAAGTCGGTCAAAAAAGCAGACAGTCGATAAAAAAAATAACCGTTTCGGATATAGCAATACTGTCCCTATGAAATCGTCGATACCTTATGTAGTGCCCAAACTACGCTATTGTAAAGGTAGTTTGGCTTAAATCAGTTTATTATGTATCTATATATGTGGTAAAATTTTGTAGAGGCTTTTTAGCATCACTTTGGCTATTAAAAATATTAAAGTAACTCTACCTGTCATTCTGTACAGTTTTCATTGCCAAAATGACTGAAACAGTATAGGCATGAACGGATGACAAAGTTATAATGCCCGTATTGCCCGTCTTCTATCAACCTTTCTAAGATATTCTATTTTCCTACTAATTTCTAGAATCCAGATCTGATTATTTATCATCATAATGGAAATAATTTATTATAGATGAACAAGAAAATTAAAAATAACATTATAATTTCCATATAAATGAATGTGTATAGTGAGTGCTTCCATACACGACTATCCATGTAAACAAAGATTCTTTTTTTATAAATAGCGCTAAAGTAAAACTCATTTGACAGTTTATGTTTTCTCAGTGACTTACCTCTTTTTTTATTTTTCAGTTGAACTATATCCCAGCACTGTAATTATCTACTCGATACTGACAGTCTTTTAGAAATTTTGCAACTAGTTGAGATTTGAGGGATACTCGAATAAGTATGTGGAATATCGAGAGCATATAGATCTATTTTTAAATTTCTTTGAATATAAACAATATTGGGAATATATTATTGTTCGTTATAAATCGCAGCTTTCGTTTCCAGTTATATTTGTGGAATAAAAATGTGGAATATATAATAATCCTAAAGTCATGCTAATAAAAACAGGAAGAGCTTCCATGTGATGCCAACAATTCTATATTAAAACTTTTCAAAAAATGATTTCCCATCTGAAATCAGTCTCTATATATACTCTTTGCAGTCTCAGAATGAGCCAAAGCCTGAAATGAATCACACGCCTGATAAAAATAAATATTTTCTCGATCTATACCTAACAATATGATTATAAATATTTTTCACAAAAAATGGACGGAGTTTATTAGTTGATGCACTGAGAAATACAAAATAGTATACATTCTATTGGTACTGGTAATTTTGAAGTTGTGCAGTTGTAGTTGGATTGAAAACTTTTGGCACCAATTTCGAAAGTACATGAACTAATAGAATTAATATTATTTTGTATTTTTCTGTGCACCAACTAATAAAGTCGGTCCAATTTTTTGTAAAAAATATTTAATGCACACTTTTGAGATTAACATTAGTCATTAAAATCATTCAACATTCACAAAAGAAGATATAATACGTTGCTTATACTTATTCAGGGATTTCAAAACAATGTCGAAATACACATATTTCAGACTTTTCTACTGCTGTGTTGTAACTCGAAAACCGTATTTTTTTTTTGAAAAATGTCCAATTTAAATGTTGCTACATACATATAATATTTTCTTTAATTTGGACATCTCAGATTTTCAATTTAAAAAAAATGCCCCCACCACATAGCGGAGACATATTTTAGACTTCACCACTGCTGGAACTCGTCAAACTATGATTTTTTTTAAAAATATCCAATTTAAACGTTGTCGGTTATGGTCTCTTCTTTAATTTTGTCGTTTGAAATTTTCGATTTTTGAAAAAATGGCAGTTTTTGAGGGGATGGGCATGTTGAACGTCGACCGTTTTCAAGAAAAATCAACTTTTATGTTAAAAAAAACACGGTCAATTTTAGCTTTTGTTACTTGTTCTAACGTTTACATAAATTTTGTTTATTTACCTTGTAATTAAAAAAATGTATTTCAAAAAATTTACCGTGTTTTTTCAACATAAAAGTTGATTTGTCTCGAAAACGGTCGGCTTTAGAGCTCACTACCAACAGTACCTTTTTTTATGTAGAAAACATTGGCGGTTCAAATGGGCACCTCAAAACCGTAATTTTTCCATTGGCGTAGAAATTGGGGAGAAAAACACCCACTACTCCTTCAAAATCTTCACCAATTATGACTCGACAAAAAAAAATTCTGACTCAAAACTTAGCTTATTATGAGTGGAAAATGTTTAAAAAAGCTGTTTTATGTAAGATAAACGGTTCCGGAGATATTTTTTTTCAATTTCAACACCCTGTGTTTCGAAAATGGTGCATTTTAGAGAGCAAGTTGTACATATTGATACTGTTGTCATGGTGATTGAAATATTTGTTTTCCTGTCTTTAAATGACGACATGTTATAAATTGTTGCAAATGAGATTTTTGGCTTCATTTAAAGGTATAAAGAACAAATTATATGGTGCCCATAAGAAAAATCAAAAATTGTATAGGATATCTTCATCTTGGTAGATTGATTTCAAATACTAAATTTCGGCTTACTCTCCGAGTATCAATTGAGAAAAAAAATGATTTTCAGTTTTTTTTCTTCATAGTATTTCAGTAACGTTTGATTTCATTTTAATTTTCAAACCGGAATATTGAAGAGGTCTGAATTACGCAATGTTTTGTCCAATTTAACCGTTAAAAGAAATAGCAATACTGTCCCTATGAAATCGTCGGGAGCCTGTATACAAGGTAAGTCGCCGGTTACACGTGATGGACGAGTATTATGTCTCAACGTTCTAATTTCCGCTACAGCGAAATCGTGTAGGTCAACAATAACTACATTTTGAAAAATAATTTGGAATATACAGGGTGATCCATGTTTTTTTTTGTACCACTTTTAGGTTCTATAGAATATTTTAATTATAATCACTACTTATGTTTTACTAAAAATAAAATTGACATATATTCTAAAATGAAATATAACTTGCAGCTTGGTTGCGATGGTGTTAATTCACAAGTGCGCAAAGCCATGGGTGTCCCTTATTTATCTTGGAGTTACAACCAGATGGGTGTAGTTTCAACTTTAAAATTTGCTGAAGTAGGTACCTATATCATACTGAACTGATTCTAGATGTGTTTAATTAATTTCCAATTCTTTCTTAGGATTTTGAAAATAATATTGGATGGCAGAGATTTTTACCGACAGGACCAATTGCATTTTTACCTGTGAGTGTTTGAATATTTTGCCTATTTTCTTTCTTTTCTAATTACAATGGTAGTTATGGTCATGGTTCTACAATAAACTTTTGTTTTAGTTGACGAACAACTCAAGTTCCTTAGTTTGGTCAACAACACCTGAACATGCAAGAGAGTTGTTGAAAATGTCGGAGCAAGAATTTGTGGATTCCGTTAATGAAGCACTTGTAAGTATTTATTTTTAAATAATGATAATTGAACAGCATTGAAAATAAATATAATAAATAAATTGGACCGACTTTATTATTGAAAAATTAAATATTATATTAATTCTATTGGTGCGGGTAATTTTGAAGTTGTGCAGTTATAGTTAGAAGACTTTTGGAGGTCCATTAAGCTAGCCCAACAAAATTGGCACTCATCAATAAAATTAGTGTTCTAAATTATGTTTAGTGCTAATTTAGTCCTCTATAAATGGAGAAAAAAATGAAAATCGGTGCATGTATACTATTTATAAAGCGCGAACCTCCTCCGGTTGGTTCGTCGGTCAAAAATATGGAATCAGTAGGTTTTATTACCATTTCAGTGGAAGACATACGATCGTAGCAGTATTATCGGTGATGTGACTAAAGCATTCGAGAATTTCCTAAGTCTCGCAAACTGTCCTCAAGACAATACCAGACGTTACCCACCCAAAGTCGATCGAATTGAGGAGAAAAGCAGGGCAGCTTTCCCTCTTGGATTTGGACATGCTGCCAGCTATATAAGTAAAGGAGTTGCTCTTGTAGGGTGAGTATTCTTCTGCGGTTGTCATCTGTAAATATATTTTCCAGCCTTCGTTCATTCGTTGATAAAAACTTCACTGCAGTTTAGTGACTCGGTGGGTGGGTGCCTACTTTTTTCTGCTCATTTATTATTTAAATAATTTATTTACCAAAATAAAGCAACATGATATTTCTTGATTTATTTTATAGAGCCTCTGTATTTAGGTAGGTACTATGATTTACCGAAATATAAATGGAGGCACTGAACCTTCTGGTGCAATTATTTTTCTTGTCTCATTTCATATTGACTTGTAGGATAATTCCATATAACTTTACGCAAATACAGAAAAAAATGGTGGGAACTAAACTGGTTTTCTACCACAAATACTACATACAGTATCTTGCACGTTGCAAGCTTATTTGGCCACCTATTTAAAAAAAAAACTTCCCCTTACAAAAGCACACTTGAAGCATAATATACTTCGGTTCTTCAAATTCAGCAAAAAAATACCTATTAAAATTCTAATTTAGGCATTTCAATCAACTAGGCGCCAGCTGGAGTCAACGGCGCCGTGGCTTAGTTGGTTAAAGCGCCTGTCTAGTAAACAGGAGATCGTGAGTTCGAATCTCGCCGGGGCCTTTTTTTTTCTTTTTCTTTTTATGTAAGTATATAAAGATATTAATAAATATACATATGTTAAGTAAAATAGAGAAAATAAACAAATGCAGTTGATCGCTTCGTCTTTATATGTCCTGTCGCCAATAGCAAAGCGAGAATCGGCAATAAACAAGAATAGACACGTTTTGCAATATTTATTTTATCCGTATCGTCAACATGATTATGTAATAGACTAAAATTATCATATCATAGAAAAAAAAAACATGAATAAAATCTAATTTGTTTATGATTTCGACATAACTATTTTTCATTTAAAGTTTGTATGGTTATTTGATCGTTAACAATTATTACAAACAGTTGATTTCGAATTGATATTCAAAACAGCTAAATTGATTTTTAGTTTTACAGGAAGATGGAATAGAAGGAGGAGGAGGATGAGTTAGGACTTTACAATGGTGAATGTATCTATCTACTTTTGATAACACCTATATGATTGGTTATCTTGACTTATGTGCTGTTATTTAACTCAACTGTATAAATTTGAGTTCCATAACTTTATTAATTATTTTCATAGGGTTAGGTTAACATGTTCTTTTTTATATTCCAGTGATGCAGCACATAGAGTACACCCTTTAGCTGGGCAAGGTGTGAATTTGGGATTTGGTGATGTTACTTGCCTAAATCAAATTCTAGGTGAAGCTGTGTATTCTGGATCCACTCTCGGTAAGTTAGGCAGTAATGTGAGATATTGCCATCTCTCATATACCACGATATAATATTTAACAACAAAAACAATTACATTTTGTGACGTTCTTACATTATTTAATTATCCTTATAAAAATAAAAAATTGCATCCGCCCATGTTTTTGAAAAGTTCATACCGATGCAAATGATAAAATTTCTTCACTACGTTGAAAACATTAATTTTTTGACATAAAAAGCATCGGTTTGAAGATTTTAAAAACATGGGTGGAGGTGATTTTTCATTTTTATAAGGATAATTAAAGAACCTAAAAAAGTTTCAAAATTTTAACGTTTTTATTATTAATTAAAAAAAATACCGAATATGTGCTATCGAGAAATTCCAAATAGAATAAGACGTAATTTTCAATGACAATATATGTCCAATTTGGACCTACTTTATTAGTTGGTGCACTGAAAACTACAAAATAATACTATAATGCTATTCGTGCTGGTACTTTCGGAGTTGGTGCAAACTACAACGGCACAACTTCAAAATTACCAGCACCAATAGAATTAATATTATTTCGTATTTTTCAGTGCACCAACTTATAACGTCGATCCAATTTTTCTTTTATTTTTTCACACTTGAGTGGTATTTGTCACGAAAATCGTTCACCAATATCAAAGAAGATATTAATAAGATTTTACTACCCATGAATATTCTTTGTTGTACTTGTTATTATCGAGAGATCTCAAAACATCGCCGTGAAAATACACATATTTCAAACTTTCCCACTACAGCAACTCGGAAACCTACGATTTTTTTTAAATGTCCAATTTAATCGTTGCCGGATATGGTCTGTTCTTGAATTTTGTCGTCTGAAATTTTCGATTTTCGAAAAAAATTCCACCCTCCGCCTCCTTTAGGAAAAGTTTTTGTTTGGGGAGAAGGACATGTTGAATGTCGATTTTTAATGTGGGACCAAATCTCAATTCTCCTCTATCAAATGAAAAAAGAATCATGTAAAAGCGGAGCTCGTTTACTATTTAAAAAGCGCGAACATCCATACAAAAAAAAGATGGAGACAAACTGTCGGATTGTATACCTTCTTCGTTTAATTTCCGAATGATTGAAACATACTGAAATATTATCGCGATAACATTGACGACAATAAAAATTTCACACCAAATATGTAGTTCCCTATTACTGTCTGAACCCGACCATTATGTGTATTTATTTTTTCAGGCGACCTAAACTACCTGAAGCAGTATGAGACCGAGAGGCAGCTGAGTAATGTACCCGCCATGCTGGCCATTGACGGATTGCAACGGCTATACAACAGCCAGTTTACACCCCTCATTCTTCTTCGGAGTCTCGGATTACAGGCCATCCATGCTCTCGACCCTCTTAAGGTATCGATTTTTATTCTTCTCATAATTTCAAAGTTCCATCCAAGGGGGGGGGGGGGAGGGGACGAATCCAGTTCAGTCCTACCTAAAAATAGCGTAAACACAAAATATTCTAGTATAAGTGACAAACCAGATTTTTAGGTAAATTTCTTATAGAAATGTACCTATTGCGATCGTTCACACTTTTGAATTTCGAAAAAATTTCAACGGCATGTTGTTATATGTCTATAAGTTCGTCCAAAAAAAACATTTGGTTCAAAAGTTTATATATATATATATATATATATATATATATATATATATATATATATATATATATATATATATATATACGACATTACGAAATTTGTTAACACGATAGAGATCGCAGTTTTGAAGCTATCAAGTTCAAATTGGCTACAAAAATCAATCTCTCAAATATCTCGGTCGAGTTTGTTTTTGGGCAATATCGAGTAAGTAGTTTCAAAATGGCGACCATTCAAACATTTAACAAAAAATATCAAAAAAGAGCCGTAGTGTAAATATCATCAAAAATAATTTTAGGTCAGGGATATAATCAGTACCTACAACTTTTGTTCAAAGCAATTTTTCATAAAATACACAGGTAAAAAAATAAAAATTAATAAAGAAAAATAACAAATATTAATAAAACATGACCACTCAATATAAATTTGATGTAATTGTACATTTTCTGGAGATCCTAATATAGACCCTGATTAAAAAAATATATAGTATATTTATTGAAAAGAAATAGGCGAAAAAAAAAATTCTGCCTTGAAGTGGAACTCGAACCCTGTCTGCTTTATATTCAACAGCCAAAACAAAAACCTCTAACCGCAAGGCTATGACACATACGACAATTTTATGTAATAACATGTAGGTATACCAATGAAAAGGTTGTTTCAATTCAATGAATTTTGAAAAATTTACCTTTCCGCTGACTACAGGCCATCGGGATTTTTTTTATTGTATCTACGCATCATCACCTTTAAAATGAGAATGATGTATGTCATGCTTTTTCCCATCCATTTTGTATGGGAAATAAGGTGAATATTTTCTCAGTTTTTAACTGCCAAAAAATTACCACATTCCTACGGGTCAATGCTTGAATTAACATGAGTTTCTTATCAGTGGAAGAATCTTAATTATTATTATTGTTGAAATTGATTTTTACTAGAATATACGCTGGAAATGGCAACATCTTGACAGCTATTATGTATCTCATGGTGTTTTATAAATCCCAGCAACAAATTATCTATGCATTAAGATGTAATTAATTGATTTTATATCTAATATATTGTTCTTATTTTGCAGCGGGCTATTTCGAAGCAAGCAGCAGCCATTTAATTAATATTACTGTTTGGTTATTTAAAATAATAAATTATTCTTATATTTGACTCAAGTTTCTCTTTCCCTTACCTTGAAATAGTATCACAATGAGGTTACCTTTAAAAATAAAATAATACAACGATTATAAATAAGAGAAAAATGTAGAAAAACAACTTTGATCTTTTATTAGACACATATGATTAATTTTTACTTTCCTACCGCTATTCTAAGTAGCCAAGTAAGAAAAGTATTAATAATAATGTATTGCACTATACAGGGTGTAACATAAGTACGTTAAAATATTCAAGTGACCAATGCCTGAGACAATTTTAAGAAAAAAATAATTTGTGTCCAGAAATGCTTCGTTTACATCTAGAGGGCGCTGCTTAGTTTTTGTAATGTTCTCAGCATCTTCTCTTAGCGCCCTAGGAGCTAAGTAAATATCTAGATAACGATCACCTCCAACGTTGTTGAGGGAGAGAACTTTTTAATTTCCTACGCTACTAAAGTAGCTGTATAAGGAAAGTATTGTAATCGTGTGAAATTTTCAGTATCGAGATTTTTACAAATGTTGACGTTTCAGAGTTTTCTAAGTCTAATAAACATATTTTCAGCCATTGGTCTGTCCGTCTGTGACAGCATTATCTCGGGAACGGATCGGTGAATTTTGTTGCTTTCTTTTTTATTTTGTTTGGTACCAATATCACTCGCCGGTGGCACTGAATGAGAATGCTGTATACACTGGGTGTTGAGCTATAGCCAAAAAACGTGATTTGCTCAAGACTATAGCGCGAAAACGGCTTCAAGGATTTTGATTAAACTTGCCTAAAGTATTCTTCTGAGAGCCCTTTACCACCCACATATAGCGCCATCTCCGAGAAACAGCACAAAAGAAAGTTATGTTTGAATAAAATTCCGTATTTTCCATATGTTTCTTCAGATCCTGGCTAAACGTTTCATCTTGCGAAAAAATGTTACATGACCATTGTTGTTTGTCTTGACATACTGAAAAAAATGAGTGGTAGCACGATTTGACCAGAGGATTATTACCTTACTACCGCTATTATCGTCGTCGTTATGTAAGGAAAGCAATGTAATAGTGTAAAATTTGTCATTCATTGTAATTTGCCTCCGAGCGGTAGGAAAGTCGTGTGAGTGGATACACCAGATTTTTTTACTTGGAAAAGGTACGGGAATAAGGTTTTTCCATGAAAAGTATCAAAAGTTTAATGTTAGAGCAAATTGAAATAAATAATGACAGCGTACGCAGCGCCCTCTAGATGTTGCATGAAAATAAATACGAAATAAATGATTCCCCACGTCAAAAAAAACCGGGTACCACATTTCGTGCAAATGACTTATTTTTTGCAAAAGTTATTTAAAAAAAAGCGAACGAAGAAATCAATTTCAACACCCTGTATCTCCGAAACGAAGCATTTCCGGACACAAGTTTATATAGACTTTTTTTCTTAAAATTGTCTCAGGAATACGTCACTTGAATATTGAATGCGCAAGCCAGTCACAAAATTACAAAAAATTCTTGATTCAGAATGTTTGGTAAGTATAAATTATATAGATCCGTATCTAGGAAATTATGAGACATTTTTTATTTTGTTAAAGTTCTGACTCATTTTGATAACCCTAGGAACTTCATTCCAGAGTTTAATGCATAAATAAAGAGTTCCTTTTTTTATACGTACATGAAAGGCGGTGGTTCGGGAAATTATAATCCATTGAAGGTATTTCTAGTCTCATAGTTATGGGTAGTCCGGTATGGTTCAAAATTGTTTCTATTCTTAGATACGAATTTAATGCATTCATATATGTATATTAATAAAGGACGCCGGCTATATCTCAGAATCCGTTAGTCGGATGACCCGGAGAAAAAAAATTGAAGGTAAATATTTATTGCTGAGTCTACCGCTAGAGGGCGTAACTCATACCGCGAATTAAAAATCACTGTTTTTTCAAAATTCCCCAAGTAAACCTATATTGATAATATTTTTTTTGTAATCAACTGAAAATAATATAACTTTTTTGTATAAATGTTTTTCCCTATCTTGTCAAATAAGGGGCGGGGGGAGGGGCAACTTATTTCTGGTACGACCTATTTTGAATAACTTTGTTTCATTTTAAAACGCTTTTTTGGGCGCTTCTACTGAAATAATATCATTTTGAGTTTAATTATTTTCCGAGTCGGTAGACGGCGCTTTATGACAAAGTCGCACATTTTTATGAATTTCTCGAAAATTTCAAATGCAATGGTATTTCCATTTTTCAATGGGAAGAAAGAACGTGAAAAATTACAGTTACTGGTGAAAACCGCAACTCGATATAGATTCACATGAGATAATTTTGAAAAAAACAGTGATTCTTAATTCGCGGTGTGAGTTACGCCCTCTAGCGGTAGACTTAGCAACTTATAAATATTTTACAGCTTTTTCTTTGACCCGATTTACCTCTGAATTTTTTCCCCGGGTCGTCCGACTAACGGATCCTGAGATATAGCCGGCGTCCTTTATTAATGGGCCAACCAGTATATATTGCTGGTACAGTCCTAACTGTATAGTCAATAGACTTTGATAAGTGTCCTCTGCAGGATTGCTTTTATCTATGTTTATTTTGGATACGTATGCAGTTTTTTGTATTTTAAATATTTCATCAATATCACTGCTTCCTTTCCAGATCACGATGCCATATTTGGCTTTAGAGTAGAAGCTTAAGAAATAAAACATTTTTGCAATATTGAGTTGATTGTTTTTGGTCAAAATTCTCAAACTATATAGCAGAATCGGTTTAACTGTTTACGGATATATTCGATATGTTGAAGGAATTTGAATGTCTCATCAAGGAAGATACCGAAGCATTTTATTTCAAATGTAATGTTATAGTGTAGAATTATTATTTTATCGGGGACAATCAATTTTAAATCATCAAGACAGCTCATTATCTTTGAAAAAACACATATTTCAAAATTCTTGTCAACTATAACAGAACAGTTGAAATTGATTTGACGGTCTCATTTTCAACGTTTAATAAATAGAGAACGATTCTTAATTCATGATACATTATATATTCAACAAGTGATTAACATAGCAATTGCAAATATTCCAACTAACGTGCCAATTCAATAATTTTCTTATCAAAAGTCAATCACCTTAATAACCATAAACAGCAGAACATGCGGCAACGCTGGCGAGATATCGCGAGTTTAGCGCGTGCGCAATGAGATCTCCGAAATGGCGGTCCAAAATGCAACTTTGCCAAATCACTCTGCAGGAACAGGTCTATTGTGTATTTCATTTTTGTTATCTTTCAATAAGCACTTTCGTTCTTTCTTCAACTTATAAAATAAAAATCGGTAAGTATATATATATTATATCCTGAACCTCAAAATGTTTTATTCTAACGCCTCCATTTGATGTTATTGTAAAATTATCTCTATGGATAAACTGCAACCATGTGTCTCTTTCATGTGAAAACATGAAAACATTTATATATCCTTCATTTTTAATAACACTATCACTACTCGCCACATTTTTGTTTATAGGTATGTATGCGGTTAGATGATTTTTCTGCTATACTATCGCGAGAACTAAAAATTATAATATACTGGGTGGTCCTTCGTGCAAGACATCGTAAGTGCAAACATACGTCTAAAATATTTTAGATGCCAATTTGGTTATTTTTAATGGAATAACCTATATATTACCACATTTTTAGATTTCTTGTAAAATTTTGAAAACATTTTTTGTATACCTAAGTCTAATCTTTTTTGACATATTTCAATTTTATCAGTATTTTCATGATTTAAGGATAATAATTTGATCAGAGAGATCAAAAAGAAGCTTGAAAACTAGATCCAAAAAAGTCAAAAGTCATTTTTTCAAATGGAAACCCCTGTTTTTATTACTTTATTGTATCAAGCCGCAAAAATAAGGAGAGCCTTGAGTAAAGTTGTCTATACCGAAAATTAATATATTTTTTAAATTATTAAATAAATCTTTCGATGTCGGGTTTTTAAGTTGAAGGGTGTCATTTCGAACACTTACTGACCGAATATGTTTCATTAACTTAGAGAAAAGGCCAACTACGTCACGAAAATGCGTGAAGTGCTGACGTTACGTCAGCGGCGTACGGTGTACATTACCAACAGGTAAACAAACTTCTGGCGTGTGGGATGAAATGTTAGGGTAAGGAAAAAACTCACAAAAGAAAGCGTTTATTTACATCAGTGCGCATTACCAGTTTGTTCTACCTATTATGTTTCAGCGGTATCTGAAATCCCCGTTCAGCTTCGTCTCCCATAAAAGTGGCAACGTTATTTATGATTTCGCGGACCTGTCTCTGAATTACCAACCCTTTCACACCAACGAGTTTCTTCGGAGGCATCTTCGAAAACAATGTGTAGAACATAGACTAATATAAAGATTTTGGAAACTCACCTCACACAAAAATTGCATTCGCCAACCAACACTCTCTACAAAACAGGAATGTGGGGGACGAATTCAGATCGTACGCGCACAATGGAATACGAAACGTAAACAAACAGAAAAGTGACCATAGCATATAGATACCATGCACTATGCACCAATCACCGTTTAAAACTTGTGGCCGTCCAAGCACCTTCGTGTGGGAAGTGGCCATATAATCAGACGCGGGAAATTCATATGCAATCTTTCCTTGTCAGTCAAATTCAAAAACGGGCAGATTACGAAAATACTTTTATTGTTTTCTTGATTCAGTTAAACAGTCAAAACTACGCTTCCCGTGCTACGCCACTGAAATGTTTCGGCAGCTGATCGTTGCTAGGCAACGAGACAAAGTGACCAAAACTGGTTCCTGCGCTGATGACCGATGACGCGGTGGCCTTTTCTCTAAGTGAACAGACGTTTCTCTGCATTATTGCTTTGATAGATCCAAAACTTTTGAATGTCAGTTGTTGAATTGCATTTTCATTAGGGTAGTAAGATGAAGTTGTATTTAATTGATGTTAATATGCAATATACATAGGAAAGACAACGAGACAAAACCTTGATGAAATTTTATTTTTGACTGACTTCAAAAAGGCAGGAGGTATACAATTCGGTTATTTTTGTATGTATAATAATTATAGTAGTATTGCATAATAAACGTGCTCCGGTTTTGAACGAATTTTGATTCATTTGAAAGAGGAGAGGTGAGAAAAAATGGTCTCATATTTATAAAAAATCAGATCTAAAATCTTCTTCCCTCCAAAACCCACCTGTATGTGGGTGGAGGTGACTATTTTTCTCTAAAATCGAAAATCTGAGAAGGCAGAATTAAGGAAGAGACTATATTCGGAAACGTTTAAATTGAAAATGTTTTCAAAAGAGTTACTGTTTTCGAGTTACAGCATTGGTAAACACTGAAATATGAGTATTTCCGTTATGTGGAGGGGGCTTTTTTTTCGAAAATTGAAGATATAAGACATAATAGATTATATGTAGCAACGTTTAAATTGAACATTTTTCGAGAAAACTGTACTGTTTTCAAGTTACATAGGTTCGACTATTCAACTATTTTCATGACTAATGTTACGCTCAAAAGTGTGAAATAAAACCTTTTTACCAAAAATTGTTCCGTCTTTATTAGTTGGTCCACTGAAAAATACAAAATAATATTAATTCTGTTGATGCTGGTACTTTTGAAGTTAGCGCCAAAATTCTGTCTCTATTTAACAACAATTGGACAATTTCAAAAGTACCAGCACCAATAGAATTAATATTATTTTGTATTTTTCAATGCACCAAACTAATAAAGTCGGTCCAATTTTTGACAAAAATAATATCTTTTTATCAACGACGGCTGGCGGAATAAGACTGCAACTGCATTTCTAGAACATCCAACATCCCTCGCCCAGGGCCAGCATCTGGAAGCGACTTTGCACACTGTGAATCAATACTTGGCATCAGCGATCTCTTTGGTATTATTTTTATCTATCTCACTAGGGACTGTAGGGCATGTAGATACCACTCTCAATAGGAATATCAGTGAATTGAAAGGATTATTACGAGGAAACTTTTCCATAGGGCATAAATAACGATGTGTTATAAAATTGGCAACAATCACAATCAAATATACTAATAATCCGGTCAATAAATAATTCTGAGACGCATAAAGGGTGGATATGAGACCGCATATTTCTGATTGAGAAGAAAACAATAAAAATAAATCAATGTTATCGGTCTCAATAAATAAATTAAAACTCTTTTGTAAAAAGTTCTGATATTAATATAAGAATACAAGAAATGTATCTTTATATATTATATATAGGTCACATTACAATTCTGATGCACTGCTTGGGATTTTCCAGAAACTAAAGAAAACTGTATTGTCTTATGAACTTACAATATCACTTTTCTATTGGTTTATATAATTTCCTAAATTTTTTTGTAAACAGGTTGTTTATTTTCTATAAGAATAGAAAGTTTGTTATTCCTATTTTCGTATATTGACTATATTTTATGTATAATCCCTCTATGTGAAAAAAATATTGTCATCATAAAAAATAAACTATTATCGCCACATAGAAAATGAAAGATAATATATTTTATAGAATACTGTACAACTCTTCTTATCAAATATATAAAATAATATATCAATATTCGATATTCCTAATCGAACTTCTTAAAAAAATTAAATAAATATTTGTTGTTTTGACATAATGGTTTTCCTACGTTTGACCGGACTATAATATCAGCTTTCTGCTAGGGAAGTTTCGATACGAAGCGGAGGACGGGCGGGAGGAGTGTGACCGTCTCGCTTGTAAGAACCGAACCCTCATCGGCTAGTAGTGAAAACAGTTGCATCTTTGCCGAGAAGAGACTACTATCAAGCCCTACACCGCGACGCCGGACTAGAAAATGTCATCATGGAAGAAAATTGAGTATCGTGCAATTTTGCGCTACAATTTCGCTCGTGGCCTTACAATGGACCAGTGTCTGGACGAGATGGCGTCAGTCCTAGGAGATGACTGCCCATCCAGGGCCACTGCTTTCCGCTGGTACAGGCAATTCCATCGTGGCGTATTCAAATTGGAAGATGAGCCACGTTCCGGCAGGACTGTTAAATGCGTTACTTCAAATGTAGCACCGCCTCTACGTCGACTGATAGAAGAGGATCCGCGCATTACGTATCGACAGCTTGAGTTGTTGCTCCAAATCAGCTCACCCTCAGTGTATGCCATTCTTCACGATCATTTATTATTGAAAAAGGTCTGCTTTGCATGGGCTCCGCAAGAGCAGGATGAAAATCAAAAGGCATCAAGGGTAGCATGGTGCCGGGACATGCTGAAGAAGTTCGATTCCGGCCGCTCCGAAGAAACGTTCTCGATCGTCACCGGCGGCGAAATTAGTTTTTATTATTGCACAGCACCAAGCAAGTCTCAAGACAAATTCTGGCTATTTGAAGATGACGCTCCCATCACCAACAAGCAATCCAATTCCATTAAGAGGCGAACCATAGCCGCTTTCTTCGGCAAGAGGGGTATAGTGGAGCGGGTGACTATGGATAAGAAGACCGTCGACTGGTATGGCAATGTTTGTTTGCCGCAGGTCGTGCAAGCCTTGAAAAATCTACGGCCCCGCATGGAACTTGACGTCTGGCATTTCCATTCAGTATATAATACATCCACCAAAGCCGATAACGTAGCCAATGACTTGTTGAAGAGTTCCAAGGTGAATGTGTTGAATCATCCAGAGCACAGTCCTGATCTAGCCCCGTTTGACTTTGGGCTGTTCCAGTATATTAAGAGGCAACTTAAGGGCCACCAGTTTTCCAGTGACGAAGAGCTTATCACAGCCTGGGATCAGGCTTGCGCTGCCGTACCTCAAAAGGTGTGGCATAACATCTTCGACTCTTGGTTTATGCGAATGGAGAAGTGCATCGACGGCTTGGGAGAGTATATACTTAAACCATAAATTTGTATCATTCAAGATTATATATAATTGTTATTAAATTTATTGGACATGAGGCTTTTTGTTATTTTCTTTTCAGTTGAAACAAAAGACATGGAAAGAGAGTTCGCTTTAAATCTCCCTTTGTGGTGATCGCCTTGTTTTGGCCTCAGCAGACGTACTATCTTCAGTGGATTCTTTAGACTTGCTGTTTTTAGTTGTCTCCTAGGCGCTTTCCGTTTTCTTTCCTTGGTCCATACAGATTCAACAAAAAGCTAAGGAAGTTCCGTCCTCCCCCTCTTCAGTGCCCCGCTTAAAGATGTAATGCCCACATACAATGGGATTTCGTCCGGTGCTCCAAGGTGGAACCAGTAATTGCCGATTTTCTGTTGGACCACGCATTTCCTTGGCCCAGTCCCCCAACGTGAAATTCAGTTTTTTATTGAGGTTGTCTCCTCTTGGTCCAGGCAATTAAGCCAGGACCCCCCGGTATGCCTTAATTATTACCCTTTTATTCGTGGACGCATTCGGTATCGTTTCCTCAGTGCAAGCCCTAAGCCGGGTTGGGGGGTTATCAACTTAACTCAAGTCTTCCACTAGTCCTGGGCTCCCTTGTCCGCCACCTAGGGGACGCGGTGGACTGTTTTGTCAGGGTTGACATACCTTAACCAGAGGATCCCGTTATTGAGAAGGCACCGGAGGTTCGCCTTTCACCCATCTGAGTTGGTTGCGTTGTCGTACACATACTGTACGCTATGCATTCCCAGGGTCTACTGCGAGGAAGTGCAGATAAGATTTGCTGAGAATTATATTAGACTGAGGGCAACGATACCTAATACCTAAAGATCCAATAACTTTGCTGTGGGCATTTCTCAGTATTTACCGCAGTCCAACTCTGGCAGTCGAGACTGCTATTAAGATCCTAGATCAGCCATTCAAACCCAATAATAATACATAAGGTTATTAATAATTTGTATTTGAAAAGATTACATACCTACTCTCTTCTAGATCATTCTGAAGATTTTCGTTATATTAACAAAGTAATTAAAATAAATCATTGAGACGTAATCCATTTGTTGGTATAGTTTATATTTTTGACCGACTTCAAAAAAAGGAAAAGGTATACAATTCGGTTGTAACATTGCTTTTTTATGGCTGTTCGCGCGTTTTGCATAGTAAACGTACTCCGATTTAGACGATTTTTGTTTCATTTGAAAGAGGAAAGTTGAGAAATGGTCCCGTATTGAGAAAAATCAAATCCAAAATCTTCTTCCTTCAAAAAACCGCCCCCAAAGGGGGTGGAGGAGGCAATTTTTCTGGAAAATTGAAAATCCGAGGCGACAGAATTAATGAAAATTCCATATCCGGAAATGTTTAAATTGGACCTTTTTTAAAATAATCATACGTTTCCGCGCTACAGTCTGAAATATGTGTTTCAGCTATGTGGAAGGGGCAATTTTTTCCGAAAATCGAAAATTCGAGATTTGAAAATTAGAACGGGGACCATATCCGGAAACGTTTAAATTCAACATTTTTTCAATGATAAAGTCTGAAATATGTGATATGCGTATTTTCGCTAGGTGGAAGAGCATTTTTTTCGAAAATTGAAAATATGACACGGCCAAATTAAAGAAAAGATTATCTTGTAGCAACATTTAAATTGAGTTACGGTTTTCGAGTTACAGCAGTAAAGTCTGAAATATGTATACCTATTTGCACAGCGATATTTTGACATCTCTGAATAATAAATAACAAGTACAAGCTAAACCTACCTATACCTTTTTGGTTATTAGTGAACGATCAACAACAAACATATACCTATTGGGTCACGGTCGATGGTACATTAGACGTTTACGGAGACCAGGTCGTAGGATCATTCTGAAAACTTGGTTATTCAAGTAGTTGCTCTGGATCTATGAATCTAAAATATTTTCAACGATTCGGCATTGCCACTTATACCAGATAAATATTTGCTACAAAAAATTGGACCGACGTTATTATTTGGTGCACTGAAAAATACAAAATAATATTAATTCTATTGATGCTGTTGCAGTTGGATTAATAACTTTTGGCACCAAATTCACAAGTACCAACACCAATAGAATTAATATTATTTTGTATTTTTCATTGCACCAACTAATAACGTCGGTTCAATTTTTTGTAAAAAATATTTATTTCACACTTTTGGGTGTAACATTAGTCACGAAAATCGTTGAACCAATGAAGATAGTACTTATCCTATTACCTACGTATATCCTTTGCTATAGTTGTTATTATTGAGATGTCAAAACATCGCTGCGGAAATACGCATAAGTATTTTAGATATTACCATTTTACCGCCGCTGTAACTCAAAAACCGTAATTCTAAGGAAAAAATGTACATTGTAAATGTTGGTCTTTCATGTAGTACCCACAGATTTTAAATTTCCTCCACACTCCACAGCAAAAATACACATATTTGAGAATTTCACATGCCTCTAACTCGAAAACCGTATTTTTTTGAAAAAATATTCAATTCAAACGTTTCCGGATATTGTCCTATCTTTAATTATACCACCTCAGATTTTCGGTTTTCGAGAAAATTTTCCCGCTCCACTCCCTTCGGGGGCGGTTTTCGGAGGGAAGGAGATTGCGTATTTGCATTTTTATGAATATGGGACCATCATCATAATCATAGTAGGATTACTATATCCGTTCGAGGTTCATCGGTCAAAAAAGCCATGATTTCCCATCCTTGTCTTGGAGAATTGAGAGAACGTGAATGGTAACCCCCTGAAGAATATAAATATTCCCAGGAATATAGTCTACCAGGTAAAATCTGTACAGATATTATGCTAATAGCTATAGTGATTGTGACCCGCAGATTTGGTATATTTTTATACCTCCAATGCAATTTCAAAGGAACAACGGAAATGAAGAGCAAATGTTTTCTACCTGCTAAATAAAAGAACCTACTCAAATGAATTAACCCCCTTTTATAATATTTTTACAGTAGACGCCTAATTATCCGAAACCGCCATTATCCAAACTCCGCATTATCGGAAACGATACATGAACCGGATTATCCGAAATGATTATGGCTATCCGTCCGTATTATCCGAAAAAAACATTTACGGACATTAGGAATATATGTATCAATATTATAAAATGAAGATTATGTATTATTTTATTATTTTGCACATATTTATTACGTCCATAAAAGTTATGATGTATGTAGGTATTATTAGGATTTGTTAATCTATAAAAGGATAATTACTTCTTGTTTTGTTGTTTAATTAACATTTAATAAATGTTGCTTAAAGGAACATAATAAATCAAGTTATTGATTTTCTTCAGTTTCCATATTATCCAAAATTTCGATTATCCGACATCGGTCTGGTCTACATTATTTCGGATAAACGGGAGTCTACTGTATTTACATTATATTTCTAATTTCCTTTACTACGAGATAGAATGTGAAGAAAAGGTAATTTCTGACCGACTTCCCAAAAGGAGGAGGTATACAATTCGACTGTGTGCTTTTTTTTTTGGTTTGTGCGCGCCTTTCATATAGTAAACGTACTCCGATTTTGATGATTTTTGATTCATTTGAAAGAGGAGGCTTGAGAAATGGTCCCATATTCATAAAAACGGGAAACCAACATCTCGTTCCCTCCGAAAACAATTTTGTCGAAAATTGAAAATCTGCGTTGATATAATTACAGATCGGACAATATCCGGAAACGTTTAAATGGAACATTTTTTCAAAAGAGTAACGGTTTTCGACATAGAGACATTTTAAATTCTCAAATATACCTATTTTCGCTATGTGGAGAGGGCGATTTCTGTCGAAAATTGAAAATCTGTTTGCAGTACATGAAAGACATAATTATTTGTAGCAACATTTATACTGAACATTTTTCCCTTAGAGTTACGGTTTTCGAGTAAAATCGGTGTTAAAATGGTAACAACTAAAATATTCAAGCGTATTTCCGCAGCGATGTTCTGAGATCTCAATAATAACAACTACAAGCAAGGAATATACGTGGGTAATAGAATAAGTACTATCTTCATTGGTATTAGTGAACGTTCAACGATTTTCGTGACTAATGTTACACTCAAAAGTGTAAAATAAATATTTTTTACAAAAAATTGGACCGACTTTATTAGTTGGTGCACTGAAAAGTATAAAATAATATTAATTCTATTGGGGCTGGTACTTGTGAAGTTGGTGCCAAAAGTTACCAATCTACCTGCAACTGCACAACTTCAAAAGTAACAGCACCAATAGAATTAATATTATTTTATACTTTTCAGTGCACCAACTAATAAAGTCGGTCCAATTTTTTGTAAAAAATATTTTTGCTTTCCAAATGATATTCCAGTGGCTAGAAATGTGGATATTTTGTTTTTCTTTATCTAGGCATTTCATTATCCAGATTTTAGATTATCTATCTGGCTGATTTACGACAACAATTAGTGCAGAAAATCGAGTATCTACTTGTATTTGAATATGATTTTCATTTTGCTGAAAGCTCTGATACCGAAACTTTTTTTTTAAATAGGACCAACTCTCAAAAGCAGTTGAATAATTTTATTATTATTATTTATTATTTAATAGGAGTAGATACAATGTTTTTTATACGGACCGAAACTAAGAGATAAGATTAGATTTCTTTTTTTAATTATAAGTTTTTTAACTAAATATTTTGTAGTTGTTTCAAGTTGCGTGATTTTGAGCATTGTAAAAAATGTTCCTGGTTTTGCCGACCGTCAAATCAAAAATCTGAGTTTGTTTTTGCAGTGGAAGGTGAAAAAATATAATTGGCATATAAATTACTCACTATTCATTTGACATTGAAAAGTGCTATCTGATTAAAAAAAAATCCCAATGGCATGTATTCAGCGGAAAGGTAATTTTTTCAAAATTCATTGAATTGAAATTTGAACAACCTTTTCATTGGTATACCTACATGTTATTACATAAAATTGTCATGTATGTGTCATAGCCTTGCGGTTAGAGGATTTTGTTTTGGCTGTTGAATATAAAGCAGACAGGGTTCGAGTTCCACTTCAAGGCAGAATTTTTTTTCGTATATTTCTTTTCAATAAATATACTATATCTTTTTTTAATCAGGGTCTATATTAAGATCTCCAGAAAATGTACAATTACATCAAATTTATATTGAGTGTTCATGTTTTATCAATATTTGTTATTTTTCTTTATTAATTTTTATTTTTTTACCTGTGTATTTTATGAAAAAATGCTTTGAACAGAAGTTATAGGTACTGATTATATCTATAACCTAAAATTATTTTTGATGATATTTACACTACAGCTCTTTTTTTTTTAATGTTTGAATGGTCACCATTTTGAAACTACTTTCCCGATATTGCCCAATAACGAACTCGACCGAGATATTTGAGAGATTGATTTTTGTAGCAAATTTGAACTTGATACCTTCAAAACTGCGACCTCTATCGTGTTAACAAATTTCGTAATATCCCATATATATATATATATATATATATATATATATATATATATATATATATATATATATATATATATATATATATATATATATATATATAAATATATATATATAAACTTTTGAACCAAATGTTTTTTTTGGACTAACTTATAGATATATAACAACATGCCGTTGAAATTTTTTCGAAATTCAAAAGTGTGAACGATCGTAATAGGTACATTTCTATAAGAAATTTACCTAAAATGACACTGGTTGTTAGGAAAGGAGACTTTGGGTGATAATATTAAAATAGTTATTTAATATACAAGGAAAAAAAGTACCAGATTTTAGCACGAGGTTGTGTTGTCGACCGACGCGAAGCGGAGGGAGAGCTATAATCTAATATTCTTCCCATTTAAGATACACATTTTTTTTCTGTGAGGTGAAAAATAATTATGTAATATTGAAAAAGTATTACAATTAATTACAAAGTCAGAAAATTATCACTTATAATCAACCTAGAACTTGAATAATTTCTGAATTTTTTTTCGAGGTGCTCGCGGGTGATTCGGTACGAAAATTTTATACCTACCAAAAATTATATCTAAAAGTAAATACAATTTTTGACAGAAATTACAAATAATATAATTCAGGATCTACTTATTGGTCGGGAGCGTAGGATTACAATTCGTCGAAGCGTCATGGGTATAAATACCTGACCGCACCCAAGCTCTGCCATTTCTAAAAAGTGACTGGATAAGAACGTAGTGATAGTGAGTGTAACTAACCAATTTCGACATATTGCCTGCCATCTGCCCGACCTGAGTTTTTCAAGAATAAGAAGCGGAAACCCATCATCAACGGATCATCCTTATATGGTTATTCAGGTGTGTAATCGACACAAAACTATCTTGTCAAATTACCAAATTGAAGAGATATTCATTTTATCAAAATCATGGGCGCAGTCTCGAAGTCCAATTTTGCCAATACATCTGAATTGGCTGATTGGATAGCTCTAATTAAAGTCAAGAAATTGAATAATAAATGTCAAAAAAAGAAAAATTTCTTAGTTGAGGCGGTCCTCAACAAATCTCTTTCCAAAGCCCAGACCGAATTGCGTCAAAAGCAGCAAGAAAGGAGGCTGAGGTGGCAAAACTTAAAATCTTCGTGGGGTATAAACCCAAAAATTGATTCTTATAACAAAATTGATTGGGACACCAGGACCGTCGAAGAGATCAGTACTAGGATTGACGAATTTATGTCACAATTGAAATCAGTGAAGACTAAATCTCGATAATTAACTTAGTACCTAATCCTAATAGAATTTTGTAAAGGCTAGTGATGTTACCTCGAACTTTTTAATCGAGGACAGTGAATTAATTATATTTGTATTATGTATCAAGGCTAGTGAATATTGTAATATCTGTGATACTATGTAGAGTTTTTTCATTACAGTCGCCTCCCTTGGGGGACCCAACTTCTGTCCGAGCCAGGATACACCATTTTGGTTTGTAAATTTAAAGTAGAAAGTTTATGTTCCTATGAATCATTTCAAAGCTAGCTTGTAAATAATTATTATTAGTCTAATAAAAACAAACTGAAAAATTGATTTTGAATTATCAACTCCTATAAAACCTCTTTAAACTTTTTTTCGAATTTACATTTAGCACCAAGTTCCTGGTTATTGTCAATATGCATATAAGGCCGATGCGGTATTTATTTAGTGACTCCCTGCACCTGAAATCTGCAATATCACATAAGGCTTTTGGGTTGGCGTTGCATCCAGGTCTTCACTTGACGAAGTCTTGTGGGGGATGAAAAACAAGCCATGTTGTTAAGGACCAGTATATTTAACAAACGGTAATCTATTCAACATTTCTTTTTAAACTCTCGGAATTCTTAAGCATAGTAAATACTTGCATGCTTTGATTCCAAGTGGCGTTTTTTTTCAGTTGGATTGTTGATACATTTTTCTTATTTAATCTATATGACGTTCACAGGATTCTATAAATTTTTAAAATTTGTAATTGAATATTTTGGATCTCTTCACTATTTGAAAAAAGAAAATAGTTGATTGGATTTGATGTATTATATGCACCATAATTTTTCTTAGGTTGGCAGTGAGTGAGGCTTCTTGCACTTTGCCAACACATTCCTATGATGGGGTATCCATATCTCCACTTAGCACCCTTGTGACATCATTCGAAGATCTGCATGTCTGTCCAAGTCTGCGCATTAAACGAAGTGATAGCACATATTGTTAGTAAAAATCGATGACGATAACAGGATACCTACTTCATTGAAACTAAGAGAAATGGTATGAGTAGTTAATGTATAATCGACTGTTATTCTAACAGTTGTGGATATCGTGTACTATTTTTTAACTGTTTGTCAGGTTTGACGATGCATTTACTGTCCAAAATACAGTTGTTCCTATATATAAAGGAGGAAAATGAGTTTTGGCCAACAAATATGGGTAGGTGTATGTTTTTGTGTTTAAACCACTGCAAACAAGTATATCTTCTCCTCTCCCCGCTTGACCCAGTCATGAGCGGCTTGGTCAACTTTATATAAATCTGTAGGATCAGAAGACGAGAGATACCTACAATCAATCTGATGACATTTATAGTGACAACTTCACAGGTATTTATTTATCAGCTGTATTATCAGTAGTTATTGATAAACTGCCAATATTAGTAGATGCTTAAGATATTTTGCCTATTTAATATGACAACTTTGCAAGAAAAATTTCCTTAATGTGCAATATTATCTCTGTTCTTTATTTAAACAGAAACGTATATTTTGGAAGTCTTAAATAGATGCCTTCTGCGATTGGGTTATAGCACCATAAATCAAAAATAAAGAGATATGAGTCACTTTTTCTAAATTATTATTTATTCAGGATATTGATTTCGATATTTTTATTATTAGAAATATTGCCTGAGAATTTTGTCTCCTTGATATTGACAGTAAAATTATAAATATTTACTAGAAACACCCAAGTTTATTCGTCATGAAATTTCAACAGATTAAATAAGTATTTATGATCTGTAATATGGAAAGTTAGAACAAAATTCTATCATTCAGTGTGGAGAGCCGCTTACTTGCTCTTTCATATAATAATTATGTTCTGGCTTTCTGTATGTTACCTTTCACATATTGTCAAAACGGCTGTTCTATATTTTAGCTGTTGTCCGATATTCACCACTTAGCAGAATTGTTGAGCTAAAAGGGGTGCTGGGTGAGTAAGAACAGGTTTAATAAGATCAGGGAAACCATTTTCAAGGTGCTAACCGATTGGCGGAGTGAACAGGGGTGCTGAGTGGATAAATAAATCTTTACATTTACATGTATTTATATTGCGGTGCTTGTTTATACAAAGGGAAGGAAATTATTTAATGACCTAACCTAACCCTACAATTAATCAAGCATTGCAATATACTTGTAAATGTTAGGTTTAGTTATTCATTCACACAGCAATTCCTGTTCACTCCACCATCCTGATGCCCTGAAAATTGTTATCCCGGTTCTTATTAAACCTGTCATTACCAACCCCGCATCCCCTTTTCGCTAAACGATCCCGAGATAACTAGTGAATTTCGGATGACAGCTAAAGTATAAAATTACCGCCAAAAATTGTCAAAATTTAATTCTCAACAGTATGTAGAGCAATCTCAACTTGAATAAACTGTTATATGTATTTGAAACGCAGCAGTAAATTAAATCATTGTCTCTCTTAATTTGATAAATATTTTCACTTCAAAAGCAAAATGTCTTAAGCATTTACATATCATGCAAATGAAACCATTTCAACATGAATTAATTTCCAGTATCAAATTAACAGGCCAATAATTTGTGTAATGATAAATGCTGAGAATATTCATTCATGTTGAAAGAGTATTGACATTGTCATGTATTATTGGCATTGCGTTGTTGGGTTCAATAAGATTATTGTTCTTTGAATGATCTATTGGTGCGACACAAAACTAGCTTTGTGGATGTTCTTGTCAGGTTTGAGATTTCCTGTCTCATGCCGTCCGTCCTCATTAGATTTGAAGTTGGGAAGAAGCATTAGCTTGATCATCAGGTCATGAGCGGCCTAAGTGATCAATCGTAAGCATTCTATAATCCGACAGCACATTCTGAAGGAGATCGATCCGATCTTTTGATTAGAGGGAATGAGAACGGAGAAAATGACTACTTCTAAACCCTTTTCACATTGTTGTCCATCACACAATAGGATTTCTCCAGAGCTGTAACAGGTATTTATATTCCATTAGTTTGGATGTAAATCGTTGATGCAAACGGCTTTGTACACAATTTAAATCTACAGTATTTTGTGCCTTCTTCTGTAATGAAACATTATTTTATTTAGTATGTTCTACTTGAATGAAAATTGAGTCATACTTATTTCTGATGATTTTATAAAAACTGAACTTTGAATTCTTCCACTTGAATATATCTACTATCCGTGAAAATTAATTGATATAATTTACAATAGGTATGTAATATTGATACGTTTTCTAGTTTTTGATTATTGTTTTCTCCTATTTTAGGGATAAAGACTCGGGTGTTCGTTTACTAAATTAGATTTGTGCCAAACCAGTTTTTTTAAGGGAGAAACAATATTTTATTATATATCAAATCGTATTTCATATTTGATCCAGAAGAAATGGAAAACAAAATTCGATAACATTATTTTGACGTTAATAAGTACAAGTACCTAACACAATATTTGTCGTAAATATTCATGAGTAATTTATTTTTCAAACGATTTCATACCCGAGGTACTATAATCTATTGTTTGTTATTTCTTAAATATGTTGCGGTTTAATTCCCATAATTATTTTAAGCATAACCAGATCTTATTGGAGCATTATATAAAAACATCCGAAACAACACTCTGTAAGTGCATTATGAAGTGTTACGGTGTTGCCACAAAACTTAATTCAGAAGCGAGAAGAGAAAATGTCGCAACATGTTATACCTACGCTGCAGGCACCATATGAAACTTCTTGAAAACTTCTACCCTAGACCCTTAACTACATGAATATTCCCAAGCAATCTCTCCTAGCAGTGATCTAACCAGAATTAAAGCAGTATCTTCAGGAGATTTTAAGGTAAACTATCTTATATTCCAGTCTCAATTTCTTTGAAATTGAAATGCACCTCTATCTTTTCGAAGACTACCATGTATCTCACTGAAAAAGGTTTATTGAAGAATGTGTTCTAGCCATCTAGCAACTGGAAAGGTACATAAGGTTTGCATATTGAACACAATATAACTATTTTCCAGCATTACCTTCATTATAAAACACGGAACAAGATTGAAATCGAAATAATATACATACTTCATGAAAACCAAATAACACCGTAGCAATGAGCAGCTAGTTTGCGATATATATAATATATATATTTGAAATACCAACCAGCCTGCCTTTTTAGTTTTTTTTTGTGTATTTGTGATATGCAGTTACCAAAGCTGTCTACTACCTTTTTCTGGTAGGCATAATATTTGACCAAAGCTGCGTTCAGGATGTGATACCTTATTGAGTAACTGTCCATTGAAACATTATTTCATGACTATAACTTCAAATGGTGCGTACTTTGTCTTATTTATTGGAATAGCTAACTATTTTTCAGTATTTCCTGCGTATCAAATAATGTATGTGGAAGGAAAAAAATTGTCGGTACTTAAATAGGGTGTTACGATAATATTTTTCAAGTAATTGAATACTAGAAGAGTTTTTCCAATCAAATTACTTAGTCGAGGATTCCAGGAATTCTTCTAAACAAATGATTTCTATAAGCGCTAGAATTTCTTGGAATATTGAATTATATCATCTGTATAACAAGGTCGGTGGAATTCTTGTTATTTCCATTTTTTTTTAATATTTTCCAGAATATTATATCACCGCTATGTATGAAAGAAAAGCAAGAACGTTCACCTTGTATCGAGCTACGATCTATCCAGGTATTATATCGCACAAAGTAGTTTCCGTTACAGTTCCAGATTCCCGATGAATACTGATGAATTTGTTAAAAATATTTAGATTACATCAAAATTTTCTGTAGAACCGAATGGTAAGATTTATCTGAGATATCAGTAAAGAAAAACAATTTTTGCTGGACTACCTTGTTCTTTTTGGCACATTGAAAACATAGATGAACATTTCCATTTGGAAAGGCAAAGAAAGGTTAGTAATTTTGTTACAATTAAAAAGCCTTATTTCCAGAATATTATGCCTTCATTGAACATTGAAATGAGATGCCGATGATAGTTTTTGACCAAAGTTTCGTTCAGGATGGTTACCTTATTGTGTAACTGTCCAGATAAAAAAAACATTATTTCATGACAAGTTGAAATGGTGCGTACGTTGTCTTATTAGAATAGCTAACTATTTTTCAGAATTTCCTGAGTATCAAATAATGTACATGGATAAAAAATCGGGACTCAAATAGATCATTAACGATGATATTTTCCAAACACGAGGTTGTCAGGAATTCTTATAAACAAACAGATTACTATAAGCGCTAGAATTTCATGGAACATTAAATTATATCATTTGTATAACCAGGTCGGTAGAATTCTTATTTCCGAATTCATCATTTTTCCAGAATAGTATATCACCGCTATGTATGAAAGAAATGCAAGGACGTTCACCATGTATCGAGCTAAGAGCTATCCAGGTATTTTATTATTGCACAGAGTAGTTGCCGTTACATTTCCAGATTCTCGATGAATACTGATGAATTTGTTAAAAAGAACAATTATATTACATCAAGATTTTCTGTAGTACCGAATATCGTAAGAGTTATCTGAGATATAAGTAAAGAAAAATAATTTTTGCTGGACTACCTTTCTCTTTTCGGCATATTGAAAACAGATGAACATTTCCATTTGGAACGGCAAAGAAAGGTTAGTAATTTTGTTTCAATTATAAAGCCTTATTTCCAGAATATTATGCCTCATTGAAATGTATATGAGATGCCATCGATAGTTTTTAACCAAAGTTTCGTTCAGGATGCTACCTTATTGTGTAACAAAAAAAATTTCATGTCGATAACTTGAAATGGTGCGTACGTTGTTTTATTTATTAGAATAGCTAACTATTTTTCAGAATTTCCTGAATATCAAGTAATGGTTATGGAAGAAAAAAAATCGGGACTCAAATAGATTACGATATTTTTTAAACACAAGGTTGTCAAGAATTCTCATTAGCAAACAGATTTCTATAAGCGCTAGAATTTCTTGGAATATTAAATTATATCATTTGTATAACCAGGTCGGTAGAATTCTTATTACTTCCAAATTCTTCATATTTTCCAGAATAGTATATCACCGCTACCTTTCTTTTGTCGGCATATTAAAAACATAGATGAACATTTCCATTTGGAACGGCAAAGAAAGGTTAGTAATTTTGTTACAATCAAAAAGCCTTATTTCCAGAATATTATGCCTCATTGAAATGTATATGAGATGCCGTCAATAGTTTTTGACCAAAGTTTCGTTCAGGATGCTACCTTATTGTGTAACAAAAAAATATTTCATGTCGATAACTTGAAATGGTGCGTACGTTGTTTTATTTTTTAGAATAGCTAACTATTTTTCAGAATTTCCTGAGTATCAAGTAATGGATCTGGAAGAAAAAAATTCGGGACTCAAATAGATTACGATATTTTTTAAACACGAGATTTTCAGGAATTCTTATTAGCAAACAGATTTCTATAAACGCTAGAATTTCTTGGAATATCAAATTGGTATCATTCGTATAACAAGGTCGGTAGAATTCTTATTATTTGCGAATTATTCATATTTTCCAGAATATTATATCACCGTTATGTATGAAAGAAATGCAAGGACGTTCACCATGTATCGAGCCTACGATCTATCCAGGTATTTTATTATCGCACAAAGTAGTAGCCGTTAGATTTCCAGATTTTCGATGAATACTAATGAATTTGTTAAAAAGAACAATCATATTACATCAAGATTTTCTGTAGAACCGAATGTTGTAAGATTTATCTGAAAAGTAAAAAAAAATATTTTTGCTGGACAACCTTTCTCTCTTCGGAAAATTGAAAACATAGATGAACATTTCCATTTGGAACGGCAAAAAAGGTTAGTAATTTTATTACAATTAAAAAGCCTTCTTTCCAGAATATTACGCCCTCATTGAAATGTATCTGAGATGCCGTTCATAGTTTTTGACCAAAGTTCCGTTCGGGATGCTACCTTATTGTGTAACAAAAAAAAATCATGTCAATAACTTGAAATGGTGCGTACGTTGTCTTATTTATCAGAATAGCTAACTATTTTTCAGAATTTTCTGAGTATCAAATAATGTATATGGGAAAAAAAAATTCTGGACTCAATAGATTGTTTACGATGATATTTTCCAAACACCAGGTTTTCAGAGAAATTCTAATAAACAGATTTCTATAAGCGCTAGAGTTTCTTGGAATATTAAATTGTATCATGTATAACCAGGTCGGTAGAATTCTTATTATTTCCGAATTTTTCGTTTTCCAGAATAGTATATCACCGCTATGTATGAAAGAAATGAAAGGACGTTCACCATTTATCGAGCTAAGATCTATCCAGGTATTTTAGTATCGCACTAAGTAGTTTCCGTTACAGTTCCAGATTCCCGATGAATACTGATGAATTTGTTAA
This sequence comes from Crioceris asparagi, assembly GCA_958507055.1. Taxonomy (NCBI): domain Eukaryota; kingdom Metazoa; phylum Arthropoda; class Insecta; order Coleoptera; family Chrysomelidae; genus Crioceris; species Crioceris asparagi. The sequence continues at coordinate 126,190,094 of OY293826.1, forward strand.
AAATATTTAGATTACATCAAAATTTTCTGTAGAACCGAATGGTAAGATTTATCTGAGATATCAGTAAAGAAAAACAATTTTTGCTGGACTACCTTGTTCTTTTTGGCACATTGAAAACATAGATGAACATTTCCATTAGGAAAGCCAAAGAAAGGTTAGTAATTTTGTTACAATTTAAAAGCGTTATTTCCAGAATATTATGCCTTAATTGAACATTGAAATGTGAGATGCCGATGATAGTTTTTGACCAAAGTTTCGTTCAGGATGCTTACCTTATTGTGTAACTGTCCAGATAGAAAAACATTATTTCATGACAAGTTGAAATGGTGCGTACGTTGTCTTATTAGAAAAGCTAACTATTTTTCAGAATTTCCTGAGTATCAAATAATGTACATGGATAAAAAATCGGGACTCAAATAGATCATTAACGATGATATTTTCCAAACACGAGGTTGTCAGGAATTCTTATAAACAAACAGATTTCTATAAGCGCTAGAATTTCATGGAACATTAAATTATATCATTTTTATAACCAGGTCGGTAGAATTCTTATTATTTCCGAATTCATAATTTTTTTCCAGAATAGTATTATCACCGCTATGTGTAAAAGAAATGCAAGAGCGTTCACCATTTATCGACCCTACGATCTATCCAGGTATTTTATTATCGCACAGAGTAGTTGCCGTTATATTTCCAGATTCCCGATGAATACTGATGAATTTGTTAAAAAGAACAATTATATTACATCAAGATTACTGTAGTACCGAATATCTAAGAGTTATCTGAGATATAAGTAAAGAAAAATAATTTTTGCTGGACTACATTTCTCTTTTCGGCATATTGAAAACATAGATGAACATTTCCATTTGGAATGGCAAAGAAAGGTTAGTAATTTTGTTACAATTAAAAAGCCTTGTTTCCAGAATATTATTCCTCATTGAAATGTATATGAGATGCCGTCGATAGTTTTTGACCAAAGTTTCGTTCAGGATGCTTATTGTGTAACAAAAAAAATATTTCATGTTGATAACTTGAAATGGTGCGTACGTTGTTTTATTTATTAGAATAGCTAACTATTTTTCAGAATTTCCTGAATATCAAGTAATGGATATGGAAGAAAAAAATTCGGGACTCAAATAGATTACGATATTTTTTAAACACGAGGTTGTCAGGAATTCTCATTAGCAAACAGATTTCTATAAGCGCTAGAATTTCTTGGAATATTAAATTGTATCATTCGTATAACAAGGTCGGTAGAATTCTTATTATTTGCGAATTATTCATATTTTCCAGAATATATCACCGTTATGTATGAAAGAAATGCAAGGACGTTCACCATGTATCGAGCTAAGATCTATCCAGGTATTTTATTATCGCACAAAGTAGTAGCCGTTAGATTTCCAGATTTTCGATGAATACTGATGAATTTCTTAAAAAGAATCATATTACATCAAGATTTTCTGTAGAACCGAATGTTGTAAGAAGTTATCTGAAAAGTAAAAAAAAATATTTTTGCTGGACAACCTTTCTCTCTTCGGAAAATTGAAAACATAGATGAACATTTCCATTTGGAACGGCAAAAAAGGTTAGTAATTTTATTACAATTAAAAAGCCTTCTTTCCAGAATATTACGCCCTCATTGAAATGTATCTGAGATGCCGTTCATAGTTTTTGACCAAAGTTCCGTTCGGGATGCTACCTTATTGTGTAACAAAAAAAAATTCATGTCGATAACTTGAAATGGTGCGTATGTTGTCTTATTTATCAGAATAGCTAACTTTTTTCAGAATTTCCTTCAAATAATGTATATGGGAAAAAAAATTCTGGACTAATACATTGTTTACGATGATATTTTCCAAACACCAGGTTTTCAGAGGAATTCTTATAAACAGATTTCTATAAGCGCTAGAATTTCATGGAATATTAAATTATATCATGTATAACCAGGTCGGTGGAATTCTTATTATTTACGAATTCTTCGTTTTCCAGAATAGTATATCACCGCTATATATGAAAGAAATGAAAGGACGTTCACCATGTATCGAGCTAAGATCTATCCAGGTATTTTAGTATCGCTCTAAGTAGTTGCCGTTACAATTCCAGATTCCCGATGAATACTGATGAATTTGTTAAAAAGAACAATTATATTACATCAAGATTTTCCGTAGAACCGAATATCATAAGAGTTGTCTGAGATATAAGTAAAGAAAAATAATTTTTGCTGGAATACATTTCTCTTGTCGGCATATTGAAAACGTAGATGAACATTCATTTCCATTTGGAACGGCAAAGAAAGGTTAGTACTTTTGTTACAAATAAAAAGCCTTATTTCCAGAAGATTGTGCCCTCATTGCATACTGAAATGTATTTGAGAAGCCGCTGATAGTTTTTGACCAAAGTTGCGTATAAAGAAAAACAAATCATTGGAACTGTTAGAAAAATTACATAAATATTGGAATAAGCAGTGAACTCCGGACAATTTGAGTAAATCTTTAGATTACGCTAAATATGAAGAGTAGAAGCATGAACGCTGTCTGATGCTAATCTTGACAGAAAGAAAAGTTGTATATTTGGGTTTTGTTCCAGAACAGCTAATCAGTTTCCGTAGAGTAGAAAAGCAGAATCAGAATATACATTGAAATGATAAGAGAAGCTTCCAAATTGGTTCTGACAAAGTGCTTCTGGTATATAACTTTCTTGTGTGTATTGCGTTTATAAGACCTAGATACTTCAGTGAAGACTGTCTACACAAATGGTGCGTATGTTTGGTAGGAAAAACCGAATAGATTTTTTTGTAGAGATTATATTGGAAACCGACTGAAAGAAGTCTCTCTCCATCTCTTTGAAACTGATATGGCGATAAGAATTCCGCAGACTACCGCGAATCTACAGCTTCAAGATCATAAAAGTTGAGAAATAAGAAACCCATCTGCTGTGATTGATAAGTATATGTTCTCTTCTGAATTCTGGACGGGATATCGATTCTATAACTTTCAATGGAAGTTTGAGGTACCATCAATTGTGTGATTTTAGTCTTCCATCTGGTACAACTCTCATTTCAAGACTACATTTTACATTGAGATATGTACGAATAACAGTTTGCTGAGCATGAGAACTACAAAATGGTAACACCTGCTGTGCTACTTGGAGAGGTTAACTTTTTTGATAATTGTATGATAAAGTAGATCAACCGTTCTGCATGATCCTAGAAAGGCTAGGTAACTACCTATGCATCCCTCCTTGGAATCTCCAAAGATTTCCATTGTCGTCCAATAAAGATGCATATATTTGAAGATTACTGAAAGGGGAAATAGAAAACGTGATCTTCGTAACACATCCGTAAGGTACTGATTAATGGTGGCCCAAGTGATTCTTCACAAACAATGAAGAACTGAGTAGAACAACCATTTACTTTCAGCCTATCTTCTATGTGGTAAATTATAAGTGGAAATCCCATTGCTAGAAAGATGCCAACTGTACCCAAGTACAAGTTCGGGTTAGATGGATGCTAGTTAAATATATTCAGCTTATTGGACTATCTAAGTACTGCTGAACATCGGTGTATGTAGTAGATAAGTCGAAAGACATTTTTGAATGTGTACTAGTGACTTCCGGAGGTCCTTCTACTGTGGTAAACATTAAAAAATATTTCTAATAATAATTCATTATTGTAGAACTCTTGGTGATTGCGTATCATTGTCTGCACTATTATATTAATTGTTAGATTACTGAGGTTCATGAAACGCCTAGTGAGTAGCTCACTAATCAGGCTTTTCCTACAACTAGTTAGTCGCTACATTGAATATAAGAGTTCATGAACTCTTCACGATTATTCTGACGCATACAACCCTCGGATTTTTAGGTCTACCAAGCACTGGCATCCATGACTCTGCTGACATCCATGACTCTGCTGACACTGGCATCCATGACTCTGCTGACACTGGCATCCATGACTCTGCTGACACTGGCATCCATGACTCTGCTGACACTGGCATCCATGACTCTGCTGACACAGGCATCCCTGCTAATTTCCGGTCCTAGAGATCATGTGGTAGAATTCCTATTTGTCGTCGAGGCCATTATTTCTCACGACTTCGGAAAGATGATGTTCATATTGGTTGCTAATTGCTGACTTCGAAGCCTACCCTGCTCAATTCTCCGCTTTCAACGACTGCTGGCACTGGTAATTTTCCAGGTCCTCGTAACTAGTACTTATGGTGGAGTCCCCACTACTTGAGAAGAATGTATAATCGAGAATGCTGCACACCTTTCCCGCTTACTACGTCGGCTGACAATGTCTTCCTTGGTAATCGCAGGCCTTCATACTTATGGTGAAGTCCGTACTACTGCTAAAACGTATATCCAGCACAACCATCCGCTATTCTGGACTGAAGGCACAGGCAGGCTTGGTAAGTGCATGTTTTCTTAACAAGAGCTCATCCTAACTACAGATGGAGGCCACGACTTCAGAGGAAAGAATAATCGCAGAATGCTGTTCTTCAATGCATATCCAGCACAACCCTCCTCTGTCCAGGATTGGTTTTTGATTGCGGACTGCTCAACTCTCCGCTTTCCACGTCTGCTAGCACTGGCTTCCTTGGTAATTGCAGGTTTTCATAACAAGTGCTCCTGATGGACCCCTTACTGCAGATGGAGGCCATGAATTCTTCACGACTTCAGAAGAATGGATCATCGCAGAATGCTGTCTTCTCCAATGTTTATCGAGCACGACCCCCCACTTTCCAGGATTGGTTTTCGATTGCGGACTATCAACTCTCCGCTTCCACGTCTGCTGGCACTGGCTTCCTTGGTAATTGCAGGTTTTCATAACAAGTGCTCCTGATGGACTCCTTACTGCAGATGGAGGCCATGAATTCTTCACGACTTCAGAAGAATGGATAATCGCAGAATGCTGTCTTCTCCAATGCATATCCAGCACAACCCCCTTACTTTCCAGGATTGGTTTTCGATTGCGGACTGCTCAACTCTCCGCTTTCCACGTCTACTGGCACTGGCTTCCTTGGTAATTTCAGGTTTTCATAACAAGTGCTCCTGATGGACTCCTTACTGCAGATGGAGGCCATGAATTCTTCACGACTTCAGAAGAATGGATTATCGCGGAATGCTGTCTTCTCCAATGCATATCCAGCACAACCCCCCACTTTTCAGGATTGGTTTTCGATTGCGGACTGCTCAACTCTCCGCTTTCCACGTCTGCTCATCTCTCCGCTTTCCACCTCTGCGGGCACTGGCTTCCTTGGTAATTGCAGGTTTTCATAACAAGTGCTCCTGATCGACTCCTTACTGCAGATGGAGGTCATGAATTCTTCACGACTTCAGAAGAATGGATGATCGCAGAATACTATCTTCTCCAATGCATATCCAGCACAATCCCCCACTTTCCAGGATTGGTTTTCGATTGTGGACTGCTCAACGCTCCGCTTTCCACGTCTGCTGGCACTGGCTTCCTTGGTAATTTCAGGTTTTCATAACAAATGCTCCTGATGGACTCCTTACTGCAGATGGAGGCCATGAATTCTTCACGACTTCAGAAGAATGGATTATCGCAGAATGCTGTCTTCTCCAATGCATATCCAGCACAACCCCCCACTTTTCAGGATTGGTTTTGATTGCGGACTGCTCAACTCTCCGCTTTCCACGTCTGCTCAACTCTCCGCTTTCCACGTCTGCTCAACTCTCCGCTTTCCACCCCTGCGGGCACTGGCTTCCTTGGTAATTGCAGGTTTTCATAACAAGTGCTCCTGATCGACTCCTTACTGCAGATGGAGGTCATGAATTCTTCACGACTTCAGAAGAATGGATGATCGCAGAATACTGTCTTCTCCAATGCATATCCAGCACAATCCCCCACTTTCCAGGATTGGTTTTCGATTGTGGACTGCTCAACGCTCCGCTTTCCACGTCTGCTGGCACTGGCACTGGCTTCCTTGGTAAGTTCAGGTTTTCATAACAAGTGCTCCTGATGGACTCCTTACTGCAGATGGAGGTCATGAATTCTTCACGACTTCAGAAGAATGGATGATCGCAGAATACTGTCTTCTCCAATGCATATCCAGCACAATCCCCCACTTTCCAGGATTGGTTTTCGATTGTGGACTGCTCAACGCTCCGCTTTCCACGTCTGCTGGCACTGGCTTCCTTGGTAATTTCAGGTTTTCATAACAAGTGTTCCTGATGGACTCCTTACTGCAGATGGAGGCCATGAATTCTTCACGACTTCAGAAGAATGGATGATCGCAGAATGCTGTCTTCTTCAATGCATATCCAGCACAACCCCCCACTTTCCCGGATTGGTTTTCGATTGCGGACTGCTCAACTCTCCGCTTTCCACGTCTGCTGGCACTGGCTTCCTTGGTAATTTCAGGTTTTCATAACAAGTGCTCCTGATGGACTCCTTACTGCAGATGGAGGCCATGAATTCTTCACGACTTCAAAAGAAAGAATTATCGCAGAATGCTGTCTTCTCCAATGCATATCCAGCACAACCCTCCACTGTCTAGGACTGGTTTTCGATTGCTGACTGCTCAACTCTCCGCTTTCCACGTCTGCTGGCACTGGCTTCCTTGGTAATTGCAGGTATTCATAATAAGTGCTCTTATAGTAATTGTCGATAGTATTGTTCATGAAATCGAAAGAATTCTGTTTGCTTATTAATCGGAAGCCAACGCAGTTTTTCACTCTCAGCTTTCCTTGACTGCAGGCACTGGCATCCATGCATGTCATAACAAGGACTTTTGGTGTCCCTACCACTAATGGAGCCTATTATCCACGTCTTCGCAAGAATGATGTTTTTGTTGTTTGCTGACTGCTCCGAAGCTTACCTCAACTCTCCGCTTCTCACAATTGCTGTCACTGGCTTCCATGGTTATTGCATTTCCTCATACCTAGTACTCATGTGGTGGAGTTCCTTCATCAAATAGAGACCATGAACTCGGATTGTTTGCAGTTCAACTCTCTCCGCCTTTTGAATATAGACACTTGCATCCAAAGATATTGCAGGTCCTCATACTTATCATGGAGTCTACCACTAACGCAGGCTATTCTTCACGACTTCGAAATGGAATGATGTTCGTATTGTTTGCTGATTGCTGACTGTTCAACTTAGGCACGAGAGCTGGCATTGACTTCCGTGGTAATTGCACGTCCTCATATCTAGTACTCATGTGGTGGTGTTCCTTCACTAAATGGAGACCAAGAGCTCTTCATGACTGCAGAAGGATCCAGAATGAATTGTTTGCAGATTGCTTTTTCGTTCATTGCTTACCCAGAAGAAACCTCTGCGATTGCAGGTCCAACATTGGTAAGTGCAGGTCCTTACATCAAGTACTTTTCGATAGTGGAGGCTATGTATTGTTCATGAAGTCAAATCGGTTGCTTATTGATCTTAAGCCAAAGCAGTTTAACTCTCCGCTGCTGTTATTGACTACATCCACTTGCATCCATGGTAATTGCAGGTCCTCATAACAAGTACTTATGGTGGAGTTCCTACTTCAAATGAAGGCCACGAATTCTTCACGACTTCAGAAGAATGGATTATCGCAGAATGCTGTCTTTTCCAATGCATATCTGATATCCTTGGTAACTGCAGGTCCCTACTACTCATGGAGATCATGAGTTCGTCAAGACTTCGGAAGGATGATTGTCGTATTGTTTGCTGACTGTTCCGAAGCCCACATTGTTCAAATCCACTATACACGACCGCTGGCACCGAAATTGCAGGTCTCCATACCTAGTACTCATGTGGTGGAGTCCCTACATTAAATGGATGCCATGAATTCTTCACGACTGCTCTGCGCCCTTCAATCACAACCGTCCACTCTTTACGACTGCAGGTTTTGGTATTCTTGGTAATTACAGGTCCTCTTAAGTAGTACATGGTGGAGGCCGTACTGCTAACGAAGGGCATGATTTCTTGCGATCTTGTAACTGCTCATCTTCATGCTATGTAATAATGGTAGACTTCCACTTCTAATGGAGGCCTTGATTTCTTCACTACTTCAGGAGAATGGATGTTCGCAAATTGCTGATTGCACTGACGCCTACTCAGCCCAATTCTCCTTCTCATGATTGCAGGCTTTGGCCTCCTTTGTAAATACAGGTCTTCATCAATACTAATGATGTGGTTCAAGCTCCTGCTTCTCACGGAAGCCATTATTTCTTCGAGACTCGAGAAAGATGGTGTTTTTATTGGTTGCTGATTTTTTACTCCTCCGAAGCCTACCCTGCTCAGTTCTACGGTTCCCACGACTGCTGGTATCCATGGTATTTACTGGTATCCATGGTATTTACTGGTCCTCATTCCATCATGTGGTGGAGTCCCTACATTTAGAGGCCATGAAGTCTTCAAAATCGCTCTGACATCCGCCAAGCACAGCCCTGATTTTGTGGTGTTTGCTGATTGCTGACTGCACTGAACCCAACCATGCTCAACTCCGTGCTTCATACGACTGCACTGGCACCCGTGGTTGTTGCAAGATTTTATGGCTAGTACCTAAGTGGTGGAGTTCCTACATTAAAAGCACAACCTTCCATTTTTTATGACATCTGGTGGAGTGCTTATCGCTAATGGAGATCATTCTTCACGACATCAAATGGATGATATTCGTATTGGATGATGATTGTTGAATGCTATGAAGCCTTCCCATCTCAAATCTGCGCTAATCCTCGACTGCTGGCGCTGTTATCATTGGTAAAGGTAGGTCGTTATAACTAGTACTTATGGTGGAGTTCCTATAAGTGGAGGTTATGAATTTTTCAAAATTTCGAAACAATGGATAATCGCAGAATGCTGACTTCTCCAATGTTTCCAGCACAACCCTCCGCTGTCAAAGACAGCAGGCACTGGAATCGTCGGTAACTGCAGGTTTTCATAGGAGTCCTTAGCTTTCAGGGAGATCATCAGTTCTTTAAGACTCTAGCTTCAAGCCTCCCCAGCCCAACTATCGCATTCGAAGAAGGCACTGGCATCCATGGAAATTGCATGTTATAACGGACTCGTAGAGGTTTCCCTACCTCTATAGAGGCCGTTATCCACGTCTTCGGAAGGACGGTGTTTGTGTTGGTTGCTGATTGCTCCGAAGCAAACCCTGCTCAACTCTCCGCTTCCCACAACTGCTGGCACTGGCTTCCATGGTTATTGCATGTCCTCATACCTAGTACTCTTGTGGTGGAAATGAAGACCATGAACTCTTCACGACTTCAGGAGAATCAGTATTGGATTGTTTGCAGTTAAACTCCCTCTGCCTTTTGACTATAGACACTTGCATCCAAAGTAATTGCAGGTCCTCATAATTATGGTGGAGTCTCTACCACTAATGGAGGCTATTCTTCACGACTTCGGAAGGGGATGATGTTCGTATTGTTTGCTGATTGCTGACTGTTCTACCTTGTTCAACTCTCAACTGTATACACGACTGCTGCTATTCTGACTTCCATGGTAATTGCATGTCCTCATACCTAGTACTCATAAGTGGGGTTCCTTCTTCTCTAAATGGAGACCATGAACTCTTCATGATTGCAGAAGGATCAAGATGGGATTGTTTGCAGATTGCTTTTTCGTCCATTGCTTACCCAGAAGAAACTTCTAAGATTGCAGGTCCAAATTTGGTAAGTGCAGGTCCTTACATCAAGTACATTTGGTACTGTTCGATAGTGGAGGCTACGTATTTTGTTCATGAAGTCGAATAAATTCTGTTTGTATCGGTTGCTGGTTCTTATTGATCTTGAGCCAAAGCAGTTTAACTCTCCGCTGCTTTTATTGACTGTAGGCACTTGCATCCATGGTAATTGCAGGTCCTCATAACAAGTACTTATGGTGGAGTTCCTACTTCAAATGAAGGCCACGAATTCTTCACGACCTCAAAAGAATGGATTATCGCAGAATGCTGTCTTTTCCAATGCATATTCAGCACAATCCTCCGCTGTCCAGGACTGCAGGCACTGATATCCTTGGTCCCTACTACTCATGGAGGTCATGAGTTCGTCAAGACTTTGGAAGGATAATGTTCGTATTATTTGCTGATTGCTGACTGTTCCGAAGCCCACATTGTTCAAGTATCCACTATACACGACTGCCAGCACCGACATCCATGGTAATTGCAGGTCTTCATACCTAGTACTCAGGTGGAGTCCCTACATCAAATGGACGCCTTGAATTCTTCACGACTGCTCTGCGCCCTTCAACCGCAACCGTAACCGTCCACTATTTATGACTGCAGGTTTTGGCATTCTTGGTAAATACAGGTCCTCATAAGTAGTACATGGTGGTGCCCTACTGCGAATGAAGGGCATGATTTCTTCACTACTTCAGGAGCATGGATGTTTGCAGATTGCTGATTACACTGAAGCCCAATTCCCCACTTCTCATGATTGCAGGCTTTGGCCTCCTTTGTAAATACAGGTAGGTCTTCATCAATAGTAATGATGTGGTTCAAGTTCCTGCTTCTCACGGAAGCCATTATTTCTTCGAGACTCGAGAAAGATGGTGTTTTTATTGGTTGCTGATTTTTGACTCCTCCGAAGCCTACCCTGCTCAGTTCTACGGCTCCCACGACTACTTGTATCCATGATATTTACTGGTATCCATGATATTTACTGGTATCCATGATATTTACTGGTCCTCATTCCATCATGTGGTGGGAGTCCCTACATTTAGAGTCCATGCATTCTTCAAAATCGCTCTGGCATCCACCAAGCACAGCCCTGATTTTGTGGTGTTTGCTGATCGCTGACTGCACCGAACCCAACCATGCTCAACTCCCTGCTTCATACGACTGCACTGGCACCCGTGGTTGTTGCAAGATTTTATGGCTAGTACCTAAGTGGTGTAGTTCCTACATTAAAAGCACAACCTTCCATTTTTTATGAATGCAGACACTGGCTTCCATGGAAATTGCAAATCATCATAACGAGGACATCTGGTGGAGTCCTTATCGCTAATGGAGATCATTCTTCACGACATCAAATAGATGATATTCGTATTGGATGATGATTGTTCAGTGCTATGAAGCCGTCCCATCCCAAATCTGCGCTACTCTTCGACTGCTGGCGCTGTCATCATTGGTAAAGGTAGGTCGTTATAACTGGTACTTAGGGTGGAGTTCCTATTAGTGGAGGTTATGAATTTTTCAAAATTTCGAAATTATGGATAATCGCAGAATGCTGACTTCTCCAATGTTTTCCAGCACAACTCTTCGCTGTCAAAGACAGCAGGCATCGTCGGTAACTGCAGGTTTTCATATCGATTGTTCGTGATGGAGTCCTTAGCTTTCTGGGAGATCATCAATGGCACTGGCATCCATGGAAATTGCATGTCATAACAAGGACTCTTAGAGGATCCCCTACCACTATAGAGGTCATTATCCACGTCTTTGGAAGGTCGGTGTTTGTGTTGGTTGCTGACTGCTCTGAAGCATACCCTGCTCAACTCTCCGCTTCCCACAACTGCTGGCACTGGCTTCCATGGTTATCGCATGTCTTCATACCTAGTACTCATGTGGTGGAAATGAAGACCATGAACTCTTCACACTTGCATCCAAAGTAATTGCAGATCCTCATGCTTATGATAGAGTATCTACCACTAATGGAGGCTATTCTTCACGACTTCGGAAGGAGATGTTTGTATAGTTTGCTGATTGCTGACTGTCTATCTTGTTCAACTCTCAATTGTATACACGACTGCTGGCACTCTGACTTCCATGGTAATTGCATGTCCTCATACCTGGTACTCATATGGTGGGGTTCCTTCTTCTCTAAATGGAGACCATGAACTCTTCATGACTGCAGATGCATCAAGACTGGATTGCTTGCAGATTGATTTCTCTCGTCCATTGCTTATCCAGCAGAAACCTCAACGATTGCAGGTCATTTGAAACTGTGGTAAGTACATCAAGTACTTATGGTTATTTTCGATAGTATTGTTCATAAAATCGAAAGCATTCTGTTCGTATCAGTTGCTTAATAATCGAAAGCCAACGCAGTTTTTCACTCTCCGCTTTTCTTGACTGCCGGCACTTACATCCATGCTTGTCCTCATAACAAATACTTATGGTGAGGTTCCTACTTCTAGTGGGGTGCTAGAATTCTTTATGGATAATCACAGAATGCAATGCTACGGCACCAATGCTTATCCAGCACAAATTCTGCTTTCCACGACTGCAGGTACTGGCATCCATGTATATTGCATGTCATAATCAGGACGGTGGAGTCCCTACCACTAATGGAGGCCATTATCCACACCCTCGGAAGAATGATTTTTGGGTTGGTTTCTGACTGTTCTGAAGCCTACCTTGCTCAAATTTCCGCTTCTCACGATTGCTGGCACTGGCTTCCTTAGTAATTGCATATCCTCATACTTACTACTACTGAATGGAAACCATGAAATCTTCACAACTTAAGGAGCATCAATATTGGATTGTTTGCAGGTCTTCATCTCTACCACTATTGGAGGCTATTCTTTACGACATCGGAAGCGGATGATGTTCGTATTGTTTGCTGACTGTTTCGAAGTCTACATGGTTCAACTCTCAACTGTACACACGACTGCTGGCACTGACTTCATGTCCTCATAACTAGTACTCATGTGGTGGAGTCCCAACTACTAATGGAGGCCATGCTTCACGACTTCATAAGGATGATGTTCGTATTTATTGCTGACTGCTCCGAAGCCTACCCTGCTCAACTTTCCAAGTCTGCTGTCACTGGCTTCCTTGGTAATTGTAGGTCCTCATAACTAGTACTTATGTTGACGTCCCTACTACTTACGTTGGCCCACTACTTCAGAAGAAATGGTTATCGCAGAATGCTGAACGTTCCAACGTATACACAGCACAACCCTCTGGTGTCCAGGTCTGCTGGGACAGTTATTCTTGATAATTGCAGGTCCATACTAATGGACGCCATTATCCACGTCTTCGGAATGATGATGTTTGTGTTGGTTGCTGTCTGCCCCGAAGCTTACCTTGCTCAACTCTCTGCTGCCCTCAACTGCTGGCCTTTGAACTTTTCACGACTGCAGAAGGAGGATCAAGTAGTGATATGACGCCAACCAAGCAAACCCCCCCCCCACCTTTTTTCGACTACAGGTACTGACACGACAAAAGGATAATGTTCAAATTGGTTGCTGTCTGCTCCGAAGCCTACCTTGTTCAACTTTCCGCCTTCCACGATTGCTGGCGCTGCCATCCATGGTAATTGATAGTCCTCATTCCTAAGTAATCATATGGAGTCTACATTTAGAGGCCAGGAAGTGTTCACGACCGCTCTGGCGCCAACCTAGCACAACCCTCCTCTTGTTATGTTCACAGGCATTGGCATCCATGGAATTTGCATGTCATCATATGAAAGATTTCGTAAGGATAATGTCGTATTGGTTGCTGATTGCTGACTGCTCCCAAGCCTACACTGCTCAACTTTCCGCTTTCCACGTCTGCTGGCACTGGCTTCCTTGTTAATTGCAGGTCCTCTTAACTACCTATGGTGGAGTCCTACTTACGGTGTCCCACTACTTCAGAAGAATGGATGATTGCAGAATGCTGGCAGCTCCAACGTATACCCACCACAACCTTCCACTATTCAGGAGTGCAGGCATAGCTATCCATGGTAACTACAGGTTTTCGTAACATGGTCATTGCAGGTTATCATAACGAGGACTCATCATGGAGTCTCTTCCATAATGGAGAACATTCTTCACGACTTCGGAAGGATGATGTTCGTATTGGTTGCTGACTGCTCTGAAGCCTACCTTGTTCAACACCCTTCCTTCCACGACTGCTGGCATCCATCGTTATTGAAGGTCGTCTTAACTAGCACTTACGTGGAGTTCCTCTCAATGGAGTTCATGAATTCTCACGATTTCGGAACAAATAATCGCAGAATGCATTTCCAGCCCAAGCCTCCGCTGTCCAGGACCGCAGGCACTGGCATCCATGGACATTGCAAGTTATCATAAGGAAAACCAAGATGGAGTCTCTACCTCTAATGGAGTCCAAACTCCCCGACTTCAGAAGGATGATGTTTGTATTTATTGCTGACTGCTCAGAAGCCTACCCTGCTCAACTTTCCAAGTCTGCTGTCACTGGCTTCCTTGGTAATTGTAGGTCCTCATAACTGCTACTTGTGATGGAGTCCCTACTACTTATGGTGGCCCACTACCTCAGAAGAAATGGTTATCACAGAATGCTGACTGCTCCAACGTATACCCATCACAACCCTCTGCTGTCCAGGACTGCAGGGACACCTATCCTTGATGATTGCAGGTCCATACAACTAAGGCAGGCCATTATCCACGTCTTCGGAATGATGATGTTTGTGTTGGTTGCTGATGAAGCCTACCTTGCTCAACTCTCCGCTGCCCTCAACTGCTGGCACTGATTTCCATGGGGATTGGATGTCTTCAGACCTAGTACTCAGGTGGTGGCGTTCCCTCATTATATGGAGACCTTGAACTTTTCACGGCTGCAGAAGGATCAAGAACTGATATGACGCCTACACCAAGCAAATCCCTCCACCCTTTTTTGACTGCGGGCACTGGCAAGACTTCGGAAGGATGATGTTCGTATTGGTTGTTGACTGCTCCGAAGCCTACCTTGTTCAACTTTCCGCCTTCCAGGATTGCTGGCGCTGCCATCCATGGTAATTGATATTCCTCATTCCTAAGTAATCATACGGAGTCACTACATTTAGAAGCCAGGAATTGTTCACGACCGCTCTGGCCCCAACCTAGTACTACCCTTCTCTTGTTATGTTCACAGGCACTGGCATCCATGAAATTTGCATGTCATCATATAAAAGATTTCATGAGGATGATGTATTGGTTGCTGATTGCTGACTGCTCCCAAGCCTACAATGTTCAACTTTCCGTTTTCTACGTCTGCTGGCACTGGCTTCCTTGATAATTGCAGGTCCTCTTAACTACCTAAGATGGAGTCCTACTTACGGTGGCCCACTACCCAAGAAGAATGCTGACTGCTCCAATGAATACCCAGCACAACCCTATTTTTTCCAGGGCAGCTATCCTTGATAACTGTAGGCTCCTACCACTAATGGAGGCCATAATTCACGCCTCCGGAAGGATAATGTTTGTGTTGGTTGCTGACTGGACTGGATGTCCTTATACCTAGTACTCATGTGATGGAGATCCTTCATTAAATGGAGGCTTTAAACTGTTCAAGACTGCAGAATGATCAAGGACTGATATGACGCCCACCAAGCAAAACCTTCCACCTTTGACTGCGGGCACTAGCATCCATAGACATTGCAGGTTATCATAACAAGGAATCATGAAATCTCTTCCATTAATGGAGGCCATTCTTCACGACATCAAATTGATGATGTTTGTATTGGTTGCTAATTTCTGACTTACCCGAAGCCTATACCTTTCTAAAATCACCGCCACTTCACGATCACTGCTGCTGTCATCCTGGGTAAAGGTAGGTCGTCATCTAGTACTTACGGTGCAGCTCATCATCAATTCTCACGATTTCGGAACAATAAATAATGAAAGATTGCTGACTATTCTAATGCATTTTCCAGCAAGAACCTCCACTGTTCGTGACTGCAGGCACTGGCATCCATCGACATTACCATAGCAAGGACTCATGATGGATTCTCTTCCACTAATGGATGCCATTCTTCACGACTTCGGAAGAGTCCCTCCTACTTATGGTTGCCCACTACTTCAGAACGATGTATAATCGCATAATACTGACTGCTCCAATGCTTTCCACGACTGCAGGTACTGGCATCCATGTATATTGCATGTCATAATCAGGACGGTGGAGTCCCTACCACTAATGGAGGCCATTATCCACACCCTCGGAAGAATGATTTTTGGGTTGGTTTCTGACTGTTCCGAAGCCTACCTTGCTCAAATTTCCGCTTCTCACGGTGCAGCTCATCATCAATTCTCACGATTTCGGAACAATAAATAATGAAAGATTGCTGACTATTCTAATGCATTTTCCAGCAAGAACCTCCACTGTTCGTGACTGCAGGCACTGGCATCCATCGACATTACCATAGCAAGGACTCATGATGGATTCTCTTCCACTAATGGATGCCATTCTTCACGACTTCGGAAGAGTCCCTCCTACTTATGGTTGCCCACTACTTCAGAACGATGTATAATCGCATAATACTGACTGCTCCAATGCGTATCCAGCACAACCCTGCGCTGTCCAGGACTGCAGACACTGATATCCTTGGTAACTGCGGGTCCCTACTACTCATGGACGTTATGAATTTGTCAAGACTTCGGAAGGATGTTGTTCATATTGTACCGCTAACGCAGGAATTTTTTTCACCGGAAGGATGATGTTCGTATTGATTGTTGATTGCTGACTGCTCCGAAGCCTATCCTGCCCAATTCTACGCTTCCCTCGACTGCTGGCGCGGTCATCCATGGTAATTGCTGATCCTCATTCCTAAGTAATCATGTGCAGTCCCTACATTTAGAGGCCAAGCATTCTTCACGACCGCTCTAGTTCCAGCCTAGCATGTTTGCAGGCACTGGCACCCATGGACATTGCAGGTCATCATATCAAGGACTCGTGGAGTCTCTTCCACTAATGGAGGTCATTCTTCACGACATCAAATGGATGATGTTCGTATTTGATGCTGATTGTTGAATGCTATGAAGTCTACCTATCTCGAATCTCCGCTACTCCACGACTCCATCCTTGGCAAAGGTAAATCGTTAACTAGTACTTATGATGGAGTTCCTACTACTTACGGTGGCTCTCTACTTCAGAAGAATTGGTTATCGCAGAATGCCGGCTGCTCCAACGTATAAGTACCCAGCACAACCCTTTGCTGTCCAGGAATGCAGGGACAGCTATCCTTGGTAACTGCAGGCCCTACCAATAATGGAGGCCATTATCCACGTCTTCGGAAGGATGATATTTTATTGGTTGCTGACTGCTCCGAAGCCTACCTTGCTCAACTCTCCGCTGCCCTCATCTGCTGGCACTGGTTTCCATGGTTACTGGATGTCCTCACTAGTACTCATGTGGTGGAGTTAAAAGGAGACCCTCAAGTTTTCACTGCAGAAGGATCAAGGACTGATATGACGCTCACCAAGCAAAACCCTTCACTTTTTTTGACTGCAGGCACTGGCATACATGGATATTGCACCTCATCATAACAAGGACTCATGATGGAATCTCTTCCACTAATGGAGGCCATTCTTCACTTCGGAAGGATGATGTTTCTATTGCTGACTGGTCCGAAGCCTACCTTGTTCAACTTCCCCCCTTCCACGACTGCTGGCGCTGACATCCATGGTAATTGCTGGTCTTGATTCCTAAGTAATCTTCCACATGATTACCTAGATTTAGAAGTCAAGAATTCTTCATGACCACTCTGGCGCCAACCTAGCACAACCCTCCACTTTTTATATTTACAGGCACTGGCATCCAGAGAATTTGCATGTCATCTTATAAAAGATTTCGTAAGGATGATGTCGTATTGGTTGCTGATTGCTGACTGCTCCCAAGACTACCATGCTCAACTTTCCGCTTTCCACGTCTGCTAGTACTGGCTTCCTTCTTTCCTTCCACTATTCAGGACTGCAGGCACAGCGATCCTTGGTAACTGTCGCTTTTCATAACATGGACATTTCAACAAGGACTCATAATGGAGTCTCTACCACTAATACAGCCCATTCTTCACGACTTCGGAAAGAAGATGTTCGTATTGGTCAGTGATTGCTGACTGCTCCGAAGCCTACCTTGCTTAACTCTCCGCTGCCCTCATCTGCTGGCTCTGGTTTCCATGCTATTTGGATGTCGTTATACCTAGTACTCAATATACTCAATATGTAGAATTTGAACTTTTCACGACAGCTGTCCCTACTTGTATTTGTATTAGAGGCCTTGAGTGGAGGTCATCCTTCACGACTTCGGAAGGACAATGTTCGTATTGGTTCCTAACTGCTCCTAAGCCTACCTGCTCAAATATCCGCTTTCCACGTCTGCTGGCAATGGCTTGCTTAATAATTCCAGGTCCTTACTTATTACGGTGGCCCAAGTCTTCAGAAGAATGGATTATCGCAGAATGCTGACGTTTACCCACCATAACCTACCACTATTCAAGACTGCAGGCAAGGTTATCCTTGGTAACTGCAGGTCTTCATAACATGGATATTGCAGGTTATCAACAAGGACTCATGGTGGAGTCTCTTCCACTAATGCAGGCCATTCTTCACGACTTCGGAATGACATATTGGTCAGTGATTGCTGACTGCTTCGAAGCCTACCTTGTTCAACTTCCCTCCTTCCATGACTGCTGGCACTGGCATCTATGGTTATTGCAGATCGTCATAACTAGTATTTTTGGTGGAGTTCATGAATTCTCACGATTCCGGAACAATAGATAATCGGAGAATCCTGACTGCTCCAAAGCATTTACAGCACTAGCCTCCGCTGCCCAGGACTGCAGGCACTGGCTTCCATGGACATTGCAGGTTATCAAAGACTAGGGTGGAGTCTGCCGATAATGGAGGCCATTCCTAACGACTTCAGTGCTGGCACTGGTTTCCATGGTTATTGGATGTCCTCATACCTTGTACTCATGTGGTGGAGTTCCTTCATTAAATGGAGACTGAACTTTTCACGAGTGCAGTCCCTACTTGCCTTTGTATTAGTGGCCTTGAAAGGAGGCCATCATCCACGTCTTCGGAAGGTTGATGTTGGTGTTGGTTGCTGACTGTTCCGAAGCCTACCTTGCTCTCCGCTGTCTACTGGCACTGGTTTCCAAGGTAATTGACTGTCCTCATACTTACCACTCATTTGGTGGAGTTCCCTCATTAAAAGGATACCTTAAATTTTCACTGCTGCAGAAGGATCAACGACTGACATGACGCCCAGCAAGTCAAACCCCTCCACCTTCTTTGACTCCAGGCACTGGCATCCATGGAATGGACATTACAGGTCATCTTAACAAGGAATCATGATGGAGTCTCTTCCACTAATGGAGGCCATTCTTCATGACTTCGGAAGGATGATGGTGGAGGTCCCTACTGCGTATGGTTGCCTTCTTTGACTCCAGGCACTGGCATCCATGGAATGGACATTGCAGGTCATCATCATAACAAGGACTCATGATGAAGTCTCTTCCACTAATGGAGGCCATTCTTCACGACTTCGGAAGAATGATGGTGGAGTTCCTACTGCTTATGGTTGCCTTATACTTCAGAACAATGGATAATCGCATAATACTGACTGCTGCGATGCATATCCAGCACAACCCTCCATTATCCAGGACTGCAGGCACTGGTATCCTTGGTAACTGCGGGTCCATACTTGGATGGACGTCATGAATTTGTCAGGACTTCGGAAGGATGTTGTTCATATTGTTTGCTGATTGCTCACTGTTTCGAAGCCCACCTTGTTAATCTACACAGGACTGATGTCACGGACATTCATGATAATTGCAGGTATTCATACCTAGTTATCATGTGGTGGATTCCTTACATAAATCGACGCCATGAATTCGTCGCGACTGCTCTGACGCCTTCAAGCACATCCCTCCACTCTTTATGACAGCAGGCTTTGGTATTCTTGCTAATTACATGTCCTCATAAGTAGTACTTCGTGTTTCTACTGCTAACGGAGGCCATGATTTCTTCATTACTTCAGGAGAATGGATGTTATAGTGTGGTTCGAGTTTCTGCTTCTCACGGAACCCATTATTTTTTCACGACTCTAGAAAGATGGTGTTTGTATTGGTTGCTGATTTCTGACTGTTCCGAAGTCTCTACTCTTCTCAAATCTCATCTACTTCACGACCGCTGGCATCTTTGTTAAAGGTAGGCGTTTTAACTAGTACTTATGGTAGAGTTCCTCTCAGAGGAGGTTATCAATTCTCACGATTTCGTAACAATAAATAATTGCAGAATGCTGACTGCTCCAATGTATTTCCAGCAAGAGCCTCCGCTGTCCAGGACTGCAGGCACTGGCTTCCATGGACATTACAGGTTATAACAAGGACCAGGGTGGAGTCTACCACTAATGCTGGCCATGCCTAACAACTTCAGAAGAAGAATGTTTGTATCGATTACTGACTGATTTGAAGTTTACCCAACTTCCCAAGTCTGCTGCCACTGGCTTTTTGGATAATTGCTGGTCCTCATAATAAGTACGTTTAAGGTGGAGTCTCTAATACTTACGGTGGCTCACTACTTCAGAAGTCATGGTTATCGCAGAATGCTGACTGCTCCAACGAATACTCAGCACAACCCTTTGTTGCCCAGAACTACAGGGACAGCTATCCTTGCTAACTGCAGGTGCCTACCTCTAATGGAGGCCATTATCCTCGTCTTCGAAAGTATGATGTTTGTGTTGGTTGCTGACTGATCCGAAGCCTACCATGCTCAACTCTACGCTGCCCTCTTCTGCTGGCACTAGTTTCCAGGGTTATTGGTTGTCCTCATACCTAGTATTCATGTGTTGGAGTTCCTTCATTAAATAGAGACTTTGAACTTTTCACGGCTGCAGTCTCTACTTGCATTTGTATTAGAGGCCTTGAGTGGATTCCATATTTCACGACATAGAAAGAACGATGTTCGTATTGGTTCCAGACTGCTCCTAAGCCCACCTGCTCAAATTTCCGCTTCCCACGTCTCCTGGCAATGGCTTACTTAATAATTCCAGGTCCTTACTATTTACTGTGGCCCAATACTTCAGAAGAATAGATTATCGCAGAATGCTGACTGCTCCAACGTGTACCCACCATAACCTTCCACTATTCAGGATTGCAGGCAAAGCTATCCTTGGTAACTGCAGGTCTTCATAACATGGACATTCCATGTTATCAACAAGGACTCATAGTGGAGTCTCTACCACTGATGCAGGCCATTTTTCACGACTTCGGAATGACGTATTGGTCAGTGATTGCTGACTGTTTCGAAGCCTACCTCCTTCAACTTTCCTCTTTCCATGATTGCTGGCACTGGCATCCATGGTTATTGCAGCTCGTCATAACTAGCATTTTTGGTGGAGCTCATGAATTCTCACAATTTCGGAAAAATAGATAATCGCAGAATGCATTTCCAACAGAAGCCTTCGCTGCCAAGGCCTGCAGGCACCGGCATCCATGGACATTGCAGGTTATCATAACAAGGACTAGGGTAGAGTCTACCGCTAATGGAAGCCATTTCTAATGACTTCAGAAGGAGGATCTTCGTATCGATTACTGACTGCCCCGAAGCCTACCCAACTTTATAAGTCTGCTGAAACTGGCTTCTTTGGTAATTGCAAGTCCTCATAAGTATGGAAGGTGGAGTCTCTAATACTTACGGTGGCCCACTACTTCAGAAGAATGGATTATCCCAGAATTCTGACCGCTCCAACGTATACCCAGCACACAACCCTCTGTTGTTCAGAACTACAGGGATGGTAACTGCAGGTGCCTACCACTAATGGAGGCCATTATCCACGTCTTCGGAAGGATGATGATTGTGTTGGTTGTTGACGGCTCCGAAGCCTACCTTGCTCAACTATCCGCTGCCATCAACTGTTGGCAATGGTTTCCATGGAAATTGCATGTCATAACAAGGACTGGTAGTGCATTCCCTACCACTAATAGAGGCCTTTATCCAAGTCTTCGGAAGGATGATGATTGTTTTGGTTGCTGACTGCTCCGAAGCATACACTGTTCAATTCTCCGCTTCCCACAACTGCTGGTACCGGCTTCCATGGTTATTGCATGTCCTCATACCTAGTACTCATGTGGTGGAAATGAAGACCATGAACTCTTCACGACTTCAGGAGAATCAGTATTGGATTGTTTGCAGTTAAACTCCCTCTGCCTTTTGACTGTAGACACTTGCATCCAAAGTAATTGCAGACTTCGGAAGGAGATGTTCGTATTGTTTGCTGATTGCTGACGGCTCCGAAGTCTACCTTGCTCAACTCTCAGCTGCCCTCATATGCTGGCACTGGTTTCCATGGTTATTGGATGTCCTCATACCTAGTATTCATGTGGTGGAGTTCCTTCATTAAATGGAGACTGAACTTTTCACGACTGCAGTCTCTACTTGCATTTGTATTAATGGCCTTGAATGGATGCCATTATCCACGTCTTCGGAAGGGTGATGTTGGTTTTGGTTGCTGACCGAAGCCTACCTTGCCCAACTCTTCGCTGCCCTCAACTACTGGCACTGGTTTCTAAGGTAATTGGCTGTCCTCATACCTATTAACTCATGTGGTGGAGTTTGCTCATTAAAATGAGACCTTGAACTTTTCACTGCTGCAGAAGGATCAACGACTGACATGATGCCCAGCAAGCAAAACCCCTCCCCTTCTTTGGCTCCTGGCACTGGCATCCATGGGATGGACATAGCAGGTCATCATAACAAGGACTCATGATGGAGTCTCTTCCACTAATGGAGGCCATTCTTCACGACTTCGGAAGAATGATGGTGGAGTCCCTACTGCCCACGGTTGCCCACTACTTCAGAACATTGTATAATCGCATAATGCTGACAGCTTCAATGCGTATCTAGCAAAACCCTGCGCTGTCCAGGACTGCAGGCACCGATATCTTTGGTAACTGCGGGTCTCTACAATTTATGGAGGTCATGAGTTCGTCAAGACTTTGGAAGGGCTGATATTCATGGTAATCGCAGATCTTCATACCTAGTAGTCATGTGGTGGAGTCCCTACATCAGATGGACACCAAGAATTATTTCTTCACGACTGTTCTGACGCCTTCAAGCACAACCCTCCACTCTTTATGATTGCAGGCCTTGGTATTCTTGGTAATTACAGGTCCTCATAAACTCATCAGTAGTACCTGCTGTCCCTACTGCTAACGGAGGCCATGATTTCTTCATTACTTCAGGAGAATAGATGTTATAGTGTGGTTCGAGTTTCTGCTTTTCAGGGAATCCATTATTTTTTCACGACTTTAGAAAGATGTGTTTGTATTGGTTGCTGATTTCTGACTGTTCCGAAGAATCTTCTCAAATCTCGGCTATTTCACGACCGCTGGCATCTTTGTTAAAGGTAGGTCATCATAACTAGTACTTATGGTGGAGTTCCTCTCTATGGAGGTCATCAATTCTCACTATTTCGTAACAATAAATAATTGCAGAATGCTGACTGCTCCAATGTATTTCCAGCAAGAGCCTCCGCTGTCCAGGACTGCAGGCACTTGCATCCATGGACATTACAGGTTATCATAACAAAGACCAAGGTGGAACAACTTCAGAAGGAGGATGTTCGGATCGATTACTGACTGCTTCGAAGCCTACCCAATTTTCCAAGTCTGCTGTCACTGGTTTCTTGGATAATTGCAGGTCCTCTTAACAAGTACGTAAGGTGGAGTCTCTAATACTTACGGTGGCCCACTACTTCAGAAGAATTGGTTATCGCAGAATGCTGAAAGCTCCAACGTATACTTAGCACAACCCTCTGCTGTCCAGGACTGCAGGGACAGCTATCCTTGATATTGCAGGTCCATACAACTAATGGAGGCCATTATCCACGTCTTCGGAAGAATGATGATTGTCTTGGTTGCTGACTGCTCCGAAGCCTACCTTGGTCAACTCTCTGCTGCCCGCATCTGCTGGCACTGGTTTCCAGGGTTATTGGATGTCCTCATACCTGGAGTTCCTTCATTAAATGGAGTCTTTGAACTTTTCACGACTGCAGTCCCTACTTGTATTGGTGGCCTTGAATGGAGGCCATTATCCACGTCTATGGAAGGGTGATGTTGGTGTTGGTTGCTGACTGCTCTGAAGCCTACCTTGCTCTCCGCTGTCTGCTGGCACTGGTTTCCATGGTAATTGGCTGTCCTCATACCTAGTACTCATGTGGTGGAGTTCCTTCATTAAAAGAATACCTCAAACTTCATTACTGCAGGAGGATCAACGACGGATATCACGCCCGGCAAGCAAACCCCCTCCACCTTTTTTGACAGCAAGCACTGGCATCCATGGAATGACTCATGATGGAGTCTCTTTCACTTTCACGACTTCGGAAGAATGATGTGAAGTTTCGAAGCCTACCTTGTTCAATTATCCACTATACCTACATATGAACGTCATCATTTTCTCACGACTTCGGATGGTTGTTTGTATTGGTTTCTGACTGTTCCCAATTCCACGCTGGTCAACTTCGACTTTCTACGACTACAGGCATTGGCTTAACATCTACGTATGGTGCAGTGCCAACTGCTCATGTAGGCGTTGGTATCCTTGTTGGAAGCCATGAATTCTTCATATTGGTTACGGACTGCTGACTGCTCTGCTACCTACAAAGCTTATTTCTTCGCTTCCCCCCCCACTGCAGTGACTGGTATCCTTAATAACTGCAGGTCGTTCTTACCAAATACTCAAGGCGGGTTCCTTACTTCTAATGGAGGCTCTGAATTCTTATGAGTAAGTAAGGATTGAATTCGAATTGTTTTCAGATTGCTGACTGTTCTGTCGCCAATCCAGCACATTCTTCCTATCTCCGTGACTGCCGGCATTGGCATCATTAGTGATTTTAGACCCTCATAACAAGTAATCACGGTGAAGTAGCTATTTATAATGGAGGCCATAATTCGTCACCCTTTCAGGAGACTGAATTTTCGCAGATTGCTGACTATTTCGATGTCTACCCCGCTCAACTTTCAACGACTGCAGGCAATACGTGATTGAAGGTGTTTGACAAAAACTATTCTCAATGTCTTGCAAGAATGGCGTTAATATTGCGGACTGCTTTAAAGCACATGGAGCCTCAGCACACCATTTACGTGGTGTCTCTAATTCTGATGAAGGACATGAATTCTTCACGTCTTCGAAAGTATGAAATTCAATTTCCACAACTGCAGGCACTGAGTCCTACCCGCTCGTCCACCGCAACCTTCGTTTTATCAGTAATTCTTCATAGTTACGGTATCGATGATTTCGATTTTTGACTCTTGAGAGGACATGCATTTGGGTGATGAGGAATTATCGTATCAAGCATTTTTATGGGTGTTGTGGATATAAGACTAGAAGGCTAGGAATGTTAGGTATATAAATATTTATCGATTTATTAGATTTCACTATTCATTAGTAAGTTTTATTTGTTGACAGGTGGCGAAATTTTCCATTTACTCTATTCCTATTCAGTACAAAATACAAGTATAAATGTACAGACTCAGGCTTCACAAACTATACCTCTTTAGGCCCTAGTGGATAACTTACTCTCTCTCTCTCTCTCTCTCTCTCTCTAGGTATTGAAGATTCTAGAGAGCTTTGTTGTCTTCTAAGTGACTGACAATCAAATCCAACCGACACCGAGGTAAGGAAGTCGTGCCTTTGGTTTAATTAGTGCTTTTAGGCGGCTGTTATGTAAGTGACTTTTGATAAACGGAACCAGCTACGACGGACTAAATTGTACACAACTACAAAGTGACAAGATCGGCAGTTATGACTTGGCTGGGGGATAATGCATTTTGGTGTAACCGAAAGTCTTATCTATCGTACGAACAATCCATAATCAATGACTTATTGTGGATTTAGTGTCTGGTTTCTTGATTATTTGGTGCTCCTTATTGATAGTTCTGATTAATAGTGGATCTACTGGATTCTCATGGATATTCAACACCAGCAAGGAGACGGCTTGGTTAAATGAAATAATACTACAAATTAAAAAAAATATATTTTAGCGGAACTAAGAGGGTCGAGTACCGATCATTATGATAAATAAGCAGAAGACGCTGTACTTCAAGTACTTCCCTGGAAGTCCCTGATAGCCAATATCATTGGGAATAATTCTTCACATTGAATCATTGATCTTGATCCTAAAGAGAAGGTTTTTTAGTCTTGAATAAGAATATAACGTTCAGTATATTTCTGACTGAATAATGTCGACGGAATTAATAGGGACTGTCCTGAGTATAGATCATTCAAATGGTGTTGTAAGGCGTATTATTGAAAATCGAATGAATGCTTAAGCTTCTACAAGTAGAGAAATTTAACTACTGATGGAATTATTGTACTTGAAATATATATGGAAACTAATTTGATTAAAACTGTTACAAAGAGATGTTGGATTGATCTCCATTTGACTGGTTTGATAAGAATGATGGATTAAGAATATGGATTGAACATGATTTGACTGGAGTGAGAAGATGGAATGGTACCACAGGTAAACGGTAATTGTAATTTTCAATGATCTAATATTTCATTATTTTTGTTTTTCAGATATTTATATAATTCATTGTATAACAAGCATAATTGATATATATATATATATATATATATATATATATATATATATATATATATATATATATATATATATATATATATTATTGAAGAAGAACGGGTTACGGGTTCTGCGGAAAAAGTGTACATAATATAAGGCTGCAGGATTACGAAGGGACCTTGAGATATCGAATCGAGTTATTAATTACTTTGTTTTTTTTTCGTATATAAATTTGAAAGGTAGGTAAGTATTCTTGTTCATTTCATTCATCCTCCTGACACTGCAGCTTGAGGCTGTGGTGTCATTATTTTTTTAGAGCCTACACTGCTATTATTGGGATCCCAATCGTCATATATAGCTTGTTTAGAGATTTCGAACACAAAATACAACCATCTGATTGACGCTAAATATCAAGAATCTATTCAGTTTCTACGTAGGAAAAGTATAATCTACCGGTGGAACCCACAACAGACATTGTCCTGTAGTCCTGTATCAAACACCTACGTATAGGTACCAGTTTTCATAGCGATCGGTAAAACGTTGTAGAAGTTGATGCCATCTACCGTCAAGTTACAAGAAATTTGATAGCAATAAATTATTTTCAATGCTCAAAACACTATATATACACCAATTTTTATGGCGGTCGGTTGAACGGGTTAAAAATTGATGATCTACAGCGCCATCTAGAGGAGAGTTATGACCAATTGGATAGAATAGGAACCTTACATATATATTTGCCGTTCTTCATGGTGATTTGACTGACTGTTTTGGATTATACTGATCACTGATACATCAACATGCATTTTTATATTCACATAATAGATACGCTCAGTTTTTTTCTTCTTCATTTTCTTTCGTTCTGGTTTCGATAATTTATATATTTACTATGGAAGAGGAGGTCCAGAAGCTTAGTAAGGTAAATCAAAAAGCTTTTCCCCATTGTCTTATTCAAATATGTATCATACTTTTCAGAATTTGTTTTTCTTAAATTTGCGTCAATGAATATGAATCATATCTTATTACGTCGTTCGGTTCAAAATATGACCAGTTCGAGATACAAAAATTGGACAAGATTTTTCACTTATCGGATGGTTCCAGCCTCAATTATTTTGTTGCTAGCCTTGAAAGATGATATGATAAATATATGTACTGGACAAGATATGATTTGTTATGGATCTGAAATTATTTGGAGAGTCGTATGGCTTTGGGATCCCAAATTGATTAATAATGCCATGTCATTACTTATTTAGAATAAAAATTGATTTTTAGACCACGTTGTTTTATTTCCTATTTCTATATATCAGAATACCTTATAATAAGACATTTTAGATGGAAAATAGATCAACATTATAGAGATAAATGATAAATTTAAACTGATAAATAAAATTCAGTTGGTTAAATATGTTATACTTTATTAAATATGTTATTATTATATTATATATTTTGTAAGTGAAGGAACCCAAGAAACTTAGCTACAGCTACTTCCTAGTATAGTAGTAATATTGTGATCCAATATTAAACATGAAGAGGCAATAGATTTCAATGACAAATCGACATCATTTATGATTAAATGCTGTCGATGCATGGTAAATTTCAAAATTAATTTATATGCAAGTCCTGATAACATGATTTTATTAATATTGAAGATAATCCTGTGATATTTCACGCTAACCTACTCGCCTTGTAAGAGGGTGGCGTATGGGAACTAAATATTTTGAAATCAATCTTCAAGGCCGATAACAGGCCAATTTTGAAGTCTAAATTTTATCCAAAAATTTGTATGTTCAATTAATAATAAACAATGACATTCAAACCAACAAAAAAATACTGGTAAAGTTACAGACCGGCTACACCGTGTTATCTGCCGTTTTCTAATTTAAAATACAATATACCTCAACAAGATGCACTGTTAGAGTGGAAGGTAGTATTGCCTCTGTTATTTGATCAAGGCGGCCGCGGACTCGTGGAAGGTTATCATACACGATATAGGAGAATTCATTCAAACAGTGCATAGCTAAAATTTAAATTTCATTCAAGTGATATTTATAAATATACTCATTTAACAATAGCAGCGTAGTCTTTTATGTGTGGATACACAAACGTACTTACGAAATGTCAAGATCAAAACCTAATTTTTGTTCTTAAACGTCAAAATTTGAAAATCTCAAGATAATCACACATAACCTGTAAAACTTATCCCAATGCTTTTAAATATAATTGTCACACAGAAAACTATGCTGCTTTTATTAAATGAACATATATCTAAATATCACTTGAATAAAACTCACATTCTGGCAAAACACTGTCTGAAAGAGTAAAAGAGTAAAGTCACTTATTTTCCCTATATAGTGTATGGTAATCTCCCATGAGTCCGCGGCCGCTTTGATAAAATAACAGAGGTATTTGTGAAGAAAATATGATAATTGCTCAGGTAATAATGTGGCTATTAGTGAGAGGATCAGCAATGGATCATTAGATCCGTAAATTAGTCCTCACATACAAACAAACCTTACTCCGTTGTAGAAAAAAGTCAATTTCTCAAAATGGATTAATTGAAGAAAATAAATTTCAAGGTCATCCCAACAATTTATAAAAAATATTTAGGGGTTGAGACATGTTTCGAGTCTACATAGACTCATCTTCAGTCAGGATATTATAAGAATTATATCGAGAGAAACAAAAAATTAAAATAAACATCACCAAATCCCGAAAATTAAAACAATTCTAATAAAAATCCAAATTGATTGAACATTCTAAAACTAGAAAATAAATAAAAAACTGCGCTCACATGAAGGGAAAAATTATAAAACTTACATTACAGAAATTAAATACGATGAACTACATCTTAGAAAGAGAGTCACGACGAGAATATTCATAAACAAAGAAGTTATGGGGGTCGGTAAAAAATATACAAAATTAAAAAACATCTTGTATCATTTGAACAAGTCAAGATATAGATTTGCAGTTTTCGGCATTTACTTTCTCACAAATATTGACCTCGTGCCTCGTAACATGCAGGTTAGTTTTTTAGCTCTTAGAAATAGGTGTTTCTTATCAAAAGTGTGCAATTTGGTGGTAGCGGGAGATATAGTCAAATAACTGGAAAAGTCCAGTAGGCGATTTAATACTCCGGCTGAAAAAAAAAATCAATAAGATGAATTAGCAAGTTGTAACACTAATACATTGACATTAAATCGAATGTATTTCAACTAAACTGTAAGTAAGTTGAACGACCTTCGAATTATATTTTATTTTATTACAAAAAACAAATAATTCAACGGGTAGGTATCTGATTACTTAAAAATGACTTGATAAGATTTGCAAAAAAATGGCATTTTCCAATAACGAAAACAACTAAAAAAATTGTAAAGTAGGTACTTATTTCTTTCGAAACACAATTGTAGGTATAATAAGCATTAGAGGGGTTGCTAAAAATATGATAACCTACTTGAGTTTTTTTTCAAGGACACCAAATGGGGTGTTGGTATTGATCAGTCGCAGCCTCGTTGACTTTATTGTTTGTAGTGACTAAAAATCTTGATGTAACACAGATCAATTTAGATTGCTGGGTTTATCATTAAGGATTTACACATGAAATACTTTATGTAATAAACAGTATAGCATGATGTTCCGCTCCGACTCCTCTTGAAGAGACAATTATTATTTAAGAGGGATAACCGTTTGAGAAAGAATAAAAAAACAGTATATTATGTGTCATCATGAGAAAAGCAATCTTCTTTATTCTGTTTGGTGCCATTATTTGTGAATGGGTAGAAATAATACCAATTTCCATCAAATCTTTATCCGGTAAGTATGATGTAATGAGCTCATATTTATTCAATTCTTCAATATTAGAATTTTCTGTATCAAAGTTATGTTAATTTACAAATAAAATTCTGGTCCCATTTTGGCACATCATTGTTAATTTAATTTCGTCTGTTCCTCGAGTGAAAGGGTACCATCCGACCAACAAATTCATTCCATAACGATTTAAACTTTTTGAAAAAGTCAAAAAAGTATGATAATTAATAATACCTATACACAAGGTTTTTCCACGGAATAAATAATAATTAGAAGAATAACGCTTTTTAAATCTACGTGCCAGCGTTTTCGTAGTCTCAGTCCCAAAACAGAAGATGAATATTATTGTTATCGCATTATTATAGCGTAGTTAATATAAGATTATATTTTAGCAAATGATATAGAAGAAGATAAACAAAGAATAGCTTTGATTATTTTTTCCAAGTTTAACATAGATAATACTTGCACAAAATGGGCATCCTGCTTATTTTTGGCGTAGAAGCCAAAAGTGTATTTTGCTCAAGACTGTAGCGCGAAAACAACTCTAAGAATTTCAATGGAACTTTTCTCAAATAATATTCTTTAGGAAACACACGTTATACTTAAATAAAATATTTTGGCTAAATGATTCTCCCTACATATCTCAATTGAATATATTATCATTTTTATTTGTCCTGGCTTGCTAAATAAATGAATAGTTTCCATTTTCGGTGGAATTAGCATGAGAGCGGAAGGAATGTTGTCTGGATGGGCAGTAAAATTCTGAGCATATTTCATGAAGAAACTCCAAGTTAATTCGATTTGAAGAAAAAAATGCTAATTCAAAATGATCTGATTTCTGATCCATGATAACCCAATAACAATTACCAACTGAACTGAATTTTTTTGGGACCCTGTTTAAGTTAAAGTTAAGCCATCAAAAAGTTCGAATGAACCATCAAACTTTTGCATCCAACACTTTTTTTTTAATATTGCACCTAAATATTCACGGGCGCGACAAGCTTTTGATCTTCACTGTAAACTGAACATATGAATAGTTTGACATTGTTTTCTTGACACTCAAACAAATTACTTGAAACTCCACCCGACGAAAATCAATGAAAAACCCTACGAATTAAAATCACTCACTTGTCCAAAATAACTTTCATTTCTAACAGTGGGTACAGGAAATTGTATCTTCATATCTTATTAAATAAAAAACGGTTCAGCGGCTTGGAAAATGAAACAAGGAGATCTAGTTTACTATAGCGGTTGCTGGATTAACGGGAATAGTAACATAAACTAGTTGAAAAATATTTCGACCAGTGATGAGCTACCAGAAATATTAGAGATAGAGCCCTAGTATGGTAAGTGAAAGTTTTAGAAGAGTCCAAAGAAGTTTTTGAAAAAAAAAACAACACTCTAGGACCTACCATAGCCGAGATATAAAAATTCAAAGTCGGACGTTTTTGACTTGATTGAAACTACTAATAAAATTCGTAAATTTCGTCCCCCAACTTTAAACGCTCGTAGCGCCCTTATTAAAGGGATATTTAAAAAAAACTACCGCAATGCACCTCTCATTTTGTCAGCTTTTTAGTGGATTTGGAAAATCTGAGATATTTCAAATAGTTTCAGAGGAGAAGAGCTTACCGTTTTTGTACTTTTTTCGTCCCGAAAATTTACCCCCACTCAATTGATCCAGAACGTGGCGGTTCCTATGGGATTCACGCGGCCGACGATTTTTTATGTTTGGTCCCAACGATGGGGCTATCTTCCGGTTTTTCAATTTTTTCGATATCACTTTTTTTTCTCTCAAAAAAAATAATCGTAAAAATTTTCAACCCCTAATATCTAAGGGAGGGGAGGGGTTGGAACGATAAAAACACGCTGGCTCAACTTAACCCCCCCAAAGAGTATTAAAAAAAAAATTAACAAAATTCATCCAACACAAACCAAATGAGAGTGAAATGAAAATCCATTTCTTAACTTCCTTATGCTTTTAGTATATATTGAATGAATTGATTATTGCATCCACACTTCAGAAGTTTAATTTTTAATGAAATAAATATTTTTTACCAAAAATTGGACCGACTTTATTAGTTGGTGCACTGAAAAATACAAAATAATATTAATTCTATTGGTGTTGGGATAGAAGACTTTTGGCACCATCTAGTAAAGTCCAACTTTTGGTAAAAAATATTTATTTCACATTTTTGAGTGTAACATTAATCATGAAAATCATTGCACTCCACTAATATCAAATAAGTTAGTAGGCCAAGAGTCCGTGTATATTCTTTGCTTCTACTTGATATATAATTAAGAGATCTCAAAACATCGCGGCGGAAATACACATACTTCAGACTTTACCACTGATGTAACTCGAAAAGCGCAGCTACTTTTAAAAAATATCCAATTTAAATGTGGCTACAAATAGTTTCTTTATTAATTTGGCCATCTCATATTTTAAATTTTCGGAAAAAATGCCCCCTCCACATAGCGGAAATACACATATATGTATTTCAGTCGTCTTTAGCATTGCTGTAACTGGAAAACCGTAATTCTGATGAAAAAATGTCCAATATAAACGTTTCTGGATATGGTCTCATCTTTGATTCCGCCGCCTTAGATGTTAGATTTTCAAGAAAAATTACCCCCCTCTGGGGATCGGTTTTTAGAGGGAAGGAGTTTTTGGATTTGAGTTTTTCCAGATATGGGACCATTTCTCAACTCTCTTCTTACAAAGTAATTAAAAATCATCCAAATCGGAGCACGTTTACTATGCAAAACTCACGAAGCTATACATAGAAAATTAAATAAATAACAAAGTAAACATACAACCGAATTGTATACCTCCTACTAAAATGAGAAGCGAACATTAAAAAGGTAGTTGAGATTATGTATTTCTTCTAATTTGTTGTGTTATTTCTCAAAATGGTAAACGCGACGATCATTATCACCTTCATTCAACTCCTGAAGAAGTTGAATTTTATATGTGTGCCATTTATTCAAATGTTTCATATCCCATTGCTCGATGATGCCTAGCTCAAATTAAAAAACAAAGCGCCCTATCCGGTTTGAAAAAATAAGGGTGCAAGCCGCCCCCCACTAAGGGGTTGAAGTTATAATGTTGGAATTCATGTGTGTAAATATGTTCCCCAAAAGTATATGGGTCCGAGGATTTTTTTAAAAATTAAATGAAGAAATGAACGCAGCTGTGTCAAATTCTATGAAGTCAGACTAGTCAACCTTTTTTTTTGAACATACTATCAACAATTCTTATTTTGCCAAATATATCAGAAATTTTTTAAAGTAGACTCAACAAACCCTATATGGACACAAAGCTTTTAAAAATATTTTTTACCAAAAATTGGACTGACTTTATAAGTTGGTGCACTGAAAAATACAAAATAATATTAATTATATTGATGTTGGTACTTTTGTAATTGTGCAATAATTGTAGTTAAATAGAAGATTTTAGGCACCAACTTCTTCTTCGTTGTGAAGATTCGGTCCTCTCAAAACTGAAATCCGTATGCTTCTGACTGTTTGAGTTTGGTTTGAAATACTGCTCGGACACTCTTCATGTCAATTATATTAGAACGCTAGCATCTCCCATATGGTAAATCCCGTGAATTAATGGCTTAACCGCTTGTATGTCATACTTTCACATTGTTGAGCATAAAATAACAGTCAAAATTGTTGGATTCTGAGTACTAGTTTTCCGGCACAAAACTTAATTTGAAATCAATATGCACAGCGGACAGACAGTGCTGAAGTCATTAGTGTGCAAAGTAATTCAAGTTACTAGAGATTGAATTAATTTACGTACTAGTGTAATAAAATTGGAAGTTATTATGATGGCTGCGGATATCGAGTACTTTCCCCACGTAATCAGTGCTCGAAAGTTGAACTTTCAAGACAGGTGTTGAAAAAAAGACATTACTGCATTATTACTATATCTACTGTTCTGAAAAAAAAAAGATTTAATAGAATCGCTTCCACACATATCGTTTTTGTGATTTTTGAAATGTATTTCCTCATTGAAAACTATTTCAATTGATTGAAAAATTCATAATTCAAGGTCCCGACAAACTAACCACTACTGAAAATTATGAAACAACAATGGAGGCACCTGCTTTCCATAATGTAACCATCGATCAAGCAAATGATGACAATGGTAATATGCAATATAAATTGGAAAAAAGAACCAGTGAGTACGATGAAGAAGATTATTCCTATGAAAATAAAAACATAAATAATGAGGGATTTCTTGGATTATTACGGACATTGCAGAATAAAATGCTCAAGTACAAAGTCAAGTCTCCTAATGGGAAAATGTCGCTCCTTAAAGTTATAAGGGATAATTTACTATGGAACATAAGTAAGAGAACTATATTCATACCTATTTATAAAATGTACATTTCTGCTTTATATGTAGACAGTTTTTGGAAAAGCAAATAAAACTGAATAGTAATGATATTTATATATTTCTTAGAACATCGCATGGCTAATCTATGGATACCGAAAAGTGAACAAATTGCAAGGGGTTATAAAGACGATGATTATTCCATGGACTTTCCGTCAAATGAGGGAGCCCTCATGACGATTGGATTCCTAACGTTTGCTGTATTTCTCATCAAGTTGGTTATAGTAAGGAGTTACACATAACATTTTTATATAATTTTAAAACTGGGTGACTCATAAAGGTACCTCTCGATATTTGAGAGAATAAGCTGTTGAATATATTGAATGAAAGCTCCCCAATCATTTTATTGAAATTGATACAGTGGTAAAAGTTTAGTTTAGCGGCTTTTGCTATAAAAGCCCTAAAAAAATCAAATGCTTGCAAAAATAGACGTATTTTAGCATACATTTTAATAAAATTGAGGCGGAAGGAGCTATTCTCTACTATGATTTGTTCTTAGGACTTTTATGAATTTTAGCTGGAATTTTCGATTTGGAAGTATCATTTAAATCCCAAATTCCCAAATAGCATTAATCATCGTTGCATTCTAATAAAAGGTAGCATCCGTCAAAATTACCAAAAAATGTGTGAAAATGCTAAACATAAGTTAGCGAAAAAGTAAGGTTGAACGGATTGATGATTGACTTGTGCAGTATATTCAAAATTCAAGTGCTTTTAAATCTTCCAACGCTGCCAGTATAACTTTCGCAGCATTAGATTATTTTATGAATTCCATTTCCAAGAGTATTTGCTTTAGAAGCAATCACTGAATTCATATTTTCGGAAGCCTGAAGACAAAGTTCGTCATCAAAAGTTGCCATAATATCGTATTTTTGCTCTAAAGCAAGTATTTGTAAAAAATAAATTTTTAGTAAATTTTAAACATGAAACTATACCTTTAGACACTTGGAATCTATCCACTTGGTTTAAGCTTTCGTTATCGAATATTTTAAAAAATGGTCAATATCGCAAACATGATATTTGTAGTTTTGGGAATTGACAGATTTTAAACGTCAACACACTGCATATAAGTCAATCACCAATTCGTTTAACCTTGCTTTTTCGCGAACTTATATTTACTATTTTTACTTATATTTTTGCTAGTTTTGAAGGATGTTAGTGTTTAATAGAATGCAAGGATGATTATATAGGTTCTATTTGGGATTGCAAAGATACTTCCAAATCGAAAATTCCAGTTAAAAGTCGTAAGTCCTAAGAACAACATTTTACATTTTTTAAAATCATTAAAATAGCGTCTTCCGCCTCAGTTTTATTAAAAGTTATGCTAAAACACAGCTATTTTT
Source organism: Crioceris asparagi (assembly GCA_958507055.1). Classification (NCBI taxonomy): domain Eukaryota; kingdom Metazoa; phylum Arthropoda; class Insecta; order Coleoptera; family Chrysomelidae; genus Crioceris; species Crioceris asparagi. Next base: position 126,225,847 of record OY293826.1, read on the forward strand.
GCAAACATTGGATTTTTTGGGGCTTCTATAGCAAAAGCCGCTAAACTAAACTATTACGGATAGAGTATCTACCCTATATATTGAAATTTTCATTTTCAGAAATTGGTTCATCTGATTAAATATAAACATCAATTCTATAATATGGCAGCGAGTACCACAACCATGTCGAGCGTTTTGTTCCTGAAAAGAAAAGGCAGAAACACACCATCAGAAAATGATGATGCTACACAAATACTCCAATATATTGATGACTTCAATCCAAATAATTTTATGAATAATAATAGCTTTTGAGGCACTTGCATTTGATATTAAATTTAGGTTCACTATAGAAGTTAAAAATAGAAAATGCAAGGTCAAATAATAATAGTTTATTCTAATCATAAAGATAAATTGAAAGTCTTAATAAATAAATATATAATTTATTATTACAGCTATATTACAAATTAAAGACAATGTATACAATAGGTCATTAAAATTATGTTGAATCTATAATATAATATATGTACAGTGTGGATCTTATTTATTTTACATCTGCCTCATAAACCTGAAAATCAAAATGAGGATTATTACTATTATTTAATCGCATTAATATTATTTTTATTTCATTTTTATATTTTTTACACAATTCCAATTTAAATAAATAAATCACCTAGGTGAATAATATTCAATTATTTTATATTTTTGAAGAAAATATTTAAAAAAATATTTAATGTATTTGTGGTTTTAGCAGTATAATACCATAGATTATGCTCTTAGGGAATAATGAAGAGGGATTACTAGACATTATTCCCTCCTTCACGCCAAGAACAATTTCTCAAATAATACCATAGAAATAATATAAACAAACCCAAAAGTGTCAGCGGTATACGCTTATAGTGTCATAGTGTATTTGTATTGAAATGGGTGAAAATGAAGAATCTTTTAGCTGTACACCTCCAGAAATTATTTCTATTTGAAAAATATAGAGAGTAATAAATAATTTTTGACGGCTCGTATTAGAGGCGTGCTGTAAATATTTATTCCAAAATCTTACAACCGAATTGTATACCTTCTCCTTTTTTTGAAGTCGGTCAAAAATATAATTTTTTTTAAATCGATGTTTCTAACATAAAATATACTTTTGCTTTAAATAAACTCATAATTTATAATCCATCTATCAATTCAAATTAACTGTAGTTTTAATTATATTCCGGAGGTTCATTTAGCAATTCCATTCTAAAATTTAAAAACAAATCCATTATTTACTGCCCTTACCTGAAGGTACGTTTATAATATTATTTATACGAAATATAATGAACGATTTTCATTGTATTCCGACCCTTAACAGGGTGAACTAGACTGGACAAATAATCGAAACCATTTAAGGTATTTAAAACTAGTTCAAAAGTTCCAAAAATTATTAGGACCAGGTAAAGGTTTTGCATATTTAATTAGGGTTTATTACTCTCTATCTTTTAATTTTTCAACCTATCAAATTGACAAAATCTTCAAAATGGGTGAACTTTTAAAAAAATGTAAAGAGTTATAGTGTGAAATAAAATGAAACAGGTATGAATAATGTTGTTGATTTTATCTTACCCATGGTTTCTTGTTGTATCTCCACTTTATAAGTGGGATTATCATATGCTGATTGATTGACTCTTGCCATAGGAGGAGTTATTGCAGCTTTATTTTGATTATGTCTTCGAACAAGAATAAGAAGAAGTACCAGAGTACTTAATATAGCTACTGCTGCTAGTATTCCCACTATTACAAGAGGGCCATAGTAATCGCCTTTTTCGTCAGATAACTGTGCTCTCGAGAGTTTATCTATAATAAAAAAGTTCATACTTACTATTAAGAGTAGATTTAATAAAAATCAATTGTTACTAGAATGGACAAGAACATAGAACATAAAAGCATTTTATCAGTTTTCGAGTTATAACCTAAAATTCAATTTTGTATGTATTTGAGGAATACCTGTTCTTTATTTACTTGTGAAGGTTTCGAAAATATTTTTCAACATTCTTCAGACACATTCCAGAGTAGAATTTACTTACTGAGATAAAAAAATGTAAATAAGTCTTATCAATAGTAGATTTCAATAAATTTTATAGATACTAACTTAACCTATTACAAATCTACGATTATAAAAAATGTCCTGTGTTTATGGTTATTGAGTTTTCACAAATTCGATGTGATTTTTCGTTGACGTGTTAAACGAATTTTTGCAATATCACTAAATTAAAAAAATACCGCCAAACCTCGCCAAAACATAACTTGTATATTCGGATCTTAGACAAATTTAGTGGCATCTTTTAAAGAAATGCTGCTTTGTATAAAAAAGAGTTTTAACGTTACCTTGTTGAGTGGTGCCCAGTTGTGGTGCCTGCCTCGGTTTTGTAATGAAATCTTGAACGTTACTAGTCTTGATTTTACCATTGGTGAGATAGACTTCTAACCAAATTCTATACCTAGTTCCTGGTTTCAGATCGACAATAACAGTTTTTGTAGGTGAATCTCTCTTTGCAATTTTGAACGTACTTTGATCCTCTTTACCAGAATCGCTTTGGTAAATGGCACGATATATATTTACATATTTATCTTCAGGGTATGGTACACCATTCCATGATATTTCAACAGTCTGTGACTTGACCTTGGAAACTTCCAAACTCACATTAAATCCATAATCGTTTATTTCGTTAGCGGTGGTAAAGTGAAGCATATTTCTAGAGTTTAACTCAGTTTGTTGTCTAGGGAACGGTATCAAGTCTATACCGATTTCGTATTTGGTATTCGGCTTCAGGTTTTCCAATATGTAAGATGTAACAGCTCTATGGATAAGTGGCGTTGCTGCATAGATCTTTCCATCGATCTCTTTGAACCGCAGCTGAACTCCGTCAATAAACTGCATCTCGTACTCTGTGAATTTTCTCCATGATACTGTAACCCAAGTAGCGTTGATATCGCTTATTGCTAGATCAGGTTCAATGGGTATTGTAGGCGGTAGTGTGGTCAATTGGATATCTTTAGGTGTTTTAATTTTATATATTCGGCTTGAAGGATTTGTATGTGAGTCTCTGAGAGTTATAGTGATCTTTATGTGGTATTCCGTATCGGCTTTCAGATCTAGCAGATCAAACTCCAACGATGGTGTAGCAATTAGATCATTGGGAGGTGCGAATACCTGTAGCATCCAAGAGCCAACATCATCATCACTGTAATGATGATGAAAAAAACATGATTGAGTATAATTAACCAAGCTGAAGAACTTACTCTTTGTGTGTATATCTAACTTCGACTCGACCATGAAGGCCAACAATTATGGAGGGAACCATAAACGCTAATCGAACAGTATGAGCATCAATTGCCTCCAATGTGTGCACTGTAATATCATCTGTGGGCTTCTGGAAGCCTGGGAATATTTGACCTCCAAGATCTGTAGATATAAACGGTAAATTACTATTTTGTGAATAATGCAATTAACATTGAATAAGGTATGTGAGTTTCAACATAACTGGGTGCAGATGGAACAATTCGTTAGCAGTATTTTTATTAGACACAATGAAACATAATATATTAAATTATTTTAGCGCCTTAATATTTATCAAAAAAACGCGTTCAAGGTCACATGCTAGAAACTAATAATTGCTCCTATAAAAATGCATTGATATTTATTGCCTATCTACTTGGTTTGAGCTTGGTATAGCTGCTACAATGTAAGTTGTGTAAATTCTTAAAAAAAAGTAAAACAGAATATCAATCTCTAAAAAAACAGTTTGTCCTTGCACCACACCCAGCACGTGAACGAACAATCGTTGTTTACCTAATGAACTAACCTGTTGCATTAGGTGACAAGTGTCCATTATTTTGTAAAGGATATGGCCTTGGTCTGTTAGAGAACGGAAGTTGTGGGAGACGTGAGAAAGGTATTCGTGTGTTACTATGAGGTTGTGTATTTTTATGAAATTCTTGTAAGATCTGTTCCAAACTAAATCCAGGAGGTAAATTTGTGGGGACACTTCCATCCTTTTGCGGAATTACATATGGAACAAGATGGATCTGAGAATTTCCAGAGAGGCCTTGATTGAACTGAGATGGAAGATTGGACTTGTGAATATCGGGGTGGGGCAGACTATGAATTTCCACCACGGAACCGTGTGGGATATTGCCAAGTTCAGGATGTTGCTGGAAAATTTGTAAGATTTCGTCAGGATTGCTATGATTTGGTATTTCCATCTCTGGGTTTTGAGGCATAAGATCTGGATTTGGTAGCTGAGGTATCATGTAATTATCAGTTGGCGGAGGAGTTACAAAAAGAGAGTTCTTTTTACTAGTTGATTTAGATTTTGGATGAGCCAGAGTCCCCAAGGTACTTAAGAAGTTATTTCTATTGTCATTAGCTTTCGATAACGTTGCCACACCTGATTTGGGATCTGTAAAAATGGTATGCTTTGGGTCTTTCATATTAAAATGATAGAAAGGATTTTCTTCAGGATCCAGTTTTGATTTTTTAGTAGTACTTAAGGGGCCGTTCTCATTATCGTCATCGTTGGCGTAAACAGCAAGCGGACCTAAGACTTTTGAGGGTTTTTTGATCGCTAAGAGGTCCTTGTAAGTATGTGTGGATATATCAGTGCTTTGTCCTTTGTCACTTTCAGATTCATTGTGTGATTTAGCTGAAATCAAGTTGTTATGTCATTATCCACTCCACAAAGTCATTGAATTAATTTCCACCTAGATAATATCGTATCACTTGTTCAGAAAAACTTGTAAAGCCCAAATAAGAATGAATATTTCAAGCGGTCACAGTTCATTTCCAAATATTGCAGTAGGTATTCAAATTTTATACAATTTAGATGCATCCTTTTCATCGAGAACAAACCTCATATATATTTTTGTCCGTCACAGGTCATTTGAAGCAAGAAAGTTGAATTATTTACAGAGTGGATAAAAAGTTGGTATCTACCAGTCCAAGTCCCTTTGTGTTATAAATAAGTAGGTAGTCATATTATGTTAGTAGGATAATTTCGCATGCACCTAACCCTCATTGAATTTACCTTAAACCTTTTAATCCTGGACATTATGACACTATAAGAAAGGCAAGCGAATGTAAAAAATTACTTTACTTCACAGTTAAATAAAATTGAATTTAACCAATATCCTTTGGTATAAATATACATTTGATACTAGAATAAAGGTTGATGTTGGATATTTACGGATGGTGTTGTATGTACGGTTATTATTTCGGGTGTAGTTCCATCCGTTGATTGTTGAATTTCTTTGAGAAATCCTTGATTGTGGCGTACGTTTCGCCAAAATCTCATTTTCTTCTTCTTTGAGTGGTGTCTGGTGTTTCTTTTAAACAACAACTTTACAATCAAATCGAAGGGGTGATCATCTGTGATTGCGAATCTCTACATGATATATTTTGAGAAGAAAACCTTGGAAGAAGGAAGACTTCCTTTCCTCGATGTAGTACCGTTCAACACACCTGACAAAAGATTACAGTACACTGTCTACCGAAAATAGACCCGCACGAACTGCAACTTGAACGCCAAATCTAGGCACCACCCATTGCAAATTCAGGCCAAAAGACAAAAGCCCTCTAGACAGTCACGGCAAGTACAAAATAACATCTACCTATTGCCAAGATACCTACATTAAACCAACAAATAGAAGAATATCCGTAAGACAGGATAAACACAAAGTAGATTTCAGAAACAAGCTCTGTCCTCTATCAACACCACCTCCAAACAGGGCACAATATTAATTTCGATACCTGCCAACAAATTGCCAATACCCAGCATTGTAGGACCAGTGTCATCAGGGAAGCCATAGAAATTGAAAAATCAGGTTCAATGAACAAACGGGACAATGCTCAAAATTTGTCTGCAGTATGAAAAACTATTTAACCAAAAAAAAAAAGAGAACACAACAAACAGTTGTCTCCCTTAATGCCGGAACTTCTAGCAACACCCTGCAGAAGATGACAAGTGTTCAACCATATATGGACATCACCGATGTCCAGCCATAGTGCGCAAACCATCATCGCAATACAATTTAAGCCGTCGCAAACCTGTACAAAATACTGCTTAAACAACAGGGAACACCAGACACTACTAGACACCACTTAAAGAAGAAGAAAAAGACCAAATGAGATTTTGAGATTTTGGCGAAATGTCGTCTAGAATCAAGGATTTCTCAAAGAAATTCATTAGACAATCAACGGATATATATATATATATATATATATATATATATATATAAAGCATTGTGGAAAATGCCAGAGTGATTTATCACAACTGAAAAAGTAAGATAATTCATTGTTGTAGAAATGACCCTATAGGCATAATTATTTTCATAGTATATAATTACCTGGCATCTGGGGTGGATTGCATACCCAATATTTGCAACAATCGTCTTCGGGTATGTGGCTGACAGTAGCAAAATTTGGCGGACATGGCAGATTCGGCGGAGGTAGCGCAGTGACAGGAGGGCAAGCGTTTTGACACTCCACTTTACCCATCTCACAGTAGCACCTCTTCTCGCAGCCGGTCACGTTGATCGGTAGCTGCTCCCAATTTTTAAATACATGACCTTCATATTCACAAGAGCCGTTATTTTTGCAGCGAACGCTGTCTGGACAACATTTGGGTGCCTTGGGCTTAAAGTCCGGAGGTATGGTCTCCCATTCGACACAGTTAGGATCGAGGACATCCACCCCAAAATATGTTGGACATTGCATCTTTAAGCAGTTCATACCTACGATTCACAAACATACACGTTATATGATATTTCTAGTAAAGAAATAGATTACGCTAGGATGAATAACTGTGCCGACAACAACTACTGCGAGGGCAAACACCCCTTCCGCCATTGAATAACGTCAACAACTGTTAGGGTAAATATCTACCATTTCGCATTGTCACAATATGGCATAATACCATCTAAAAATGTTCAATCAGATTGATTACCAAATAAAGCACCGCCACCCGGACAAATATCATGATTTCAAGGTTGTTGCCTATCTTCAGTTTGTCGTAGAGCAGAGCATCGAGCCGTATCCAATAATCAATCCTTATTTTTGAACTCAAGTATCAAACTTCAGCGTACCACTGACGGTGGAGACCACCATGAGCCATGCATTGAACACGTATAGTGGGTATATATAAACACCCGGCAACTATTGATATAAGGTGATGCTCTTAACCTTTGTACTTTAATTTTCAGTAGAAGATGCGGATCGCAGCGATTTCAAGTTTGTTAGCTCTCATCAGCGCCATATAAGTGGAAGCTGTGTCCGACGAAAGAGCCATCTTTTATATATTTTTTGTAGTGTGGACGATTTCAATATGTACATTTCTATATGAAATTTAGAATACGGATGTTGAATTATCAGAAAATGATTTTATGATTATTTTGGAAAAGTTGGGCTTTGGAAGAAAGAAACAGCAGTCGTTGTTTGTTTTAGACAGTATGTGAAATCAGTTGAGCAAATAAGCTATCTCATAATGGTAAAATGTCAAAATTTAAAATGTCTGAATGAAAAAAAAAACTAAATACTTAGTAGTTTCATTGGGTAGACCTAATAGACATTTATCACAAGACATAAACATAATAAGAAAAAAATGTAAATAACTGAATTAGAAAATATTCCAAAAGACCATTACCCTTTTCTCCACAAACGCATAAAGCAGAACACTCATCATTGTATTCTTCACCATACTGAAACCATCTGCCCTTAAACTGGCAACCGTTATTGCTTCCTTTGACGTCCTTACTGCCAGACTTGTTATTCTGGATTTCAATTATATCAATGGAGTTATCTGCTTTCAAATACCTTCCACCTTCCTTCAGGATCACTACTCCTTCCGGTGACACTTTGTAGCTGAGCCAAGTTTTCTTGTCGTCACTAACTTCTACTATATGATGACTATCGTTGGTGTTAAGTTTTGAATCAAATTTAACCAGAACAGTTGTGGCATTAAGTAATCGGGCAGATAAGATGTGTGTTTGCAATCTGTCATCTTCCTTGTCGGATTCGTTCTCATCCAGAGTTACATCGCAGAGTATCTTCAAGCAGCAGAAGTCATCGGGGTCGGGTACTTCAACGCATCGACTGTCTGATGTTTTCTGAATGTGTGGACATCTTCAAAAAGAATTAAAATAATTATTTTAACTGCTATATAAATATAGAAAATATGCAGGTGGTATATCTCAGAAATTATTTACATCATGTAAAAGTAATCATGTTAGGTATTATTAATTTTTTGAAATCAAGCGTCTTTTTGCAGAATGACAGCTTTTCTAGCTGGACTTGCTATCAGTCCGTGGGCATTTACTTCCGGTATAACCGGAAATGTGAGTAACATGAGAATATTTTAGACGTATGTCCCCCAGTGACTTTAGTAGTCATCAGACTATTGTAGTTATCGTATACCGGTATATCGTATATCGGCATACTTCGGCTATCTCGGAAACGGCTGTAACGATTTTGATCAAATTTGGTATTTTGAGTTTAAGTTTTTAGTTCTACTTCCCTTAGAAAAAATGCGAGGTCCACAAGATTTTCCTAGAATGGCACGGCAGATTTCAATAAGAAATTGTGACTTCGTATTAACTATACCTAAGATTGTTCTAATATTTGTCAATAACCAATTGACAATAATAAAATTTTATATATGAAAATGATATAGGGCCAACTTCACTGTTGGCGCAGCATATGTCGGATTATAAAACACGACTGTTGGTATGGGGTATTAAAACGGGTCCAGTTTCCAACACATTACTTTGTATTAATTGAAAAAAGATCAATAGTTACCTCGGTTTACAGTTGATTTTTCCTCCCGGTTCACACGTACAGGATTCAACGCATTCCTTGTCAAAAGTGTCCCCACGATTGTAAGTCACATTATTATAGGTGCAGATTTCCAGAGGCTCAGTCTCTGGAAAAGAAAAATATTCATTTTGTTTCATTTCTAAGATGGGTGATGCCGTTTTAGGAGATTGTACATAATATGGGGTTATATTTGCTCGACATAAAAGAAATTCATTTGTCTGCATTCTGGGGCTGGGGGAGGGTAAATCATCCAATCTTTAAAATATGCTAAGCAGAAACGCCCCTAACACATTATTCTCTAATAGACTCAAAGACAAGAATGAAAAAGAGAAAAGCATCATTATGGTTAACGTGTGCACAGTTGGAGAAATCCAATCCAATCCACTTATAAAATAGATTTCCATTCACCATTGCTTTAGGCTTAATTCATATTTCAAATACTGAATAATCACCTGTATCGCCAGCACAAACCATAATCTCACAACATTGGTCTTCCACAGGTTTAGCAGTACATAGTGGATCATCGATTTTTTTACCAGATCTAAAGAATGGACTCTTACACCTATCATCACAGTCCATAGTGCTATTCCTGCAGGTACATATTGAATCACATCCAATCTCTAATGTTTGACCGCTATCATAAGTAAGGCCACCCTTTTCACATGTTCCTAGAAAAGGGTATGTTTTCTTGATGCTTTTTAATATTTATAATCACAAATAACTAGAGAAGGCCTGTGAGAAATCTCTACTTGATAGGAAAGCCAGCCCTCTGTTTTAAAAAGTGTGATCTACGAGTATTATTGGTGACCGTAGAGTGTTTGAGCAGCAGTTCAAACCAATCCGAAACCCAGAAACATGCCCATTCAAATTTTAGACCAGCCAAATTAAAATGCGCACTCTTCTGATGGTTTGGGATTAGTTTGGACTGCTGCTCTAGCAACCTTCAAATAGACTCTAATCGAAAGATAAATAAATATTTCGCTGTGCAAATGCGCATAAGTATCTCGAAAACCGTAACTCTAAGGAAAAAATGTTCATTATAAATGTTGTTACAAATATTATTGCCTTTCATGTAGTGCCCACAGATTTTAAATTTTCGAAATAAATCGCCCTCTCCACATTTTTGAGAATTTAACATGTCTCTTACTCGAAAACCGTAACATCTGTTAAAAAAATGTTCAATTTAAACATTTACGGATATTGTCCTATCTTTAATTATACTACCTCAGAATTTCGATTTTCGAGAAAATTTGCCCCTTCCACCCCCTTCGGGGACAGTTTTTGGAGGGAAAGAGATTTCAGATTGCGTTTTAATGAATATCGGACCGAATTTCAAGCCTCCTCTAACAAATGAATCAAAAATCATCGAAATCGGAGTACGTTTGCTATAAACAACGTGCGAACAAACCAAAAAAAGCAGATAGTCGAATTGTATACCTCCTCCGTTGGCGTTCGTTGGTCAAAAATGATTTCAACTAGATTTGGTCCACCAATCATCTACCTCGGTAATTAGTAATTATATTAATTTGTGAAACCACTTTGGGCTTGGACTATTAATACATAGTACTGAGTTTCTCGTCTAATGACTAATGGTTCTCGATTTCTAGAATGATTAGTTCCGAGGGACGATTGAATATCAGCAGTTTTATTTTTATACATCTTTTGTTATTATTGGCCATGTTCAAGGCAGACACCTGCTAGCGATCCTATTAGCGGCTAACGAAATTATCGTCCAGAACGAGACAAAGTGCAATCTAAATTCCTTTGTTATGCTGCCTCCAAACTTGATATAATTCCAGAAAACTTCCATAGGACCGAAGTACTTACTAGACTAAATATTGAGACTCTTGAGAGGAGACGTATGAAGTAATGAAGTCTGAAGTAATCTTTGTTTATAAAATTATTCATGGCTCTATTGATAATTCACATTTTCTCTCCAAAATCTATCTTAATGTACCCAAAAACCTACGCAGTTCTGAACTGTTTCGTATACCTTTCCATTCAACAAATTTAGGACAGCATTTATTTAGGTCCGTTCGGCTATTGAATAAATATTTTTTACAAAAAAATGGACCAACGTTATCAGTTGGTATACTGAAGAGTACATAAATATTTTTTACAAAAAATTGGACCGACTTTATTAGTTGGTGCACTGAAAAGTATAAAATAATATTAATTCTATTGGTGCTGTTACTTTTGAAGTTGTGCAGTTGCAGGTAGATTGGTAACTTTTGGCACCAACTTCACAAGTACCAGCCCCAATAGAATTAATATTATTTTATACTTTTCAGTGCACCAACTAATAAAGTCGGTCCAATTTTTTGTAAAAAATATTTATTTCACACTTTTGAGTGTAACATTAGTCACGAAAATCGTTGAACGTTCACTAATACCAATGAAGATAGTACTTATTCTATTACCCACGTATATTCCTTGCTTGTAGTTGTTATTATTGAGATCTCAGTACATCGCTGCGGAAATACGCTTGAATATTTTAGTTGTTACCATTTTAACACCGATTTTACTCGAAAACCGTAACTCTAAGGGGAAAATGTTCAGTATAAATGTTGCTACAAATAATTATGTCTTTCATGTACTGCAAACAGATTTTCAATTTTCGACAGAAATCGCCCTCTCCACATAGCGAAAATAGGTATATTTGAGAGTTTAAAATGTCTCTATGTCGAAAACCGTTACTCCTTTGAAAAAATGTTCCATTTAAACGTTTCCGGATATTGTCCTATCTGTAATTATATCAACGCAGATTTTCAATTTTCGACAAAATTTGCCCCCTCCACCCCCTTCGGGGGCGGTTTTCGGAGGGAACGAGATGTCGGATTCCCGTTTTTATGAATATGGGACCATTTCTCAAGCCTCCTCTTTCAAATGAATCAAAAATCATCAAAATCGGAGTACGTTTACTATATGAAAGGCGCGCACAAACAAAAAAAAAAAAAAAAAGCACACAATCGAATTGTATACCTCCTCCTTTTGGGAAGTCGGTCAAAAATAATATTAATTCTATTGGTGCTGGTACTAGTGAAGTTGTGCAGTTGCAGGTACCAGCACCAATAGAATTAATATTATTTTGTACTTTTCAGTGCACTAACTGATAAAGTCGGTCCAATTTTTTGTAAAATATATTTATTTCACACTTTTGAGTGTAACATTTGTCACGAAAATCGTTGAACGTTCACCATTATCCATGCATGCTTTGCTTGTATTTGCTATTATTCGGAAATCTAAGAACATCGTCGCGGAAATACGTATATTATAAACTTTACCAACGCTTAACTCGAAAACCGTAACTCTATGGAAAAAATGTTCAATATAAATGTTGCTACAAATAATCTGGCCATTAATTTTCCATACTCAGATTTTCAATTTTCGAAAGAAATTTCCTCTTCCACATAGCGAAAATACACATATTTCAAATTGTAACATCGCAGAAACTCGAAGTAGCTCTTTTGAAAAAATGTTCAATTTAAACGTTTCCGAATATCGATTCAACTTTAATTCTGCCGTCTTAGCTTTTCAATTTTCCCTTCGAGGGCGGTTTTTAGTGGGAAGGAGATTTTGGATTTGAGTTTCTCCAAAGATGGAACCTTTGCTCAACTCTCATCTTTCAAATGAATCAATCAAGATTATCAAAATCCGAGTACGTTTACTATGAAAAACGCCCGAACTGCCTTACATAAAAAAACAAACGGATAATTTGTTATCTTTAATTTTGCCATCTCGGATTTTTGATTTTCGAGAAAATTTGCCTCCTCCACCTCCTTCGATGTCGGTTTTCGGAAGGAAGCAGATTTCGGATTTGCGTTTTTATGTATATGGGACCATTTCTCAAGTCTCCTCTTTCAAATGAATCAAAAATTATGAAGTACGTTTACTATATAAATATTTTTTAGAAAAATTGGACCGACTTTATCAGTTGTTGCACTGAAAAATATAAAATAATATTAATTCTATTGGTGCTGGTTCTTTTGGGGTTGGTGCCTACAACAACAAACTACAACGGCACAACTTCAAAATTACCAAGACCAATAGAATTAATATTATTTTGTATTTTTCAGTGCAACAACTGAGAAAGTCGCTCCAATTTTTTTTGTAAAAAATATTTATTTTACATTTTTGAGTGTAACATTAGTCAGGAAAATTGTTGAACGTTTACTAATACCCAAAAAGTTATAGGTATAGCTTGCACTTGTTATTTATTATTCAGAGATCTTAAACATCGTGGCGCAAATATACATAATTCAGACTTTACTGCTGTAACTCGAAAACCGTAACTCAATTTAAATGTTGCTACATATAATCTTTTCTTCAATTTGGCCATGTCATATTTTCAATTTTCGAAAAAAAATTCTCTTCCACATAGCAGAAATACGCATATCACATATTTCAGACTTTACCATTGCGAAACTCGGAAACCGTAACTCTTTTGAAAAAAATCTCAAATTAAACGTTTCCGGATATGGTCCCCTTTCTAATTTTCAAATCTCGAATTTTCGATTTTCGAAAAAATTTGCCTCTTCCACATAGCTGAAACACATATTTCAGACTGTAGCGCGGAAACGTATGATTATTTTCAAAAATGTCCAATTTAAACATATCCGGATATAAAATTTTCATTAATTCTGTCGTCTCGGATTTTCAATTTTCGAGAAAAATTGACCCTGCACCCCCTTTAAGGGCGATTTTTGGAGGAAAGGAGATTTTGGATTTGATTTTTCTCAATATGGGACCATTTCTCAACTCTCCTCTTTTAAATGAAACAAAAATCGTCTAAATCAGAGTATGTTTACTATGCAAAACGCGCGAACAGCCATAAAAAAAAATTAAAAAAGCAATCTTACAACCGAATTGTATACATTTTTTTAAGTCGGTCAATAAAATGCGCGCACGAGCCAAAACAAAAGGAGACAGTCGAATATACCTCCTCCGTTCGGGATTTGTCGGTCAATAAAATTGATGTGGACTTATTTGGATATTCATTATCATGTTTCAAAAACAAGCTAAATTATGTTAATTTTTAAGAACGTTTTTTGTAATTATTATTAGTTATTATTAGTATTATATATTAGATTCCATGTGAAAATGGTGTTAGCCGTATATTTAATAAACTAAACTTTGATAAGCCGCTAACCCTTTTTCCAAACTAACATACCATGTCAATATCAAAAATATATTTAGAATGTAAATAACTATACTATCAAAGTTATATATTATACACTATTTTATAAGGCAGTTCTAAGAAAAAGCAAACAGGTATTTCAGAATTCTTAATGTCTGGTAAAGGTAGGTCATGTTAAGATTTCGTTTACGCTAGCTGTCATTTATTCTGAAAAGATTTTCGGCTGACTGGATGGCTAGGAGAGGTGTCTGCTGTGGACATCTTATCTAAATTTATTCTCTAGTTGCTTCAAATTTTAGAGGAAACGAATAATAACTTTATCTAAACTTTAACCAACAGATATAACTGAAGAGAACTCAACATAACATGGGTGTGATTGGCGGAAAATAGCAATCGTCGGCGCTGATTTTCTTGAAATCCAAGAAAACTATTTACGAACATATCAAATATATAAAAGAAGAAAGTCGGTGCTAAATGCTAAATGATAGTATTAGACAGAAGAAGAAGATGTGCGACTGAAATGTTATTTTTTGATTATTATGTGGTTTTGCTGGTTGCATAAATTGAAATTTACATATTTCAATAGAACTATTTTGTGAAATGATCCTTAAAAATATTATTCTATAATTTGGAGCTCGAAAAAATATTAAAATAACTGATGTTTCTTTGATTATAAATAGAACTTAGAATAGTGATAACACATTTAACATTAAAGTATAAGATCAAAAGAAACAGGGGTTTTTTGGAGGGAAGAAGATTTCGGATTTTCTAAATATCGAACCATTTCAATATACGTTTACTATGGAAAACGCGCGAACAGACATACTTTAGAAAACATACAACCGAATTTCTCACCTCCTCCTTTTTTGAAGTCGGTCAAAAACAAAATCGCTTCTCACCGTCTGTACGCTTAGATCTTTTAAACCATGGTACAATAAGACCAAACTACGCAACAGATTTAATGCGGTTTTCATCGGTAAACAGAGTGATTCAAGTAAGTAATCTGTGATTCAAGAGGAAGGTTTACATTTATAATATATACATTTATATTTATAGTAGTGAAAACCCGATAATTTCAAAGATTTGTAGTGTGATGTAATAAAAAAACATATTTATGTGCGCTAACATTGCAAAAGCTGGTTGAACCTTACGAGATAGATCAAAATAATGTTCCACTGAATTGTATATCTCAAAGAGATCTACAAAAAAGTCCGCTTTGGTATGCCTATCTTTTTAGCATTTTAGTGCCAACCGTGCGAAACAGGAGTGGCGCTCTCTAGTAATAATTTACATCCAATCTTACCTAATGTGGCATTGGGTATGAATTTGGGTGCAAGAATTCTGGGTACAATTTCCTCATCCTCGTCATCATCCATGGACACATCACTGAGATCGACGTCTTTGGATAGTCTCGAAGAATTTGACAAAACGTTTCCATCTGCGTGTTGGCTCATGGTGAAATTGAGCGCTCTACCTTTCGGTTCCTCTGATACAGTCTTATTGAAGGTTGTCTTTGAGGTGGTGTAGGATAGTGCTGTCGGCCTGAAAAGGTTATCGATGTCTTCTGCTAGCATATTCATGGATTTTGGTCTATCAGCGTGGAGGGGAGTATGTGACAGTAAGTCGGCAGTATCTGAAAGTGAAGAGAATTGAGTTATTCATATGTTCCATGATTACATTGAGTTAGACATTTACATGGAAACTTACTGGAACATTAAAATTTTCGTATATGCTTGTTAGGGGAAAACAATCGAGATCAAATCAAAACCATACCTCACATAAAGATGACTACAAGGCTTTTGTTTGTTTTCAGCGATTTAGTTTTTATTTCCCGGTATATTTTAAATTATTTGAACTTAATCATATAATTATTGGTTACTGTGAACTTAAGGCAGTTGATTGCCTCTGCTTTTTTTAAACATCAGATTACATTTCAAATGTATGTTTCTTTTTCTCATGTTTCTCAAAATATGTTACCTACTATAGTCTTGAATTTAACAATTTTATCCCATAACGCATCAATTTCTCAAATTCTTATGCACTTTTGGTTCCACCTAATAATTGTATTAATAAGAATTCCCGTACGTCACTGGAACTGGTAAACGCGATGGCCTAGAGCCGAAGAACCTGCTACTACAATGCGGATAAACAACACCTGAAAATACATATTTCCGTTATGATCATCATCTTCTCTCTACCGTGTATTTTTTCGACTACGAGAGGAAGCCAAATGTTTCGTAATGTACAATTATGTATAAAACATGGAATCTTATTTATCTTTATTTAAAATATTTTCTACAACAAACAAATAATTACGAAATTCTATCTCATGGTTTGACAAAAACCAAAATTTTGGACTGAAATTGGAGATACTCAATACAATTACGTGCAGATTATTGTAAGTTGTTCAATAAATTATTTTGAAATGAGTGTTTACAAACATTTTAATAACTACAGATCATTTCATACCTAATCTGCAATATTTCGATCTATAGGTAAGTACCTACATGTTATTACTTTTAGTATTCCTGTGATCAAAACGCAGAGGTTTTACCTGAACAGACGAAAACTAAATCAGGGTGTCACTTTTGAAGGGCAAGATGGAAAATAAAATAAAATTTGCAATCAGCATCGTGAGACATATCAAATGAAAGGGCTTGTTGTGAGAATCTCAAATATATTTTCTTGTATTTTTATAATAAATAGTTATTCAAGAAAATAGACTAAAATTTACCATTCCCCCCACTTATCTCCGAAACTACTGAACCTAAAACTTTGAAATAAATACAGACATTAGTTTTTTACTTATAGTTTACGGGCAAGAAGTCCATGATCTTAAAATAACACTGCGAATCACTCAGTATAGTGCATACCAAAAAAAAAACATAGTAGATAACATCTTACTGAATCCTCTTTCCGCGAGTTCAACTAGCACTTGTTTATCTTATTTATGTATGTACACGCATTTTTTCTAGTTAACGTGACTGATCTTGATTGAAAGAAGGTTGAGAAACACTCCCAAAGGAGGGTGGAGGGGACCTTCTCTAGGCTCAGAGAGATCGTAATCCCATCGTGTACCCTGTATATTCCGGCTCCTGCTCCTAGAGTCAGGGTCGGAACTGCCTGGATAACAGTTAAGATTGGCTTTTAAGAGTTAATAGGTCCTGCTATCACCAGTCCTTCTTGGAAGATATTGAACGAGTTTGCGATATTGTGTGGACGCCATTACGAGGAAGCTTGTGCAATTCGTGATTTGCCAGTGGGTGGAACATCTTGACGAGCACGGACGTTAGTGGGGCCGGGAGGTATGAATGTAAGGCAAAGGTACTGCTATTGGTCAACAATACATGCCAAGGTCAAAATTATATCACGATACATCTAGTGAGTTCGCGATGTTGGTCGAATGTTCTGGGCGTTGGAAGATGCCGGTGCAAGTTTCTAGATGGAAGGGGCTTGACTATATAATTGAAGAGGCTTTGCGGCGGAGTTCAGTCAATCCGGTGCAGTAGTTGAGGGAGTAAGGTGCAATCCGGTGTAGTTTGGTCCCTAGGAGAGGGCCACCAACATCATAAATAAGTAACGCTCGGTTCGAATACGTTTGTAAATAATGTAAATAATAAATATAAATTGTATATAGTAGTTGATAGTGTAGGGTAGGTAGGTAAGATATATGAATAGTGTATATAAATAATCTGTGATATTTTAGTGTGGAAATAAATAAACTTGTAGATAAATGATTCGCAGTCATTTTTAACAAGCTTTTATTAGCTTCACTTGTATGTTTGTTTGCATGTCATCAAAGTATTTGAGCTCGATTTTGCATTACTTTGAGCGATCCGAATTTCTTTGAACTTTGCACACCTATCAATGATTGGTGACAATGCAATAATTTCATGTGTAGGTGCGAGTACGACTCCTTGATGGGGGGTTCCATACCTATATCTCTGAGCTCTATGGATGGATTCTCGTGGAATTTTCAATATGCATGTGAGTTGGTAGGATATGTGATTGTGTCTAAGTGCGAGTGGGACTCTTTGGTGGAGGGTTCCATACATATGGGCGTTTTTCATTTCTGGATGAATTTTCGTGGAAATTTCTATCTGTATGTGGGTTGGGATTTTTTGTGATGTTGTATACGTGCGAGTGGGATTTTTCGATGAAAGGTTTCATACTTATAATTGTGTACGTGCAAGTAGGATTTTTTGATGAAAGGTTTCATACCTATACCTCTCGGAGCTTTATGGATGGATTTCTGTAGAATATCCAATATGAATGTGTGTTGGAGGATTTGCGATGGAGTTTAAGAGTGGGACTATTTAGTGGAGGGTTCCATACCGTCCTCGTATACCTATATGATTATGATTGTCTATATCTCACTCTCTACATTCGTGCATCGCTGTAAAAGCAAACCGTACTAAAAAATATAAAATAAATAATAGTTTAAAAAACTAAAAAAACACACTTTAATAGCAAACCAAACTAAAAATTTGAAAATAAATAAGATATCATTTTAATGTAAAAAAGCGTGGGGTACTTTCTAAGTTAATTTTGTAATGACTACTTATATCAGTATCTATCAACATAAAATATTTATATCAATGGACATCAAGAACCCCACGCTTTCTTACATTAAAATGATATTTATTTTCAATTTCTTAGTTTGGTTTGCTATTAAAGCGTGTATTTTAAGTTTTTTAAACTATTCTTTATTATATATTAATTCAATATAGCTGGAAATATATTAAGGTATTCATACTAGTCCGAAAGAACCTCATACGAACAAATACTATTTATTCTCTGTTTGTTAATGCAAAAGAGGGTATCAATCAGCCAACCATATTTACTTCCAATGTAAATTATATAAAGATGAACGTGATTTGCTTTTAAATGATTTTAATGAGAGAATAAAATATCTCCCTACTGTGATGAATCATTGCTCCATACGTTGATAGAATCTGCCACTTTTGCAATCAGCAGGTTTCTAGATAAAATTCATTAATACTTTTAATTGTCAAATTTTATTTTGTCAGCAATTCTCATATTTTTGTTAGAAACAACTTCTAGTTTGTAAGTACTGAGTGGACCAATAAGTTCATCCTCCGGCTTCTCATTCATCGTAGAACTTTGGGAAATAATAATCTTGGCATAAAATATAAAGAGAAATCGCTGGAATTAATTTTCGATTCTTTAAGTTTATTACTAGAGAGCGTAATCCCTAAAAAAGCCATTTTTCTCTATAAGCACCAACTCTATACTTAAGGAACTTAAGGAAGAAGATATTAACAAAAAATTCCAATACTGGATAGACTCCAGAGAATGTGGAATGTGTAAGACCAAAATACTGCTAGGAAACTATAACCTGAAGAGATCAAAGGTGTACCTATACAAGTAAGATAAAAAATAAGCTCAGAATACTGACAGGAATCGTAACAGGCACTGCCCACAGACAGGACACCTTAAGAAACTCAAATTAGTGGAGGAAGGAGTCTGCAGATTTTGTTCAAAATCCAAGGATACGCCACTTCGGAGTACACAGTATAGAAGAGGTTGATCTACCTAACTTGAAGCCTTTCGATATCCTGAACTTCCTGAAAGCCGTTCTCTTTGCACACGCCAATTTGGAACTATGTCGAAAAATACCTCTTTTCTTCATTGCTTATTCCGGAAGAGATGAACACGTGACAAGTGTTGTGATGTTTTGCATCCCAAGATTTTCCAGCCAATACTCGAGTCTATTGCACCATTGTTCATGATTATATCATTGAGCACGTAGCGAAATTATCATCATGGCAGATGTTCAAGGCTTCAGTGTGGAACAACTGAAAAATACAAAATAATATTCATTCTATTGGTGCTGGTACTTTTGAAGTTGGAGCTAAAAGTCATTTGTCTAATTATAATTGCACAACTTCAAAAGTACCAGCACCAACAGAATTTAAATTATTTTGTATTTTTCGATGTACCACCTAATAAAGTCGGTTCTATTTTTTGGTAATAAATATTTATTTCACAGTCTTCAGTGTAAAATTAGTCATGAAAATCTTTGAACGTTCACTTATACCAAAGAAGGTAGTACTTATCCTATTACCCATGTATATTCTTGTACCTACTTTTTATTTTGTAGAGATTTCAAAACATCGCGGCGGAAATACACATAATATGTATTTCAGACTGTACCACTGCTGTAACTCGAAAACCGTAATGATCAATTTAAATGTTGCTACATATTATAATCTCTTCTTTCATTTAACCGTCTCATATTTTTAATTTTCTTAAATGTTCATGATTTCGGATTTGAGTTTTTTCTAAATATGGGACCATTTCTCAACTCTCCTCTTTCAAATGAATCAAAAATCATCAAAATCGGAGCACGATTACTATACAAAACGCGCGAACAGCTTTGTATACCTCCTCCTTTTTTTTGGTTGGTCGATCAAAACTAAAACAACACATTCGAATTGTATAGGTACGTCCTCAGTTTGGGAAGTCGGTCAATAAAATAAATAGTACCTAAATAATGTGACTCAACAATTTGCTGTAACGTGTCTTAACGAGGTTTTTGTTTATTCAATAAGTTATTGTTCATATACCCACACTGTTATTATAATAATATAATCTCTCAATATTATAATAAGTACCTACTTGGTTATTTTTGCAAAAGTTACGTCATTTCGCTAATCTCAAGTGTCCAGGTTAGGATACTTTCACCTCTTTGTTAATTAAGTAGGTAAGTATTGCTGGATAGAAACATAAACGAACAATACTACTACTCTTTATCTTTATCGCATGCATAAATATTATGATAGAAGGTGTGTTAAACAATAATGAGTCGTTTTTTCGCATCGCACACTTCGTTTAGGTGCAATTTAATGGAAACAAATCCAATCAGCGTTTATACAGGAATCAATCGAACATGTCCTTTCCCTCAGAAACTTCTGCCAAAGGGGGTGGAGAAGGCAATTTTTTTGGAAAATCAAAAGTGTGAGACAACAGAATTAGAGAAGATACTATACTCAGCAACGTATTGGTCATTCGGTGCTTTATAGTAGTTGTATAAGGAAAGTATTTTCGGTATCGAGATTTTTACAAATGTTGACGTTTCTAAGTCTAATAAACATATTTTCAGCCATTGGTCTGTCTGTCTGTCTGTCTGTCCGTCTGTCCGTGACAGCATTATCTCGAGAATGGATCGGTATATTTTGTTGCTTTCTTTTTTATTTTGTTGGTACCAATACCACTCGCCCGTTGCTCGGAATGAGAATCCTGTATAGACTAGGTGCTGAGCTATAGCCAAAAAACTTGATTTACTCAAGACTGTATCGCGAAAACGGCTCTAAGGATTTAGATTAAACTTGCCTAAAGTATTTCAAAAAAGTAACTCCCTCTCCTCTTTGGAGATTATTTCTGGGAATAAATGTCCTGAGTTTTATTGGTTTATACAGGGTGTTTTTTAAATAATGCTGCAAAATCCAGAAACGAAATGAAGCAAAAAAAAATCCTGTGAACATATGTTCTAAACGTCTTTGATTTTGAACTACAGGGTGGTAAAGTTGTGAAAAAAACTTATTTTTTGGATAAATGTAATACTTATCCCTGTAGATATTCTTCTGAAAATTGGTACGAAATTTTTTTTTTCTTAAATTAAAAATTTTCAGTTTCATAAGAAATGCAATAAATAATAATAAATATAAATAATAAATAATCTATCCACAAATGGTTTTTATTTTTGTATGCGAAAACTATGCGTCGAGCAAAAACAAATTAGGGAAGAAATATGCTGTAAAAGAAATGAATAATTAAAAAACATTTTTTAATACAAGGAAAACCATTGGCGTACCGTTTTATTTTTAAAAATATTCAGTTCAAAGCCCGCATGAACGCCAAAGGCGAATATAAAAATTTAAATTGTGTATGCGAAAATGGATTTGGATACATAGAAACTGCATACAAATTATGAGAAAAATGTCTGCAGGGATATTCAATTTATCAACAAAAAAAAAGTATCTTTCTTACAACTTTACCACCTTGTAGTTCAAAGTCTCATACGTTTAGGACATAATATGTTCATAGGAACTTTTTTGCCTCATATCATCCAAGAAACACGTCGCTGAATTTTGTCGCAATAATAAAAAACACTCTGTTTAGGACTATTCTTCCTTTCGAATTTTAAGGAAGAACATCAACAAATAAGAAATATTTTTTAGAAAAAATTGGACCAACTTTATTTTGAATTTGTGCAGTTGTAGTTAGATAAAACACTTTTGGCACCAACTTCAAAAGTACCAGCACCAATAGAATTAATATTATTTTGTATTTTTCATATGTTTCACACTTTTGAGTGTAACAAGTCATAAGAATCATTCAACATTCACGTTGCTTATACTATACATAGTCAGAGATTTTAAGACATCGCGGAAATTTCAGATTTTACCGCAGCTGTAACTCGGAAGCCGTTTTTTTTAAATGTCCAATTTAAATTTTGTTACATATAATCTTTCCTTTAATTTGATCGTCTCATATTTTCAATTTTCAATCAAATTGTCCCCACCACATAGCGGAGACATATTTTTTTGAAAAACGTCCAACTTAAACTTGCTGGATATGGTCTGTTCTTTAATTTTCCGCCCCTTCGCCCCTCTTGGCAGTAGTTTTCGAGGGGAAGGACATGTTGAATGTCTCGATTTTTTTTCAACAGGACTAATTCTCAATAGTGATCTATCAAAAAAATCATAAAAATTGGAGCACATTTATTATTTAAATGACGCAAACATCCATAAAAAAATGCAGACTAACAGTCGAATTGTATACCTCCTCCGTTTGGTTCGTCGGTCAGATATTTCCTTTTTGACCGACTTCAAAAAAAGGAGAAGGTATACAATTCGGTTGTAAGATTGCTTTTTTTTATGGCTGTTCGCGCGTTTCGCATAGTAAACGTTCTCCGATTTAGACGATTTTTATTTCATTTGAAAGAGGAGAGTTGAGAAATGGTCCCATATTGAGGAAAATCAAATCCAAAATCTCCTTCCCTCCAAAAACCGCCCCCAAAGGGGGGGAGGGGGCAATTTTTCTCAAAAATTGAAAATCCGAGACGACAGAATTAACGAAAATTCCATATCCAGAAATGTTTAAATTGGACATTTTTGAAAATAATCATACGTTTCTGCGCTACAGTCTGAAATATGTGTTTCAGCTATGTGGAAGGGGCAAATTTTTCTGAAAATCGAAAATTCGAGATTTGAAAATTAGAGAGGGGACCATATCCGGAAACATTTAAATTGAACATTTTTTCAAAAGAGTTACGGTTTCCGAGTTTCGCAATGGTAAAGTCTGAAATATGTGATATATGTATTTTCGCTAGTACAAGCTAAACCTACCTATAACTTTTTGGGTATTAGTGAACGTTCAACAATTTTCATGACTAATTTTACACTCAAAAACGTGAAATAAATATTTTTTACAAAAAAATGGACCGACTTTATCAGTTGTTGCACTGAAAAATACAAAATGATATTAATTCTATGTATTTTTCAGTGCAACAACTGATAAAGTCGGTCCAATTTTTTGTAAAAAATATTTATAAAGTTCCAATTTTGTGGGCTCAATTAAAGTGACATGCTAATATTATAAATTTTCTTAGAGCATGTCGTGTACGCACGATTTTTCCCTACACTAAGTAAATTTCCATAAGTAAACATGTCATTCAATCGTCAAAAGCAATCTCAGTTATTGAATTTGTCGGATTCTCGGAAAAGTTGTCAAATTTCCATAAGTAAGTAACTATTATAGGTACCATATTCTTCGTTTATATAGTTGGAATTATTAGAGCTATTCGTAAGCTAAAAGGAAGATGAAATTTAAAGTGAGTAATTGGAAAGACCATTTAAAATCAATTTTACTTTGTAAAATCAGAAATTTTATTCGCAGTAGTTAGAGAAAAAATATAAATTTCTACGGTCTTGATAGCTTCCTGTCATCCGTCATTGTTACGAACATATGCTTATGAACAGAAATAACGCAAAATAAACGTACTTTCCTTTTTATGGAAGGAATAGATTTCTATTATGCGCTAATTGGAAATTTATTATTATCTGTACAGCAACTTATTTCCACGCTAATATCGATCATTCAGAAAATTACGGTGAAAAGAGAGATTGATTTTTTTAAACATAATTTCATGGGAAGATTGTAATTCCTTTGTTAGACATTTTTTTTATGTGTCTAGGGCCTACTGTTGATATTCTATATTTAAAAAAAAATATTTTTGCTTTTCTATAGCTAGTGATCGCTGTGTTAAAAATAGCTTCAATATAATGAATTTCTTATTTTCGAATTATTCGTATCAAATTTATAAATCATGTCTATAAAAACGATATAAGTTATAAATTTGTAAACTTATTTTATTTGCCAACATTCGAATATGTATTCTAGTCCTTATGACACATGGAATGTATTTCGATAACCCCCACTTCCATAAGAATTACCTCTCCATTTTGCTTATTTTATTGACCGACTTCAAAAAAAGGAGGAGGTAAACAATACAATTCGGTTGTATGTTTTATGAAAGGCAGTTCGCGCGATGAGCATAGTAAACGTGCTTCGATTTTAATAATTTTTGATTCATTTGAAAGATGAGAGTTGAGAAATGGTCCCATATTTAGAAAAACTTAAATCCAAAATTTTCTTCACTCTAAAAAACGACCTGGAAGGGCGATTTTTCTCTAAAATTTGAGGGGCAGAATCAAAGATGAGACCATATGCGAAAACGAGTAAATTGAACATTTTTCAATAGAACTACAGTTTTCGAGTTACAGCACTGGTAAAGACTGAAACATGTGGAGGATGTAATTTTTTGTGAAAATAGAAAATATGAGACAGTCAAACTAGAGAAGAGATTACATTTACCTAGCACCCTTCATTTTGGACTTTTCTCAAAAGAAGCTACGGTTTTCGAGTTACAGCATTGATAAAATCTGTAATATGTGTATTTCCGCCGCGATGTTTTAAGATCTTTTGAGGTCTTTACCCTTGATGTAACTCGGAAAATAGTACCTAACTGAATCAGGACATGACATTCATCGAGAATGTTCTATGATTATCTAGACGCACATAATAATGTTCTAGAGGCTCTAGAACATTATTATGTGCGTCTAGATAATCATAGAATATTCTCTTGTGAAAAACTGTACCTCACATATCGTTTCTGGAAGGATCGAGAATAAATCTACTAATTCTAAAACTACTCAATAAAATATACAAGCAACATCTATTGTAAACAAGGTAGTAAAATAAATAGCTAATAAAACGAATAACAACCGTAAGTACATGACTACCTATCCACGTTACAATAATTATGCCGTCTCAGATTTTCGATTTTAGAGAAAAAAATACCCCCTCCACCCCTTTGGGATACATTTTTGAGGGAAGGACATGTTGGATGTCGAATTTTTCCAATTCTCAATAGTCCTCTATCAAATGAAAAAAGAATCATGAACATCGGAGTACGTTGTTACTTAAAAGGCGCGAACATCCTTTAAAAAAAAACATGCAGACAGATGAAATATTATTGTATACCTCCTCCGTTTGGTTCGTCGGTCAATAATAGATTTCACTTATTGACGTCCGTGAATGCAACGGTGCCGGTGACTTAAAATTCATAACAGTAAATAAGACCATAAATCAGTTGCACAGATTAAAGATATTAGAAATATTGCTTCAAAGTAGATAAGGAACAACGAGGTTTCTAGAGTTGTATTTCTCATTCCCAAAAGGCCTCTTTAGAAATGTAATCAAATAATTTGTATACGTTTCTATTTATTAATTAATGTGCATCTAATCAATGATCATTTTCATATCTGATTTCTTGCTAGGAATAAATTATTGAATAATTTTGCATCACAAACAACAAAAACCGGTGTCCAAGATAATGCATACAAAAACTTATTATACTACATAGCCCAGTCAATGAAGAAGAATGATTAAAAAGCAGAAGGTTTTTCTACCTTTCTAATAAATATTTTTTTTAAATATTTCGAAAACAAACATTCCTATGAGTGAGAGCTCCGGTCACAAGTAACAAGAAATGGTTTGTGAAGCAGATATAAGAAATTGGAGGTGTTAGGAATAATGGTTTTTATTTTGTTTATTAAATCAAACTGTCAAAGTAGAAATCGTTACAAAATTACTTCAACAACTTAAGAATATTATAAAGTTACTTAATAATAATTTTAATTTAATTGTGTTCCTTGTTCAAATAGCTGCAGCAAAATATCATTCATAAATATATATTTTTATCAACAAAATCTAGATACTTTCTAACTTATTATGTTACCATGACAAATATTAATAATGACATTTTAAATTGATGGCCATGAAATATTTCCTGTTTATTAGCTTATTTATTCTAAATTCTGGACTGTAATTATTTTTATAATATTAAGTTGTTATTGAAATAATTTTCTAACGATTTGTAGTTTGCCCTGAAGAAGAGAATAAACATTCTCGAAAGCTCGGCTTACCCAGTTTTTTAATAATAATAATAATAATCTTTATTCAGGTTAACATACAAATCTTGATTAAAAAATAGTATGCTAATAGATTGTCTGACTTAATAAAGTCCAACAATCCCCTACCGAGATGCAAATAGCATCTGTGTGTAGACCTGAACTTAATAATGTATTAAAATCTACAAGCTTAACATAATCTAAAAATACATATTAATATACAATAAATAAACAAATAATAAAATTAAAATGCAACAAAACTATAAATACAACTACAAATGTAAAGAAAGACACATGATATAGGAAGTATTAAATATTAAAACAGATTTTTTAAGTAACATAACAATATCTATGTATATTATAACTTCAAATTATTTAAAATCCAACTCTTAATATGAAATTTAATACGCCCTCTAGAGAAGTTTAATTTTTTTAGATTGTTATCTAATCTATTGTAGACAAGTTTGGATCGATATAAACTAGTTTTTTGACCAATATTTAATTTAGTTTTACTTACTGTAAGCGATTTGTGTCTAGAAAATAAACATGCTTCAGCAATAGTATACTCTTCCCGTAGATTACAATAATTATTTATTAGTGCTTCCAAAATATATTTTTGATTGATGTTCAGCAATCGTGTCTCACTAAAAAGGTTGTGTTGTTTACCAAAAGTTAAAATTTTTGTTAAAACATATTTATTCAAACAGATAATTACGCCGTATCTAGAACAATGAACGCTATTTGAGCTGAGCTAGCATCTCCATATCAAGACTGCGCTTTAAAGATGCCTTTATTAATTATGAAAATTCAAATTTTTATTATATAGGAACCATTTACAGTTCAAACTAGCTATTCTGGAAAAATTGGAACTCCCATAACTCCATTTAAAAAAGAGAAATTAAAATAAATTATACGGCAGAATACAATAGAGATATCAGAATTATCATAATTTAGTACTCTCGCTATCTTTTTGGAATGGAGTTATAGACAATGACATATTTAGGGCAGTAAACCAGATCTCATCTTACAATTTATTTGTAAAATAAATTCAAATTTCACATTTATTTTTCCAGAAATTTGCCCGATGAATATATTTCACACAAAAATGCTGTAGGTATACTTTTTGCATAGTGCCAAAAATTATTGTTTCAGGTAGGAGGATGAACATTTAAATTTAGTGTGACTAATCATTCCATCATCATTGGTTTTTCATGAAATTTCTCCGATGCGATTTTGACATCGTTATTACAAAACTTTGCCGCATTGAAGACATCCGGCAAATATTTCTACCACTACCTACTGCCCCAAAATGGATCCATCCAGTCGATGCCGATGTTCAAGGTCAATAAATACGAAAGAACAACTCTAGCAACATATATTATGACTAATAATAACAGTTACGTTTTAAGCAGTTTTAGTTGATGAGAACTTGAGCATAAAAAAGTTAACTGTATTGATGTAATTATTGGACTTATAAAGACTGTTTTAAAAGAGCGAATTAAGGTCGAAATTACATAAGTTCGCAACATTTTTTGTAGTAATAATAACACAGAGAATTACGTTGTTAATATTGACTGCTGAAGATTCACCATACAATAAATATATTGTAAAGAAAGGCCGTTGCCTGTTTCTTATCAAAATTATATTATAAGTAAATTTAAATATCTAATGTTACTTCCTCTACTATCTACCTAACAATAGTTTGATGATTATCTTTCGGGTTCGACTCAATCGATTTAACTGTTCACTGTTCAATACACCGTTCTCCATGTTTCTCAACAATGATCGAGTTTAGCTCGATGAACTAGACTTTGACGGAAATAAATATTTTTTTATAGAAATTGGAACGACTTTTTTTTGCACTGAAAAATACAAAATAATATTAATTCTATTGGTGCTGGTTCTTTTGGAGTTGGTGCCTACATCAACAAACTACAACAGGCAAAACTTCAAAATTTCCAGAACCAATAGAATTAATATTATTTTGTATTTTTCAGTGCAACAACTGATAAAGTCGGTCCAATTTTTGTTGAAAAATATTTATTTCACATATTTGAGTGTAACAGTAGCCATGAAAATTGTTGAACGTTCACTTATACCCAAAAAGATATAGGCTTAGCTTGTACTTGTTATTTATTATTCAGAGATCTCAAAACATCGCGGCGCAAATATACCTACATATTTCAGACTGCTGTAACTCGAGAACCGTAACTCAATTTAAATGTTGCTACATATAATGTTTTCTTTAATTTGACCGTCTTATATTTTCAGTTTTCGAAAAAAATGGCTCTTCCACAAAGCGGAAATACGCTTATCTCATATTTCAGACTTTACCATTGCGAAACTCGGAAACCGTAACTCTTTTGAAGAAATGTTCAATTTAAACGTTTCTGAATATGGAATTTCCTTTAATTTTGCCGTCTCGGATTTTCAATTTTCGAGAAAAGAGTTCCTATATGCTAAAATTATTCGTTATTTTTATTATTTATTTGAAAAATTTATATTCAAATTATATTGTAGGTATTTTTAAACACCAGGACCAATTTAATAGGTTTTTTGGTACTAGAATAGAACTAAATATTTTTCAGAAATAAATGAACCGACTTTATTGGTTGATGCATTGAAAAATGTAAAATAATATTAATTCTGTTGGTACTGGTTGGTACTTTTGGCATCAACTTCAAAAGTACCAGAGCTAATAGAATTAATATTATTCAAATTTAAAAAAATATATTTATTGAATAATCGAGAACGAAGTCGTGAACATCCAATTGTTATATAACATATACAATTAAATCAATCTACATTCCGACTCTAAGGTCACAATTATTATTCAAGTGAAATCATACAATATCCATGAAACCTTATCAATGTACTTAATGATCCCTATTTTCTGATTAAAATGAACGTAATTCTTGTACGGTCTCAGCTCTACGCTCGTTTTAGAGAAAACTGTGTAATGTAATTTACGACATAAATGATAATTCAATTTATTCGAATCTTGTCAATGTGAAAGTGTATTTTCTTCTATTTGAAAGTTTCATTGCAAATCAAAATATTCTACCGTATATTTCAAAGAATAGAGTGGGTATAATATGAAGCAATGAAAAGTGGATAGAATGGAAGGGTTAATAATTCAATTTTAAAATGGATAGTTCTTAAGAATTAAGAATAATATAGAATAAATTAATCAGATATGGGATAATTATCAAGTCATTTAAAAGAAAAATACTCATATTTACAATAACCACTTACTTGCGCATAGTTTTCTTCTCAGTCACACTGAATTTTATAATGAATCTAATTTAGACTAGATTAGATGCATTCACTATTTCTAACGAACGGTTTAACATAAACTGGGGTAACTGTTTTTGGACTATTATTACCTACTCAAATTAAATTTTCTGTTACTCTTAATGACCAGTATTCGAAATCTTATTGACTTGAAAACATGGAAGCAAAAAGGTAATGTGGATTTTTTCATTTAATGAATTTATTTCATGTCAAGATTTGATATTTTCTTGAGTCATGTTTTTACAATATTTCTTATAAAAAAGTATCTAATATTTTTTATTTTTTTAAATAAAACCCCCATTGGGAACGTTTCACCTCACTCCAACATAAGCAATGGCATCATTTTCTCTGCTTCGCTCTCATCGCCGGTCTTATCGTTTATCGCAGCTCCAACATACACAAACACTTTGACTTATCTACTCAATTAAACCTGTTGTGTGTGCGTCAGATTAGTGCGGAAAATGAGTTGCTAATTTTATAGATACTTGCTACAAGAAAATATCATATTATATTGGAAAAAATTGGTAAAAGCCTTTACCTATGACTTCCCTCGACAAACCACCCCGCTTCGAGAATGTATCTTTATCGACCTGAATAACTTACATCTTTTTGCTCATAGAAACAACCTCGTCGCTTCTACCGTTTTTATATTGACACTTAATATTTTGGACACCCTGTATATATGATTAACGAAAACCCTTACATTGCGTCGCCGGTAGTCCTTCAACATGCATACCAAAATTAGTTGTCCTATGTCAAGCCGTTATTGAGCCACAACGCCAACAGACTACAGACAGACCGATGGACTTGAGATACCATGATTTTCGTGATCTAGGAACCGCAAAACGTAAATATCAGCAAAAATCTCGATTTCTTACGTGAATACAATACTTCCCTTATTGAGGGAAGTAAAAAGGATATAAAACTATTAAAAATCATTCAAAAATCAGTTCTAACTATCTTATATCCATTTTCAGTATCAACCGGAATCCATGTCACGCTATATCAACTGAATACTTGATAAAATAAAATAGCTAATTTTAATATTATTGTTGAAAATGCTCGAACAAGAGTCATATTAAGTAGGCTGTGAAAAAAATAGCATAAAAATATAATTTACTTGTCAGATAATCACGTGTTACTATCAGTATCTAGCATTTTGAATAATATCAAAAACTCTGAGTAGATTTTCAATTAACTGCAATTTTGACCGACGAACCCCTAACGGAGGAGATATACAATTCGACTGTCTGCTTTTTTTTTGTTTGAACGCTCGTTTTAAATAGTAATCCTAATCTGATTTTGATGATTTCTGAATCATTTAAAAAAAGAGACTTGAAAAATGGTGCCATATTCATAAAAACGCAAATCCGAAATCTCCTTCCCTCCGAAAACCGCCCCGGAAGGGGCCGAATTTTCTCGAGAATCGAAAATCTGAGGTGGTTATTTAAAGATAGGCCAATATCCGGAACGTTTAAATTGAACATTTTTTCAAAAGAGTTACTGTTTTCAAGATAGAGGTAGTTAAATTCTCAAATGGTATGTGTATTTTTTGCTATGTGGAGAGGGCGACTTCTTTCGAAAATTGGAAATCTTTGGTTACTTCATACAAGACCTAATTATTTGTAGCAACATTTTTTTATAAACATCTTTTCCTTAGAGTTACGGCTTTCGAGTTAAAGCGGTGTTAAAATGGTAACATTGCGTATTTCCGCAGCGATGTTTTGAGATCTTAATAATGACAACTACAAGCAAAGAATATACGTGGATAATAGGATAAGTACCACCTTCCTTGGTATTAGTGACCGTTCAATGATTTTCGTGACTAATATTACACTCAAAAGTGTGAAATAAATATTTTTTACAAAAAATTGGACCGACATTATTAGTTGGAGCATTGAAAAAAAAATATTAATTAGGTATATTGATGCTGCTACTTGTGAAGTTGGTGCCAAAAGTTATAAATCTAACTGCAACTGAACAACTTCAAAAGTAACAATACCAATAGAATTAATATTAAGTTATACAACGTCGGTTCAATTTTTTGTAAAAAATATTTATTTATATTAAATCTGATTGGAGTATAGACATTTACTAAATTTCCTTATATATTAAAAAAATTCTTGAAAATATTACCTGATGCAAGACTTTCCCTAGATATAGATACAGATAGACTCTGTTGTTATATATATGTATGTATTGTTATTCCATAGCTGACTTGTGACATATCAAACGTTTATTTGTCATACATGATTGGAAAGGTGAAAGTGCTTTCTCTCTTTCTATATTGTTTAAATGCATTTTAATTCAGCAAAAAAGATAACTGATTGGTTTTCTTTTTAAATTGAACAACATCGAACATGGAAGTTTTTAGAATAATTGGATATTAGTTGCATATTCCTTTTGATCAATCGACTTAAATTGTAAGAAACAGAGTGTCTTTTCTTTCTCTAGATATTTTATGAGAACCCAACTCATTTTTTAGCAAGTAACATTACGAAGCAGGTAAATTATTTTTCGAAACATTCAGTCTCTATTCTTGCTATGTACACATTTCATGACATTTATAACAAAACATATGATGAAAACCCCCTATAGTCGCATTATAATAGGACCTGTTACAAAAAAATAGCAACTGACTTTGATTTCGGATGACCTCATTCAATGAAATAACACTCTTAAATAAAAAATGTACCTGTTTTCTTTCCGACCATATTTGTGTGACATATCGTCGAGTCTATTCACAACAAATTTAGAACACTTTATATGAATGTGAAGGTGGTGAAAGTTAAAGTTTAGCGTGGAACAAAATATTTCGTAGATATTTAATATTATTTATAGCTTTTATTTTTTGTTATGATAGAACTCATATTGAGAGAAATAATAATTTTGCAGCAAATAACTTAATATAAGATAATTAAAGAGAGTTTACAATCAACAATTCACATTGTCTTATCCATTAAAATCAATTTATGCTAAATATCATTTTGATTATTTTGTTAACTACAGGGTTTCCCAAAAGAACCGGAACGGCCGAATATTTCAGCAATAGCTTGAAACAAAGTTATGAAATTCTGTATACGGGGGTTATCAATAGTGCCGGATCTAAAAAATAATATTTCCAACGTTGCCAGACTTACACAGTTTTTCCTATAGAGCCCTCAACTTATATTTTTTAAAATATAAGGCTATGTTTACTTTCACTACATTCGATTTGTCCTGTTCAAATTATTATGACCCTATAATATCAAATTTTAATTCCCCTAATTTTTGTTAATATGGCAATTCAATATTTCGTTAAAAAATATCACAACATTTCAATATCTCAACAAATCGTGGCGATATGACAATTAAAATTAATTTATTACAAATTTGTTGACAAGTCTGATTTTAAAATACAATTTACAACGTTATCAAATTTACATGTTGTTTCCACTAAATCTTCCTAAGTATTAATTCAAACTTCCTTTTTCAATTTTGCGCATTTGATACAATAAAGTTAAATTTTTCACTTGATATAAATCATACACTATCGTATATCGTCATAACTACTAGAAAAAACACTAACAAACAGGAAACAATACAATACTACGTGTTTAAATAATCCAAAGACAAACATTAACATGTCTTGGTAAACTTAACAAGAAAATAAAATACTTAAAGTATTAAGTGTTCAAAATGTTGGCCAGTATTTGCCAGAAAGAATCAAACCTGTCATAAAATTCACCTGTAGTATATATAAGAGTCGATTCGTATAGAATTGTTACCCTCAGATGATCTAAATTTTGAACGTCCCCAATAAAAAAAATCCCTAGGCGTCATACCCGGGGAGCGTGCTGGCCATTCTATCGGTTCTGTTGCAAAATGCAACTTTATGGTATCAAATAAAATGCGCAAAATTAAAAAGGGGAGTTTAAATAAATACTTGTGAAAATTTATTAAATATAAAATATTTTTCAACGAAATGTTGAATTGCCATATTAACAAAAATTAGCGGAAGTAAAATTTAATAGGTATTACAGGGTCATAGTAATTTGAACATGACAAATCGAAAGCGCCAAAAATAAACATAGCATTACATTAAAAAAAAAAAATTTGAGAGCTCCATAGGAAAAACTGTAAATCTGGAAACGTTGCAAATATTATTTTTAGATCCGGCACTACTGACTAACCCCCGTATACGAAATTTCTTAACTTTATGTCAAGCCGTTGCTGAAATATTCGGCCGTTCCGGTTATTTTGGGAAACCCTGTATAATAATTCTCTATATCTCTCTTGATTGCTCTATTATTGGTGACAACAATAATTATTGTACAATTTTCTGTCTCACCCTGTTTGTTGTGACATGAACCGTGCAAAACAAACTCGCTAGGTAGGTACATTTGATAAAGAAGAAGGTTAACGCTGATAACAACACTAAAAACGCTTCTAGTTTTTGTGAAATTATATTTAAAATTCAAGCAGAATGTCTAGAAAGTTTCAATACAGAGCCAAAGTTTTCATGGCTTGTGGAGCTGGTCTATTCACTCAATACCTACTAAATGATAGGCAAGCTCAGAGAAATGTGAACTGTCGCAGTTCACCAGTCTATGCTTGCTTGAGCACAACCCAATTCCATCTTACCATTTGCATCCTTGGCAGCGCTGCACCGTCCATCTGAAGATTCACAATCAACATCATCACACTTAACTGTACCAGAAAAAATCAACACATAATATACCAGGAACAATGTCCAGAAACTTTTCCGCTTCATATCGTTTGTCGAAAGAGAATACGCACTCACAAAGATGTTGTTGTTGTTATGACTTTCTCAAGGAAAATATCTGAAGAATTTCAAAAGAAATCGGTCACATCACCTAGTAGTATAATAGAACGACGTAGCCGAAGAGTTGACGTTCTCGTTTCTGTTTGCGGCTTGTGGCGGCAACAGCAACAAAACCACCGCGGCTGCCTCGATCACCTCTTTTAGTCCGAGTGGGGCTCAGGTAGACATACCTGGTGGGCAACGAAAAGTCTTTAGGTCAATACCGTACGCAGCGTTTCTGCTCCTGGTGAATATGACTTAAGTAATATGACAAGTTTACGTATTAGTGCTATTTTTAATTTGTTTGCGATAAGGATATGGTATCAAAAAGAGGAACCAATAATACTTACATTTTCTGGAAATCCATAAAAATATCGTTGGGTTTTTTTCGTAAATGATTGTAAATTCATTAAACTAATAATGAAACACCTTGCAAGAATATTTTCAAATTTTACAGTGATAGCTTGAGATTCCAAATAGATGTTTTAGGAGAGAAAGTTCTTCATCTAGTGGTTTAATAAAGGAATTATATTTAATCTAAATCTCAACAGATAAAACCGAAAAACACAAATCACTATAGTTGGATTTAGTTCATGATTGTTTTGGAAGCATAGAGGAATCGATTGTTTTTAAACTTGTGAAAGATAACAGTGATTATACGTCAATTGTCACTAGTAACTCCAGTGATTTCAATGATAGATATGATCCAAAACCTTTCCACCTGAACCTAAAAATACCTACATTGAGCCTTATTGAATATTTTATTTATTTATATATTCAATTAACAGACAATTTAGACATTAGAGTGTAGATTTGCAAAGGAGCATAATGATCCCTGTAAGCAGACTAACACATATAAAATACAAAATTAATAACACATTACCAACTTATAGCTAATATAATATATTTGATTTTATTGATTATACTTATTAATGAAATTTATTGTACATTCCCTTTAACCCAATTTTTAGCTTAACTACATTATATCTCAGCAGTTTCCAATACCTTCAGCAACGATTAAATACACTATTTTTGATACAGTGATAACTTAAGTATTCTTTATATTAATTCTTAAGTTTTTTACTATACGCTCCTCCCCAAACCACATTACACATTTACTGTATTATAATTTATAATTCTTAGTGTATCTGACTGCATGATTTTACATAATTTATAAAATATAGAAATTAAGTACTCTCCGTCCTTTAAATAATAAGATCATTCACAAAAATTATAGATAACAGCGGTATCAAGATTGTACCCTGTGGAACACCTGTATTTATATTCTGTGGATCATATACAGTATTATCAATGGTCACTGTTTCCGGTTTTTAATATATTTTTTTATCAATTCATGTGGAATCCCTCTTAAATTATAGCTGTAATTTTATATTACCATGTAGAATTTTTATTTCATTACTTATTTTTCTCCTATATTGCAAAAGTAACTATTCTTGTAGTTTGCTTTTTCTTTAGGTTCTTCTAGCTTATTGTTTTTTTATTGATTAATTGGCTTACCGTGTTATTTTCTTTTCTTCCACGTTTCGAGATGATACTTTTTAATAACTGCTTAGGATCATGAATATGTTTTTGAGCTAAGGATTTTTAAAATTTTATTTTAGCATCTTTTATAACCTTCACCAATATTTTACTATACTTTTATATATCTATTAGAATATGAATTTAAATTAATACTTTTTCCAGTATACTGTTCAATCACAATGATAACCAAACATAGCATCAATCTCCCAGACGTACTTCTATCATGATTTCGAGGTTGTTGCCTCTCATCAGTATCTCGCAGGGTGAAGAGCACCATATTAACGAATCCTAATCTGAAACTCGTTCTTAATTCATTCTTTAGCATACAACTGACGTTATATATATATTGAACAACCCACCAGTTTTTATATATCCCTGAATTAAAAAATGTCGGGAACGCATGGATTTTGTTCGTTTCTTTTATGCTTTGCAGGGTATTGCTGCAACCTGCTCGCTCGCACTGATTGTATGAGTAATAGCTAAAAACCGTATTTTGCTCAAGACCGTGATGCGAAAACGGGTCTAACGGTCTTTCAGCACCTGCTATAAAATTATCCCTGAGGAAAAGTAGGAAGAAAATTGTTTGAATAAACTTTTCCTATTCTGCCTACACAGTTCCTCCCACGTTAAAATTGAATATGAAAATTTCTTTTTGTCTTGTCATAACCTCTAGATTTACTGACTGCATGTTGCAACGTTGCAACTACTAACCTTTAACATCTCACTGATCCCGGCTTAAGGTTTATTGAATTTAACATGAGTAAGCTGAGATTATTAATAAATACCAGTCAATATCATACATTTATTTATCATTTTAACCATGTGTGTTAGTTGGTATACATAATAACCGGTTATTATGTATAGTTTCCAATTAATCGTATTAACCATAACATCACTACACCCTAGTTACGACTACGCTTGACCCCAGATTTAAAGGAAAAACCTACTTATTATAATTTATCTTACGTTTTGGTAGAATTTATCAAAAATGTCTTGTTAATATAAATTTATAAATAAAAGCATAATTATTTCTCCGATTTGAACTATTATCCTGATAATTGATTCCATGTCAACCATAGGGTAATATAATTTAATATTACCCATATAATTATTACTGTTAATGGTCTCATTCATCGTACCCTAGCTCTTCTCTTGCAAAGTATTACTCTGTGTTTTTTTTAACCACGCTTTTAATTTCATAATATTTCATGTCGTGATTTTATCAGCTATTTCCCCAGGCATTCAGATAGAGTATTATTTATAGTGGAATGGAGAGTAATCTATACCGGGGCAATCGCTTGTAGTGCCTTCCTGTACCTTCTAAAATAGGAAATAGGCCAATAAAACTAACTGCGGACACGTTAACGATAGAACGGTATTGATTGGTACACAGAATATCATGGTCTGTGATCGTGGCTGACGATTGATAGATACCTCAGCACACCTATTGACGTAATTTAATGATAAGATCACAAAGCGGCTAGGAAATACAGTACTCTTCTATGGCAATTTATGTATATGATGAATTATTCAAAATATTCAACGATAGATGGCTATAGTGTCGCTATTAGTTTTCAATCGAATGTTTCGCGCCTGCACATTTTGCCTCGTGGATGTGTCGAAATTTTTTTTTCAAGTAACTTCTTGGTGCAAAATAACAAAACCTAAATATAACGCAGCCAGAAATCACACAGCCGCAGAACCATCCTCAAAACATGAGGTAAGAAAAGCAATAATCAACCTTAAGAGCAAAATTCACTGGGTTCAATTCGGAGGAATAACACTCCCCAATACGATTTACAATTTTTTTTCAAATGACATACCTATACAAGCTGTTTTTTAATGACCTGTTAATATTTAAATAGGTTATTAAAGGTAGGTGTTCAAGATGTTTTTTTTATAACTTTATTATTGTATCGAAATTGTATTTAGATTACTTTAATTTTATAATTTTGCTCATTAAACATCATTCTCCAAAATAAAATTTGTTCAAATTTTCAAAAAAATGGTCTGAAGAGATGCAAGCGAATAAACTTATTTTTTTATTCGAAAACCGATTCACACAATATCCGATTTGCTCAGAAAGGAATAAGCATATCAAAAATTATCTTTAGTTTGATAAATATTTCTTACAAAAAATTGGACCGACGTTATTAATTGGTACAAGTACCAGCACCATTAGAATTAATATTATTATGTATTTTTCAGTTCACCAATTAATAACGTAGGTTAAATTTTTTGAAAAAGAATATTTATTTCGCACTTTTGAGTGTAAGATTAGTCACGAGAATCGTTGAACGTTCACTAATACCAATGAAGATAGTACTTATCCTATTATCCACGTATATTCTTTACTTGTAATTGTTATTATTGAGATCTCAAAACATCGCTGCGGAAATACGCATAACTATTTTAGATTTAACCATTTTACCGCCGCTTAACTCGAAAACCGTAACTCTAAGGAAAAAATGTTCATTATAAATGTTGCTACAAATAATTAGGTCTTTCATGTAGAACCAGAAATTTTCAATCTACCACCTCAGATTTTCGAATTTCGCTAAAAATTGCCCTCTTCGTCCTCAACAGGGGTGGTTTTCGGAGGAAAGCAGATTTCGGATTTGAGTTTTGACGAATATGGGACCATTTCTCAAATCTTCTCTTTCAAATGATTCAAAAATTATCAAGTATTATATAAAAAGCACGCACAAACAAAAAAAGCACAAAGTCGAATTGTATCCCTCCTCCGTTCGGGGTTCGTCGGTGAATATTTGTAGCAACATTTATAATGAACATTTTTTTCTTAGAGCTACGGTTTTCGAGTTACTGCGATGGTAAAATGGTTAAATCTAAAATATGTTTTTCCGCCGCCATGTTCTGAGATCTCTACACAATAACAAGAACAAGCAAAAAATATACGTGGGTAGTAGGATAAGTACTATCTTATTTGGTATTAGTGAACGTTTCGTGACTGTTACTCTAAGTGTGAAACAAATATTTTTTAAAAAAACTTGGACAGACGTTATTAGTTGGTGCACTGAAAAATACGAAATAATATTAATTCTATTGGTACTGGTACTTGTGAAGTTGGTGTCAAAAGTTGTCAATCTATCTAACTGCAACTGCACAACTTCAAAAGTAACAGCACCCGTAGAATTAATATTATTTCGTTTTTTTTCCTTAAAAATAGCGTCTTCTGCCTCAATTTTATTAAAATGTGTGCTAACATACATCTATTTTTGCAAACATTTGATTTTTTTAGGGGTTTTTGTAGCAAAAGTCGCTAAACTAGACAATAAACTATTACCGGTAGTACTACCATTTTTCTTCTCTTTCAACGAATAGTAAGACAGTTTAATAGCTCCTACAGATATTTAGTCAGTGATGTACTGATATCAGTATTCAAAGCAGGTTTTCGGTTTTATTATGAACAAAAAAGGGACTCGTAGTAGATATGCATGTAAATTAAATATATTAGTCTTAGAAGCTTGTTGCGTATGATTTTATTATTATGATGTGGGTTTTTTAATAACATAACTTTCCAAAGTTGAATTTCCATGTGGTAGTGTTTAGCTGAAGGTCAAAAGTATTATTATATGGCCTCGAGATCTCATTTCCATAGGTACATGTTGGTAAATGATGTTCGTTTGAGTTCAAAATTTTGTAAGTTTTCTTCGTATAAGCACCACTCCTACCAGTATTCTCTTTAATATCATAATCCAATAGAGTAGCTCCAATCCCAATGCAAAATGAAATAGCACTATTGTCATCGTTGGCAGCTGTTTGAAGCTGGCACCGTCCAGTGGGGAATTGTATTTGCGACACCAGAAATTATTATGTGCTAAATTCACCGCTTTTGAAGTTGGTGCCAAAAAAAAACTACAACTACTCAACTTCAAAATTACCAGTACCTACAAATAGAATTACCTAATATTATTTTGTATTTTTCAGTGCACCAACTAATAAAGTCGTTCCAAGTTTTCGTTAAAAATGTTTATGTACCCAATTTTCCCAAATACGACTGATCAATTTTAGGACCCGAAAATCCTCCTTCAAAATATTCATCGAAATTATCAGAGCGATCTTCCACAAAGAATGCTTGTCGATTTTAATAGGATTAGAATGAGCAATGAGCAACTTATCTCCCATCTACATAAGAAGATGGTCTGAATTAGGAGCGTAGAAGTGCTCTGGGATATCGGATTATACATTAATATTTTATGCTTTGAGGCTGATCAGATGGGGCTTTTTAATAGCCTTTCTATTTTCTCCATTTTAATAGTTATATAGTAAGTCTCGTCTCTCTCATCTGCATGAGACTTGATTTATACAGGAATTATTGGGTGAGGCGGAAGGCGGAGCAGTTCAAATTCTCTAATCAGAGACAACTGCAGCATATAATAAAAAATTGACATTGGAACATCCCTGAAATGCATAAAAGATTCAGTTTGAATGAAAATTGGGATTTTTAGTAAAATTTCATATAGAAATGTAGGTACCTAATTTAATTAATTAATAAATAGCCGTATTTAATGCTATTCGTGATATCCCAACCAAATTTTGCGTACGTGTTTATCATACCTTGAGTAAAAGTACTGTCATACTCTCAGTGCCCGTTGGACTCTGTGCGGTGGGTTCGGTACCTGAAAGTCAATTGTATATTTCTGAACTCTATATGGCTGGATTTTGATGATCTTTTTTCCATAAATGTATGTAGAATGTTATTAGAATGATATGTTAGTGGCTGTAACGGTGACTGGGCCTCCTAGGTCGAGGGTTCCATAACTGTAATACCCAAAGAAGTATCTCCGAGCTCCATGTCTGAATTTTCGTGGACTTTCCGCTACATTTGTGTCACTGGAATATTTTGTGAGCGTCTGTCAGAGAGACTGAGACTTGAAGGTAGAGGGTTCTATACCGGCAAATCCCTAAGATATATTTAGGAAAAATTCTAATGCTGTTCTCTCGTAGTGTATGTATTATGTGTTTGCCCTGGAAGAGCCGGGTAAAACAGGTAGTATTTCAAAATGTTTTTTTTAAAGTCGATAATAGTCGCATTTTTTAAGATACCTATCAAGTTCAAATTTGCTACAAATATCGCGGCCGACCAAACTAAAAAAAAATCCAATGAGTAAAGTTCATGAAAAATATTTTTAAGATGTAGATATGACCTGTTAATACAAATTTTGTCTAAGACATTGTTTCCTAAAAGTTAAAAAATAATAGAAATTATACACCTGGAATGTTTTTTAACTGTATTATAGCAGATTTGTCATCTTTTTCATTAAATACTATATCATTATTATTATTGTTGAATCTAGACATTCTGTATATTTTTATTATAGTCGAGAATGAAAGTTTATTCTCTAAATATAGCTTTTATTGCCAAGTTGTAAACTTCCGAAGTTGGTGACGTATCTGCTCCATTTCTTTTTGTTATTTCTACATATTTTTTACCACAAATTGGACCGACTTCGGGAGCGGTTTTTGGATGGAACTCTTTTAAAAAAATTTCAATTCAAACGTTTCCAGATATGGTCTCATCTCTAATTCTGCCGTCTCAGATTTTCGGAAAATATGGTCCCCTCCACCCCGTTTGAAATAGGTTTTTGGAGGGAAGGAGATTTCATATTTCAATTTTTCTAAATATTGGACCATTTCTCAAGTCTCCTCTTTCAAATGAATCAAAAATCATCAAAATCGCTGCTCTTTTACTATGCAAAACGCGCGAACAGTCATACATAAAAAAGCAAACATACAACGCAATTGTTTTCTTTTCAACTATGTGATTTTTTATGATAGCACCCGTAATTCGTATAGTAAACGTACTCCGATTCTGATATTTTTTTGACCGACTTCAAAAAAGGAGAAGGTATACAATTCGGTTGTAAGATTGCTTTTTTTTACGGCTGTACTCCGATTTAGACGATTTTTGTTTCATTTGAAAGAGGAGAGTTAAGAAATGGTCCCATATTGAAGAAAATCAAATCAAAAATCTCCTTCCCTCCAAAAACCGCCCCCAAAGGGAGTGGAGAGGGTATTTTTTCTCGAAAATTGAAAATCCGAGACGACAGAATTAACGAAAATTCCATATCCGGAAATGTTTAAATTGGACATTTAAAAAAATAATCATACGTTTCCGCGCTACAGTCTGAAATATGTGTTTCAGCTATGTGGAAGGGGCAAATTTTTCTAAAAATCGAAAATTCGAAAATAATTTTCATGACTAATGTTACACTCAAAAATGAGAAAAAATATTTTTTGCAAAAAATTGGACCGACTTTATAGTGAAAAATACAAAATAATATTAATTCTATTGGTGCTGGTTTTTTTGGAGTGGGTGCCTACAACAACAAACTACAACGGCACAACTTCAAAATTACCAGCACCAATAGAATTAATATTATTTTGTATTTTTCAGTGCAACAACTGATAAAGTCGGTGCAATTTTTTGTAAAAAATATTTATTTAATTGAAAGAAGAGAGTTGAGACCTGGGGTGAAACATAGTCCCATATTAAATAAATTAAAAATACAACATCTTCTTCTCTCGAAAACTGCCCCCAAATAAAGCGGCGGGGCAGTTTTTTGCGAAATTTTAAAATTTAGGGGGTCAAATTAAAGAATAACCCATATTTAGCAACATTTGAATTGGGCATTTTTTAATACGGTTACAAAAATGGTTAGGTTAGGTTAGGTTAGGTAGGTTACAAAAATGGTTAAGTCTGATAATATATCTATGTTTCCGCTATGTGGTGGGGGCAATTTTTGTCGAAAATTGAAAATTTCAGACGGTCAAATTGAAGAAGAGACCGTATCAAATAACATTTAAACTGGACAACAAAAAATGTTTTCGAATTACAGTCTCGAATATGTACGTGTGTTTCTGTGAAGTTTTGAGATCTCTGAATAATAACAACATGGATACTAGGTACTATCTTTTTCAACGATTTTCATGACTAATGATACACTCAAAATTGTGAAATAAAACTTTTTTACAAAAACTAGGACCGATTTTATTAGTTGGTGTACTGAAAAATACAAAATATTAATAATTCCACTGAAAATTTTGCAGTTGTGCAGACAGAAGACTTCTAAGATCGGTCGTAGTAGTTTTGTTATTCTTCTTAAACCAGTCATTGGAGTTTATACCAGAGCGACAGTAGGTACCTATCAGAGGAATAAAAACTTTTTCCAGTTTATTTCCCAACTAACCTTGATCCAAACAGACGCAGGACATTTTTGTAAATTAGTGACAAGGTTATAAGCTACTATCATTAGAATATATTTATTTGTGAGGGAAATTTTGAATAATGAATCATTAGTCGAACGAAACGTGCAATACCTATCTGACTCACTGTATATTCGGCAAAGTTATTTATTATTTGCAATAGGTATTCGGCCGTAGGTGGCTTGTTGCAGCGAATATCTTGTTATGGCATA
Source organism: Crioceris asparagi (assembly GCA_958507055.1). NCBI lineage: Eukaryota > Metazoa > Arthropoda > Insecta > Coleoptera > Chrysomelidae > Crioceris > Crioceris asparagi. The sequence goes on from OY293826.1 coordinate 126,269,384, forward strand.
TTTGGAGAAACACGCATAATTGGCGTTAGGTAACGCCGAAAGGATATTATGTGATGATGATTCACGATCCGTATTAAAACGAGGCCATCACAAGCTGGAAAAGCCTAATTGTTAATGGTACATTTAAATTCAATATGATATAGATTTGGATGAGGTAGGTATATACAATTCGGTTGTGTGTTTGCTCATATTCACACCGTTTCACAATGTGAATATATTACTTTTGGTTTTTTGAAAAATCCGTTTTCTGCAATTTTGAGCCACAAAAACCACACTCCAATCAAAAAGTTCTGAATGAACCCAATGTAGTGCCTGAAATTATCTATCGTTTCTAAAAAAAACACGTCATTCCCATAGATAGATATTCGTAAAAAACATGAGTCTGTAGCAAGCAAAAAAGTTGATCCGCACGAAAACTCAAGAATGGAACCAAATTTCGACCAAGGGTTTTTTGCTGTTGGTTGGTATCAGCCTCAGGAAGAGCCCTATTGTTTTTGGTGAAATTTAGATTCTCTGGTGTCCAGTTACGGCTGATAAACCCTGTTTTTATACTGTTTATACTGTTTTGTAAGGAAAATCGTCGAAAATCTCAAATTTCTTCACTATTTTGGGCTAAGCTAAAGTGGAAATGGTAGCATTTATCTAAATATATCAAAATAAAACTAAATATAACATTTTCGACAGATAAAATTAAAAATTGTTGGTACAATGACTATGCTCGATTCTGATAATTAACACCTTTAAAATTAATCCAGGAATTACTAATGATTCCGCACTAACGAATATTCCACTTAGAGAAGTGCCGAACAAATTAAGATATGGGAATAAAAATAAGAAGGACTGGAAAAATAAGATTGTATATCCAGTAGCCTTGGTATACATTCAGCCCAGATAAATTTGTCTACAAATATAAGTTCATATTTCAATTTTTCTAAATATTGGACCATTTCTCAAGTCTCCTCTTTCAAATGAATCAAAAATCATCAAAATCGCTGCTCTTTTACTATGCAAAACGCGCGAACAGTCATACATAAAAAAAGCAAACATACAACGCAATTGTTTTCTTTTCAACTATGTGATTTTTTATGATAGCACCCGTAATTCGTATAGTAAACGTACTCCGATTCTGATATTTTTTTGACCGACTTCAAAAAAGGAGAAGGTATACAATTCGGTTGTAAGATTGCTTTTTTTACGGCTGTTCGCGCATTTTGCATAGTGAACGTACTCCGATTTAGACGATTTTTGTTTCATTTGAAAGAGGAGAGTTGAGAAATGGTCCCATATTGAGTAAAATCAAATCCAAAATCTCCTTCCCTCCAAAAACCGCCCCCAAAGGGAGTGGAGAGGGTATTTTTTCTCGAAAATTGAAAATCCGAGACGACAATATTCCACTTAGAGAAGTGCCGAACAAATTAAGATATGGGAATAAAAATAAGAAGGACTGGAAAAATAAGATTGTATATCCAGTAGCCTTGGTATACATTCAGCCCAGATAAATTTGTCTACAAATATAAGTTATAATGAGATGGTACAAGAGGGGTTGGTGGGATTACGTGAAAAAATATTTTCATATTTTTTCCAAATTTTAAATTCTAAATTAGTATTATCAACGTCTGACGTCTAACAATTGCGACAGCTGATAGTGAAGAGCAAGACATAACAACAGAGTTATATATACGACGATCTACCAGAGATTACCTATATATCAGAAAACAGAGACGTATATACACCTACGCTCCATGCTCGTGCGTAATGTCAGTGGTCAGTAACTGATCCCATTGTCCGACATTGTCGTTCCATGTCGAAGAAATAGTTTGATCTTGCTTGAATGAGATAATATAATTAATCAATATTGGATCACACTTGAAGCTTAACAGGCGGCAAGATGTCTGCGATCTAAGTACGAATTCGATATTTCAAGTCTCTAAACCGTATGGAGCCTGAAAAATTGCTGCGGAGTCCATCGGTACAAGAACCGAAAGTAATAAAAACTATTCAATAAAGGCAGATATTACGTTTTTAAGTTTATTTTAAGGGAAAACCGTGCCTTAAATAAATGTCCGCCAAAACTATCAGATATTAATTATTTTTTTATTACGATTGTTTCATTAGCATCAATGTTACAAGCCACCTTTTTTAAAAGTCAAGACACATATATGCCCGTTATTTAATTTTTTTTCATCGAAAACCGTTTGACCGCTGGTACCAATCAAATTTCAATAAAATATCTGAAGCAGTCTGAATGAAAATAAGGAAAAATTATAATATTCGCTAACAATAATTTAACGATGTATAAAAATCTTCCCAAATTTGAGGAAATCAAATTTGTCATAAAATGAATGGGTACCTTAAAAATATTTTCAATTGAAAAAAAAACAGTGGTGTATATAATATTTTCCAAAATATATCTAATTCACACCCTGCATAGATACCTACCTCTGGTTAAAACTTAAAAAAATATATTTTTGTCACTTAAGATAAAATGTCATATTTCCAAGAAATATTAAAAAACTAAAAAATTATGGAAAATCCTTATTAAGTGAATGTATTTTTTTAGACTAACTTTTCTTCCATGGCTAGTTTTATCTTTATGATGTGATAAATTGAATGAATCTGCAACAGTTTTGATAAGTTTTCATTTCTGCTGCATCTCTTAGCGAATAATTTATTATCTACCAAAATAGCTTTAGGTAAATTTCTTATAGAAATGTACCTATTGCGATCGTTCACACTTTTGAATTTCGAAAAAAATTCAACGGCATGTTGTTTTATGTCTATAAGTTTGGCCAAAAAAACATTTGGTTCCAAAGTTTATATATATATACATATATATATATATGGGATATTACGAAATTTGTTAACACAATAGAGGTCGCACTTTTGGAGGTATCAAGTTCAAATTTGCTACAAAAATCAATCTCTCAAATATCTCAGACAAGATCGTTATTGGGCAATATCGGGTAAGTAACTGCAAAATGGCGACCGTTCAAACATTTAAACAAATTATCAAAAAAAAGTCGTAGTGTTTATATCATCAAAAATAATTTTAGGTTATAGATATAATCAGTACCTACAACTTTTGTTCAAAGCAATTTTTCATAAAATGCACAGATAAAAAAATAAAAATTAATAAAGAAAAATAAGAAATATTGATGAAACATGAACACTCAATATAAATTTGATGTAATTGTACATTTTCTGGAGATCTTAATATAGACACTGTTTAAAAAAATATATAGTATATTGATTGAAAAGAAATAGGCGAAAAAAAAATTCTGCCTTGAAGTGGAACTCGAACCCTGTCTGCTTTATATTCAACAGCCAAAACAAAAACCTCTTACCGCAAGGCTATGACACATACGACAATTTTTTGTAATAACATGTAGGTATACCAATGAAAAGGTTGTTCAAATTTCAATTCAATGAATTTTGAAAAATTTACCTTTCCGCTGACTATAGGCCATCGGGATTTTTTTCTTTGTGTCCTCTTATAGTTTGAGAAAATACTGCTTTGGAATAATTTCGGACACCTTTTTAAATATTCAAATAGCTATTAATTTAATCAAACAATATAATTATCTTCGAAGTAGCATTGTGTGCATATTTAAACAAGTAATTTGAATGTGGAACGTAAACATAATGATGAAAGAACGTAGTGTTGCCGCCACTGACCTAGATCCCCAGTTACGAATATCCTGGTGGAGGATGAGGCAGTCAACAGCCAACTTACATGGAACACAAGAGAGATGACTCCAGGATGCAGAGAACTGCTGCTACTAGCATCTCCATAACTACTGGGCATTTTGTGAATAAATATGTAAATAGGTTCTATGATTTGGTCGCCGTGACGTCATCCGAATTAAGATATACTCTCACCGTCAGTGAGCTTGCCATGGTAATATAGTCTATTCATATATATATATATATATATATATATATATATATATATATATATATATATATATATATATATATATATATATATATATAACCTACTATCGATTATGCAATGAAAATAAGTTCCATTTTTAGCTTTGGAAAAAAATGAAGAATGGGATTTTTGACCGACGAACCCAAACGGAAGAGGTATACAATTCGACTGTCTGTTTTTTAGGCAAATTTCTTATAGAAAAGAAAAAAACTTATATACCTATTGCGATCTCTTGAATCTCTCGGTCGAGTACGTTATTGGGCAATATCAGGTAAGTAGTATCAAAATGGCGACCGTACAAACATTTAAAAAAAATATCAAAAAAAAGCCGTAGTGTAAATATCATCAAAAATAATTTTAGGTTATAGATATAATCAGTACCTACAACTTTTGTTCAAAGCAATTTTTCATAAAATATACAGGTAAAAAAATTAAAATTAATAAAGAAAAATAACAAATATTGATAAAACATGAACACTCAATATAAATTTGATGTAATTGTACATTTTCTGGAGATCTTAATATAGATCCTGATTGAAAAAAAAATATATAGTATATTTATTGATAAGAAATAGGCGAAAAAAAATATCAGCTTTGAAGCGGAACGTGAACCCTATCTGCTTTACATTCAATAGCCAAAACAACAACCTCTAACACTCTAACCGCAAGGCAAAATGATACATGCGGTTAAAAATGAGCAATTGGCATGTAATGACATGTCATTATACCAATGAGAAGGTTCTCAAATTTCAATTCAATGAATTTTGAGAAATTTACCTTTCCGCTGGCTATAGGCGGTCGGGATTTTTTTGGTTTATGCGCGCGCTTTATATAGTAAACGTACTCCAATTTGAGGATTTTTGAATCATTTGAAAGAGGAGACTTGAGAAATGGTCCCATATTCATAAAAATTCTAATACGAAGTCTCCTTTCTCCAAAAACCGCCCAGGGTGGAAGGAGCAATATCTCTCAAAAATTGAAAATCTGAGACGGCAGAATTAAAGACAATATCTGGAAACGTTTGAATTGAAATTTTTTTCAAAAGAGACGATTTTCGAGATACAACAATGTTGAAATCTGAAATATGTGTATTTCTGCTATGCGGAGGGGACAATTTCTTTCGAAAATTGAAAATCTGAGACAGCCAAATTAAAGACCAGATTATTTGTAGCAACGTTTAAATTAGAAAATTATCTCCATCGAGATACGGTTTTATCAAGTTCCAGCACTAGTAAAGTCTAAAAATATACGTCGGTGGATTTTTTTAAATATTTATATTATCTGAAAATCTCTATTAGGAATAATAAATAAAAAGTGACGTAACCAATTTTTTTATTGGTCATTTTTTTGCTTATGCGAATTCATTGAAGGGTTCAGTAAAGTATATGAATTCTATACCTACTCACATCAGTGGCGTGACGTTTTAGAGATAAGGAAATTCATAAAATTAGGGAGAGAAAAGAATCGATTGATTAAATAAGCAATAATTTGAAAGATTTGTTATTAACAATAATGCAGAAACATAAAATAAAACTTTATTGCTTGAGTTTCCAATTATAAATTTATTCATCTGAATTCTCTGAAATTACACTTTCATTTTGTGACAATTTCATAATAAGGAGTATTGAGAGAAGTATAGCGTGATGTACGTAGCTCGTGAATGATTACAGGCAAACGCCATCATTCGTGAAACAAATTGTAAAATTACATATCAAGATCTTGCTTATTACTTAAATCTTTTGAAGATATATAACAGATTTGTTTCTCTATTTTTAGTTATCTAAATTATTTGGAAAGTTGGTTCTTCTATCCATCTAGTAATACCCATTCTGATATAAAAAAAAGTTAACAGCTGTTTATATTTAGAAAATACGAAGTAGGTAATAAAACATTTTTACAAAAACTAGGCCAGACATTATTAGTGGGTGCACAGAAGAATACAAAATTTGAAATATTAATTCCATTGATACTGGTTCTGTTGGAGTTTTGCAGTTATGTGTAGGTAGGTAAAATATTTTTGGCACCACTTCAAAAGTTTCAGCACCACTGGAATTGATAGTAATTTGGATCTTTCGGTGCACCAACTAATAAAATAGACCATATCCGGAAACATTTAAATTAGAAAAAAAAAACAGTTACGGTTTTTGAGTTACAGTAAAGGTAAAACTGAAATAGGTGTATTTCCGCTATAAGGAGGGGGCAATTTTTTGCCAAAATTGCAAATATGCCACGACTAAATTAATTAAATAAATCTTTGGTATTAGAGGACGTTCAACGATTTTCATGACTAATATTACACTCAAAAGTGTGAAATGAATATTTCTTACCAAAAATCGGACCGACTTTATTAGTTGATGCACAGAAAAATATAAATAATTATAATATTAATTCTGTTGGTATTGTGTTCTTTTGAAGTTGGCGCCAAAAGTCTTCTATCTAACTACAATTGCACAACTTCCAATGTACCAGCACCAATAGAATTAATATTGTTATATGTTTCAGTACAACAACTAATAAGGTCGGTCCAATTTTTGGTAAAAAATATTTATTCAATAAGTAATCGGATTGCTCCAGCGAAATTCTCCAAAATCCACTCATATGCATGTTATATAAAATTATATTTGTGTATATTATTAAAATAATTTAATATTATTATATTTGCAAAAAAGTAATACAAAGTAAATTATCTAAATTATAATCTTATTCAATTCAACTATCATGCTTCATTTCCAAGAAATGTAGAAGATAATGATGTTCACGCGCCATGGACACAGACCAGCCGTCAGCAAGATTCAAAAATCCCGATGGCCTGTAGTCAGCGGAAAGGTAAATTTCTCAAAATTCATTGAATAGAAATTTTAACAACTTTTTCATTGGTATACCTACATGTTATTACAAAAAATTGCCGTATGTGTCATAGCCTTGCGGTTAGAGGTTTTTGTTTTTGCTGTTGAATATAAAGCAGACAGGGTTCGCGTTCCACTTCAAGGCAGAATTTTTTTTCGCCTATTTCATCTCAATAAATATACTATATATTTTTTTAATCAGGGTCTATATTAAGATCTCCAGCAAATGTATAATTACATCAAATTTATATTGAGTGTTCATGTTTTATCAATATTTCTTATTTTTTCTTTATTAATTTTTAGTTTCTTATCTGTGCATTTTATGAAAAATTGCTTCGAACAAAAGTTGTAGGTACTGATTATATCTATAACCTAAAATTATTTTTGATGATATTTACACTACGTCTCTTTTTTGATAATTTTTTTAAATATTTGAATGGTCGCCATTTTGAAGCTACTTACCCGATATTGCCCAATAACGAACTCGGCCGAGATATTTGAGAGATTGATTTTTGTAGCAAATTTGAACTTGATACATCCAAAACTCCGACCTCTATCGTGTTAACAAATTTCGTAATATCCCATATATATATATAAACTTTTGAACCAAATGTTTTTTTGGACTAACTTATAGTCATATAACAACATGCTGTTGAAATTTTTTCGAAATTCAAAAGTGTGAACGATCGCAATAGGTACATTTCTATAAGAAATTTACCTAACAAAGACCATTGTTACCATATTCTCCTGAACTGGCCTCCAAAAAGATCTTACTAAGCTTTTCCTACAAAATGTTCTAGAAGTTTCGATTTAAAGTTTTATATTATTATTATTATATTATTTTGACGTCATTATCATTATTGCTGACAAGATATTTTTATTGTATAAATACTAGCGCTTCACCATTAGTTACGCTTTTTGAATTACTCTTTAAAGAGTCTCATTTTTGTGTTTAGATTCATTAAAGTCATTAGTTTAGTTTTATTTTATCTTTTATATTTTTACAAGTTTATAATATTTTGGGTTTATAATTATTATTGTTTGAAAGTGAATAAATATTTTTTAAAAAGTGAATATCAAGTTTAACGATTTAACATGATGCATTATCTCCAAAGCGCACCTCCGCCATATCTAGGAATAGACTATATACTCTCTTGCAGCAAGGTTCTCCTCTTTCGGGGATTACCTCTTTCGAAAGTCGGTTAGTGTGCTGCCCACACCAGGTCTCTTCTCTTGGCGTTTGTGAAGAATGGTTTTCTCTGTGTTCAGTTTATATTCAGCTACAGTTGCGTTGTCAAGCTTGTTCCTGCTAAATAAATTTAAACGCGCAGCGTTCGCGTCGTGTGTAGAGTAAGTAAGTACCTACATAAGTTGTTGAAATTCGCAAGTTAGTATCGTGAGTGATAATCTCTTTTTTTTTGTGAATATTCTACTATTATTGTGGGACTTTACTTTGGAAAAGGAATAGATAAATGTAAGTGCAACATCTTTATATTCTAGTTATAAAAATAAATGTTTAATTCTGTATTAAAAATAATTATACTCGTCCGTACTTTTTTAAACAAGTTCTTAAACAATATATTTATAACGAACACTACATTATTCAAAATTATAATAAACTTTGATGTCAATTTTTTGAACTGATAACTTTAACAAATTTGTAAAACAGTGTATACTACCTGGAGAAGGTCAGAATTTGTTAGTGGAACATGATTACATTACCAGGATTTGCCTGTTGCACTTTTTTGAGTATAATTATAAAAAAAGAAATCCAAATACCTATGTATATTGAAAGTTCTCAAACTTTGAATTAATGCGGTACACATATACCTTTTCCAATTGGAGATTCATAAGAAGTTCAATCCGAAATCTTCCCTCCAAAAACTGCCCCCGAAGGGCTGGAGGGGTAATTTCTCTCAAAAATCATTTAAATTGAACATTTTTTCAAAAGAATTACGGTTTTCAAGTTATAGCAATGTTAAAATCTGAAATATGTGAAAGTATTTCAGGTATGTTGAGGGGGCAATTTATTTCGCAAAATAAAAATCTGAGACGGCAAAATTAAAGACCAAATTATTTGTAGCAACATTTAAATTGAACAGTTTTTCCATAGAGTCACGATTTTCGAGTTAGAGCAGTGGTAACATCTGAAATACGCGTATTTCCGCCGCCATGTTTTGCGATCTCTGAATTATAACAAGTACAACTTATGCAAAGAATATAGGTGGGTAATAGGATAAGCACTATCTTCTTTGGTATTAGAGAATGTTCAACGATTTTCATGTCTAATGTGTGAAAAAATTTTCTTAACAAAAATTTGACCGACTTTATCAGTTGATGCACTGAAAAATACAAAATAACATTAAGTCTATTGTTTCTGTCTGGTAGGTAGTTTTGAAGCGGTGCCAAAAGTTTTCAATCTAACTACAACTGCACAACTTCAAAAGTACCCGTACTAATAGAATTAATATTATTTTGTATTCTTCAGTGCACCAAGTCGGTCTATTTTTTTGTAAAAAAAACTATATCACTCGTTTTCGAGAAAGCTCTGTCGGATATAACTTGAGAGTATATTGGTTGTATTATCTGTTCTTTATAAGGTTGATATCTAGTTTGATACTTTTCAATAATTGATACATGAGTTTTTCGTGCTGTATCTGATCGAGCGCCTTTTGAAAAGAATATAAAAGGGTAAAAAAAACTTTGGAAACACTCACCTCAATTACCTCCCCAAAAATCATTCTTCTCAGTTGTCTATAAATCCTTTCTAAATATGCACTTTATTTAGTTTGAAAAATGTACTTGTTTTATTCCGTCATCAAGATATGACTTACAAAAATTGAAGAATTAACTAATATCTCCCATTAGGGATTCATTATGAAATCGGCCCTAATTCTTAACTTTTCATTAACGTTTTACGTACGTTTCTTTTTTTTTTTTCATGCATTCCTTCATTAATAAAATATGCAAGTCTCCTATGGGTAAAGTTGATAATATAAGCTTTCACCTTCGCATTCTCTCCTTGTTTATATTTCAAGATTGTCATTTCAACGTGTTAAAGTAACTGTTTAACAAACCGATCTAAAAATCGACAGTTTTGTTCTTTTCATTTGTTTAAAAGTTAATTCATTAGAATTACGACAGATGCAATATAAAACGGTGTGCTTTAGCTTTCTTAATTGCTTATTTATACATTTAGAAATTTTAGAAATCATGGCTTTATGATGGTAATAATTCCGATTAATTGATGTATCATCTACAAATATTAAGTGGAAGGTGCCCAATAACAGAAGAGTTGTTCTCTGTTGTTTTAATTGATTCATTGATCATTATTACAATCTATTTACTGGTGAAAATAATATATTCCAGCACAATTATACCACATAAAATGACAGTGTAACCTCTATAACCTGGACATCCAGTAGTCCAGACACTAATTTTTAAAAGTCATAATCCGGATGCATCCATTCCAACAAACTTTAAGAATATTAATTTTAAAAACGTAGTTTTTTGATTACAAGAAGCATAGTGCCAAGTGCATCAGGACTCAGTCATGGAAGCCATTATTGTCCGACGAGGAGATCGACGAAGAAGATGAAGAAAGAAAACATTCCGTTGACAACTCAAGCTAAGAAAATTAAGAACTCGCAAGAATTTCAAAATCGAAGTACGATTACTATGAAAAAGGCGCGCACAAACCAAAAAAAACAGACATTCGAATTGTATACCTCCTCCGTTCGGGGTTAGTCGGTCAAAAAAAACAAAAAAGGTTAATAATTTTTTTAAGGTATTTCCAAAGTAAGTCACATTTGTTTGTTCAGCTTTTTAATTTTTTAATTACATTTAAGTAGTAGGATAATATGTATCCAAATTGTTTTTTCTGTTTAAAGTTTTTGATATACTTTTTATTATATTAATTTTCAGTATTCTGGATATTTCACTTATCCGGACAACACCCATACCATTCATTATCCGGATAATAGAGGTTATACTGTATTTAAATCAAATGAGATGTCTTAGATACATACGTATACAGATACATAATATCTACAGATAAACATTCATTCTTTAGCCAGTAACAGGAACCTGCTCCAAAAATGAAACTTCTATGTTTAATAATGCGTTAGTAATGAGAAAACAAACAAATATTCATTCTTATTTATATGATGGCCCGATCACAGCATTGATTCGATCATGAAGAGGCAGAACCTTCGATGAAATAGTGACATTTCATAAAATGACAAAGTACATAATAATCTAAGCTAATCACATCTACTAAAAAGTTTTATTAAATCTAATTTCAACCTTCGGTCGATCGACCGCCAGTTGAAATGTTTGTGTGAGTATTGTGTTATTCATTAAATTAACCTGAACAAGCCATTGTTATTAAAAACACTTGCTCATGTTGAAACTTGAACCATTTCACAGCAATGAGAATAACTTTGCTACAGGGCCCAGGAGCGGTCAATAATATTGTCAATAAAACTGATGATTTCAATAATTGCAATTGCGATTGATGGAGAACCAGTGAACACGTCAATTTTTCATCAGTTGCTCATTAAATTTCTTGCGAGTCGAATCGTTTATTCATTGTGAACTATAAAGGCGTTCTCGAATATAGATTTAAGCTTTTGGGCGTTAACTTTGGCTGCCACAAAAAGCAAAGTTGAAAAAGAAGAGGAAAGACGCTGGTCCAAAGAGTAGTATAAACACAGAAGCCGCTTTACCCATGAACATTCACAAAATGTTCTGCTATCTGCTACCAATCGTTGGGTAGGAAAACGGGCATCTTTTGAATGGCCTCCTATATCTCCAGATCTAACCCCTCTTGACTTTTTTCTATGGGGTATCGTTGCTCGCATTGGATACTATCAAGTTACTCAGGGGACACAATTTGAACATTTATTGTGATATAAATTAGCGTTTAACTGTTTATTAATTGTTCCATATGTTTTTGATGGGATATTTTGTTATTCAAAGATGTTTTAGTGTTGAATGAATAAATTAATTTGAATGAGAATATTAATATTCTAACACCCTGTATTACATATTTCTTTATGTTACTACTCATATGTATTTGGTATTTTTTGAAAATTAGCAGTTTTCCGTTTATGATATAAAATTATGGCTTTTCCATTTAACAAAACATACGGTGGCGTCATAATTTGGAAGGTGGAGGGGATAGAATGATACTGTTTGCATAAAAAAGTATAAAATCAAAATCAAAAATCGACCTGTCAGAGTTTTTTGTTCATATTTTAGAAGATATTGAAGCGTTTCCATACTTTATGAACGCCGAATTTAAAAAAGCATTTCATACATACTGACCCAAACTCATTACCATACTTATTATTGCACAGGTTGTACCGGTCAACAAAAAAAACTATTCGAATATGTATCTATTCCACTTCAAAAGAACAATTAAACAGCATTTGAAAAATTATTAACCGTAACAAGTGCGCAGCTGAAAAAGATTCCCGACATCTGTATGAATCCGTAATGTAACGGCATTCAAAACCATAACATTGCGGTATTCTCCGCATTTGTGTATTATGTCGGTTGTGCAAGTCACGGATGTTGTGTGTGCATATTATTTTTTTTTCACTTCTCTGCCTACATGCAAATCTTGGTCATCGTTTGATAGATAACAACTGCTAGAAATCGTGCGCGCATAAGGCAAATACTTATATATCGAGATAAAGTAGACCAATATATATATATATCGGTATATTTTGTTCAAGACGTATAACTGAGCTAAAGATCTTTATCATCATCATCATCTAAACTTTTACAATTTTATCCATCCAGACTTTACGCTATAGGACTTTAGCATCAATTAAACAATCAACATTTCTATTTTCTATTCTATGTTCCCGAAATGACCGTCTAGTGTGATCAAATGTCCAGTCCCTTTTTAGTTTCCTACGCTTCTATAAAGGTGTTGGAGCAGCGGTTCAAACCAGTCCCAAACCGTCAGACGCCTGCGCACTTCAATTTACGATGAAATCATTTATTTTTATAGTGAGATGTTCGAGCAGTAGTTTGACGATTTCCAAACTAGTGAACTCAGTTTGAGACAGGCGCAGTTGAGGCGTCTTCTTCTTCTTAGAGTATAGTGTTCTCTGTTGTTGGAGAAATCCCTTCCCTTCCCACCACCACAGTCCTAAACTTAACCCTGGTTTTGTGTTTTGTCTATCAGTCTTTCATTGATGTTCTCTCTTATCTTTGGTCATAAAATATATCTATCGGCATAGTCATTTGTTCTATGACGACGAAATTGTAAGAAAATGGAAGGGGTAATTTGCAAACTGCAGTTTGGTGTTCGAGCAACAAAATCACAAACCACTTGGAAACTATTTCAAACCGCACATGCGCATTTTAAACAGCTATCAAACCGTCCCAAACTACTGCTCGAACAGCCTTAGTGTAGCTGTATAAGGAAAGTATTGTAATCATGGGAAATTTGCGGTATCGAGATTTTTACAAATGTTGACGTTTCAGAGTTTTGTAAGTCTAATAAACAAATGTTCAGCCATTGGTCTGTCTGTCCGTCTGTCTGTTGTGACAGCATTATCTCGGGAACGGATCGGTGTATTTTGTTGCTTTCTTTTTTATTTTGTTTGGTACTAATATCACTCGCCGGTGGCACTGAATTGGGAATCCTGTATACACTGGGTGTTGAGCTATAGCCAAAAACGTGATTTGCTCAAGACTGTAGCGCGAAAACGGCTCTAAAGATTTTGATTAAACTTGCCTAAAGTATTCTTCTGAGAGCCCTTTACTACCCATATACAGCGCAACCTCTGAGAAAAAGCACCAAAAAAAGTTATGCTTGAATATAATTCCATATTTTCCACATGTTTCTTCAGATTCTGGCTAAACGTTTCATCTTGCGAAAAAATGTTACATGATCATTGTTGTTTGTTCAGGTCTACACACATATGTTATTTGCATCTCGGTAGAGGTTTTTAAGGCTCATAATAAGTCACACAATCTATTACAATACTTTTTTATATTTAAGATTTGTATGTTAGTCTGAATAAATTATTATTATTAATAATAATATTATTCTTTTTGGAGCAGGAGAGTAAATGGTTTTTGAGATCATTTCTTGATTCTTAACTTCTGAAAGAATGGAAATGGTCAAATTGATTTTTTTCTAGCTAGCTTAAACTAAACAAAAAAATAATCGTGAAATATTCCAGAAATTGAAGAATTGATGTATGAAACTAAAGTAAAATAAAACTGGCTCTATTTAAATAAGGTAAATAATAAATTAAAAAAATCCAGATAATTATAAATCAGTTGCGGTGGTTGCTCGAAAGTTTTCGTAAGTCAAACTGGCGGAAATTTTCAAACCCGTATCAATGAACACAAGAGCTCATTCATATAACATAAAAATATTTTTTACAAAAAATTGGACCAACCTTATTAGTTGGTGCACTGAAAAGTATAAAATAATATTAATTCTATTGGTGCTGTTACTTTTGAAGTTGTGCAGTTGCAGGTAGATTGGTAACTTTTGGCACCAACTTCACAAGTACCAGCCCCAATAGAATTAATATTATTTTATACTTTTCAGTGCACCAACTAATAAAGTCGGTCCAATTTTTTGTAAAAAATATTTATTTCACACTTTTGAGTGTAACATTAGTCACGATAAATATTTTTTACAAAAAATTGGACCGACTTTATTAGTTGGTGCACTGAAAAGTATAAAATAATATTAATTCTATTGGTGCTGTTACTTTTGAAGTTGTGCAGTTGCAGGTAGATTGGTAACTTTTGGCACCAACTTCACAAGTACCAGCCCCAATAGAATTAATATTATTTTATACTTTTCAGTGCACCAACTAATAAAGTCGGTCCAATTTTTTGTAAAAAATATTTATTTCACACTTTTGAGTGTAACATTAGTCACGAAAATCGTTGAACGTTCACTAATACCAATGAAGATAGTACTTATTCTATTACCCACGTATATTCCTTGCTTGTAGTTGTTATTATTGAGATCTCAGAACATCGCTGCGGAAATACGCTTGAATATTCTAGTTGTTACCATTTTAACACCGATTTTACTCGAAAACCGTAACTCTAAGGGAAAAATGTTCAGTATAAATGTTGCTACAAATAATTATGCCTTTCATGTACTGCAAACAGATTTTCAATTTTCGACAGAAATCGCCCTCTCCACATAGCGAAAATAGGTATATTTGAGAATTTAAAATGTCTCTATGTCGAAAACCGTTACTCTTTTGAAAAAATGTTCCATTTAAACGTTTCCGGATATTGTCCTATCTGTAATTATATCAACGCAGATTTTCAATTTTCGACAAAATTTGCCCCCTCCACCCCCTTCGGGGGCGGTTTTCGGAGGGAACGAGATGTCGGATTCCCGTTTTTATGAATATGGGACCATTTCTCAAGCCTCCTCTTTCAAATGAATCAAAAATCATCAAAATCGGAGTACGTTTACTATATGAAAGGCGCGCACAAACCAAAAAAAAAAAAAAGCACACAATCGAATTGTATACCTCCTCCTTTTGGGAAGTCGGTCAAAAATCGTTGAACGCATAATACCAATCAAGTACTTATCCTATTACCTACGTATATTCCTTGCTTGTAGTTATTATTGAGATCTCAGAACATCGCTGCGGAAATACGCTTGAATATTTTAGTTGTTACCATTTTAACAACGATTTTACTCGAAAACCGTAACTCTAAGGGAAAAATGTTCATTATAAATGTTGCTACAAATAATTGTGTCTTTCATATACTGCAAACAGATTTTCAATTTTCGACAGAAATCGCCCTCTCCACATAGCGAAAATAGGTATATTTGAGAATTTAAAATGTCTCTATCTCGAAAACCGTTACTCTTTTGAAGAAATGTTCAATTTTTCCGGATATTGTCCTATCTGTAATTATACCAACGCAGATTTTCAATTTTCGAGAAAATTTGCCCGCTCCACCCCCTTCGGGAGTGGTTTTCGGAGGGAACGAGATGTCGGATTTCCGTTTTTATGAATATGGGACCATTTCTCAAGCCTCCTCTCTCAAATGATTCAAAAATCATCAAAATCGGAGTATGATTACTATACGAAAGGCGCGCACAAACAAAAAAAAAAGCCCACAGTCGAATTGTATACCTCCTCCGTTTGGGGTTCGTCGGTCAAAAAAATAATTCGTAATTTGTAGCAAGCCATTTCTAGGTACACGTGGATATTATAACTGCTATGGCTGATGAAGCTGTTTCATTTCAAGGTAGTTCAAATCTTACATATTTAGTTACTTATTTGTATACCTAGTGTTTCTAATATTTGACTAGACTATAAACAACAGGGTCCACTTCGTAAAAACAGGTTTTTAGATAAAAATAGCTTCTGTCAACTTATAGGTATTCTAAAGAAATGGCTTTTTGGCCAGCCCCGCATTGTAGGTACCTACATATATGATAGTGAATAGTGACACAAACCAAATGTGAGGTCAATGATAAAACTGATATTTACACTTTTGGATTCATTCTTTTTGTTAGGTACTTGTTTAAAAATGCTTTATATAAGTTTTAATTCCTCATATTATCACAATGTAAACATATGCATATTTATACGATATTCGAATATAATATCCAACTCTATATCTAGGTATCATCTTATTGGGATAGGTTAAAATTTTGGCTTTAATAACGATAATGTAATGAGATATTAAAATAATCGAATAAATATATTTTCTGATTGGATCAATATGAAGGCAATATCAAATATCAAATAATGCTAAATAAAAATAAAATAAGTATGCAGAAGTTGTTTTCAAGCTCTGTTATATTTTAATCTCGTCATTCAAATAATTTTTAATTCATTATAATATATAAATATTTTTTACAAAAAATTGGACCGACGTTATAAGTTGATGCACTGAAAAGTATAAAATAATATTGATTCTATTGATGACTTTTGTGCAGTTGCAGTTAGATTGATAACTTTTGGCACCAACTTCACAAGTACCATCACCAATAGAATTAATATTATTTTATACTTTTCAGTGCATCAACTAATAACGTCGGTCCAATTTTTTGTAAAAAATATTTATTTCACACTTTTGAGTGTACCTAACATTAATCATTAAAATCGTTAAACGTTCACTAATACCAGTGAAGATAGTACTTTGCTTGTAGTTGTTATTATTGAGATCTCAACGCATCGCTGCGGAAATACTCTTGAGTATTTTATATGTTACAATTTTAACACTGATTTAACTCGAAAACCGTAACTCTAAGGAAAAAATGTTCATTATAAATGTCGCTACAAATAATTATATCTTTCATGTAGCATCGAAAATTTTTAAATTTTCGAAAGAAATTGCCCTCTCCACATAGCAAAAATACATATTTAACATGCGTCTATCTCGAAAACCGTAAGACTTTTGAAAAAATGTTCAATTTAAACGTTTCCGGATATTTTCCTATCTTTAATTATACCAACTCAGATTTTCGATTTTCGAGAAAATTCGCCCCCACCACCCGGAGGGAAGGAGATTTCGGATTTGCGTTTTTATGAATATGGGACCATTTCTCAAGCCTCCCCTTTCAAATGAAACCAAAATCATCAAAATCGGAGCTCGTTTACTATATAAAGGCGAGAACGAACCAAAAAAAAAGCAGACAGTCGAATTGTATACCTCCTCCGTTCGGGACGTCTGTTGTAAATTTCTGAACCCTATGGCTGGATTTCGATGATCTTTTTACCATATATGTATGTAGAATGTTATTAGAATGATCTGGTAACGGATGTAAGTGTGACTGGACCTCCTATCTGGAGGGTCGCATACCTGTAATAACCAATGCAGTATCACTGGCTGAATTTTCGTGCATTTTTGGCAATATTTGTGTGTAGTATGTCACTGAACTGTTTTGTGAGAGTCTGTCAGGGCGACTGGGACTTTAAAGGTGGAGGGTTCCATACCGGAAAATTCCTAAAACATATTGTAGGAGAAATTCTCATGCTGTTCTCTCTTGGTGCATTTCTGTGGATGGATCTGGTTTGGTGTTCGGACTCGTTCTACGTGCGAGTAGGACTCTGAGGTAGAAGGATTCCATACTCAAGACTTTTTCTCGGGTAAAACAGCTAATAAGCTTATAAAAGTTAATATGTTTATCTATTCATCCCATTCATTCAATATGAGGGCTTCCGTTACAGATTCCTTCTCAAAGTTGGTCCCGAAAACAGTGATGAAATCTATTTTTGACCGACTTCAAAAAAAAGGAGAAGGTATACAATTCGGTTGTAAGATTGTTTTTTTTTATGGCTGTTCGCGCGTTTCGCATAGTGAACGTACTCCGATTTAGATGATTTTTGTTTCATTTGAAAGAGGAGAGTTGAGAAATGGTCCCATATTGAGGAAAATCAAATCCAAAATCTTCTTCCCTCCAAAAACCGCCCCAAAAGGGGATGGAGGGGGCAATTTTTCCAAAAATTCCATATCCGGAAAAGTTTATATTGGACATTTTTGAAAATAATCATACGTTTCCGCGCTACAGTCTGAAATATGTGTTTCAGCTATGTGGAAGGGGCAAATTTTTCTGAAAATCGAAAATTCGAGATTTGAAAATAAGAAAGGGGACCATATCCGGTAACATTTAAATTGAACATTTTTTCAAAAGAGTTACGGTTTCCGAGTTTCGCAGTGGTAAAGTCTGAAATATGCGATATGCGTATTTTCGCTAGTACAAGCTAAACCTACCTCTAACTTTTTGGGTATTAGTGAACGTTCAACAACTTTCATGACTAATTTTACACTCAAAAATTTGAAATAAATATTTTTTACAAAAAATTGGACCGACTCCGAATCAGTTGTTGCACTGAAAAATACAAAATAATATTAATTCTATTGGTGCTGGTTCTTTTGGAGTTGGTGCCTACAACTACAAACTACAACGGCACAACTTCAAAATTACCAGCACCAATAGAATTAATATTATTTTGTATTTTTCAGTGCAACAACTGTTAAAGTCGGTCCAATTTTTTGTAAAAAAAAAAATTTTATTTATAATTATTAATCTTGATTTATACTAGAATTTATCTAAATTGACATTGAAGTTTGAGTTTTATTCTTGTTTCAGATATGGTATCATGATTGTACGTTGGCAGCTGATATTCGGGCTGATACTAATGACATGTTCCCCACCAATTTTTGCAAAAAAAGGTAAGCCTTTGAAACAATGATTTGTGTATTGGCAAGCTGTTCTAGGCACGGTCGTACAAACAGGTCTGGAATCGAAGGTCGAATGACAAAGTTATCAGTTCATAATCCAATCTTTGTTTGGTACTATGTAGCTAGTATCGCATTAAAATAAAAACAAAACACTATCCTACCATAACACTGACATAAGAGTCATAAACCTAATTTAAGGTTAGACCTCAGCAGTTAATTTACTATCGTACTAAGTTTCTATTATGAATACGCCTGTATGAGTTTAGGAGTGCAGAATACTATGATGAATAATATCAGGACCTATCGAGATGGAAATATATGTTAACGGAGACAGTGTGAATGAATCTTCTTACAACTTTGCAGAATCCTTTGAATTGGTATTTTTATGTTATAAGCAACATCCGCCCTCTTCAACTGCCAATCACGCGGTATTCATTTCGAATGTCGAATGTTGTTTTTTTTTACTTGAGGAATGGTCCCATATTCATAAAAACTGCAATCAGAAATCTTCTTCCCTCCGAAAACCGGGGTTGGAGAGGGCAATTTTTTTTCGAAAATTTGAGATGACAGAATTAAAGGTAAGAAAATAACCGGAATCCGGATTAGCAGAATTTTGAGATTTATTCAATGTTTACAGGAAAATCTATGCAAAAAATCTTAAATACGGAACCCTGTCCCTCCACGTGTCCGTTTTTATTTAGGCTAGTATATACCAACTAAGATTAAAGGCATACAGAAGAATAATTATCTTAATAGCAAAAGGAATAAATAGTTCAATAAACAATTATTCAGACGAATATGAATATGAATAAACGGTGCTATTTTCAACCATACCTGTATCTATCGGACATATTTCAGTGTTGAACAACAACCATTATTATCTCTTAAATCCAATTACTTACTATAAAGTCATTATCCATGAACAGCTTCCTTACATTTTGTACATTCACGCTTTCTAAATCATCAAACGATTACATCACGACAAGGATATACCTGAAAAATCATACTCATTCTTCTAATTCAAGTGTAATCTTGGACTTTCCTATAGCTAATTAAGCCAATTAAACAACTGAAAAACTGCTTTGATATTTATTTGTTAATTGGAAGATTTTGCTAGATTTTAAATTCTTTAAATAATACCCAGTTTCAAATATTCGTATTGAATAAACATCAGCGAAGCATCATGTTAACCAAAATAATTTAAAAAAAATTAGATCAACTTTATTAGTTGTTGCAATGGAAAATCCAAAATAATATTAATTCTATTGGTGCTGGTTCTTTTGGAGTTGGTGCCTACAATAACAAACTACAACGGCACAACTTCAAATTTACCAGCACCAATAGAATTTGTTATTTATTATTCAGAGAACTCAAAACATCGCGGCGCAAATATACATATGTCAGACTTTACTGCTGTAACTCAAAAACCGTAACTCAATTTAAATGTTGCTACATATAATCTTTTCTTTAATTTGGCCGAGTCATATTTTCAATTTTCGAAAAAAAATGCTCTTCCACATAGCGTAAATATGCATATCCTATATTTCAGACTTTACCATTGCGAAACTCGGAAACCGTAACTCTTTTAAAAAAAATCAATTTAAACGTTTCCAGATATGATATGGTCCCCTTTCTAATTTTCAAATCTGGAATTTTCGATTTTCTGAAAAAATTGCCCCTTCCATGTGGAAGGGGCAGCTATGTGCTGAAACACCTATTTCGGACTGTAGCGCGGAAACGTACGATTATTTAAAAAAAATTCCAATTTAAACATTTCCGGATATGGCATTTTCATTAAATTCCTCTTCCCGGATTTTCAATTTTCAAGAAAAATTGGCCCCTCCACCCCCTTTGGGGCTGTTTTTGGAGGAAAGGAGATTTTGGATTTGATTTTTCTCAATATGGGACCATATCTCAACTCTCAAAAATATATAAAAAAAATCTGGTGTGTCCACTCACACGACTTTCCTACCGCTCGCAGGCAAATTCAAGTGAATGAAAAATTTTACTCTATTACAATACTCTCATTACATATTGACGATAATAGCGGTAGTAAAGTAAAAATCCTCGGGCCAAATCATGCTACCACTCATTTTTTTCAGCATGTCAAGACAAACAACAATGGTCATGTACCATTTTTTCGCAAGATGAAACGTTTAGCCAGAATCTATAGAAACATGTGAAAAATATGGAATTTTATTCAAGCATAAGTTTTTTTGTGCTTTTTCTCAGAGATGGCGCTGTGTATGGGTGGTAACGGGCTCTCAGAAGAATACTTTAGGCAAGTTTAATCAAAATCTTTAGAGCCGTTTTCGCGCTACTGTCTCGATCAAATCACGTTTTTTGGCTATAGCTCAACACCCAGTGTATACAGGATTCTCATTCAGTGCCACCGGCGAGTGATATTGGTACAAAACAAAATAAAAAAGAAAGCAACAAAATACACCGATCCGTTTCCGAGATAATGCTGTCACAGACAGACAGACGGACAGACAGACAGACCAATAGCTGAAAAAATGTTTATTAGACTTAGAAAACTCTGAAACGTCAAGATTTGCAAAAATCTCGATACCGAAAATTTCACACGATACTTTCCTTATACAGATTATAGTAGCGTAGGAAAGTAAATAGGTAGTAGCGTAGGAAAGTAAAAAACAAACATACAGCCGAATTGTAAACCTTCTCCTTTTTTTGAAATCATTCAAAAAATGATGATACCATTATATTGTGATAGTTTCGAAAATAACAAAAAAATATAATCAAATCTTTATTATTCGAATAATAAATTCCATTTAACAATATTTTTGATTCAAGATTTCTTTGGCTGTCAAGTAGTGTATTTTGTGCTCTTTACTTTTATAAACAAAATTCATATAAACATAAAATACAAGAAAAAACGAAAAAAAGAAGAAACGTGAACGTGAAAATTTGAGTTGGTGCTGGTAATTTTGAACTTGTCCAATTATTGTATTTAGATAGAAGATTTTTGTTACCAACTTCAAAAGTACCAGCACCAATAAAACTGTATTTTTCAGTGCACCAACTAATAAAATCGGTCCAATTTTCGATAAAAAATATTTAAATATTTATTTGGAAACTCAAAATGTCATTGTACTTATATATTTTTAGGATCAACAAATTTATCACAAAATATAGACATTCCCACGCATGTCTAAAATGATCTAATCGACTCTTTTGATGCTTAGCTGACGCGGTTTTGCTGAAAAAGTAGAACAGCGTATTTGTTAATTGCTGCGCAAGAATGTTTGCAAATTAATTAGAAAATAGACCAGTTTCGTAACTTGACGATATAATTTGACATGTTTCTAATTAATTGATATTCTTGGCTCACTTTATCTTACATGAAGCTGCTAATGACTGTACCAAAACTGTCATGCGTTAAATAGACTTAAGTAACTTATTCCTCTAGAATCAGTCATTATTACGATTTTTTTAATGTGTATGAAGTGAAGACTTATGCATTGTGTAAGATGTAAAGTTAATCTCAATAATTAGTCTAGTCGATAAGTATAGGTAACTATACAAAGGAATTTCGATTTCTTATTGCTAAACATTTCTCTTTTGTTTCATAGGTGAATTATTTTTGGCCAACTAACCCCCAACGGAGAAGATATACCTACAATTCGACCGTGTGGTTTTTTGTTTTTTTCTTACTTTCCTACGCTACTATAGTAGCTGTATTGTATTGTATTGTATTGTATTGTAATCGTGTGACATTTTCGGTATCGAGATTTTCACAAATGTTGACGTTTCAGGGTTTTCTAAGTCTAATAAACATATTTTCAGCCATTGGTCTGTCTTTCTGTCTGTCTGTCTATCTGTGACAGTATTATCTCGGTGTATTTTGTTGCTTTCTTTTTTATTTTTATTTGGTACCAATATAGCTCGCCGGTTGCACTGTATGAGAATCCTGTATACACTGGGTGTTGAGCTATAGCCAAAAAACGTGATTTGCTCAAGACTGTAGCGGGAAAACGGCTCTAAGGATTTTGATTAAACTTGCCTAAAGTATTCTTCTGTGAGCCCTCTACCCTTCCACACACAGCGCCATCTCTGAGCAAAAGCACAAAAAAATAGTTATGCTTGAATAAAATTCCATATTTTTCACATGTTTCTATAGATTCTGGCTAAACGTTTCATCTTGCGAAAAAATGGTACATGACCATTGTTGTTTGTCTTGACATGCTGAAAAAAATGAGTGGTAGCACGATTTGACCAGAAGATTATTACTTTACTACTGCTATTATCGTCGCTATGTAAGGAAAGTATTGTAATAGTGCAAATTTTTTCATTCACTAGAATTTGCCTGCGAGCGGTAGAAAAGTCGTGTGAGTGGACACAACAGATTTTTTTGGTTTGTGTCCGCATTTTATGTAGTAAACGTACTTCGATTTTGATGATTGTTGAATCATTTGAAAGAGGAGAGTTACGGTTTTCGAGTTAATCGTCGGTAAAATGGTTAAATCTAAAATACTTATGCGCATTTCCGCAGCGATGTTTTGAGATCTCAATAATAACAACTACAAGCAAAGAATATACGTGGATAATAGGTTAAGTACTATCTTCATTGGTATTGGTGAACGTTCAACGATTTCCGTGACTAATGTTATACTCAAAAGTGTGAAATAAATATTTGTTGGACCGGCGTTATTAGTTGGTGCACTGAAAAATACAAATAATATTAATTCTATTGGTGTTGGTACTTGTGAAGTTGGTGCCAAAAGTTATCAATCCAACTGCAACTGCACAAAATTAATATTACACACATTGTCGAGGAAACAGAAAATGATGAGTGAGTATGCACTTCAGAAAAAAAATAAGCAAACAGGTATTTCATAATTATCCGATAATTATTCCCTGTGGAGGTAAAATGGGTGAATAAATCTAAAAGTCGATATGGGTTTCGTTAATCGAGTTTTTTTGGCAGGTAATTTTTCAATTCAATAATTCACGTATTCTAATATCATAACGAGTTCATTACTTCGTTATAATTATTTAAAAATTATTGGAAGAAAATATTTAATGCAGCCAGCAAACATGAAAGAGAACATAATTTCACCGGTATGTATATACGGATTGTGTGTCAGGAAGTGAGCCTGAACCAGATGAGAGCCGGTACTACTAGCACCAAGTAGTAGGTCAGTGAGTCACCGCGCGGGTCCGCTTGAAAGAAGAGACTCTTCTTATTTAGAAGCAACCAATTAAAAAGCGAACGTAGCCAACTTGTGAATGAATTCACCAACAATAAATAAAATGTGAAAATTTGTTGTATTTTCGAGAATAAATACTTAGCTTGAACCTAACGGTTTTGGTTACATACTGAACTTTCTTCTTGCCTATGTATGTGTAGAAAACTGTATAATGGTATAATGTGAAAGTTTATTAATAGATACTCATGCGCCATTTGCGCTAGATATTGATTTATTTTTCATTGTAATCACTTTTATTAGGTAAAATTATTTAATTCACGCTTATAATGTTTGGTCTCTTATTTGATAAAATTGTAGGTACCTACTTTATACATTCATACCTCGTATTTTCAAATATTATTTAGGTATTATCTGTAACTTTTTCATATTAAATGGATACCTTTATAATTTTTATTATTCGATTTATTTTAAAATAGTTTAATTGTTTCAGATTCAAACGTAGAAAGCCCATCGAAATGTCCTATGCTGACAGAATGTCCGTTAAGAGCCCAACCTTGTTCCGAAGATGATGATTGCTCCCCGGATGCTGTTTGTTGCAAAAGCCCATGTGGAAAAGTTTGCACTAAACAGTTGTTCACAGGTACCTAATATTGGTTACTTTTTTTTCAACTTTCACAATATCACCTACAGTAGAATTTCTAGTAGGTATATCTAATGAAACTGAAACGATTCAGTTTTATTTTATATATAAGACATATCCTCAAGAAGTTCAAGAACTTCTGATTCGCTTAACAGCTTGACGAATGAAATTCTACGTAAAATTTCTAATATTTCTATTCAAATTTATCTATTGTATTGTCAACAATGGTTATATTTTGATACACCTAGTATTCTTTCAGTAACAGTATTATTGTATTGCCTAATGATCAGCTTGGAGTAAATAGCTTATTTGCAACAGCGCACTCACTATGTTGCAACATCTTCAATTTCAAGTGAATCAACGCATGCATAAAAATATGCCTAGGCAACAAAATTTGCCTTTAAGATTAGGTAGGTGTGGATGCTGATTATTCAAAATAAACGATCTACATCGTAAATGCATATTAAGAATAGTTTATATTATTAAACAGGGTGTCCCTATGGGAACTGCATCGACTGATGTACAGGGTGGTTCTCCGGGGAAGACATCGATCGATTGCGGGCAAACCAAAACTACAAACAGTCTGAACATTTGGTGACATATGTCTAAAATATTTTCATGTTCGTCGCATTTTCGGTTATACCGGAAGTAGATGCCAACTTTGTTATTTTTAATATAATATCCTGTATATTACCACCTTTTTAGATTTCGTATACAATTTTGAAAATATTTTATATAAAATGTCTTAGGTATACCTAAGTTTGCAGTCCAAAACATAATTATCAATCTTTCCTATGAGGAAGCATTAAATATTTAATTTGGTTTGATTTTCTTGTAGAAGAAGATCTACTTTATCAGTATTTTTCTGATATTTTGATAATAATTTTTCCAAAATGATCAAAAACGAAGCTTGAAAACTAGATCCAAAAAACGTCAAAAGTCATTTTTTTCTAATTGAAAGCCCCGTTTTTATTATTTTATTGTATTAAGCAGCAAAAATAAGGGAAAATTTGTATAAGGTTGTCTATATCGAAAATTATTAGTTTTTTAAATTACTGTCAATTTTTTATTTTTCGATGTAATAAATATGTGTTACAAAAAATTGGACCGACGTTATCAGTTGGTGCACTGAAAAGTACAAAATAATATTAATTCTATTGGTGGTGGTAATTTAATGTAGATAGAGTTCTTACATAGGAAATGTTAAATTTCGAAAATTTTAATTTTGAAATAACTAAAAACCGGGAGGAATCGAAAAATGTAATAATACATTGGGCGTTAGGATTGAATTATCAAAGCTGGCATCTAGTTCCGGTATAACTGAAAATGCCACATTCTTGAAAATATTTTAGCCTAGTATCCCCTATCAACTTTAGAATAGTTCTCAATTCTCAAATTCGTTTCTTTTATAGTATTCTATAATATATCAATCGGTGGGACATCGTATATAGTAATATAGTAGACTCATATTTGCATGAAAATCCAGATGTCTAGATAATTTGTGTTAAAGTTGAAACCCCAAGGCGCGATTTTTTAAAATTTTTGAAATTTCGAAAAATGTATTGCTTTGAAGAAAATTCAACAATGCTTTAACAATGACTGGGTTTGGTTTCGAGTTTTGAATATCTAAATAATAACCTCCTATTATGTCGCATTATTAAGCGTGATAATGTTATGATACATTTATTATATTCAGGGTGTTTCTTAATTTGATGCTGATCCTTATGGTTATGCATCACTGGGTGATTACAAGAATAGGTACATATTTTTACAAAAAATTGGACTGACTGAAAAATACAAAATAATATTGATTCTATTGGTACTGGTAATTTTGAAGTAGTGCTGTTGTAGTTTTATTGAAAACTCATGGCACCAACTTCAAAATTACCAGCACCAATTGAGTCAATATTATTTTGTATTTTTCAGTGCACCAACTAATAACGTCGGTCCAATTTTTTGTAAAAAATATTTATCTTCCTCCAGTTGCCAAATACTTTATATACCTTCTTGTATTTCTCCTTGGATTTTGAAGGAAGCAAGCTCGAAGATGCTTCCCTTGCAGCATTTAAGCTGTCTTCAGAATTGTTTTCTAGATTATCCTCAGTAGCAGAACTCATTTTTATAATAATGGAACTTAAACAGAGACAAAGAACGAAATTTGAGTAACAAAACTGAAACGAGTATGTTGTTGTTATCAAATAAACAAAGCCGCATTAGGTTACTAGGTTACAGAAATCCTGTACAGGTACCTACTATGATATTTTCTGAATATCTAATTTGGTAATACTTTTATATCTGTGATTTTTTCTCTCGTAAGAAAAACAGTTTTACTAAACTTGTTGTTTAATTACCTACTATTTATTCCATTTTTCCTGTTGGAATTGTCACACTAGACAATTTTATATATTTTTTTTTATTTACTTTTTTATGTTGTGCATAATATATAAACTTGCATCTTACACAAAAATGAATGAAATTTATTTTTCAGGATGCCAAACTTTGAGAATGGCTGCTTCACGAAGAGCGAAAGCTCTTGGCGTTGAATCGAAGAGTGTTAGAATGCCTCGATGCAACAAGATGGGTGGATTTGAGCCAATTCAGTGTGATAATGAGATAGTGAGCTCCTGCTGGTGTGTGGATGAGGCAGGTTTCGAATTAGCAGGAACACGAGCTCCTGCGGCAGCACTAGTCAACTGTACAGGTAAGGTTTTGATAAAACCTCTCACAAAAATTACAATTACAATTATGCACATTTTTTTATGATTTTCACAATGTTCTTATACGAATAATAATTCTCTCAGATAGTACGTCACAAATATTTTGATTGGATTTTTTTATTTTCCTACGCTACTATAATAGCTGTATAAGGAAAGTATTGTAATCGTGTGAAATTTTCGGTATGGAGATTTTTACAAATGTTGACGTTTCAGAGTTTTTTACGTCTAATAAACATATTTTCAGCCATTGGTCTTTCCGTCTTTCTGTCTGTCTGTCTGTCTGTGACAGCATTATCTCGGGAACGGATCGGTGTATTTTGATGCTTTCTTTTTTATTTTGTTTGGTACCAATATCACTCGCCGGTGGCACTGAATGAGAATCCTGCATACACTGGGTGTTGAGCTATAGCAAAAAAACGTGATTTGCTCAAGACTGTAGCGCGAAAACGGCTCTAAGGATTTTGATTAAACTTGCCTAAAATATTCTTCTGAGAGCCCTCTACCACCCACATATAGCGCCATCTATGAGAAAAAGCACAAAAAAAGTTATGCTTGGATAAAATGCCGTATTTTCCACATGTTTCTTCAGATTCTGGCTAAACGTTTCATCTTTTGAAAAACTGTTACATGACCATTGTTGTTTGTCTTGACATGCTGAAAAAAATGATTGGTAGCACGATTTGACCAGAGGATTTTAACTTTACTACCGCTATTATCGTCGCTATGTAAGGAGAGTAATGTAATAGTGTAAGATTTTTCATTCACTGGAATTTGCCTGCGAGCGGTAGGAAAGTCGTGTGAGTGGACACACCTGATTTTTTATTTAGAGACGGCTTTTACCCTCCATCAAACGTTTTATTATTGCTTTATTAGAATCAAAAATTTATATATCTATATTCTTCTCCACATATTTGTACCCGTGTTTCCGACTGAAGACGAGTCTATAATATAAACTCGGAACATGTCTCAACTCCAAAGATTTTAATTTTTCTATAATAAAAGTGTCATACTTGGGGCTTAGCTCTTCCCTTAAATAAATCCACTACTTTGAGAATTGGACAAAAAAAACTTGAGGCTGAAGTTCTGAACATTTTTTGACCGACTTCAAAAAAACGAGGATGTATGTATGGCTATTCGCGCGTTTTGCATAGTAAACGTGTGCTCCGATTTTGATGATTTTTCATCAGAGAATTGAAAAATGGGCCATACTTAGAAAAACTTAAATCTGAAATCTCCGCCCCATTTAAAACCACACCCGAAGGGGTGGAGGGGGTAATTTTTCTATAAAATCTGAGACGCCAGAATTAAAGATAAGACCATATCCAGAAACCTTTAAATTGAACAGTTTTTCAAAAGAACTACGGTTTTCGAGTTACAGCAATGGTAAAGACTGAAATATGAGTATTTCCGCTATGTGGAGGGGGTAACTTTTTGGGAAAATTGGAAATATGAAACTGGCAAATTAAAGAAAAGTATATCTATGTAGCATTTTTTTAAAAAAAGTTACGGTTTTCGATTTACAGCTTCTTTGGTATCAGTGAACGTTCAACGGTTTCTATGACTTTTTGGGGGGAAGAACATGTTGATTCTCATTTTTTCTTTCAATGATACCTATTCTCAAAAGTCTTCTTTCAAATAAAAAAATTATCATGAAAATTAGAGCTCGTTTACTTTTTAAAAGGCGCGTTTGGTTTGTCGGTAAAAAAATAAACCTTCTCTAATAAAAACATTATCACTGTTGCGAACAAATGAAACTGTTTTGTTTCCGATGTTACGGTTAATTCAGTGTGTCCTCCCATATTCACACAACAAAAAAGCGCAACTAAATTATACATTCTGCGAAGGATACATACATCTCGTGACGTCGTGACGCTGCCTTCAGTCAAAGAAGAGTTGAATGACTGGAAGTGAAAGTGCTAAAGACCTTAAGGAGATATTCAATTCGTAGAAATTGTGTTTGGTCAGAGAACGAATATGTTGTGGTGATATATTGAATGATTTGAACATATTATATTTTATTGTATGATTAAGAGTATCAAAATTTATCAAGTAGGTAAATTTACATAAAAGCTAGAATTCAAGTTACACTAATGAATTTCACCAAATTGCATAAATAAAAATAAATAAAATTTGAAAATATAAAAACAACCGGACAAACTAAAATTATCAATTAATATCCATAAATAAAAACATGAATGATAAATTATTTATTTCAAAATTTACACATAGGTATCTCAGTTCAAGCATTCCCTGTATACTGATATTATTTGGATGAAAAAACAAATCCGGTCAACCATTATGATTGCTTAACCGTAGGTATTTAAATTAAAATACTTTTTTCATTAGATTCTGTTTCATACCTTCGCCTTTTTGATCGACGAACCAAATGTAGGAGGTATACAATTCGACTGTTTTTTTTTAATGGATGTTCGCGCCTTTTAAGAAAATAGTAAAAGTGATCAAATTTTCACGATTCATTTTATAGAGGAAGAGTGAGAATTGGTCCAGTGAAAAAAAAATCGACATCGAACTTGCCCTTCCCCTCAAAAACTTCTCCAAAGTGGAGGTGGAGGGGACATTTGTTTCGAAAATATGAGACGACAAAATTAAAGAAGAGTCGATATCCTGCAACATTTAAAATGGAATTTTTTTTATAAAAAATTAACAGTTTTCGAGTTACAGCAGTGGTAAAATCTGAAATATCTGCATTTTTCGCGATATTTTGAGATCTTTGAATAAGTCTAAGCAACGTATCTTTTCTGGTGAACGTTGGATTATTTTGATGGATGAAAGGGAAAGGGTGAAACAATTTTTTTTTTAATTGGACTGACGTTATTAGTTGTTGCTCTGAAAAATACCAACTAACATTATTAATTCTATTGGTGCTGGCACTTTTGAAGTTGCTACCAAAATTTTTCAATTTAACTACAATTGCACAATATCAAAATAACCAGCACTAATAGAATTAATATTATTCTGTATTTTTCAGTGCACCAACTAATAAAGTCAGTCCAATTTTTGGTAATAAACATATTACACATTATTAATTTTATTTGGTCTATCTTTGATGTCTGAAAGGCAGTTTTAAATTATAACTTTTATCATAATCACTCCCAGTACAATTTTCCACGAACCTTAGATATATCGGGTTATTCAGATTCGCTGCTCACCATTGGGATCTCGTGAACCGCAAGAGCTGCGAAGAAGGTTAAATTGGGGCAAAGTTGCGAAATGTAATGGAGATTAATATATGCCATAAAGAAATTTGAAGTATCATTATTAGTTTTTGAGATTTTCTTAACAACCAAATTTTCACATTTTGTTTAATAACTTGGTTGTTATGAAACGAATTAAAAAAAATCCCGATAGCCTGTAGTCAGCGGAAAGGTACATTTTTCAAAATTCATTGAATTGAAATTTGAACAACCTTTTCATTGGTATACCTACATGTTATTACATAAAATTGTCATATGTGTCATATAGCCTTGCGGTTAGAGGTTTTTGTTTTGGCTGTTGAATATAAAGCAGACAGGGTTCGAGTTCCACTTCAAGGCAGAATTTTTTTTTTTTTCTATTTCTTTTCAATAAACATACTATATTTTTTTAATCAGGGATTAAGATCTCCAGAAAATGTACAATTACATCAAATTTATATTGAGTGTTCATGCTTTATTAATATTTGTTATTTTTCTTTATTAATTTTTATTTTTTTACCTGTGTATTTTATGAAAAATTACTTTGAACAAAAGTTGTAGGTAATGATTATATCTATAACCTAAAATTGTTTTTGATCATATTTACACTACAGCTCTTTTTTGATAATTTTTTTAAATGTTTGAATGGTCGCCATTTTGAAACTACATACCTGATATTGTTCAATAACGAACTCGACCGAGATATTTGAGAGATTGATTTTTGTAGCAAATTTGAACTTCAAAACTGCGACCTCTATCGTGTTAACAAATTTCATAATATCCCATATATATATATATATATGATAAAATAGATTTTTGTTGGGGATGCAGTCATTTAATAAATAAAATTCTTTGGATTATGCCAAGCTTTCGAGAATGTTTATTCTCTTCGTGGGGGCAAAATTCGTGAATTTACATAAAATTAACCACAAACAGGAAAGATTTCATAGTCAGCAATCTTTCCTGTTTGTGGTTAATTTTATGTAAATTCACGAATTTTGCCCCGACGAAGAGAATAAACATTCTCGAAAGCTTGGCATAATCCAAAGAATTTCATTTATTAAATGACTGCATCCCCAACAAAAATCTATTTTATCAAATAATAAACCAGTCAAGAATATATATATATATATATATATATATATATATATATATATATATATATATATATATATATATATATATCGATCGCAATACATTTCTATAAGAAATTTACCTAAAACCAAAAGCCTTTCTTCATAGTAACTTTTCTGTTGCATCCAGTATGTTATGGAGATAAGTAGTAATCAGAAAAGTAATTTTAAAATCCAGGTCCGTATTATGTTTTTTTTTATTTTTGATTTGCTGATGGTTGTGAAGTGAGGAAACGTTTTTTTTATTTCTTGAAAACGAAAAATGATACTTCAAATTTGTTTGTGGAATATTACATTTCGAAACTTTGCCCCAGTTTAACCTTCTTTGCAGCTCTTACGCTTCTCTGAATCTGAATAACCCGGTAGTTATTTCAAAAATAATAAAATGCACCGTGCTTTTTTTGTTTTTTCTTAGCCCCCAAACCATGTGCTGATCATACCTGCAGAATGTTTTGTCCCCATGGCTTTGCTCTTACTAAAGCAGGCTGTCCACTTTGTCGTTGCAGAGATCCTTGTGAAGATATCAACTGTCCCAATGCTTTGGAGTGTCACTTGGAAGAATTGGCATGTGCCGATCCTCCATGTCCACCAGTTCCTACGTGTAAGTACAGAAACATCGCATGATCATGATTGCAGTAATTTTTGACTACCTTTACATTATAATATACAGGGTGGTCCGAATTATAATGGAGAAATGTTAACAGCGTATTCGGCAGATAAAAATAATTACAAAAAGGTCATATTAACTTATCTCCAAAAACGCTTCATTTTGTAGATACGGGGTGTTGAAATATTGCGAAGAAAATCGGTTTTCTTATTTTTAGAAAAACTTTACTACATTTAGCTTTCAAACTTAGTAGGTAATATTGCCATTTAAAATCAAATTTATAGCATGATAAACACTTGTTTTTGTTTTACCAGTGGCGTTCGTGAGGCCGTTTTAATTATCACATTCACATGACTCAAAACTCACCTTATTATAAGTGGAAAATGCTTACAAAAGCCGTTTTCTGTACGATAAACGGTTCTGGAGATATTCACAAAAAACGAATATTTTTTTTCAATTTCAACACCCTATATCTTGAAAATGGTGCATTTTAGAGGGTAAGTTAACAAAAACTTTTTTTCTGTATATAATATATACAGGGTATTTTTTATTCTGCGATAAAATTCAGGGACGTGTTTCCTGGACGAAATGAAGCAAAAAAGTTCCTAAACGTCTTAGATTTTGAACTACTGGGTGGTAAAGTTGTAAGAAAAATCTTTTTTTTTTGGATAAATTGCCATTGTCCGATACACAATTTAAATCTTTATGTTAGACATTGCCGTTCATGCGGGGTTTGAATTGAATATTTTTTAAAAGAAAACAGTACGCCACTGTTGTTTCTTGTAATAAAAAAATAATTTTGAATTCCATATTTCTTTTATAGCATATCTGGTCTCGATGCGCGGTTTTCACATAAAAAAATAAAAACCAAAAAACAGCGACGTTGAATAATTTGACTGATGCCAATGTCAACTGATAAAAATAATGGTTATGAAATTTAAAAGTGCAAGAAAATCTACTTTATCAGTATTTTTATGATATTTTAATGATGATTTTTACAGCGTGATCGTAAAAGAAGCTTGAAAACTATATCCAAAAAAACGTCAAAAGTCTTTTTTTTATTTTATTGTATTAAGCTGTAAAAATAAGTGAACTTTGTAAAACGTTGTCTATACCGAAAATTAGTATTTTTTTAATATTTGTCAATTTTTCATTTTTATACGTAAAGTGGGTGATGATTGCATTTCAAAATAATAAAAAATGTCAATAAATGTCAAACAAGCGTCAAAAAGGTCAGTATAAGACTCATGTTATACGTTCGCTCTGTGATATCCACAGAAACAGCAACTAACCTAACCTAACCTAACCTAACACCAAAATTTGTTAAAAAAAAATATAGAATACTTCAAGGACTTTGAAACTATAAACCCTAAAGTAAGTAGAAATAAAACAGTTGTTAACAATGGAAATATATAATTAATATATTATTTTTTGTACTCTTGATTGGTTTTAAATTCAATAAAAAGATATTCTTGTGGATGCAGTAATGATTTTTTGTGGGTCAAGCCGAGCTTTCGAGAATAATAATTATCTTCTTCAGGGCAAACTACAAATAGTTAACAAAATGATTTCAACGACAATTCAATATTATTTTAAAAATAATCACAGGAAAGATCTCAATGGCATCAATTAGAATTTTCATTATTTTTATTTGTCATGGTAACATAAAGAGGTGGAATGTATCTAGATTTAATTGATAAGAATGAATATTTATGAATGATCTTTATATGTTTGTAGCTATTTGAATAAAGAGCATATTTAAATTAAAAAAATCCCGATGGCCTGTAGTCAGCGGAAAGGTAAATTTTTCAAAATTCATAGAGGTGAAATTTTAACAACCTTTTCATTGGTATACATACATGTTATTACATAAAATTGTCGTATATGTCATAGACTTGCGGTTAGAGGTTTTTGTTTTGGCTGTTGAATATAAAGCAGACAGGGTTCGAGTTCCACTTCAGGGCAGATTTTTTTTTTCGCCTATTTCTTTTCAATAAATATACTATATATTTTTTTAATCAGGGTCTATATTAAGATCTCCAGAAAACGTACAATTACATCAAATTTATATTGATTGTTCATGTTTTATCAATATTTCTTATTTTTCTTTATTAATTTTTATTTTTTTACCTGTGTATTTTATGAAAAATTGCTTTGAACAAAAGTTGTAGGTCCTGATTATATCTATAACCTAAAATTATTTTTGATGACATTTACACTACGGCTCTTTTTTGATAATTTTTTTAAATGCTTGAACGGTCGCCATTTTGAAACTACTTACCCGATATTTCCCAATAACGAACTCGACCGAGATATTTGAAAGGATGATTTTTGTAGCAAATATAAACTTCTGAACCAAATGTTTTTTTGGACTAACTTATAGACATATAACAACACGCCGTTGAAATCACAAAAGTGTGAACGATCGCAATAGGTACATTTCTATAAGAAATTTACCTTATATTTAACAGGTTCAGTGACGAGACAAAAGTTGTTGTAGGTACATTTAACAATATTATATAAACATATACATATATATACACATACACAGAATAGACTGTTTCGAATCTTGGGCTTGAAGTGGCCATTTAAAGGAAAAAAAAATATCATTTACATGTCAAACCTTCAGAAAATGTTATTGTTTTTATGTTTAATCATATTCTCTCCCAAAACGACATACATAACTTAAAAATGATTATTCTGAAAAATATCAATTCATATAAAAAACAAGCTGATTTGTAGTCTGCCCTGAAGAAGAGAATAAACATTCTCGAAAGCTCGGCTTAACTCAAAGAACTTTGTTCATTAAATAACTGACTCTGAATATAAGTGAACGTTCAAAGATTTTGTTTTTTAAATATTTTAAAAAATGTGTACACTTAAAATACAAAGTAACATTAATTCCATTGATGCTGGTACTTTTGCAGTTAATACACAACGTCAAATTTACTCAATACCAATAGAATAGATATAGATAAATTGGAACAAATAACACACAGTTTTTAACCTTACATGTCTCAATTTATTGCTAGTAAATAATTAGTTATTACCTATTATTTCCTGTTGACATAAAATGTAATTATTGTTTATGCCACAATTTATTTAGAACCTTGATTGTTAAGCAGAAGAGTCGCTTGTGAATACATATTTGTTTGTCTCCCTTTGCAAATGGAATTAGTAGCATAATGTCAAAGATGCATGGGTGTACCTACCCATGGCGAGAAATGCCAATTTACCATTTAGCCTATCCTTGTTTTCTCATGGTATTTATTTCAAAATTTATAGGTAGAAGATGTTTCGCTAT
This sequence comes from Crioceris asparagi, assembly GCA_958507055.1. Classification (NCBI taxonomy): domain Eukaryota; kingdom Metazoa; phylum Arthropoda; class Insecta; order Coleoptera; family Chrysomelidae; genus Crioceris; species Crioceris asparagi. The sequence goes on from OY293826.1 coordinate 126,305,140, forward strand.
TTGAAATAATGATCGTGCTGTGTATTATTCGTATAACCTTGTAATGATGATATTTCGATATAAATCGATTGTCAGTGAAAGTTAATACCGATCGGATCTTCACATTCCAATGGGTTACCAAGATCCTTCCTTGAACAAGCGGTATATCATCGATGCGCTGCTTATGCATTTAGTCGGTGAGCCTTTTCCTCATAACCAAACCAAACAATTTATAACAATTATTGTGTATTTAATAATCAATAAAAATAGTTATTGGAGTTTTTCATTCATACCTATATTCGGTGGTTAATTTATCTTGCCAAAAAACAGTCAAGCTTTTCTTTTAAGGATAAATTTCATTTGAACTAAATTTTTCTCCTTCTGTAATTTTCCTCGAAAGACTGATATTTGACAGAATCGCTAGCCCTATATACCTATGTGTATTTTCGCTATGTGGAGGGGGCAATTTTTATCGAAAATTGAAAATATGAGACTGCCAAATTAAAGAATAGATTATCTGTAGCAACATTTAAATTGTACATTTTCCAAAAAAAAATTACCGTTTTCGAGTTACAGCAGTGGTAAAGTCTGAAATATGTGTATTTCCGCTGCGATGTTTTGAGATCTATGAATAATAACAAGTTCAATCAAATAATATACGTGGGCAATAGGATAGGTAGGTACTATCTTCGTTGGTATTAGTGATCGTTCAACGATTTTCATGACTGATGTTACACTCAAAAGTGTGAGATAGATATTTTTCATACTGGTACTTTTGAACTTGGTGCCAAAAGTCTTCTATCTAACTACAATTGCACAAAAGTACCAGCACTAATAGAATTAATATTATTTTTATTTTTCAGGGCACCGACTAATAAATTCAGTTCAATTTTTTGTAAAAAATATCCCCAAAAACATTCCAATGTAAAACTTTTGGAGGTGATACATATATTCTGCAAAACTCGACAAAAAAATCTCAAATCTTTCGCATATGCTCAGTAAGAGCTGAACCACACCTATACATTTTTTTTTTATTCTTTGTATACGAATTTTGCTTTAATGGTACATTTTCATCAAGTGATTCTGTCGCTTCTCACCGGCCCCAAAATTCCTTCCATGAAATTACAACTTGACGTATTATATTCATAACCCATAGTAAATCTGGACTAGCATTTCCAGTCACACACCTGCTAATTTTTAATGATAAAATTGTCACTAGAAGATGAAATAAAACAGAATTAATATTGTATTTGAACATTTATTCGTTTTTGCGAACTCTATTTGTGTTTTCTGTAGTACATGTGTATATTTAACTATATGGTCATGTTCTGAAGGTTCTATTGGGACAAAAAATCAACTTTGTTAGTGATCTACAATATTTTTTACATTAAAAAATATTTTTGTTGCGGCTAATTGGCATTTAACATACAGAAGTATTCAATTACTAATTGGATTCTTCTGTATATTTCGATAGTTAAATGTGTTTAATAAATTATATTATAAATATTTTTTACAAAAAATTGGACCGACGTTATAGTTGATGCACTGAAAAGTATAAAATAATATTACTTCTATTGGTGATGGTACTTTTGAAGTTGTGCAGTTGCAGTTAGATTGATAGCTTTTGGCACCAACTTCACAAGTACCATCACCAATAGAAGTAATATTATTTTATACTTTTCAGTGCATCAACTATAACGTCGGTCCAATTTTTTGTAAAAAATATTTATTTCACACTTTTGAGTGTAACATTAGTCCCGAAAATCGTTGAACGTTCACTATACCATATCAATGAAGATAATACTTATCCTATTACCCACGTATATTCCTTGCTTATAGTGGTTATTATTGAGATCTCAGAACATCGCGGCGGAAATACGCTTGAATATTTTAGTTGTAACCATTTAACACCGATTTAACTCGAAAACCGTAATTCTAAGGAAAAAATGTTTATTGTAAATGTTGCTACAAATAATTATATCTTTCATGTAGTATCGAAAAATTTTCAATTTTCGAAAGAAATTGTCCTCTCCACATAGCAATAATACATATTTTACATGCGTCTATCTCGAAAACCGTAACACTTTTGAAAAAATGTTCAATTTAAACGTTTCCAGATATTGTCCTATCTTTAATTATACCAACTCAGATTTTCGATTTTCGAGAAAATTCGCCCCCACCACCCCTTCGGGGGCGGTTTTCGGAGGGAAGGAGATTTCGGATTTGCGTTTTTATGAATATGGGACCATTTCTCAATCCCCTTCTTTCAAATGAATCCAAAATCATCAAAATCGGAGATCGTCTACTATATAAAAGGCGCGCACGAACCAAAAAAAAAAAAAAAAAAAAAAAAAAAAAAAAAAAAAAAAAAAAATAAAGCAGACAGTCGAATTGTATACCTCCTCCGTTCGGGGTTCGTCGGTCAAAAATTAGTCATATTTCGGTTCTTAATAATCGCATATTTAAAATTGATTCATCAAAGGGTAAAAAAGGTGGAGCTTGATTACTCTTATATTTTCTTGAAAATATTTAAATATTTTGCAGTAATTTTTGTAAATGACCACCTCTAGCTTTGAAATGAGACTTTTTTTCATTTTACCGCTTTCCAAATTAAGTATGTTTCCTGGTATTTTTGTCTACCTTAGAAATATGTATATGATTTTCATTAGAAGTGACAAAAATGTTACGAAATGATAAAATCTTCAACCATTTTTATTTCACAATAAATCATGATGTACCTATCAGTGTATCAATGAGAATATCATTGAACTAACTGTCCAAAAGTTTATAAAATTCGTGAGCTGCGCCTAATTCACGTTCAGCCATGGTAGGGCATGGGAAGATTTGTAATAGGTACATATAATTATTTAATTATTATTATATATTTCTTATTGACTTGCCTCTCATTCGCTCATCTGGAAAGTTCAGGGACTCTTTCTCAGAATTCTTTATATATTCCGTAACCAATGACATTTTGCGACTTCTCCATCTATTTGATGCATGACAAATAATGCTCTATTGATGATAAACAGAATTTTATTTACAGGACACAAGTAATAGAATTCAACCTCGTAATGAGTTGTTAAACTTATGAAATTGAGTCTATTACAAATCAAATCTTGAATTAAACCAATAAAATTAAATCAATATCCTCTGATAGAATCAACGTATGGTGAGCTTTCAGATCTCATAGAGAAGTTAACACTTTATTAAAATTCAGTGAAAAAATAAGTGACAGAAACTAGTAGATTATCTAGACACTGTTTGCAAAGCTGCTGCTTTTAGGTAAATTTCTTATAGAAATATACCTATTGCGATCGTTCACACTTTTGAATTTCGAAAAAATTTCAACGGCATGTTGTTATATGTCTATAAGTTAGTCCAAAAAAACATTTGGTTCAAAAGTTTATATATATATATATATATATATATATATATATATATATATATATATATATATATATATATATATATATATATATATATATATATATATATATATATGGGATATTACGAAATTTGTTAACACGATAGAGGTCGCAGTTTTGAAGGTATTAAGTTCAAATTTGCTACAAAAATCAATCTCTCAAATATCTCGGTCGAGTTCGTTATTGGGCAATATCGGGTAAGTAGTTTCAAAATGGCGACCATTCAAACATTTAAAAAAATTATCAAAAAAGAGCAGTAGTGTAAATATTATTAAAAATAATTTTAGGTTATAGAAATAATCAGTACCTACAACTGTTGTTAAAAGCAATTTTTCATAAAATACACAGGTAAAAAAATAAAAATTAATAAAGAAAAATAACAAATATTGATAAAACATGAACACTCAATATAAATTTGATGTAATTGTACATTTTCTGGAGATCTTAATATAGACCCTGATTAAAAAAATATATAGTATATTTATTGAAAAGAAATAGACGAAAAAAAAATCTGCCTTGAAGTGGACTCGAACCCGGTCTGCTTTATATTCAACAGCCAAAACAAAAACCTCTAACCGCAAGGCTATGAAAATTTTATTTAATAATATGTAGGTATACTAATGAAAAGGTTGTTAAAATTTCAATTCAATGAATTTTGAAAAATTTACCTTTCCGCTGACTACAGGCCATCGGGATTTTTTCAATTTCAATAAGTACCTACCTACTTAAAACTTCCTGATAACATAGCACGCTTGAAAAAAAAATCCTTATCAATCGTTCGCACAAAAATTTCAACTTGACTTTACTAATAAATATTCTCACTAGCTTACTCTGGCTCTTCTATTATTGCACACTGTCTTTTTAAACTCCCTCACTCATGCCGACAATTCTCCCAAACATATACCCGAAAAAGACTCCAGGTCTTTCGAGCCGCTTCTGGTCTTTGATTCACCAGCCGCCACTGGACTTTTCTCGAAATCCGACATGCAGCCGTCGCACTCTTTGTCAGCGACCGCTCTCCTGATCCCCAACGCTCGCGCATAAACATCAAAAGGAGGTCACCTTACAATACCTATATCTATTGATTTTGTATTCTTGACTGGATTTATTCTAAATTAATTTTTGAAGAATTGTTTCGGAAATATTCTGTACTAATTTAACTTCCGAAGGCACTCCTTTGAAACTACTTATTAAATTGACTGACATATTTCATACCACATTGGTTCAAGATTAATTAGTTAAAAAACTCTGCTATTTCAAATAAACAAAATCTACCTCACAAATTTTGATGTAAACTCATTATTGCTATATAATTATGTAAAGAGTGAACCATTTTGACGTCGATTATTATCAAAAAAAATCCAAGTGGAAAATGATTAATTCCATTTGATCTAATCATACATCTCAGATATTAAATTTAAATATATCAAGTCTGAAACAAAAACAGAAGATTTAACTAATAAATTTAATATACCTATGTATCTGCTATTTTTAATTCTTCGAGCCTCTGGGTCTTCTCCTCATTTCAAAAATTCAAAGTTTTTTGTTAGGATCAAAACTTTACCATGAACCTAGCCTAAGAAGGCCGATTTTTTGTTTTTAAATACACATAAGTACTTCTCTAGATACAAGTTTAAGAAAAATGTTGCATAACTTTAAATGCATCAAATCAAATACTGCAAACATAAGGTTGATCATTCGTATTTTAGTACCTGTAGGAGTAACTTTTATAAGTTGAAACTAGAGGTTCAGAGTTTATTGTGTTTGGATTTCTAGAAAATATTGTTAAATCGCTATGCCCTCCTATCGTATCTCTAAAAATATATTTGAGATTTTTTTGACCGACTTCCCAAACGGAGGATGTCTACAATTCTACTGTTTGCATGGTTTTTTTTGTCTCCTTTTCCGCCTTTTAAATATTAAACAATGTTTATGATTCTGTTCCTATTTGAAAGAGGACAATTGAGAGTTGGTCCCATTAAAAAAATCGACAATCAACTCCAAAAGGTGGTGTAGGGCGCATTTTTTTCGAAAATCAAAAATTTTTGACGACAAAACTAAAGCAGGGACCATATCCGGCATCGTTGAAAACAGACTTGGGTCGAATACTGGAATCCGGTATTCGAATACGAATCCTGAATACTTTATTCTAAATTGTATTCGAATAATCCTGATTCGAATACAAAGAAAAAAATGTATTTGCATACCACTGTATTTGAATACGTGGATTCGTTGACATATGAATATTTCAGGAATATTCCAACTGAAAAAACATATCTATGTTCTGTTTAGAAAAATATATAATAAAAATAAGAAATCTATAATAAAACTTAAAATATATTTTTCTGATACACAGTGTCACCAGAGATGTTAAATAAAATGCACTAATTTTTATTTTTTAAAGTTTCAATAAAAAAGATTTGAAAAACAATATTAAAGTTATGAATAAAACATAAAATGCTTTGGTACACGCTTCATTTGCGTTAAGCGTAACGATTATTAGGATTAGAATAGTGGGTATTCGAATACTGGGTTTCAAAAACGGTATTCAGAATCCAGAATACCGAGTACTGTGCAAAAAAGTATTCAGTCGAATAACAAATACCAAATTCACAAATGTATTCGAATAGTATTCGAATACCAGCCAAATGTATTCTGAATAGGATTCAGAATACCGGGTATTCGAATACTACCCATGTCTGGTTGAAAATGGACATTTTAAAAAATATAAATATATATCTCTCCGCTATATGGTGGGGGAGGGGACAATTGTCTTTGAACTGCTTAAGTATCTTCTAAAATTTGAAGAAAAAAATCAAGTGATTGGTACCTTAATGCTATAAATTAATCGGAATATTTAGTAGTATTTTTAGGTCATCTTTTAAATCTGTATAATTGAGAGTATAATATTTTTTAGGTAAACGAGGACGAAGCTTAGGCAATATATGTCCTGTAGGAGACCCACTAAGAATAAGTGACACAATTCGCCCATTCTTGTGTGGAACAGATCCTGGAAAACCTCAATGCCCTCCACTATATCAATGTTTAGTGCAAAGAGGTATGAAATTTTTTTTCCATAAGCGCAATAACTATTTATCTCGCTTTTTAAAATTATTCATCCTCTTTTAATTAAAGTTACTTTTCAAATTGCATTATCCATATTTGGAAACCTCTAAATACTAACTACATATTTTAAATTACACAGGAAATGACTATGGAGTATGTTGTCCAGCATCTCTGAAAATAGAAAAGACAGGAACATGTCCAGCTAATACGGAAAAGATGGACCAGTGTGGCAATATGTGTACACACGATCTTGAATGCAGCTCGATACAAAAGTGTTGCCAGACCAAAGAATGTGGCATGTCTTGCACAAATCCAACTAATGTAACAGGTAAAGACTGGAAAAATCCTTTTCAAATTTTAATCAATGATCCAAATTGGGTACTTGACTAATTTTTTGAACAATTTTTATTTTGTAGTTAGACATTCAATTAAACCAAAAAAAAATATATAAAAAAATACGAGTCTATTTTGAAAATTAAAAAAAATATATTCAAAAATTGTTTTTAAATTTCCCGCTTGAATTCTAAAAACGGCTGAATCGTCACAATCTTCCTTAGTTAGTGTCCCAAGATATTAAAGAAATGAGGACTAGAGCAGAGAACACTATCTGACCAGAGAGAAAATACAATATTGTATGTTCTCTGTTATCTCTGAGGAGGATTTGTTCATCGACTTGTTGATTACTACGTCACTATCTTGGTCAATTTTGATAGGCGTTCGCAGTCATGTGATAATGGGTTTGAAATTACAACTATTTAAATTGATTATATTTTAAATTCCAAGAGAAATTCAACCTTCATAATGTGATTTTTGGTATATTAGGACTACCTAATATCGTCTGAACATCACTTTATATTGAATTTCCAGTAATGTCAAGTACCCAATTGAAAAATACGAGTAAGAAAATAAGAGATTCTTGATCTTTCCAGAATGTTTCCATCAACGTGCCCTGTCCGAGGTGTTGGCCGTCAGTGAAAGAGCTGGTAGAGGATATGTTCCACAATGCACAGCAGAAGGCCAGTTTGAACTTAAGCAATGTAGCCGAAACGGCTTGGTATGTTGGTGCGTCGATAGGATGGGCAGGAAACTTAGGGGTACCATGGGTTCGGCAGACAGTGTCAACTGCTCAATGGTTGAGAGTAAGTAGTACTGTAACTATTAGATCGTTAATCGATACATTCATCAACTTAAGTAGAGTTTCAAAATTAATTTTCTCAGTTATGATTGCTCGAAATTTGAAAAACTTAGTCTTGCTGAACAGAGAATGAAAATCCCTTTGGAAAAAGGTGCCAAACAACCCCCCTTCTTATTTAAAATTTTTGATGGGGCTTAACTTATATTCGCTTATATTCTCCCGCAAAAGAATCTCGTGACAATAGACAAAAACTTTGAGATTATGCCTTCTTAAATGATGTTTCCTTAACAGCTCGCCTGGATTCAGTTGCTAGAAGCTTGGACAAGAACGGTAAGGAATGCGAACTGCTCGAGTGTGCCCAGGTTTGCGAGTATGGCTTCAAGTTAGATGAAGATGGATGTCATAAGTGCAAGTGCGATGATCCTTGCGACGGTTACATGTGCCCAGAGGATGAAGAATGTGTTAACGTCAAGGAATCATCGTGTACGGACTTCCTGTGTCCTGCTCTGCCAGTTTGTACGTAAATATTCATTGTCCATTGCTATGGGAAACACAGGAATATTTTTTGATTAATGAATCAGTCGTCAATAATGGTTTTCAGAATAATTGTTCTCAGCTAAATTTCAAGTGAATGAACTGTGTGAATTTCATTTGGAACCCATAGGTACCTAACGCAATTCTTTTCTGATGATAGGTCGCCCGAAAGCGGTATATGCCAACCCTTGTGAAACTGGTACACCACTAACTGATGACCTTAGTGGTGCTCCGGTAGCATGTGCACTTCGCTCTGAAGAAGGTATAGTGTGTCCATCAACCTATGAATGTACAGCAGTTGCTGGATCTACTCAAGCGGTCTGTTGTCCAATCATCCAAGATGAACTTATTCCAGAAGCATCTGAAGACTATAAACAAATTGAAAATAGACCCCAAACAAGTAAGAAAACATTAGTGTTTCATGAAATTACCAACATAATCAATTAATACATCTCGCCCACAGTGTGCGAATATCTTCACGAGTTCTCCGAGAGCATGGAGGGAACGCGAGATGGCATGACGCTAGCACTACCCACGCCAGAATGCGACTCAGAAGGCAACTATCTGGCCACTCAATGCTCAGAAGGCGATTGTTGGTGCGTTGATAATTTTGGGACGGAAATACCCAAAACCAGAGCACAGGGTAATAATTGTATTGAGCTATATTGAACATTTATTTTGAACGATCTCTAAAGTCTGTCTTTCATTCGTGACAAATTTTCAAACTGGAAACAGTTCTGTCCAAATTAAAATATCTAAATTATTGAAAAAAACATCGTAATAAAATTCAGCTTTTTCAATAAAGGTACTGCACTTGTGAATTGTACCGAATTGAGAGAAACTAGAGACTGCCTGGATCTAACGTGTCGAATGGGTTGCGAATATGGATTCATTTTCTCAGAAGAAACTGGTTGTCCAACCTGTCAGTGCAGAGATCCTTGTAGTAGCGTATCTTGCAAAATAGATGAACAATGTCAACTGGTGGAGGTCAGCTGTAAAGATCACTACTGTCCTCCAGTTCCGGCGTGTAAGTATAATTTATTAAAAGTTTAAAAAAGATCATTCATCAATTCGCTTACAATAATGTTGATTCAGGTCTGCCGAGAAAGGTTGGTCAATGTCCTTATCTAGTTCCTGCGGCAACAACGTCATGTGACTTTGAATGTAACTCTGATATGGCATGCAATAACACCATGAGATGTTGTTCTAATGGTTGCGGAACGCAATGTATAGAACCATTGATGCTAACAGGTAAATATTTAGTAATTTAAAACTTTATTATCACAAAGTCTTGACAATATTTTTTTTCTTAAAGCTTGTCAGCATCAGCGTACACTCATAGAACACCAAGCTCATGAGTCTGGAATACCAGCTGGCAAAGTGTACATGCCGGAATGCAATGAAGATGGTAGCTATCGTGCCAAACAATGTAACCATGGTGTAGGCGAATGTTGGTGTGTAGATGAACGTGGCTTTGAATTGTCAAAGACTAGAACCAAATCAGTTGAACAGTTGTCTTGTGATCTGTTACCGAAAGCCGAAGGGTGTCCTCTGATAAAATGTCAGGAAGATTGTGAGCATGGTTTTGAACTGGACCACCAAGGTAAACTAATTTTCTATACAATTTAAATATTGCTTTACCGATCTCATTATCTTGAATTTATATAATAAATTCATAGCCTCATATTATTATAGTATATTATTTCAAATTTCAGGATGCAGAACCTGTAGATGTGTAGATCCCTGTACAAGGATATCCTGTCGAGGTGAAGGAGAAACGTGTCGCCTGGTATCAGTTGAATGTACAGACTGGCCCTGTCCATCGGTGCCAATGTGCTTGCCAAAGAAGGAGAATCCTTGTCAAAATGGGGAACCATTGAAACTTGGCAGTAGTGAAGAAATTGTGACATGTGGTCCGGATTACGAAAGCTGTCCATCGTCGCATAAGTGTCAACTGAGCCCTGTAGGAGAGTACGCTGTTTGTTGTCCCAAACCTAGTGAGTGGCTGTTTATTTTTATTACAAATATTCTTTAACTATAATGTAACGTGAAGACTTACCCGAATAATAAACTACACTCACAAATGAACTATACACACTTACAAACATTCCGGAAATCACGGGAGACATCAGAGGCAACGAGAATAAGTCCTGGTCTATTCTCGAAGCCATATATTGAGAAATAACCTCCAGAAACAACGAAAACAACACTGGAACCATCTAGAGTTTTTTAGGTTAGATATATATAAGGTTGATGGCAATGACTAGTTAGTTTGTCATAAAGCACGGTCACTGAGAGTTAGTGATAGATAGACAGTCAGAGTCACAGATTACAATTGGTCATAGGTCAGACAGTAGTAAGAAGAATATAGTCCGAGAAATAAGTGTGAATATAAATATGTATATAGACTGGTAGTTATTGGTGTACATAAATAAGTGAAAATAAATCGAACCCAGTTTTAATATAAATTCCCGTTACAATAATATAATCTCTAAGATATTACCGTGCATTAGAAGTTGAGTTATATATTTGGACATATTCTAGGGGATGTATGCTTTGAGCCATTAGATGGTGGCAATTGCGACGATGTCGAAGAAACAAGGAATCTTACAAGATACTTCTTCAATTCCAGGACTAATAAGTGCGAACAATTTATATTTAAAGGCTGCCAAGGAAACCATAACAATTTCCATACAGAAAATATGTGCAATATTGTTTGTCCTGGTAAATATATTGAAGTGTAACAATGTATTCAAATGGAAATTCATCTAGACTACTAACGCTTGATAAGTTTTTTAAAAAAAAATAAGTTGTTTTCATTATCAAAGAGACGTAAATATATTATTGTTTATTGAATATATTCTTTTCCTTAGTTTTGTCTCAATGTGAACGTCTAAGAGAGAAGAATCAAAAAGCAGCAGTCAGATATAACAAACCGACATTCTCGCCTCGTTGTGAACCAGATACAGGAATGTGGCAAGCTATCCAATGTCTTGAACACGTCGGGGTATGTTGGTGTGTAACACCCCAGGGAGAACCATTGAAAGGTACTCTTACAAGAGGTGCAGAACCTCAATGTAACTTTAGGCAGGCAAGACATTGGGCCAACGATAGGGCTGATACAGGACTGGGAGCAGATATAGGTGAGAGCTTATAAGCCATAACTCAACGAAGCAAGCACATTTTTGTTGAACCGATGTTGGAAACTTTTTCTTTTTTCACGCTTCTAATATGAGCCTACACAATTAAAAACATTGCTGTTCTATTTTCAAATAACTTGTTGTTATAATAGCCTTTCGAAAATAATAATATAATGCAATCAAAGAAAAGTGTTTTTTCATTAATTTTTTTTTCTATACTACTAGCTTTAGAAGAGCTGATTATGCAAATCGGATCATTTGATGATGAAGATGAAGCCCAAAATGCTCAAATCGATGACGATACATTTACCAACAGAATGATACCCTCGTCCAGCAGATGCCAGTCTCTGGGCGGGCAATGTGATGAAGATGGCAAATTTCTTCCTTCACAGTGCGAGGATACAACCTGTTGGTGTGTCGACGAAGCTGGAAACCAGTTACCCAACACAAGTACCTTCTCCAAAGGAGACAAGACTTGTGGTAAGTACACCAAAATTATCTATATATAAATAGTGTTTCATAATTTATGCACAGGACTTGAGGATGTGACAGCTCGTCCAAAAATATGAAAAAATGAAATTGGAAGAAAAACGTTTTCTGTGAATATCTCCGGCACCGTTTATCGTACAGAAAATAGCTTTTGTAAGCATTTCCCACTCATAATAAGCTAAGTTTTGCGACAGAATTAAAAAGTTGATTTTTCTAGAAAACGGCTGACTTTAGAGCTCACAACCAACAGTTCCTTTTTTGTATAAAAAACATTGACAGTTCAAATGGGCGTCTCAAAACCGTACTTTTTCCATTGGCATAGAAATTGGGGAGAAAAACAACCACTACTCCTTCAAAATCTTCACCAATTATGACGATAAAAAAAAATTCTGACTCGAAGTTTAGCTTATTATGAGTGGAAAATGCTTACAAAAGCCGTTTTCTGTACGATAAACGGTTCCGGAAATATTCACATTAAACGATTTTTTTGTTCTATTTCATCACCCAGTATCTCGAAAATGGTGCATTTTAGAGGGTAAGTTAATATAAACTTTTTTTCATATTTTTGGACGTGCTGTCACATCCTCAAGTCCTGCGCATATATTATGAATCACCCTGAATATATATCTAATACATAATCTGTCTTTAAAGCTGTAACACCGATAGAAAAGGTCGAAGTGACTCTAGGCTTCCGAGGCGAATTCGATGATGTTTCTGCTGAACAAGCTGTTAATCAAATAACCAAAATAATAAGAAATATGAAAGGAAATATAAACGAAGAAGGTGTTAGCAAAGAATTAACCCCGGACGTCCTTTATATAAAATTATGTTTAATTGGCAGCAACAAGGTTGATGTCGCACACAAGCTGGAGTTCATGGTGATTTTTTAATATTATATATTATAATTATAAATGTTTTGGTCACGGCGGCAATCATTTCGTTTTTGTTCCTATTATAGGTGATCAAGCAACGACTGCCAGGTCTAACAGCTGACATAACCAGATCAAGAGTAACGTACAAGTTGTATTCAGATGCATTACCCACAGAAAGTCTTCAGGCATTGAAACACAAAGATATTGTATCGAAGCCGAGCGTTGCCACTGTGGAACCTTATCATACTGCCTTGTTGGTAATAGCAGCTGGATCGGCCCTCATCATTTTCGTTTTGACTCTGTTAATTCTTCTCTACAGAAAAAAGGTATATTGCGCCAACATTATAATATCATATACTTAATTTGTATTAATTACTGTTTCTATAGAGTTCTTTGCAATGTTTCATTGAATAATATTGGGGAGATAAACAAACACGCTTTTTTAAATAGTATCAGATAAATCTAATTGAATATTATTTTCCAGATGAAACACCTCAATAATCAAAAAGCAGTAGAGGAAAACAGATTCTTGTCAACAGACAATCATCCCATATATATCGAGTTACCTAATGAAAAATACACTACAGCAGCATCACCCGAACTTCATACAAAAACAGATCCTATATCTGAATAACTATTATTATTCGATTTCCCCGTATACCCTCCCTAAAAGAATGCAATAATGCTGCCTTTGCTGTTGCCTTTGAGTAACAGAAACTCGTTTTATTAGATTTCAATAATTTTCTTATGGATATAGGTTATAATCAACGTATATAAATAGGTATGTGATTCTTGAATAGGGAAAATAACCGTTCTAAAAAACGTGGCGTACAACAATGGACATTAAAATTCCGTTATTATGGTTAAATGTTTCATTGTGAGTGATCATATTATTATGAGTATAGGAACTTCTCGGAAATCACTATAAATATAATAATTGTGAAGCTGTGTAGATTTTACATACCTATCTACTGAAATTATCTATTTAGTTAAATGAATGCCATTTGTTCTGAGCCTGTTTGTGATTATTGATTATCATTGAATTTAATTATAAAAGACTCCTTATTTTATATCTCATTGTATAGTATTTGGTATTATAACAATTTAAGTTATTTATATATAATAAATTTTGTACATAAGATTACAAATGTTTCTTCTTTCGCATTAGATTAACGTACCTTTTGAACAGAGATTCTTCCATTGGAAAATGCATCTATACGATACGACATGATTTCTGTACGTCTGTATGGGAACCCAAGTGATATGTTTTCAACTGGTTCAATAAATATTCACCATATGTACACCCTGTATTTATTTACATATTCGAACCAAGAATTTTATTCTCTTTCGAACTGTTTCAGGATTCCATATACCTAAACCTAATAGATTCTTGTTTTTTTGGGGTGCGAAAAAATACTACGATGTTACTTCTTTGATGAAGAAAAATTCCTCGCTCTTGTCTCAACAACTTTCATCAAATAAATTACTTTACATTAAAGTCTTTAATATAATATAGGATTATGCAGAAAAGTAAATTTATAACAAATTGCACTAATATATTACCGATACCTATATTTTCTCTTATTTCACTGAGAAAATAGATATTGAAATGCGCTTTGGACTATTTTTCTTTAAATTTAATGCTCTTTTGGATGAATGGTTAAAAAATATAGTATTGTATTTGATAAATCCGAAGAAAATATAAAATTGTCCAAGTAACGCCATCTAGCTTTTATTAAAACAACCGGTATAAAACGAAATATATTATGTAGCAATGGATTCCCTTTCAAACGACAAAGTTTGCAAAAATCCATAAAGCGGTACAAAAGTTACAACGATTGTATTGAGTTGGCTTTTCCACTCACCCCAACCTGTTATTTTATAAGATAGAGGAAAAATTATTGGAGCAAACTTACGTTAAATGATCTATGAATTACAAATATTTAAATATTATTATACTGGCCACTTGAAAATAATTTCCAGCACTTTCTCTTATACAAATTTGTATGATATTTTTTAATTTCTATTGATGGCAATCATTTGTAAGTCGTTTGTAACACTTTTCTTGTTGCTTGTGAGTCGATCAATAGTTAATATGAGTAATTAGATTGTTAATTATTTGATACCAGATAGCCAACACGCTTTAAAAATAGATAGTAACAAATCTTTTATACACTCAAACGATGATATATCTCTTGTAAATCTCAAATATAATAATGAAATTGTTTGTGACTATCTGCTTTTTCCAAAAAATCAAAATTTATTTCAAAATTTTTAGATTTAGACAACTAGCACTACATTACTGTTAAAGTGTTAATTCTTTCACGTCTTCATTTTAAACGTGGTGTAAACTTAGTTGTCTAAATCTACAAATTTTTAAATCAATTTTGATTTTTTGGAAAAAGCAGATAGTCACAAACGATTTCATTATTATATTTGAGACTTACAAACGATATCTGACCGTTTGAGTGTATATTTTGTTACGATCTATTTTTAAAACATGTTGGCTACCCGGTATCAAATAATTAACATTCTAGGTAATTACTCATTAACTATTATCTCACAAACAAAACGAAGTGTTACAAACACTTACAAACGACTTATAAACGATTGCCATCAATAGAAATTGAAAAATATAATTTTCGCTATACAGATGACAGTTGTTGATAATATCAAGATACCTCAAAACAAGCTTTTCAGAGAATATTAGGTATCTGTTATAAATGAATGATTTCATTTTGATATTTTCAAGATTAATAACAAAAAAGATAAAATATTCGATTAAAGTTTATTTTTGTCTTACAGAAATATTTCAATAAATCACCATTAAATTAGTTATTTCATTTCTTCAAAACCACCTCAGCTTTCAATCTTTCAGCAAGCGTCTTGCGTATCTGAAGTTGCTGATTGTCTGGTTTGGGTGTTTCCCCGATAAGAACCGCCTTAGCAGCTTTTGCCGACTTGGGCCGAGCTCCCAGCTTATTCTCTTTGGAGTTATTATCGGCTTCCAATTGCTTACTTCTGGCTTCCTTTTTCAGGGCAACCAATTTATCTCTCTGTGCTCTTAAGTACTCTTGTCGTTTCTTCAATGCTGATGCATCAATCTAAAAATAGTATACATTGAAATCGAAAAAAAAATTTTAGTATTTGATGTTAATCAATCAATATCTTACCTCAATTTTGTTTTTGTTAGCCTGCATTTGCTGCGAATCTGATTTTATTTGTTCATTTTCATCCTTCGCAACATCGGAATGTTCAGTTTCATCTTGTTGGTGGTTCTCAATGTGTGATACTACTTTGTCTATTAAGGAATAAATTTAGTTATTACTGAAAACACTGAAACTATATCTGACCTTTTGTTTCTTTCAATGTTTTTTGTAAGCTCTCTTTTTCCTGTAACAGATTCTTCACCTCAAGCGCGGATGTTGATTCCTCTTCAGTGGGAAATTTTCTGAATAAAAAAAAAATACACACGTATATGTATGGGAAACCAAGTAATATCATATAGTTGTTTTCAATATTTCAATTTTTATTTAAAATATGTCCAAAATCCAAAGAAAAAAATAACTCAACTGAACACCTAAATCATAGCAGTCTAGATTGCTTTAAAAAAATTGAATAATGTTTATGTTGCGAATAAATTAGAGAATATGGTGAGATATGTTATGTTTAGGTATATTTTCAATCTCAAATAGTATATAATTATCCTTGCATTCTAATAAACACTAACATCCTTCCAAATTAGCAAAAATATGCCTAAAAATACTTACTTAGGAAACATAAATTCGCAAAATGTGAGGTTAGGTTGTTTTCCTTTTTTATTAACACATCATTAAAAATAGCTCCTTTCGCCTCAATTTTATTAAAAGTATTACTAAAATACGTCATTTTTACAAACATTTGATTTTTTAAGGGTTTTATAACAAAAGCCGCTAAACTAGACTGTTACGATCTTTCTTCATACAATACCTAGGTACATTTCAACAAATCTTCAGATATTTCGAGAACGGTTAATAATAGTTATAGGGAATATTGAGGTAACTCACCTTTATTTGGGCTCTTAAATCAGAAAAAAAAACATAAAATATAGGGTGTTATATTTAAAAAAAATACTTTAATTTGTATATTTTTTGGGGAACACCCTGTATAGCTCTCAATAATTTTAGATTGTGCATATGGTGACTCTTTATTGAAACAGTTGAAAAAAATAATATCACTTGTTGCCCCCCACCCTTATAAGTTTATATATTTTTAATCAGTAATTATTATACAATGAAATAATAGAAAGAAAAATGCTTACTTGAACACCTCCTCCATAACATCTGTTTCTAAGTCTGATTTTTCTATAATAACAGGTATCTCACGAACATTATTACCCTCCTTACTTTTGGGTATAAAGGACTCTGGAGTGATGCCATATTTTCTTTCGATCAATTCCAGGGCCTGAAGCTGTAATTCAACATTTCTCTGTATCATCATACGTTTGAACATATCATAATCATTGGCAGCCCATATCTGCTCAAACAAGTTCTGAAAAAAAATGCGCACTGTTACTTGTTTCATTCATTTCAATTAACATTCAAATTGACAAAAATATCATAAAACTTCATCATAGATAGAGAGCATGAGCGTACGTGATCAAAGTTGACCTGATATTTCTTCCCTTCTTTACAAGCATTCTCAAACTGTTCGGGTGTAATTCCAATGTCTTCCATAAAATTTCCCAGCATATAATCCACCTGGATTGTAAAAAGAAACATGATTCTCATTAGGTAGGTAAGTATTTATTTGACCAAATATAAACATTCTACTTCGAGATTAAAATATTACAATGAAAATGTGTCTGTGATAACTCCGTCTTTTCCTTCTTAGTTCCATAATAAGTTAAGTGTGAACTTACAAGATTTTTGAACTCATCGTAGATAGCTTTATAATCATCATTATCCGGAACGTTTGGTTCAAATACTAAAACCAAGAAAATAAATGTTAAATTAATTACATTTATGTATCGCAAACTTAGCGATAATTTTCTGTTAACTGTGAGAATATCTGTTACTATAGTTTGTTTTACGAATTATGGCTATTGTATGTAATCATTCACTAGCTACGTACATCACGCCGCAACTCATTGGTTGTGTCCACCTTGTTTATATGTCTGTGTGTCCACAGCAGTGCCTGATTACTAATCGATTAGTAATCAGTAATCAAAAATCGGTATCTTGTGGACACGACTGATTACTGATGCATCATTTGTCAAACTGACACTTGTCAAATGATTTGAAATAATTTAATTCGACAATTACACATATTAGAGGAATTGAAAATAGAAGAAGGAAACGTATTTTCTATTCAATATGTTTATAATGAAAAAGATTATGTGGTAAACGGAACGATAGAGGTCCATAATAGAATTGGGAAATATCTGAAACAAAATATATTTTATGTACACTATGGTTTTCTGATAGCTGTCACATTAAAGACGTCAACTTTTTGATTACCTGATTACTAATCGATTGGTAATCAGACACTGCTGTGGACACGAACATTATGATGAGATTCTCTACTACGTTTGTCGGTCTAAGCTACGACATGAGAATTTCAAGCTTATCTCCATCAAAACCATGATAAGTGATAAGGTGCTGGTCGTATATCCGAAGATTTTTTTTCTCCCTAATTATATGAACTTCCTTGAAGCGTATAAAAAATTTGAAATACCTTATTTTTTCTGGAAATCGTAACGCCATTGATCTACTCCTGTCAGTTGAATTGATTCGTTTCTCGTGTTTTCATGACAGATGCCATCATTCGTGAAACAAAGTATATAATCATCGAAAACTTGTAAATTTTGAGAAAAAATCATGATTGATTCAAATGAGATAATTATGTTTTTTCAAATTGGAAATCGGAGACGGTAGAATCAAAGATGAGACCTTCTCCGGACACGTTTAAATTTAACATTTTTTTAAAAGAGCTACTGTTTTCGAGTTACAGTAGTGTAAAGTCTGAAATATGTGTATTTCCGCCACGATGTTGTGAGATCTCTGAATAATAACAAGTACAAGCAAATAATATACATGGGTAATAGGATAAGTACTATCTTCTTTGGTATTAGTGCAATTGTAGTTACATAGAAGTCTTTTGTTTTTTGGCACCAACTTCAAAGGAGCAGCACCAACAGAATTAATTTTTGGTAAAAAATATTTATTTCACACTTTCGAGTATAACATTATGAAAATCGTTGAACGTTCACTAATACCAAAGACCAAAGAAGATAGTAGGTACTTATCCTATTACCCATGTATATATATTCTTTGCTGGTACTTGTTATTATTCAGAGATCTCAAATCATCGCGGCGATAATACACATATTTCAGAATTTACCACAGCTGTAACTCGAAAGCCCTAACTGTTTTGAAAAATATGCAATTTTAATGTTAAAATTATGTATACAGTGTGGGTCAATGAAAACCTTACACCCGATGTATTGACTTAAAATCAAAATAGGGAAAAATGCTCGGACCCGTATAATATTAATTCCAGAATTCTCATTCTTGAATTAAAATTATCCACATAATTTTAATTCGTGAATTTTAATTTAGCAACAGTGTTTAGCCGTCTGTATAATAGATCCCGTCTTACTGGTATATGCTTACCAGAAGATACAATGTTCTCTCTGATGCATAATATCAGAGGACAGAAACGTCTCTGCTGCTTTAGCTTTGTTTGACATATCTACCAAAACTGATGGCAACACAAATTTTAGAAATTTATATTCTACAATTTCTTTTGAGACAAATAATTTGTGAACCATTATGAGACGATTTAGGTAATGGATTCGTTTGATACTCTCTATTTCTTCTTGAGGAAAATCAAAATGTATTTCCAAATTGTAGGGTTAGGCAATTATCTATATTTACAGTGTCACAGTCTGTACACATTCTTATAACAATTTATAAACTTGAACCTAAAGAAATTAATAAAGCTGAAAACGCGCGGAAATATTCATGAACAACGATAGGTACGTGATTTAACCCACAATGTTGATTTGAAGTTCCATACTCTATGTGAAATTCTCGATTACGATTATGGCGGCATCTGTTAGAATGTAGCTAACTCAACTAGCTGGAACAAGTTCTTATTCGCTGTATTTATGTAGATGTAGCTTAAATCGTGATTTTTCATTCTTGAATTAAAATTATGTACTTAATTTTAATTCAAGAATAAAAATACAGGATTAATACTTATTTACATAACTCTAATGATTATTCTAATATAGGGATAGAAATTTATGAATTAAGATAATGTAGATTCAAGAATATAAATTCGGAAATTAATATTATATACTTACACAATTTTAATTCAAAAATAGAAATAAGGTATATATGTTTAATTTTCTAGTACTTTTTACCATCATAAAAACAAAATAGAATGAAAAGTACTAAAAAAACCATTAAAATAATTGATGGTTTAAATGGTTATGATTTGAAAATATAACGATAATTTTCTGAATTTGAATTTGAAAACAAATTGTTTATTTACAAGAAGTATTTCATGGAGTACTTTGAATTATTCAATTGCAATTATAATTGACATATATTCCTATGGTCACGAATTTCTTTGTGGATAATTTTCTTGTTCTAATATTTTTGATTATTAATTCGTTTTATGTCATCAAATAGCCAAAACGGTGTGCCATAAATTTAGATTTTACACTATTCTTATTAAAAAAAAACAAAGGGAGGAATAAAGCATAAGAGTTAAGAATCATCATAGAATAAGCTGGTAGGATTGAGACGTAAAATACTTGAATATTATTTGTTGTAATACAAAGACGTTTGTATGGAACTTACTCAGTGATTTTTCCTCGATAAAAGACTGCAACGGGGCATTCCACACTGGCCCATTAAGAAAACATACCAGACAGTCAAATACCCAGGAAGTGTCTTCTTCTTCCTCCATCTTTTGTGATTTTCTGTTCGATGCACCTATGATGTCTGTTCGATCGATTATCAGAATTGCTGTAAATAGAAAACAAGAGCTGTTACCTGCATAATGTAGCATTTCTCTAGAACTACGCAGGTATTTTGTTGAAATTGTGTTGCTGTCATGACGACCGCATAGGGCTCATGTAGGTGATAATTAAGTACCCGCAGATATTATTGCAGGGTATATTTATTTACACCAGACACCAATGTATATTTTTTAAGGAGAAATATTACTATATATTCAAATTATTTCCATTATGTTTTAACTTATGCTTGACAACCCTATTTTTGATGTATGTAATTAAAAATAATGATACGATAGTAAAACCATGAGAATGACTATATTAAGTATCAAGTATATCTTGTTATAACCCTTCTATAATCCCTTGTATAGCCATACAAAAGTACTCATTTCAAATCGTTTAAATATACTTTTCGGTGTTCGGATCATAGTTCCAGTGGTCCAGACGTCAACTAATATTTACGTTTCAGAGCACCCCGGGTACATAAAACACATTTTCAGCCATTGTTTTTTTCGTCCTTCTGTATCTGCCTGTCACTAGATTATCTCGCTAATGGACAGACCAATCGTGTAGCACTTTTTTCTTTAAGGTAGGTAAACAATGCTGCACGCCAGTGCCACAAAATGGACACCTGGGCTCGCTATGGTCAGTTGAACGCTTGGGCAATCCGGGTACATCTTGATTATTCAACAATAAAAATTGTCATATGCTTAATCCATCCACCGAAATATACTGATGAGAGGCAACCACCTCGAAATCATGATACATATATATTCTATGAAGAAGTCACAAAAAGTTCCCCAGAGCGCCAGTTTTGCCATTCAAATTCACTAGTAACTAGTAATAAATATCAATTAAATGTTGACTTTTCTTTGCTATGGTTAGATGATGGAGATTCATGGATAAATACGTATAGTTGACTGGTCAAGAGGTTGCTGATGCGTCATTGCAGTGATATTTGGAGGTATGTTTTCTCTGAGTGATATGCTTCTGAAGAAAGAAGTTGACGAATAACGTCCCAAAATTGAAATGCGCATGCATCTGACGGTTTGATTTTGGTTGTGTTGCTCAAACACCCTTTAGGACACCACATAATCTTTTTCATTATAAACATATTGAATGGAAAATACTTTTTCTTCTTCCATTTTCAATTCATCTAATATTTGTAATTGTAGAATTAAATTATTTCAAATCTTTTGGCATGATGCCACCTGTAGAAAATTTATATTTAAGTTTTATCATAAACTCCAAAGTCCATGATAAATACATGTAAATTTAAGATTTGAGTAAAGCCCGCTGCAGACGGAGTATGTTTTGCTGCATGATTGCTTGCTTGTTTTGCTGCACTGCCGATAAATGTTGCCGTGCTTGGTGTGTTGATGGCTCCCTTGCTTGTGTTGGCTTCACACGATGCTGCTACATCATGTATGTAAAATGACAGTACAGAGACATATGACTGTGACAAATGATACAAAATATTGAACATTCTAATCACACTCTATTTCTAATCATTGTTACAACAGAGAAAATGTCCCAACAATCAAAAATAACATGTTATCTTGTGCAAAATAACTTTTGAGTACGACTCGACACGACACGATGCGTGAAAACAATCACCGAAAATAGCACCGGTTCTATCATCAAATCATGCACGAGTTCAAGCAACCAACCGTGTACGTCATTTTCTTACACGGAAGCATGCACAGCACCGTGCTTAGCTCCCGTCAAGGAAACTTACTCCGTCTGCAGCGGGCTTAAATCTGTATTTTTCGCCATTTTGTTTTTGGAATATGAAATGAAAACATTTTATAAAATTAAATGTTATGGCAACATCAGATATGGCATATGGCTACCGTCCGTCTTGGGAGTAGTGTTCTCTGCGTCCGTCTCATTAAAGTCTTGAACCTAACCTATCTTTTGTAGTATTTGTCTATATTGATGTTTTCTCTGGTCTGTATGTTTGTCTCTGGTATATTGTATATTTTTTTAATTTATGGTACCTATTTGTTGCTTCCTGCTTTTTGGTTGTGTGCTCGTTTTTCGTTTGTTAAATGGCAAGTTGGTTTTTTGAGTAATAGTCACTTATCACGTAAATAGCGGCAGAATGGGATGGCTTAAAAACTCATTTTTAAACTACGTTATTAGCGTGCTGTATTTACTTTAATAGCGGATAAAGGGATTTAACGTATGATGCTCAAGTTGTGGCTTAAAATCTCCCTAGTAACATAGAAAGTTGACGTCTTCAAAATGACAGCGATCAGTATGTTGCCTCTGAATTGGTAATGAGCCAATAGATGGCGTTATATAGACGTGATGGATGAGAAACAAATAATTAGCGTTGAAGAAAGTCGCCAACGACTATAACTTTAATAATATTTTGCGGGCTTTATGCATGTTTTGTATCTGATGTAAAAATCTTGTAAGAATACAAACACTGAAAGGTGAACTCAAACTTTCTCTTTATATACGAAATAAATCTGTCTAACAAAATAACAGAAATAAACCACTTACCGAAAGAAATACTTAATAGAAAATGGTGAAACGTATATGCGTATAAATATTATTTAACAAGAGATTAGTTGTGTTCCTTTGTCACTTGGGATATCAAAAGGAAGAAGGGTGTTTTAAAATCTCCGCCATAAAATTTCCGAAATGTTGCTTTTCTGTCATCTGTTGTTGTCTGTTATCCGTTTGTTTGTTTTGATTTTAGGTTATGTTGTAAGTTGTAAGTAGTTTTCTCGGAATTAGTATAACATTACATTTTTGTGAGGTGTTGGTGTTTGTAGAAAAATAGTGAGATTTTGAGCTATTATGTCCAAGCGCCAGAAGACCGACCCCGCCAAATTAATCAACAGTTTATCCAAAGATTTCCATGATTTAGTTTCGAATAAGCAAGCCCTCTGTATTGCAGTAGAAAATTTCTTTAACAATGTTGTAGATGAAATGACTTTAGGTGTAATCTTTGATATTCATCGCAAATATAAAACCAATGCTTACGATCTTGATGTAGAAGACAGCGGAGACGACAATGACTCAGGGGAGGGTGATGTCTTTGCGAAATACAATTTGAAGAAAGCACAGAAATGCATGTGCCCTAACCCTAACTGTGGACGAGCTGTGGCACCTACCAGATTTGCTAAACATCTAGAGGACTGTATGGGAATTGGCAGAAAGAGCTCTAGGACTGCGTCAAGAAGAGTAGCTGCAACTAGTGCAGACAGGGACAGCTCCTCTTACGGTGGTGGAACACCAAGTGACGATGATGATGATGTCGACTGGAATTCTGGAGATCGTAGAAAGAAGAAAAAAGATAAGAACGGCAGTAAAAAGAATAGAGGTGATTATATACATATTATTATCATATTGAATTTTTTAGTCAATGTGTAGAACAGCTCCCCACGGATCTTGGCAATATCGCCTTTTCAGCAATTTTAGAATATGTAATGGAACTGTTTCCACCAAAAAATATTGCGCGGTCACTTCAGCTTGCCGAGAAAAAAAAATAAGTTTACAATTTTCACCTCGAATTTCTGCCAAGTACCTACGATTCATGTGGCAGGCTTGTGCTCCACTACCAGTGATTAATATGATGGCGTTGGTTTATATTTCCCTGTTTTCATAAATTGCAGAGAGATTTTTTTATTTATCGGGTAAATTTAGCTATAGTACTGCTAAAGATATATCACTACATCCCTATTTGCTGCTGGGTTTATATTTTGTAGAATGTCTTTCGCATATTTGTATTCTTGTTTTGAGTAGAATTTTCTTCATTTGGCTTCACAATAAATATGGCCTCTTTGGATTTTCTTAAAGCATTTGCATAATTTTTTCCTTAGATGATTGAAATGCATTTGTGAGTATTACGTGTGGTCTGTTTTCAAATGATTCCAGCTTTTTTATCACGTTACCGTTTTGCTTTCCAACTCAATTATTTTCATGTTATTGTTGACAATAACAATACAAATTTCGCAAAACCACATGATTCGTAACATCTGTCACGCTTTTTGATGCAGTATCGTTTATTTGAGCACACATATTGTGAAAAATACCAATGCTGTATTTTCTTGTTCTCTGTGGCATTCATGATACCTATGAAATCTCCATAACTAGGGTGGTAAATCAAAACTATTCTATGGCCAAACGAGGTCGTATTTTCATTTTACGAAAATTTCTGTCTTTTGACATTCTTGCTACCTATGAAATCTTAACAACTAAGGGTGGTGATACTTTCATATTAAGAAAACACTAGTTTTCTGCCCTATGACATATCTATAACTAATAAAAAATTTGAGTGCCAATTTTACATTTTTGGGGGTAACTTCAATAAGCTTTATTTGTGTATATACTGTATAACTTCTATAATCCGGACACTTAATGGCAAGGTAGTTGTTCGAATAAGTGATATATTATTATATTCTATTTAATATTTAACACAAAAGTAATAATTCAGGGTGATAAAATTTTAGCTTATTATATATTTTTCATACACTCCAAACTGCTCGCTGAAATTTCAATATCGATTTATTATACCTACAAAATTTTCAGGTGAAAATACTGAAGAAAAAAATCTGCTTTTCCAAAAATGGATCTGAAAATAACTTTAAAATAACAAAAACAAAACTTTCAAGAATTTTATTCCTTATTAGTTTCTACTTCATAAACATACATGTGAATATTAATCGAATGACTTAAGGTTCACATTCCAGGCACTCCCAAAAAAGCGATGGAAGTTTGTCCAGTTGAGCCTGTAACCGTCGACATTGAAGGAGACGATGATGACCTTACCAATCTCCGGGACATCCTCCATTTGCAAGATCATTCGAATAGTACTTCACCAGCTGATTCCGCATCCAGCTCTGGTTCGACAAAGAAGAAAGACAAGTCACGCAGTAAAAAAAACGGCAAGCGGGATAGATCTTCGCCTTCCCTCAACATATCTATGGAGTGATTGTGACGTCGTTGGTTTTTTTTATGGTCTGTGATACACAAGTTCATTTAAGTATAGATGCCAAAATAGATGAGGACAAAAACATACATAACTATTGTTCAGTTTAATTTCGTATATTTAGTTGTTAAAACTTAGATTAAGTTGAATTCTAGAAATGTATAAATGCAGAATATCATATATTTTGTGGAATCTATAAATATAATAATAATAATCGTCCATATTTAAAATCTTTCATACAAAAAGGTATTACGCTCACATTCAATAATTATAAGAGCAAGGCGATATTAGGTACTGTGGATGTTACAAAGTGCGTTCATGAAGTATGGAAACACTTCAATCTTTATATATATATATATATAAATCTTCTGTTCGTCTGTATGTAACTAAACTCCTCCTAAACGGCTGAACCAATTTTAATGAAAGTTTTTGTGAATATTCAAGGGAATTCGAGAAGGGTTTAGATTCACAATTGGATCTGATAGATGGCGCCGTTGTCGGTATGTTATATCACAATGTTCAAATTGTGCCCTTTAAGTAACTTGACAGCAAAGCGAGCAACGAATTTCTGAATTACATTTGTCATCATTTCTGTTGTAATTTGTAGCATTTTCGCTCGAATTCTTCCCTTAAGTTTGTCCATATTAGTGGGTCGGCTGACGTAAACTTTACTTTTCAAGTAACCCCAAGGAAAAAGTCAAGAGAGGTTGGGTCTGGAGATGTAGGAGGCCATTCAACAGATCCCTGTCTTCTTATCCAAACTTCATTCAGAAAATCTCTTACCAACAGAGCTTAATGAGAATTTGCTTCATCTTGTTGTAACCAAATATTAAGATCTATGTCAAAATAGCATTAAATATGTTTGCAACATTTATAGATAGTTCGCAGCAGTGACATTTCCTCAAAAAAAAAACATGGTCCGACTATATTACTTTTATAATCCTATAATCCCTGCCCAAACATTTACTTTTTGTGGATACCAGGTCAGTCATCCAGTTAGAGCTTTCACTTGTCCTATATCTAAAATTTTGTTTGTTCACTGAACCATTTAAGCAAAAGTTGCTTCATCGGAGGATAACACATTATTATATTCAAAGCCATTATTTTCGTGACATATTCTCTGAATCGTGTCACTAAACTCTAGGCGTCCGTCAACATCGTCCTCATGAATTTCATGGGTCAGTTTAATTTTATAAGGTTATAATTTGGCTCTCTTTAATAGCTTGCGGACAGCACCACGGCAAATCCTATTGTTGTGGGATAACGTTGTGATTGAATAATGAGAATTTTCATCAACTTCAAATAAAATATTTAGTTGGGTATCTTCAGAAACGGCTGGTCTGACACTTTTATCTTTACTCCAGACATGTCCTGTTCCATTAAATTTACTTGCTAATGGGATTTCTTTCAGAATATGTTTCATTGGAAATGTTTCACAATTACCATATCCAAATATCATCAAAATTTTTATTCGTTTTTTTTCTTTCTAATAAGTGATTCTGAAATTGTACTACCTCAGAATTTATTAAATTGAACAATCATAAATCAATCTTTAACTTGAAAATATAATCTTAAAATAATATTAATATGCAGTGTTAACTAACAATTTATTAATTGTTGCTTAGGACTCTGTTTCAAACGTGGCTATTGTGTTTAATCATTCACGAGTTACGTACGTATCGCTATACGTCTCATCGCATCTCATTATCATGAAATTCTCTACTACGTTTGTCGATCTAAGCTACGACATCAGTATGTCAAGCTTATCTCCTTCCATACAATGATAGGGCGCTGCACGTATGTCCGAAGGCAGCGCAATCTCTATTTCATACGCGTCACAAAGTCATTGTGACATTTCAGATAATTCAGGTGCATAAATTTTTATTTCATAACCCAAGCAATTATTGTATTTAAAATGTAATTTGTGTTTCTGCATTATTGTTCATAATAAATCTTTCATATGTTTGCTTATTTAATCAATCGATATTTTTTCCTCTAATTATACGAACTTCCTTAAATGCTATATCTTAGATCGAAATCGTTACGCCACTGATTTACTCCCGTCAGTTGGATTGATCCATTTTTATGTTTTCAAGGTAGACGCCAACATTTGTGAAACAAAGTATTCAACAATATGCTACGTTTTGAACTCAATTTAGTAAAGTTCGCGCATTTTTAACTAACGTCACTACTGCGTGGACAAGAGAAGATTAAACATGTTCGAGTGGTGCTCGTGTATTCGGGCTCCTTCTGATCTGTCACCTGCTTTAGATTTGGCTTAAATTACTACTATTTTCGATGGTCGTGATCATAGATAAATTCCCTACAGGGTCGTGATGTCAGTGGTAAAAAAGTGTATTTGATATTTTTGAACTACAAAAATTACAACTGTTTCGCTTATGATACAAAATTACGGCCTTCCCATTTAAACATATTAATGATGACGTCATAATTTGGAAGATGGAGGGAATAAAAAAGTAGAAAATCAAAAATCGACCTGTCAGAGCTTTTTCTCTATACATATGTTAATATTTTAGAAGATATTGGGACGTTTCCATCCATACTTTATAAACGCACCATATAATAGAATTTTACATTCAGGTAAAATACTGTTGAAAGCTTCAAAAGCATCAATAAAAAATTCAAATTCACTTGTTTAATAACATTTCTGAACGTTAGCTTTCAACCAACAATATCAATTATCGAATGTAAAGTATTTTCAACAATCAATAAACTTTTAACTGCTACAATATGTTTTTCCTCTGCCATTTTCCATGACTGAAGTTCTGGGTCTCGGTTAAGAAGAAACAAAAACTTCAAGTTGTCATTTTGATTACTGCATCTTTGACATCATTTTCCGGTTGGAAGTAGGCGAAAGTTGATTTCAAGTTGCCAATTTCTTCATAAATTGAATTGACAGTTTTGATTATTTATCATAATTTTAATGTTACAAAATAAAAGGAATGATGCTGCTCATTCAGATGAGCCGTAGGCAAAATTTTTTGTCAGGAACTTCGTTTCGACGTATCCCACTACAAAAATTTTTGAAAGTTGTCCCTCATAAACTAAGATGGCGTGAGTAAAAAAAAATTAAACTGAATACGATTGGTGTAATTTTATTAATTACATTCTCCTGTTCAAAAAAATGTCAGTTCTACGGCAACACTTTTCTCATTACAACTATCAGCCTAATCTTGCAGTTTTCTCTGGAGAATATAGTGTCGAACATCTGGTTTGTCTACTCAAACGACATTCCTACCGCTCTCAAAAAAATCGTTTGATCAGGTGTGATTCTTTTCAGCGTGCCAATACCATTATTATTTGGTCATGTTCATTTTTTTCTTGTTTTTTTCTATTGGAATTACGAGTAAAAAAACTGTTATTCATTTTACTTATATTTATTACCTAAATATAACGAGTACAATTTTATTTCACATTCTTAAAAAAAATTAATTTATTAAATGGATAATCAAGAATAGAAAATGGCCCTCCGAATCTGCTTCTGGTTAAAAACTCATGGTTTGTATAAAAAATACGATAAGGCTGCCATTTTACAATGAAAATAGCTTTCATTCTGATAATTTGGACAAATTTGATTATGAAAGACCAGGGTAGGGTAGCTACGGTTTAACGGATGGGAACAATAAGTCTCATATGTCCAACATATGAATACTCAAAATTCTTCCGATTTAAATAAAGTATATGGGAAATAAATAGTATATTTAAAAATTAAATGATAAGCATTTATAATATTTGTAGGGGTATTATAATAATACCAAAACGGACATCATCGATTATCACAGAAATATATAATAAATGTGAATATGAAAATGAGCCATTTTAAAATTGGCTTAATATATTTGAATTTAAAACATTATTCAAACTACCACACCCATTTCAATGTAAATCACCAACCCTAGTCCAACATATATCAGTCAACTAGGTAACTGTGGATGCTCAAATAAACTTTTGAAATTGTCCGTTTCGAGATATATTCGCTCCTTCAGATCAACCTCATATAATCTGATGATGATGATGATGTTCTTACAATCTCACCGTATCTCATAATGCTATAAATGGTTGATTTATATTGCCGTCGAATATTTTGAGCGAACATACTCGCGGTAATACAGTATGTACATTTCCATTATAAGTTATTTTGTTTGTCAGCTTATTAATTTTACACAAATTAATGACAG
This sequence comes from Crioceris asparagi, assembly GCA_958507055.1. Taxonomy (NCBI): domain Eukaryota; kingdom Metazoa; phylum Arthropoda; class Insecta; order Coleoptera; family Chrysomelidae; genus Crioceris; species Crioceris asparagi. The sequence goes on from OY293826.1 coordinate 126,334,935, forward strand.
TGATCTCCGTGAACTTAGAACCCGACTTGAAAATAAAATTAATTATAAATTATACACGTAAACTACAAACGATGTAGATGTTTGTAGTGAAATTTATTTGTTTGTAGTTTTTCAAAAAACCTTGAAAATAAAAAAAGTTATTTACTCCTACAATTTTTTATTTTTTTATGGATTTTTTCCGAGAATGTGTTAACAATCGTCTGTAGTTTTTTTTTTGTTAAATTTTTTCAACATTATTTAAACAAACTTACGTAAAATAAATTTAATATTTTTTTGTGGTTCCAGAAACTACAAATAACATAGATGTTTGTTGTGAAATTTATTTGTTTGTAGAAATTACCTTTACTTTTTGATGTTTTTATGGCATTTTTTAAAAATTTGTTTAAATGATTAATAACGTTAAAAAAAAGTTTAGCAAAAAAAAACCATTTTTACTACAAAAAACTACAAACGATTGATAACACATTCCTGGAAAATGCCATAAAAATGAAAAATTTAGAAGTAAATCTTTTTTTAAATTTTCCAATTTTTTTGAAAATCTACAAACAAATAAATTTCATTACAAACATCTACGTCGTTTGTAGTTTTAGGAAGCACACAATTTTTATTAAATTCAATTTATTTAAATTTGTTTAAACGATTAATAATGTTAAAACAAAAAAAATTGTTACTAAACAAAAGTACAAGCGATTGTTAACACATTCCCGGAAAATGACATAAAACTTAAAAAATTGTAGGAATAAATCTTTTTTTTTGATTTTCAAGATTTTTTTGAAAAACTACAAACAAAAAAATTTTACCACAAACATCTAAGTCATTTGTAGTTTACGAATATAATTTTTAATTTATTTTATTTTCAAGTCGGGTTCTAAGTTCACGGAGTATATGACAGTATAAACCAAACAGAATTCCAACTTGGATAATGGATAATAAACGAAAAAGGTTTTTATTTATTGAAGCTGTTTGTAAATACTATACGAGGTTGTGCCCAAATTTTAGCTAAATGAAAATATACAAAATAATAAATGATATGCGGACAGATTATCAGAGAAATATGTAATAATTATATGATATATAAAAAATGTGACCTTAGAATATATATTAAAATTAAACAAAATATATATATATATATTTATGTTTGTATATACAAATTGTTTCATATATTTCTGAGAATCCGTCCTATTCTATTATGTTGGAATTTTGCTTGGTTCGTGAAAATATGTGTTAAATCTATTATAGCAGACAATAAATAATGCAAGACGAAATTCAACGAAAATAATAGTAATGAGATAAATTTATTCATCACAATAATTACAAAATTATAGTTAGGAATTAAATTGTTTTTAGTCTAATAGTATATATATACTTCATACTGCGCTAGGCATCACACATTTTACAAAATAATTTAATGAATACAAAAAAAAACTTACAATCTTTGATATTATTTTTGAAAAATAAATAAATCACATACATAACACCCAGTGAATTAAATAAAAATTATTTAAACCTCATTTACACACGCTTCTATGTTTTTCTTTTTTCTTCTAACGACTGACCTTGCACCACCGTGTGGATAAATCGGAACGGATTTTTTTACTTTTGAAACATTGATGATTAATAAATTATCTGAATGATAGATAGATATATAGATAATGGAATTCGATTTTATTTGTCAAAAAAATCCAAACCGATCGATGGTGGGTGCATGGTCCCATGAATCCTTTTCAAAAAAACAACAGTACGAAGTATTTTACATTACTAAGCACTCCAATGACACTACACACATTTTTTTTAGACACAATATATTCGACGCTATATGCTATCTATGTACTACTAGATATATTATAACTTATACTACTTTTTAATTTCACAATATGTTCGCAAAAGCATCACACACTCTGCTTTCGCTTTCTTGATTTGAACATATATAATATTTTCCTTCACCCTTCAACTACCAATTATAAACATCAAATATACGTTTTTATTTTCTATTTTGTTTTGTTTCCAAATCATGTGTAAACAACAATAAGCGGCCAATCCTTTATCGGGTGTGACAAAATTTAGGAAAATCTGCAAAGCAAAATACACAAGTTGAATGAAACGTATTTGGATCACTTTTTGATTGAAAAAAATAATCGATGTCAGAATGGATCAACTGAAAAATATCATAGTGAAGTAGGACAAAGCCCTTCAATCACGCACATTAAATAGTGTTGTCACATAATTTTAAGTCAGTTTTTTTGCCAATTTATGAAAGAAATCTTCCATGAGTATTAAACTAATTTTGCAATGCTCAATATAATTTGGACTCAATGACGAAGCGAGGATAACGATCTCAAATTCATAAAATAATTTCTCTGAAAAATTTTTACAAGACCTACTCGCACGGGTGAACGGTATTTTAGCTTAATATCATTTATTATTTTATCCAATGCATGTAAAATGTATGTGAAAATATCAATAAATTTAATTAGAAACGCTGATATAAATTATTTTGCATGTCATAAGCGCTAGATGAGCGATTTCGCCTTTTGGGAATATAATTTTATTGAATCCATTCTGATGACAGTTGACAAGTTGATGTTTATAATCAAAATTAAAAGGTAGGAATGAATCGGTAAAATCTCTTAAATAAGTCAATCAATCTTCGATAAATATTCTGTTATTATTGTACACTACCATCTTCATCAATAATACTTGATGATAATTTCGAAATTTTCAAGAGATGTGTGTAAATATACATATTATTATAACCGAAATCGTTCTCGAGTTTCTGGACCTCAATCAATATATATATATATATATAAATATATGTAAATCGCATATCAAACAGTTGCTTCCCTTTCGCTCACTTAACAAGAGTTGTAAACAGTAAAAATGTACATCTGACAGCCAAAGAACTTTTTACACAGATCGGAAGTTTTAAAAATTGTGCTTTCTCCTTCTGCAGTTTTATTATATTATATTCATTTTCTAACTCCATCCTCTCTTTTACACATATTATATAAATAATAGACTCGGTAAAATGAGACCCGATTTTAATATATACGAGCTGGAGAGATATATATATATACCGTAAAAGGGTCTTTGCGACGATGAGTTTATTATTGTTCATAAAACAATGGACTGTCAATGGCAATCGCAAATAATAAACTGCACTGGTTTGAATATTAATAATTGACCGTTCGCGCACACTTTTTCACTATGAGATCATGTTGCCACCACAGTTTGTAGCGTACTTACCTGCTGTCGCAAGGGTACTACTACACACTATGACAACCTCGGCCTTTTGCTAATCTCGCCACTTTCGTCATCATCTTCATCTGAATCACCACCTTCATAGTCCACCAAGCCCTGCTGGAGAAAATTTAATTGATTTAAATGATTTTTACATAAATGTATGTATCCAAAAAATAATCTCAATAGAATGTACCATGATTATGGACCTAAATAATTGCTAACCAAACACATATGAAAACATAGTCGATGGTGTGGTGTTACACAATCGAGTTTGAAATTTGCTCGGTATGTATATTCAACGAAGGTTCAATAATAACAGTTAGAAGTTCTGTGGATTTTTTTGAATATTGAAACATTTAAATGTATTGAGAATCAAGCGGATAGGAAGCCAACATGGAGATTTTTATTTACAGGGTGTTTCGTAATATATGCGCAGGACTTGAGGATCTGATAGCTCGTCTAAAAATATGAAATTTTATATTAACTCACCCCCACTAAAACGCACCATTCTCGAGATACAGGGTGTTGAAATTGAAATAAAATCCGTTTTTTGTGAACCGTTAATCGTATATAGAACAGCTTTTGTATGCATTTTCCATTCATAATAAGTTTTGAGCCAGAAACATGTTTTTGGTAAATCATAATTGGTGAAGATTTTGACGAAGAAGTGGGTGTTTTTCTGCCCAAGTACGGTTTTGAGATGTCCATTTGAACCGCCAATGTTTTCTACACAAAAGATACTTTTAGTCGAGAGCTCTAAAGACGAGAAAAATCAACTTTTATGTTGAAAAAACACGGTCAATTTCTTGAAATAAAAATTTATAAACGTAAAAAACCCATAAATTAACCGTATTTTTTTCAACATAAAAGTTGATTTGCCTCGAAAACGGTCGACTTCAGAGCTCACAACCAACAGTACCTACCTTTTTGGTGTAGAAAACATTGGCGATTCAAATGGGCGTCTCAAAACCGTACTTTTTCCTTTGGCGTAGAAATTGGGGAGAAAAACACCCACTACTCCTTTAGAATCTTCACCAATTATGACTTAAGAAAAAAAAATTCTGACAACTTAGCTTATTATGAGTGGAAAATGCTTACAAAAGCTGTTTTCTGTACGATTCACGGTTCCTGAGATATTCACAAAAAACGGATTTTTTTTTTCAATTTAAACACCCTGTATCTCGAGAATGGTACATTTTAGAGGGTAAGTTAATACAAACTCTTTTATTTTTTTTATATTTAATGCTCTTTTAGATGAATGCTTGAAAAATATGGTATCGTATTTGAAAAATCCGAATTAAAGATGAATATATAAAATTATTCACGTAACGCCATCTAGCGCTCGTTAAAACAACTGGAATGACACGAAAATGAAATAGGTTATTGAGCAATGGATTCTCTTTCAAACAATATAATGTTTGTCACAATCCATAAAGCAGTACAACTATTTTATTGAGTTGGCTTTCCCACTCACCCCTACCTGTTAAGAGGAAAAAATATTGGAGCAAACTTACGTGAAATGATCTGTGAATAACAAATATTCAAATTTTATGGTACTACTACTGGGCAATTTTTATAGGAAAATGAGTTTGTAAATTACGCCCCCTTGCGGTAGAGAAGGAAACTTAAAAATAATTTCCAGCACTTTCTCATTTACGAATCTGTCATACATTTTTGTCCCTAGTTTAGGAGATACAGCCGGGTACCTACCTGTCTTATCAGACACCCGCGGTGCAAACAAATAAAAAATAATAATTGAATAAAATTACTCACCCTTTTAAACAGCTGCGATTTGGCATCACCACCACCAGCCACCGTGTTTGACACTGTCTGTTGTTGGCCACCACCAGATGCAGCATTGGCATTGTTGTTGAGGACCACTGTTTTCTGGGATGAGTTGTTGTTGATCTTGGGACCATTAGCCTCTGGCGGCTGTTTCTTCTCTATAATCTTGCCGATATTCTCCAGATCGGTGTCGATCTTTTTTGTGAGAATGTCATTTGTGGCTGGCAGGACTGTTTCGTTGTCATCAAAATCGTCATCTTCATTAAACCACATTTCCTCTTCCTCCTCCATTTGCCGCTGATCCCTGCGGTAGCGACTGTTGCGCAATATGGATGGAACGCTATAATATCAAGAATATAAGTCTACTACCTCTTTTTTTTTTCAATACAGAACTATGCAAACAACAGTCTAGTATCAATGATTGAATTTATAAACGTGAAATTATTGTATGGAACGCTTTTTTACTCTTTAATGTAAATATTTATTTGTAATATCCAAATTAACAAACCGCATAATGAAGATAAAATTTTAAATCAAACTACGGCAGAATTTCTAAGTTTGTTTCAAAATATTTATCTAAATTCTTCATTTGATTAATTTTAATATGCACAGTTAGAACTTCCTACGAATTTGTTCAGTTGGTTTCAAAATGTTACTTCTATTAAAAAGTTTCAATAATATTGGTTTGCACATTTGTAAGTTTAAATTAAATCTCTTTCGATTTATTGAGTTTGTTTCATTAAAATGTTTCTGACTATTTTTATTGAATTTTAAAGTTTGTCGGAAAAACTAAACAAACCTTTTAATTTGGACAGAAAGCGATCGCAGCGCCCAATTAAAATGTTTGTTTCGTTTTTCAAACAAACTTTAAAATTCAAAAAAAATAAAATGATCTATATTCAGAAAGACATGTTAATGAAACTAACAAAATATATCTAAAGACATTTAAACTTACTAAATGTGCACACAAAATTTGATCAAACTAAAAATTAGTAGTAACAATTTGAAATAAACTTCGAAATTCAACACCACAAACAAATTTTGAAATTCATAACTTATATTTTATAAGAATCATATTAACAAAATGAACTGAATAAATACGTAGAGATTTCAACTTCTAAATTTGCACATGCAAATTAAACAAACGAAGAATTTTCACATTTTTAAAAAATCTTCGAAATTCATATTTATTTAATGTTAACGTCAACATTTTATCTTCACTTTGTAGTTTATTTATTTGAATGTTATAAATAAATCTTTGAATTATGTTCTCAATAATATATTTTCTGCCGAATTTTCCAGTTTGTTTGATGAAAATATTACAAAAAAAAATGGTTAATACATTTGAATTTTGAAGATTGTTTTAAAATGATTTTTTAAATTTTAAGTATGATTAATTTTGTTTTATTAACATATTTCTTTGAAAACATCGATTATTAAATTTCAAAGTTGTTTTTTTGATTAATTTTGATGTTTGTTGAAAAATGGTTCATCTATTAAAAAGTTTCATCAATTTTGGTGTGCACCATTTGGCACATTTAGTAAGTTTAAATATCAGCAGATATATTTTGTTAGTTTCTGAGAGCAGATTATTTTATTTTTGTTGAATTTTGAAGTGTGTTTGAAAAACGAAACAAACATTTTAATTGGGCGCTGCGATCGGTTTCTGTCCGATTGTGCTGGCTAATACTGGCTAGTTAAGTAGTTTACCGCGCCAAATTAAAACGATTGTTTCGTTTTTCAGACAAACTTTAAAATTCTATAAAAATAATCAGCAATATTTTAATGAAACAAACTCAATAAATCGGCAGATATTTAATTTAAACTTACAAATGTGCAAACCAATATCAAAGATTAGAAACACCTAGCCAATATTATTAAAACTTTTTAATAGAAGTAACATTTTGAAACAAACTTTGTAATTCATAACTTATATTTTATAATAAACATGTTAATAAAACAAACTGAACAAATTCGTGGGAATATAAAGTTCTAACTGTGCACACGAAAATTGAACAAACGAAGAATTCAAATAAGTATTTTAAAACAAATTTAGAAATTCAGCCGCAGTTTATGTTTGATTTAATATTTTATCTTCATTGTGCGGTTTGTTAATTTGGATATTACAAATAAATATTTACATTAAAGAGTAAAAAGGCGTTCCATATGATTGAGTTTCTACCTACTATGATAATATAAAAAATCGACGGTTAACTTACCCATCTAAACTATTTCTTTCTCTATCTTTCAGTTTGTCCTGGTGTTGGTCGTATCTAAGTTTGAGTGCCTTGAAAGTCTGCACGTAGCAAATATCATCGAGACATTTGCCATAATTTTCCACAACGTGAGAACACAAAGTCTTTATATCCTCCAACTTTATAAACTCGAACATTTCAATAATGGCCGAATCTAGTAAATTGTAGCGCCCATTGTTCCTAACAAAAGCATCAACAACTGGAGCAAAAAGATTTCCCTTTATGATGTATCTGTTGTAGAACTCATCTTTCAATGCGATAAGCTTTCGCATGAACCTGAGAGCACATAAAACGAGGAATTTGTGTGTGGACTTCATCAGAACCAAAATTTTTCGCAGAAGATCCTTATTCAGGATGCAGTTCTTTATGTGATAGGTGTGGTGTTCCACGCAAAAAGAGAGCAGCTCCAATATTAAACCAAGAAGTTGGACGCTTCGATAATCCTCCTTTTGGGGCTTGTCGTGGGCAGTATTTTCCAGTAAGGGGGCTGTAAGAATAACTTAGTGTAAGTAGTGATATCCAAAATATTTTACATGACCAAGTCATCTTTTTGGAAGTTTACAGGAATCGGAATAATTTTTAGTGTTCCGACTGTCGTTGAAAACTGAACTGAACTAACAAATTAAAAAATGATGATTCCGATTTATATGATGAAAAATGTATGCGAAAATGTATCTTGTCCTGATCTCGTCAGCTTTGTTGAAATCACGATCGTTAGAACAGTAATATAGTATGATAATGTTATTCAGGTTAGTTGTTAACCCATCTAATATACAGAAAACTAGTTTTAATCAGATATAAACTGAATTTCATGTTTAATTTTAACTTTTCTTTATTAATATAATAATCGTACAATTTCTTAAATTAGTATAGTTCAGTCAGAACAGTTCTGCTAACTGGACTATATATATTATACAGTGTGTTAAAATAATGTCAAGTCATAAAGTTCACATAAACGTATGTCGTTTAGTTTTTTTTAAATAATTCAAAAACCGTTCGCGATATCAGATTACATTCCCGGATAAAATAATGTGATATAGATAAGTATTTTTTAAGTTTTTTTATTTATTTAACCAGTGGCGTAGGTATGGGTATGTCATGATACAATTTTAACCAAAAAAAGTACGCCACTTTTTCTCGCAAGATTCTTTAAAAATTATTGATAACCAGTTAATTTTGAACAAAAAAAGTTTCTTCTGTTTTTGCCGTAGAACTTATCATTTTAATGAAAATAATTAAAAACTGTAGTTGTAACATGGTTATGTGAAATTGAATTAATACCAAAAACTATGTATCTATTTTCATAAATAAGACAACAACATTTTAGGCGAAAATATTGTAATTGTTTCCGTTCTGCTCTTCTGAAATTCCTGGTGTGTTCCTTATGGTATTACACCCATTAATTATTTTATTTTTAGATGACCCCATAAATAAGTCTAAACTATTCAAATCAAGTGATCTAGGTGGCCATAATTGAGATCAGAAATCGAATAATTTAGCATTTTCTTTAAACTAAAATATTGCTTATGATAAATTGCCGAAATCCATATACTATTTTTTTATTATTTACTTTAAAATGATAAGTTTTACGACAAAAACACAAGAAACTTTTTCTGTCCAAAAATGGTTATCAATCATTTTTGAAGAAAGATTCAAAAAACAGTGTCGTACTACTTTTTTAGTTAACATTGTACCAAGATATACCCATATCTACGCCACTGGTTTCAAAAAATATTTTCACTTTTTATCTCCCAACAGCTTGATTAATTTCCAAAAAATGAGTGAGAAAAAAATTACGCTCGATAATTCAAGCTCGCGGGAGATTCAGTAAGGAAATTTTAAACCATAAAAGTAAATAGAACTTTTGACAGTTTATAAATAAATATTTGTCAAAATTATTCTACGCTTGTTATTCTGGCATCTACACGTGACAGCTGTCCAGCTTGAGAAATTATCAATTATCAATTTTGCGAATTATTTTTTTTTACAAAAAATACAGTTTGTTATTATAGCAACCTATCAAAATCAAAGCATCTGAATGGCTTAAAACAACAGGTATAAAATTTTCTGTTAAACTTTGCAACCCTGTATATCGGAAAACAAGCTTCTGAGGACATACCTTTATACTAACATTTCGACTCAAAATTAGGCAAAGAATCACCCATTAAAATAAGTATTCATTGAATTTCAATGAAAATAAACGTAAGGACGATCGTACCCGAAAGCCATATTTTTTAATTGTGTTCGAAACTTTTATATTACCGCCTTTTTTTCAAGGTGCAGGCGCTTGCGCATAGAGGGTCGTAAACAATTCTATTGGTGGAAATTTTGTGAAATCAATTATTGTCGTCAAATATTCGCACGATAGGTTCAAGTATTAATGTTGATTTCGATATACAAAACACAAAAAGCGTTCTCTATAGCGAAACTAACTAACTAACCGAACTTTCAAACGAACCAATCATCACAACTTTTATCCGACGTCGGATGATTTCTAACCTCTTTTTTATAATGTCTATTTATTCTTATTATATTTTGCTGCTGGATCGTTTAAGCATTAATATCCAATTGAAAAACATGCTCCAAAGGAAATAAAAAGATAAAGAATATAAGATCCGAAAAAAAATATATAGACCAACCATATGGAAACTAGACCGATCTTAAGAATGGAAAAAACACATTTTATCCTTTATTGTCAATGTCTAATAGATTCGAAATAAAACTTATTTTAAACTTACACCTTTTGGTCATTTCAATTAGGTATATTAAAAGCTTTTCAAGCTAAATGGAATTTCAACATTGTCGGTATAGATTCTCATTAATTCAAACTACGAGACATGAGATGGCGCGCGCGCGCTACTTTTAATAAAATGTATTGAAAAACCAGCAATATAAACATGAACTAAATAATATTGAATACAACTTACCTATCAATATTTGAACACTATGTTTGTAGAAAAAGTTAAGGAAATCTGTCTTCTCAGACTTGTTAACCGAAGCTAACATATTTTCAGGGTCTAGAAGAATCCTAAGTACACCCATCAGTTGAACAGCTCCGCCGAGTTCTGGGTCAGTATCACAAATCATCTGTTCAATGATAATGTTAAGAAGCATCTGATCCTGAAATTAATTTATCACATATTTTTCCATAGTTTCAACACAGTCGGTTACGTCAAATAAGTACATTACCGAGTAGGCCAAAAAGCTGAAAATAACTACTGGCTTTATAGCTAGAGAAGTTATTTTTTATTGAAAAAAAAATTAAAACCACTTTTTTAAATATACACAATTATAATAGGTCTTTAATAAGTAAACTATGTGAACAAATTTTGTAATAACTTTTTTATTTTTCTCAAATAAAAGGTGAAGGGAACTTCTCATGCATAAATAAATACCTACATCTTTGGTTTGATTCAACCGATTTTTAGCTTCATGTGAAAAAGCGTAAATCATCAGCCAATCACATATCAAATATAGCAATTCCATTTAGTTCAAATTGTAGTTAGGGGGGCAACTTTAGATGAAAAATATTAAAATGAAATTGTAAATTGCTATGAACACACATTAAATTATATACAAAATGGCGCAAACCACATATCGATGTCGTTTGCCAAACTCAAGATATCAGTAAAAGTATAAACGTAGGTTAACAGTATTGGATGGATTTCCCAAGAACTTTCTTTTCCAGGTAAGTTAGAGATCATTTGAATTCGAGATTTACTAATAACTGTATCAGTATAGTATTTTCATGGTAAACTAGGTCACCAGACTTTACTTGTTTCTAGCGTTTGTTAAGACAACTGGCATTAAACGAAAATGAAATATATTATTGAGCAATGGATTCTCTTTCAAACAATATAAAGTTTTCCAAAATCCATAAAGCGGTAGAAAAGTTACAATGATTTTATTGAGTTGGCTTTCCCGCTCAACCCTACCTGTTAATTATATAAAAATAGGAAAAATTATTAGAGCAAACTTACGTGAAATAAACTGTAAATTACAAATATTTAAATTTTATGATACTATACTGGGCAACTTTTCGACAAAAATGTATTTTTTGTGTTACTCTGTAAATTACGCCCCAGAATGATCGGCTTATTGCTTCACCCTGTACAATATGTAATTACAAGAATATAAGAGATAAAATTGTAAAAGCCAATTAAAAATTGCATTTAAGAAACACAATAAATGTAATTTTGAACTAAACCAAAATGATAAAGGCAACTAGTAGCAAACATCTATGATATTTGACAGCATTAATCTTCGGTGCAATGAAATATAGTAGTATAAACTTACCTCATCAGTATTGTTGGCCTGTTGAAGAGTGTACTCTCTAACGACTGATGGTGAGAATTCGACTATGTAAGTAAGTATATCGATGGAAGCAGTCTTTGTTTTCTGATCATCCACAGCCAGCGTTATTTCCAGTGCTGGTAGGATGCCCAGTGAAGTAAGTGTTTTATAGAAGGACTCTTTAGCCTGGGGCTGCAGGTTTTGGGAATAGTTGCAAAATTCTTTTAAAAACAAAACTAAATCTCGTCGTTTGGTGTCCGGTGTGTTCAAATCCGTCAACATTGTAAAAAGCTCTGTTAGAAACTTCTCATCTTCTTGTACTAATGAAACTATTTCTACTTTGTTGAAAAATATGAAACTGCTCAAAGTGGATAACATGTTCTCTTCAAACACAGACGGTGTTGGTAAAACGACATCCTGGATATACTGTACACGAAATGTTTGATGAATTTTTGATAGCAGCTCTGCATTTTTTATCGGTATAGCTTCTCTGAATTTGGCCTGCTGTCTTAAATATTCTCGATGTCTTTTTGGGGTGGGCAATGAAGGATCGTACTCCAAACAACCCACGACATCGAAAATTAATTCATCGCTAAACATTATGTCAAAAAGGACATTTTTGTTAAGTAAGAATATGTTTTTGAAAATGTCATATAAATGATGTAAGCCTTGCGTTCCTTCAAGATCTTCTAGCATATGAAATAAATTTATCAGCTTCCGAATATAACCTTCACTTTCTAAAGCTGCAGCAAGTTTCTCTTTTCTCATCGGAGAACTCAAACAATTACTAATTAATTCACTTATGTCTTCTAATCGACTCAATTCACATGTTGGTAATTCTATTGGAGGTGCCGAATCAGATACATCGTCAAATCTTTCATCTTCGGATTCTTCCACAATATCTTGGGTAATTTCCACGGATGGATCTTTGCCCTGGACTTGACATATCTTCTCCCATATCTCATCACAACCTAATTTTTCTTGAAAACTTAGAGCTAAATCAAAATTATCACCTTCTGACCACACTATTAGAGTGTCTTGTTGCTTTTGATAGGCAGTATCGGGCTGTATTTTGGATTCCAACAGCAGAGAACCATCACTTTCTGCACGAACTAATAGAGAAATTCCTTTCAGACGATCAACATAAGAAGAAGAAACATGACCGGTGCCCCTATCATCCCATTGTCTGTCGGCATTCAAAGCATAAAGCTTCACCCTTCTTCTTGTATCAGTCATGATTGCGAGTGCTTAATCTTTTACAGTATACTGGCAAATTTCCCACATTCCGGCTGTAATAAAAAACACAAATTTGACACAAATGTAACCATAAACATAACAATAATGCCTGCTGATTTATTACAACAATGTATAGCAATAACTATAAACAGTACAGAGAGATTTCAAGAAAAACGAACTAACCTGAATATTAACCAATCTGACAATCGAGATTGCGAGCTGATCACAATCTTTTGTAAAAGATTCTCCTCAAACCAGTAAAAGCAATCAGGCTTTTCCACACTAAACCAATATCGTCAATGGGCAATATCACATGTCAATTCTAAAGAATATGTTGACTATTTGTCGATAATATAAGACTTTGTTCAATAATGGCTCACGATGCAGTATATTTTTGACTCATTCTCGTAAACGGACACAACACTAATTAACGCCATATTGGATTCACAACAACGCTTAAACGGGGTTCACAAGGGCAAACGCAAGGACACTGCGCATGTTAAGGCGCCAAGTTCAAATTATCTTTTTAATCGTAGATTTGCTAATTTTGCAAATAGTTGCAACATAGGTTTTGATTGAATTCTGGATTAATTAGGAGGAAGAATAGATGAATGTATTTCAATTTAAAATGGTCAATAAATTCAAGAATTGTTCAAATCTTGCAAATTGAATACGGTTTGAAGTTTATAGTAAGACGAAGATAAGCTTCCACCTTCTTACACAAAGATATATTTAAAACCAAAACTCTAATTTTCCATTATTCGCAACTTAATTAAGCACATATCTTGTCGGGCTTGTATTTAAATATAAACCTCAAGCACAGATCCCACAGATGCTTGTTATTTATAAAATGTTATTAGTGTTGCATAAGTCATAGAAAATTGAAAAAAAAATCATACGTAAACAAAACCCGCAAATCAGATTAAATATCTAATTTAAAAATGAATTTACTGAATAGATTTAGAAATCAGAAGAGAATTAAATTGTTATAATGTAGTACTTAAGGTGGTTATGTTATATTTGCTGATGAAAACAGAATTCTCAATTACGGATTGCGGCGATCTTACAATATTTTGCTTTCAAGTTGCACTTTTATTCTCATGATCATAATATATAATTTCCTTATTATATTATCAAAATTAATTAAAGATAACGTTCCCCACTAATGACGAGAATTATTGTTTCCGTGGAAAATTAACAGATTTTAGAAACTTTTTATGGAGCCAAATAATGACAATCTGCTTAACCAACATGCATGAAAGCCTTTTAATTTTAGTTAGATGTATTTCCATTCAGGGGTGAACACATGTAGATATCTTCACTTAGATCTCCGTTCAAAAATGCAGTAGTTATACATCCCAGTGATGAATATCCCATTCATATTCTACTGCCAAAGCAAAGAGCTTTCTTAAGGTACTGACCCTCACAACCCGGGAAAAGTATCCTTGTAATCGATACCATATTTCTGAGTAAATACCAGCGAGCCACCAGTCTTGCCTTATAGCGTGTAGTGATATCACCAAATCTCTTTAATTTAAATACCCTTTCTGTTAGATAGAGCAAATAATTATTGTATTTTTGAGGTTGTTGACGCTCTCTTCTAGATCATGGATATAATGCACCCCCTTGATCTAGATCGTTTACATTCACTGTAACTTCAACTTCAATTACAGGAACTTCACGGTGTTCTTCCTCATAGATATTTTCTTGAGCTTCTTCTAGTAAAAAGAAATTGTTGTGAATTGCCTTTACTCTTTCTTCGCCACTATAATGTCAATTTAAACGGCTGTTTTCTATAACATGCAATTTGACATACATACTTTCAGTGCCCGTAGGACTCTATGTAGTGGGTTCCGTACCTGAAAGTCTATTGTATATTTCTGAACTCTATGGCTGGATTTTGATGGCTTTTTTACCATGTATCTATCTAGAATGTTAATAGAACGATCTGGTAGTGGCTGTAAGTATCACTGGGCCTCCTTGGTAGATGGTTCCATACCTGTAATACCCAATAAGAAGTATCTCTGAGCTCTATGACTGAATTTTCCGTGGATATAGTGAAATATTTGTGTGTAATATGTCACTGGACTGTTTTGTGAGAGTCTGCCAGTGCGACTGGGCCTTGAAGGTGGAGTGTTTCATATCGGCAAATCCTTAAGACATATCGTAGGAGAAATTCTCATGCTTTACTTTCTTGTTTCTTGGAACATATCTGTGGATGGATCTGGGTTGGTGTTCGGACCGGTTCTATGTGCGAGTAGGAGGTAGAAGGGTTCCATATTCACGACTTTTTATGACTTTAGTTTTTGTACCACAATGTACCACTGTGTTTGCCCGGGAAGTGCCGGGTAAAATAGCTGGTAACTTATAATTGAAAAGTAAAACTACGCAAAATTTTCTTTATTTAAAATGCACCATAAAACCTAATATATATATATATATATCGAAGACTATAACAAAATATCACTAAAAACTATCTAAAAAAGGTAAACTGTCAAAAGGATACTTTTTAGAATAATTCTGGTGCCTCATATCTGATACTGTCCCACCAAGTTCCACTGAAGGTACTCTTGGTTACTAAGAAAGATGATAAAAACAAAGGTATGAGAGCAGTATTGAATAGAATCATCAATATGAGACTAGACAAGCAATTAACTTTTCCTGTGCGTTAAGACTTAATATAGAGTAGGTACTATAGGAGCCTAAATACTGACTGGTTTCTCCAATTAAGGCATATATTTCATGGTTGTCTCTCATATGACGTTGACAATATACCTACCTACATATATAATGTCAACGAGTTATTTTCGGAAATCATGTTGGAAATTCAAATTGCCGTATATCTCTATTTATTAGTTACAGGATTATCTCATTCATATATGAACATGAGCGACACAGGTTTCTATTGTAGAAGATCGTATCAAACCAGTACTCAGCTTGAGAAAACTTATTCCTCCCCAAACACTGACTCACATATCTTCAAGATAGCTCTCAAGGACGATGATGTTCGAATAGTTGTACAAAATAAGAAAATTGATGTAATGAATAGGGAGACAATGGTCTATCTTTACGAAAAAAAGGCAAGATATTGGGACTTTAAAGAAAATCCATTGAAACTGGTTGACGGTTTTATTGAATCTAAGAGAAATTCAAGTTACGTGACAGGTTACTTGAAAAACACGAGCTTTTATGGTACATTGTATATGTTTGATAAGACGTTGTATATAGAAGAGGTAGATGAGAGGATGCATGATGGGCTGCAGCACAATGCTGTGGTGCGTGAATATAGTAACGACATGTACCAACCTGCGAATGATGCACTTCTATACTCAAATATGTATTCAGAGACTAAAAAAGCTAAGCGAAGTTTCGATGACACTTATTCTGCTTTTAGAACTATAGTTGGTAAAGGGTGAGCAAATTTAAAGTATCTAATCAGAATCATGTTTTCTCAACGATATTATTTATATTTAACAAATTCCCTTTCACTGATTTTTTTAGAAAGATCTGTACTCTATTCGTTGTCGCCGACAACTCCTTTTTGAGATTAGTCCACATGAATGACATACAATCTGTGAGCAATCATGTTTTCCGAACTATTGAAGAAGCAAATTCATTGTTCCGGTCAACGGATTTTGACGGAGATGGGATTCCAGACAATATTGGTTTTTTAGTGAAATACTTCAGCATTATCACATCTGAGAATAGCCCCATGAATTTATTACCAAAATATCAAAGTCAACCAATAGATGGTAAAGTTACTGTAGGTATATGTTGAGATACAATAAAAGGTAATGGTGTCTGATTAGGTAAAACGTATTTAATGATGTTCTCGCGCTATGAATTGCTGAAAAACGTCTGTTTGGGTATAGCATTCTCTGGACAAACATTCAAAAATGGCACAATTGGCATAAGTTTCACAGCTCTACCCAGTGACAGAACTAACTTTTTCCAGTTTCCCTTGGGCGGCATCTGTGATCAACCGCTGATGGTATTTCCGAGAAGGAGTCTAAATACCTTAGCAATTTCAACCAGGTTACAAAATGGTCAGTATACAAACTTTTGGTCTTACTGCAAATTCCGTTTATGTTATTAGTTAATCATTAGTCTTAGTAGAGAAATATAATGTTTGTGTTTGAAAGCACGCCATAAGAATTTTCTAGAATCGTGAGTATTTTGCACCATACATAAAAACGTCTAATTTGGAAGGGGATTTTGGAGGTAATCTTCTTTTATAAAAAACCTAACAACAATAGTGGACTTTTATCATTGGATCTGAGTAAAGCATTTGATACAGTAGATCATAAAATTCTGTTGAGTATTATGTATCATATTGGTATAAGAGGACTGGTATGTAGATGGATTCAAAATTATTTATCCAATGGAAAACAGTGTATATGCATCGGAGAAGTATCTGGTTCAGAAAAAAACCTTATTATGTGGTGTTCCACAAGGGTCTATCCTGGGACCAGTTATTTTTCTCATGTATATAAATTCGTTGGTAAGTTTGAAATTGAATGGAAAAATAAATTTGTGTGCTGTAGTATATAGTGGAAGTAATTTACAAAAAATCAAAATTAGTATGAACTCACGATATCAGCAATATCTCCGATTGGTTAAAATGTCATAAGCTAACATTAAGCTATGAAAAATCATCTTTCAATTTTATAGTCAGGAAAAATATATCTACTGATTTAAAAAATCAAATTAAATTCAATAATGACGATATCAAATGCTCGCCTACTCTAAAGTTTCTTGGATTATTCATAGATGAAAATCTATCATGGTCCCAACACATTGAAAAATTAAGAAAAAAGAAGCTCCAATAATTGGAATTGTATTTAAAATAAGAAATTATTTAACTTTAAAATACCTGAAATTAATATACTTTACATTAGTATATTCAAAGTTTCAATATATAATTTCAGTTTGGGGCTCAGCAACAAAATCTTTACTGAAATCTCTTCAGATGAATAAAATTATGAAATCCAAACTGAATTACAGAGAACCCACACTTAATTTAGATATACATTATTTGATATTTGTTCATTATATAAAATTAAAATTTGTTTTTTCATTCATCTTGTAGCAAATAATTTAAAACATTCAAATTTAGTTTTTGACCGACGAAACCAAACCGATGAGATATATAATTCGACTGTCTGCTTTTTGTCGGTTCGTGCGCGCCTTTTTTATAGTAAACGTACTCCGATTTTGATGATTTTTTATTCATTTGAAAGAGGAGACTTGAGAAATGATCCCATATTCGTAAAAACTCAAACTTCATCCCTTCAAAAATCACTCCCAAAATAAATAGGCAATTTATCTCGAAAATCTAAGATGGCAGAATTAAAGATAGGTCAATATCCGGAAACTTTTAAATTGAACATTTTTCAAAAGTGTTACGGTTTTCGAGTTACAGCTATATTAAAATCTCAAATATGAGTATTTTCGCAATTTGGAGGGGGCAATATCTTTCAAAAATTGAGAGGCAACCTCATAAAAGACCAGATTATTTGTAGCAACATTTATGATGAACATTTTTTCCTTAGAGTTACGGTTTTCGAGTTATAGCGGTGGTAAAATGGTAAAATTAAAAATACTTACGCGTATTTCCGTCGCGATATTTTGAGATCTCTGAATACTAAAAAATGCAAGCAAATAATATACGTGGGTAATAGGTTAAGTACTATCTTCTTTGATATTAGTGAACGTCCAACGATTTTCGTGACTAATGTTATACTCAAAAGTGTAAAATAAGTATTAAAAAAAAATTGGACCGACGTTATTAGTTGATGCACTTAAAAGTATAAAATAATATTGATTCTATTGGTTCTGGTACTTGTAAAGTTGGTGCCAAAAGTTATTAATCTAACTGCATTTGCACAACTTCAAAAGTAACAGCAACAATAGAATTAATATTATTTTGTGCATCAACTAATAACTTGGGTTCAATTTTTTGTAAGTAATATTTATTCAATTTAATAATGATCAACACAATCATTTATTAACAACCAACAATCTTTTATAAAAATTAAAACAATAATTGGAAAAACAAGATTCAAAAATATTTTCAAACATATTTATTATTAATGTAATATAATAAATAATTTTTATATAGCTTTTTCAAATTTCTGCTTTTACTGCTTATTCCAATACTTATGTTTTTTTATTATTTTTTTGACTTTCCCTGTTATAAACATTTATATTTCTTGGAAAATAAATCATTAT
Organism: Crioceris asparagi; assembly: GCA_958507055.1. NCBI lineage: Eukaryota > Metazoa > Arthropoda > Insecta > Coleoptera > Chrysomelidae > Crioceris > Crioceris asparagi. Next base: position 126,353,975 of record OY293826.1, read on the forward strand.
TCTTATTATTAATAATATTAAAATCGTACGTCTTATCATGTCTTCAATAATTTCTTCATCAAAGGTAATATCCTCTCCGTTACAATCTCTTTAACGTCTGCATATCTAAAATCAGGCTCCAAATCTGCCACATCTCCGTCCTCATCCAGATCCATTAAACTCTCCCTATCAACAACGGCCATAGGTGAAGCGCTGAGCAAAAGCAACACATAACAGGAATATCTATCTAAATGTCTCTTGAAAGTCTCCAAGGGAAAACAAGTATCTATGTGACTACCAAGTTGTATTAAATAGATTGCTAATCTTTCGTAGTAAAATTCCAGCATTTTTTCATACTCTGTGATCTGTTCTTTAGCAGCGACATAGGACATGAACACCATGACATCTATCACTGGAGAGTGTAGGATAGATAGTTGGAAGTCCATTATAACCGCTTTGATGGGCTTTCCAGAGTCTTTCTAGAGCAAAATAAAAGACAGAAAAATATAAGTAAACGAATATCTACAATGTGGAGGATAATCAAAATGTAGCAACGATAATAGTCTATCTAGTTTAGCAGATTTTGTTATAAACGCCATAATAGAAATCAAATGTTTGCAAAAATAGGTGTATTTTAGCATAACTATGGAGTGTAGAGGGGAGGAACACCATATGTGTGTTAAAAAAATGGCCCTGAAAAAGCATTAAATTAAGAGGGCCCCGGTGTACCTACCAGAGTATCATTTTTCAAAGAGAGCGCCGAAAGTTGTGAGAGTAGATAGACAGTAACATCGAAAAAGAAAAGTTACTAGCTAAACGCGCCATTTTCAAGATGGATAAAACAGACACAATATAATAATATATCAAAATACACACTCTATAGGTATGTATGGCACAAACTTTTCACAATCAAGGTCGGAAAATAACCAAATACTAGTGTCACCTTCTACTACACTAGCGCCATTCTGGCCATTTTCTGAAACGTTATTTAATGCTTTTTTCAAGCGAAACAGCCATATGAGATTGTTCTCCTCCCCTCTACACTCCATAAGCATAACTTTCAATAAAATTGAAGCGAAAGGCCCTATTTTTAATGATTTGTTCATAAAAAGGGAAAAATGATGTTCTTAAGACTTACGACTTTTAGCTAGAATTTTCGATCTTTTCAATCCCAATTATATATTCTATTTTCAAACTGAATCCCTTATATTATCAATGTTAATTCATCAAATCATATATTATATGCTATACTCACCTCATCGTATTTGAAAAGGAAATTGTTATTGTTCGCATCCGTATGAATGATAATGCATTCCTCGGGATTAATTTCAAAAGATCTGTCTAGGATGGCTGTACAGCCAATGTCAAGGAATTGAGTCTTAAATTTGTTTGCAAGAATGGCCTCTCCGGCTTCCATCAAATATCCATACATTTTATTTGCACAAATTTCAATAAATGGCAACCATTTGGAGAGATTTTTTTTCATCACATTACTGTAGTTAGCGGTAAGATTTTTGAACTCTTCCCTCCTTTGTTCACGGAATGCAAATGAGACGGCGTGAAACTTGGCGTATTCATCGAGCTATAAATTATTCAATTAATAAATAATCAATAGTTAAACAAATAAAATTTATTTATTATTTCATTTTAGTTATTTTATATATACAAGTCTGAATTGTTGGTATCTAGATTAAGATCGTAAAAGGGCTGTCATCTGTCACATCAGAATGATCTTTTTGCTATATTTTATGAAATTCCATCTAAAAAATACTAATTATTTATCTTCTATACTTACTACTAATCGCATGTGTTCCAGCGTCATCGGTTCGCCTATTGGATACATTTTGAATCCTTGCCTTATGAGGTTTTCCAATATGACGACTTCTTCATTTTCGTTCAATATTGTGGCATAACATGTCGGTACTGAGTCGAAAAGAAAACATTTTGCCTTTGCCAGCTTCTGGAAAGCTGGAAGGATACGATCATAGAAAAATACTTCTCTCTCATAGACTTTTGGAAAGACAGCTCCTTCTCTATAAGGCCTCCTTTTGCCATATTTGCATATTAAGTGGATTTCTTTGGAACCTTCATCTGGAAAAAAAGCGATATGTGGGGTAGTAGTCATTAATAAATAAAATACATTGAGTCAAGCCCAGCTTACGCTAAAAACAGCGTTAACAATACCTTCCGTCTGTGCCATTATTTTTGCAAAGGCAAAATCTGCTCGAAACCCTGCAGACTCGGGACGGGATAATTCAATGCCGTAGTCCACTAAATTCATCTTTTCTATCGCCCTTCCGAACCATCTAAGCAACTCCCAATCCATGGTCCCGTCAAAAAGAGTATATTAGTTAAATCAGAGACAATCGCATATATTGTGGATAGTAGATATACAAAAAAGGAAATATAATCGGCGCTCCAAATATTTTCCCCTGTTCTCGATAACTAGGTCGTGGTTGGTACTACATACAAATACTTGTAATTATGTGATATTATTCCATTTTTTATCGCTCGGATAAAATCCACGTCCATACCTACTATCTTGATTAAATACTTTTATAGCTTAGCTAAAGTTTATTATGTACCGAGAATATGAAGTTAAACACATAACTACATAACCAAGTCATCACAAAAATTAAGGATGACTTGTTTCTTGTTTAGTTTATTACCCACCAGATCTGTTTGAGCTATTTGGTTTGCCTATATATTGTATTCTTTCATCTGCTTCGCGTTTGTTCAAGCTTTCATCGTATAATTTTTTGTGGTACTTTGAAAAATCGTATAAAATAATAGCATTGGGGAAGTTATAAATATTTATTAAAATCCGACCTCAATAAAACCATATAATTTAGTTATCGTGTGAGTTACTAGAAATTTCTATCTAGCTAAATATATCATGGTGTTTTTTATCACTTTCCCGCTCAGGCTTTTAATTTTAATCTACACAAGTTGCAAGATATATATTTATTTATTTTATGTCTTGACATGGTATGTTATAATTTTTTGAAGTTATATCTCTTTTACTCTGAAAGGTAAAAAAGTCCCCCAATACATACTGGAGCTAAGCGTAGCCCACGAATTGGGACACAGCTTTGGCAGCAACCATGATACTCAACCTGAATGCCGCGGATACTTGATGACAGAACACACACCAGTGGACAACAAACGCAACCACTTTGTCTTCTCAAAATGTAGCAAAAGAATGATAGTCGACACCATGATTAATCAGGGGTTTTGTCTACTGGACGATAACAAGGCGTATTGTGGAAACGGTCAGTACCTAGCTCTTACTTAATTGTATCCAAGACAACCTATGGTTGTCTGTGCAGCTATTGAACAATTTAGCAATAACAGTATATGTATAGGCTAATGATTACAAAGTTCCGTAGAGTGTAGAATACCCAAATAAGATGGAATGAAAACCTGAACATCATTCACCATGATCTCCGATGATTGCAAACTAAAAATCTACAAAACATTGACGTGCGGTTGTTTCCTGCCAAGGTTTAACATAGATTTATATTATCTTACATTAGTGTAGTGCCCAGAACTGTATTTCTAAGAGTTTTTGCACTTCCATCTACAAAGTGATATACTTCCATTCTTTCTAGGAATTTTACGTTCGAAGTTTGGAAATTTTTGTGACTGCATATTTTCACATAGCTGTTAGAAGATATTTAAATAGGAAGTTTCCAAATAAATGGATTGGAAGACGCAGGGACGTCCGTGTCATTGACCCTCCAGGTCACCCGATTTGACATGTCTAGATTTCCACTGCACCAGACCAGAACAGACATTCAAGGTCAGAATAAGAAATGCGTTTGCTACCGTAACCTCATAAATGTTGAAAAAAGTTGGAAAATCCTTTGAAGAGAGAGTTAAAATATGTATAGAAGAGGATGGTCATCACCTAGAGCAGTTATTATAATTTCTTAATAAATGATAATAATAATCTGATAATCAAAGTTTTAAGAAATAATAGGGTGAAGGCGTATAAGAGTACGCGTTCTACATACAAGAGTAAGAGTCACTCATTGAAAATTTCGCGGAACCAGAATTAGCACGCAATCTGTTTGTGTGATTATTAGAATCTTTTAATACGTTTCTATGTTCTCCAAAAAGGAATCTGTAGTACAAGCGTTAGTGCTTCTGCGAAAATTGCTTGCTGTACTGTCAACTGTAAGTTCTGAGCGTTGGAAAATAAGGGACTAAGGACGAGATGACTTCCTCTTCAACCTCGGCAGTATTCACTTCGGGTTGGAAGGAAATTAAAACAATTTTCGTACGGGCACTACACGTGGTAGAAGACTCAAGTGTTTGGCCCCCGAGGTAGATAGAAGTTGATTCCTAAAAAATCTTTGGAGGTTAAAAGCACGTGGTAGCGTAGTCTGGCGGAGACATGAGGAACACCTCGCGGATAACCTCAAGGGCGTCACAGTGACGATCATATTCTGATCAGAGCAATTTATGGCTAAATGCGCCGAAAAGGAAGCAAGAGCCAAAAAACCTTAGAAGAAGAAGGGACGAGATCCCATTTTTTTTTAAATAGTTTGAATATTTGCCCTTGCGGTATTCCTGGATATATGAAGTATGAATTGCAACATCAGTTTTTCATGTAGTGTGACGATTTCTATGAAAAAAAACACACCCACATCTACGCCACTGGTTAAATAATAAAAATATTTTCTCCTAAAAAATACGTATCATTTATATCACAATATTTTATCAGGGAATTTAATCTAATATCGCAAACAGTTTTTGAATTATTTAAAAAAAAATAATATATAAACATAAAACTTTACATACATACTTATAGCGGAACCCAAGCTTATATGGACATACCTTTATATGGACTTTTCGACTCAGAATTAAATTATTACATGAAATTAATTAACCTCCTGTATAGTGTGAAGATCGCAATTGGTACATTTTTTCTATAAAAAAATTAAAAAAATGCACTCTCAATCCATAACATGTTTTGGTATATTCTTATTAATATTCGTTTTTCGGGAAAGTAAAAATTAAGCGCTATGTCTCATTTTTTAGGGATTATTGAAAGCGGCGAAACATGCGACTGTGGCACTATTCGCGACTGTTGGTACTTTGATCCCTGCTGCCAGCCCCGAGGACATCCTAAAGCCTGTCATGTGTCTATGGCTGGCGATTACCAATGCCACCCGGCACAAGGACTGTGCTGCTCCCCAAAATGTGTCTACAATGACCTCTCAAATTACGATTTGGTATGTATAGAGATACTGATTTGAAATATTGTAAAACGTAACATAGGGAACCCAAAAGAATATATAACTCAGACATACAAAAAACTTATTTGCTTCAGTTGCTTTATATGAAGTTTGATTATTTAGCAAATAATTTGAGAATAGAACAAACTACCTATATATGTAATTGTAATTATATAATAACAAATTATCCTTATGATCGTAGGACTGTCAGAATTTCGAAAAGAGTTGTCCATGTAGATTTGGTGAGGCCCAATGCCCATGTGGTGCCGGGGGTAAATGCATAGAAGACACATGTAGCAGCGAGGAGTGCACCAGAATTAATTTGCCGGAATGCCAATGTCCTTCAGATGATGAAGCTGAAAGTTGTCATGCTTGCTGTCTTTATAACAAGACTTGCATGGATGCTTTAACCCTATCTTCTCAATTAATCCTAAAAGATTTCAATCTATCCTTAGACCAGCATATGACCAAGAATGGCAAAGACAAGAAATCGCTCAAGTATGGATTCTATGAAAGATTATGCAAAATCCCTGAAAATATCTCGTGTGTCAACTTGTACTTTAGGCGAGTCAAGACCGGAGAATATTGCTTGTTACATGGACAAGTAGGAATTTGTTCCCAAAAATTCCGTTGTAATGTTCCCAGAATTATGAGGGGCGTAAAGATTCGAAGATCTCTAAGAAATTTTGCCGACGTGAGAATTTCGCAAAGAAGTCATCATTTGATATTGCTGTCAATTAATTTGAAGATTCTTATAGATTCTTTAATTGATTATAATTGAATAAATGAGATAGAATTAAAAATCTCGATGGTGCTTATAGGCAATAAATGCACCAATTTCATGACATATAAGCAAATAATCTTTATAGAATATAGGTACATATTTTTCTTATGCTGTGTTGAAATACTGCTTAGATCGACAAACGTAGTAGAGAATTTCATGATGAGATGCGATGAGACGTATAGCGTGATGTACGTAGCTCGAGAATAATTACAGACAATAGCCATCATTCGCGAAACAAAATGGTCGTGTCCACAGCAGTGCCTGATTACTAATCGATTAGTAATCAGTAATCAAAAATCGGTATCTTGTGGATACAACTGATTACTCACGCATCATTTGTCAAACTGACACTTGTCAAATGATTTGAAATAATTTAATTCAACAATTACACATATTAGAGGAATTGAAAATGGAAGAAGAAAACGTATTTTCTATTCAATATGTTTATAATGAAAAAGATTATGTGGTAAACGGAACGATAGATGTCCATAATAGAATTGGGAAATATCTGAAACAAAATATATCTTATGTACACTATGGTTTTCTGATAGACGTCAACTTTTTGATTACCTGATTACTAATCGATTGGTAATCAGACACTGCTGTGGACACGACCATTATCTGGCTGTTCCAAAATTCAAAACATTAGCCTGGCCGCCTGGCCAGGGTTAAAATGGCCGTAGAAAGTTGACAGATATATGGACTTAATATAGAAATATGACATTGACTGATGACATAATTTAAGCCTGGCCAGGCTAATGTTTTGTATTTAGGAACACACATCATATGTTGAATCCACACATAAAAGTGTAAAAAGTCAACAAAAACTTTTTTAAACTGGCATCAGGTTGGAATATAAGATTATTTCAGATTTTTTGCTCCCAAATATTTCTTGCCATTATTTCGGAACAGGCTGTAGATTAGAATTCTGTGTGATGTGATGACGGATGACGTGTCGACGTTAAATAATAGCAAATAGTTAACCTCAATCTTAGCTTGTCACGTATCGGCAAAATTGAACTTTAATGTTATTTTTTGCAAGCTTGTAGAATACCTAGATTGTTTTATCCAAGCTAGTTCTAAATAATGAGGTCGCTTACCCTCACTTATCTTTTTATTCAAACATTTTCCATCGTTTTATCAAGTTTGGAGGTCGTGCAAGATGAAGAATTGATGAACCTGATCAGAACTGAGAAATATGTTGTTGTCTTATTTTCCAGAAAATATTGTGAATCATGTGATAATTACGAAAACGAGCTAACCAGTCTCAGAGAAGATCTGGTGGAAACTCTGAATGCGTGGGTTGTGAAAGTAGAAGACAGCCAATTAACAAGACTCTATAGCCCAGATAAGGAACCAGCTTTGGTATTTTTTAGGCATGGTGTGCCTTTACTCTACCATGGTCCTTTAAATGATGAATTGATTCTTCACACTTTCACTTCCAACAAAGAACCCATAACGAAAGAACTTACAGATGATACCTTCGAACATCTGACACAAGCTGCCACCGGGGCTACAACAGGAGATTGGTTCGTGATGTTCTATACACCTGAATGTGTTGACTGTGCTCGTCTACAAGCTCGATGGGAAGCAGTTGGTGCCCAGATGAAGTCTCGTATGAATTTAGCAAGAGTCAACAGAGCTGCAAATGGTGCTGCTACTGCCAGAAGATTTGATGTCTTTAATGTACCATCGTTCATTCTGTTCAGACAGGGAAAAATGTATCGTTACCATATTCAGAAATACGATGTACAGTCTTTTGTTGATTTTGCGCAGAATTGGTATAAGAATGTAGCACCCGAAAAAGTACCGTTACCAAAATCTCCTTTTGATGATTTCACTGCAATGGTAGCCGACTATATGAGAAGTAATCCATGGTTATGGCAAATTGGATTGGCAACATTTGGTCTGGGTTTGCTTTCCTCGTTGTTGATAAACCTGATGAAATCTCCAGAGAAGAAAAAAGAAGATAAGAAGAGATAGAAGAAAAGTAAAAATAAGTAGTCAGATATTTTTGTACTTTTTTATATATAAATATCTATCAAAAGTCTTTTTCTTTTACCATCTAACACTTTATAACTATTATTTAAGTTGACTAATATAAACATAGGTACCGGGTGACGAAGTATTGTATTTCAGGAACTAATTGTCGTAGAAGTTTGGAAAATCCTTCATAGGAAATCGACCAAGGAAAATTGCGGGAAATATTTTTTTTTAATTTATGCTTACATCGTAGTTCAATTTGCAACAAAATCTGTCCACAGTGCATGTCGATATCTTCATTTGTTTAAAAGTAATTGCTTAAAGAATGTTTTATTAACGAGTTTATTATTATTTAAATTGTTTTCTTTTTCATTTGTCCAGGCATACTTGACTACTTACATAATAAATTTGTTAATAAAATATTCTTTAAGCCATAACTTTTAAACGAATGAAGATATGGTGATGCCGTTTGGACATATTGTGTTGCAAATTTGATCTACTTTCCGAATCTCATAAAATATTCATACGGTTCCATTTGCAATTTCGGCCCAAAATTTAAAAAACGGTTTACTTGTTAACAAAATTCCGTCAAGTCAAACTTACGTTAAAGACACTTACATTCCAAAAAGTTTAACATTTCCTCCCGCTTTTATTTTAAGTCCTACAATAAAACATCATATATCAAAAAGATGGACCATTACGGTGACATTAACGTGAAAGTATTCTTATATTGGAAAAAAATTCGAAAAAATCACATTTTATATACGATCGAAGCTATTACGTCTCCTAGATGTGGACGTATGAATTACAAAAATATTTCCAGCAGTTCTTCTTGGTCCATTTGCTGTGAAGGATTTTTTTTCTAAACTTCTACTTTTTATTCCTGAGATACAGTCAGTACCTTTACCCATACTGAATCACTCAGGTACAGAAGAACCAACACCTCCCGGTGGTGTTGGTAGAATTCGATGTGTACATTGAAAGTATATGATATCAAAAATGCATGAAAGGTAATAGAATAAAAAGATATTTTTTTTTGTCTATTTGCGGTCGTCTCGTTTTTTTGACATACATTAGTTAGGGAAGGTGTGTATACTGGGTAGTAAACATTCATTTTTTAAACTATTTTCTTAGTTTACTGAGTAAAACTTGTAATCCCTAGATACTGGTTTCGTACGTATCCAACATACTTACGTAGAATGTATTTACATTGAATTTAAACGAAAGAAATATAGTTATCTATAAACTTTACTTGGAAGGAGACCTATTTTAAGGAATATTTTTACACCAATAATATGCTCCAATTCAAACTGTTTTCTTCAAAGGCTTAATTTAGAGTTCTGATGAATCCATAAAGTTTTATCGTTGGTCATAAAATAAGAAGTCAACCTTTAATTAGATTTATATTGTTATAAATTACTTTTAAACAGGAAAGCCTTGGAAGTGTGTGCTACAACAAAGATACAGTAAGAAATCATTATTTTGATGTGTATTCTCACTTACTGTAAACAAAGGTACTACTCTCTCAACATTGTCATCCTTGCCATCAATATTTTGTACTAATAAATTCATTACATATATAACTTTATGCTAAAAAGAAACAAACTAATATAAAAAGTACTCAGTAATTTGATAATATGCTTACCCTAAATATAACTTCATTTAAAAACAATTGTTCTACATGTTCTTGTGGTATAAATTGTGTCTTGGAACCCATCGCAAAGGTGACGGTTATCTGAACTCCCAATGATGGCACAATGCATAGTTCTTCTATAATTATTCATTTGAAATATAAACATTTATTACTTCTACTATATCTTACCTTTTTTAACAATAAACCATATTTCGATAAATAGTAGTATAGAGAGACAGAAAACAGGAATAATAAGAAACATTGGTAAAAAGTTGAAAATAACACAAACTAAATTGGTAATTATAATGAATAATAATATGGAAAATTTACTCAATAAATAATCTGATGATACATTTTGAATTGACACTTTCAGACATGCTCCGCTCTTTTGAAGATTAATTTTTAAATTTTCTCCATTCAGGCTTTTGTATATTGCAGTGGTGCTTTCTTTCTTTTTGATTTTAACCATATCGCAAGCATTTTTTCATTATATTAAGAGACCACTTGCAGAAAAAATAAATTATAGGTTAATGGTCATACTGTCATAACTTTGGGTTAGGTTAGGTCATTCATTTATCATCATCGACCGACGATATGTTCTCTGATCAATAGTACAAAGAGGTCTGGAATCATATAGAAATAACCATAGACATCTGAACATCTAGACCAAACATTTCATTCATAATATATATCCAAAGGCGATCTGTTATTGTTAGAGAATTGTTTTGGTATTTTCCATGTGTAAGAGAGAGACAAAATTTTGGCAACAATGTACCTCTGTAGAAGCGTATAAATACGTAAAGCGTAGTAGCAGCAAAAGCTGACGAATTCATACGAACGCCTAAATTTTATTTTCGTGTGTTGACTTGTTGACAGTAGACGCTCTGTGTAAATGCAACATCTATCTATGGTAGACGCACTTAACTCAATCGATCAGTATCGATTGATGATCCTCTTATTCCATAAATAAAAAAAATAATTTTGTGTTGTAAAATATAAATTTGGTACCTGATTTAATCTGCAGGTGTTTCTCAATAATCAGTAATAACTTATTCAACGTCCACCTTTTAATTACGTCTAAATGTCTTTGATTATTACTCTACCAGAAGAATAATGGTCTTGAGATGTTGGATCGCTCTGAAAGAGACTATGTGTGGTCTAGGTGTTCAGATGTCTATGGAAATAACGGTCTTCGCCTTCCACCGAGGCGGAACATGTTACTCGGATCCTGAAAAAATAGCGTCATAAAGACAGCCTTATTTTAAAAACAATAGGTCATCTGTGTTTGATGAATAAGAGACAGACAAACATAATAACTCCAGAGGCTACAAAAATGTGTTGGTTGCTAAAAGAAATGTTTTTTCTCAAGGTTCATCTAATTTATCTTGGTTTTTTCTGTGACGGGAAACAAGTTTGAAATTTTATCTCTGTTGACAGGTGACAAAGTATCACTTTTCCCCACCGGAATACCAATACCAATTCAAAGAATGCAGTAAAGTTGTAAGAAGATTCACAACTGTCTCCGTTAACATATTTCCATCTCGATAGGTCTGCGCTTATAAAATCATAACTTTTTAATAAGATTAAGGTATTTTATGCTGTAAGTAACATTTTCCCATTTTCTCAACTTCGCAGTGTCATCGTTGACTTTGGCATTTGAACAAGACGCTAAGCGAGCCACTTCCTGCTACCTGTGTAATTCGACCTTCGATTCCTGGACCGTTTGCCGTTTGTACGATTGTGCTTAACCTTAGACTAGGAAATTCTAAGTGTTTAAAAGTCTTCTTGACATGACCTAACGGTTATTTCAGAGAACAGTGAGCACATGGTACAATGACCGTACCATGAGTGAACAGAGGTTCTCCTGATCAGAGACAATCCTGGTTATGTGGAGCCGTATATAAATATTTTATCCATGAACAAATATAGGGAGGACGAGTAACACGAGTAGTGGGAGTAGCACAAAAAACATTACAGAGTTAGTAATCCTCCCTTTATATATTCTTGGACTGTAGCCTCCATAACTCATCTATACAGCGCTCTACTTTATGCTATGAAAGTTAGACTGCTAATGAGCTAGAGACCAGGTGGCGTTGTTGTAGAGGGATCAAAATAAAAAATACCATAATGAGAAATAAGGAATATATACATAAACATAACATATCTATGTAATAATCATTGACTAATTTATTATAGCAGTTCTTTTCCAAAATTTTATTTTATTGTGTTGAAGTGACTGTGTAATTATTAAAAAATGACAAAACCTTGCGTTGTACCGCAATGCAATAAGCGTTACAGGGTATTTCAAATCAAACGTTCTGTTTTTAAAGTGCCATCAAACAGTGAGCGACATGACAAAGTGCTATTCCCAACAGTCAATTGACCTTTTCAAACTATGTATGTAAAAAAATGTTGAAGAAAAATATATTGGGTCCGAGAATTCACTTTGAGCGGAATCTAAAAAATATTTTTATCAAGTTTGATTCTCTGTTAAAACACAATAAAATATACGTACGTACCTAAATTCACAAAAAGCCACTTGAATAATAGGGAAAAGTATGAGTATCGACCATTGTCCAAAATTATTTTTGTATTTGCCTTCTTTTGTCATTTGAATCAATACTCTGCATCATAGAGAATAAAATAAAGGCTTTTTAAATTACGGTTTATAAGTTCGTTTCAGAGTAAATTCGTTCTATCAAGAAGTAAGAAGGCGCTATATGAGCGAGTATCCTTTGTGACATTTTCTTAACTCTTCGCCATTAGCAGCACTGATCCCTCTATAGCAGCGATCCTGGCGAGTCAACACGTTAACAGTCCCATGGCTCCAGATTCAAGACCTGTGTAAATGATCGTGTGAATCTAAAATCTAGCGCCTAACTACGAAACAAGAAGACTGGAAACACCACGATATTAAGAAGCACTATAGACAGGTGATATAACACCTGTGGAGGGGGTGACGCTGTGAACGACGGCAGGGTCGTGGCCTAAAAATCGGGTTTGCGCATAACGAAAGTGCGCACCTCCATGTGTCTTCTCTGTCTCCGTATCTATATATTTTATCTATGTTCTCTGTCTCCTCTCTTTGTGAAGGTTAGATAATTGAGCTTTTAGAATGCGTGAAGATCAACATAAGCTTTTAGAAAAATACATTCCTCATTGTCTATTGATGATTGCTTGTAAAGCATGCTATATTTGAAATTAGAAGCTTGAGTGTACATGAAACAAGGCGCGCTGAACTGCAATATAAAACAGGCTCCAGAAAACTCTTAAAAGTATTGAAAAGTGGGCGACTTTTTTGTCTATGGATTGACTTGAAATGTGGTACAGCGGTAATTATGCTGAATACATAGAGTAAATAGGTTAGGGCGGAATATGAACAGATTGCATATGACCTTCTTGTATTATAATATGTGAAAATCGTTTGGATAGAAGAACTCATATGGCGAAAATTGTTATAGAAATAACATCTGCTTTAATTATCTATTCTCATGAAAGTCGTTTCGATGGATAGGATATTGTATAAGTAGGTATATTTAAGTAGTGTTTCTTGTCTTTATGGGATTCAGAATTTAAAAAAACGATCCAAATATATTTATTGCGCATTTCATAACAGGTTCTAAACTAGTATTGTAGTTCTCGCCCAATTTGCCCTTAATCTCTTTCTCTTCAACACCGTCTCTCAATATTGTTATAGAATTATTTGGATCAAAGCATCTGTCCTTGATATGCAGATCTCAAATAAATATTTTTTTCTTAGCCGCTCTACCTTTTTTGATATGTTTGAAATGATGACCGACAGCATCAAACCACGTAAGATATTTTTGAGAATTCTGCAGGTAACTATTAACTATTCATTACAGTTAACCAAAATACTGATATAAAGTTGAAAACTAATAAACACCGAAACGTCAAACAATAAGATTTGCCTTGTCATGAATTTGAATTTAAATATACATCAAAGGCAAATGACACGTGCGCACTAACGTAGCGCGCATACCCGATTTTACTAGGCCATGACCCTGCCGTCGTTTGCGGAGTCATCGCGTCACATGGTTTTGTATAGACAAGTGACAGTGTGACAGTTGAATCTCCAGTCCCAGTCACCAGTCTTGCATAGATAAAATATATACACGGGATAGAATGGAAACTCTAATATAAAGTGGCTGTCAGCATTTTGCGCGCCATCTCTTATCGTGGAAGCCTACTATGTAACAAGATGGAAAAATAATTCATAGATTCCTGTATTTTGGCCATCTAAATGGAGGGATTTTTGAATTTAGATTTCATATTCATCTATAGATGAAAAAAAAAAGAAATTCTATTTTTTAAATAATTTTATTGAATAAAAGTCTACAAACCACTATACATGTATATTATGTAAAATTGCATAGGAAAACGTCTAAAATAAGTTAAAATACTATAAAAGCAGTAATAGCTAATTCTATATAAAATGAAATAAAATTTTGTATACATTTCAAGTGTCACATACAGGATATTTTTACTATTTATCACAGGTTAACAATTGGGTTAAGCACTAATAATCACTAAGTACAAGATCTTAAATCGCTTTGATAAGCATTTTATAATATATTTAGATATTAATAAACACCAAAAGGAGACAAGGTTACTGAATTTATATATAAAAAAAAAATAATTGCTACAATATTGATACACAATACAAATCCAGATTAAAAAATAAATATGAACTTCAAGTACATTTTTATGAGAATCATGTCTTGGGTAGAAGTTTTGGTTTAAAAAGTTCAAAAAGAAACAAAAATATTAATTAAAAAATGTATTGAAATACCATCATTTGGACATAACAAACAAGATATAAACAAATTAAGTCTTACCCTGTTCCACACCACCCATGAGGTCGGGTAACAAAGGTGCGTTTTTTTTATTACGTGGTATCCCCAAATAGGCCTATTCCACGATAAAAAGAACATATAAAAATGTCTCGATGAAATATGAATAGAGCCAGAAATAAGAACGAACAAAAACAAGTAGGTCCTTAATTAGGAAAAATATAAATTATTGCTGAAAAAGATATAATGATGTAATATTCATATATTAATTAAATTGAACCGTGGCATTACCAAACGTGCATATTTATAAGATCCACTCAAAAAAGAACCTAACAAAATGTTCCTAGTTTTATTATACGGAAAATCTGATAATTTATACAATTATTATTTATTCTGGAGGACCGAAGGACATAAAACAAAGAAGGCAAGCTTAATAAATAAATTCAAATTCTCTATCAAACATCAATTTCTGTGGATCCTCAGCCTAGAAATGTTTCTAATTTTCTTAGCACTTTGAAAAATTATTGGAGCATTATTAGGAATTGGTCTGACATCTAAACCTCTTATAACTCGATTAATTTGTTTTGTGTAATTAAATATTTGGACTTTGATCAAATAATTGAAAATAGATTTTTGTAAAATATTATTATGCTGACATGCAGTTAATTGTATTCTCTCTATTAATGTTTCAAAAGTAAATGCCACTAAATTCATTTTATATAAATCACGATTAAATATATATCTAATTATACTTCCCGCTTTTTTCATTTTCTCCAAGAATGACGCTGTAACATAATTCAGGGACAGGTTTTTCTTATTATATTGCTTGGCAAATGTGAACATCTCAGTGGGTTCACTACCTTGACATGCCTTCTTCACAAGAAGATCTTTGCAAGAGCAAGGCACGTTTCCCACTTTTTTTATAAGGTATCCCGAGACATATCGCAGTGCCTGGATTTCAATGTTCTGCAAGGATGAAGGCACATCTTCCGGAACAGTACAGAAGCCTTCTGAAGTCGTGTCATTCTCACATTCTGGTAGCCCCTGTTAAAAAGTTCAAAATATTTAAAATGAGAATTTATTATAGGTGTAAGCAGTTAAAATAGTAAAATACAAATAAAAGTTTCATACTATAGAAGTACTGTCTGAATACGGTGATTTATGTGATTTCTTATGTTTGTATAACTATAAAAAGACAAACCTGTGCTACAAGTCTCTGGAGGCTTAGAAAAACTTCTGAATTATCATCCTCACAGTTGGCTCCAACAGATTGGGATGAGGTCAGCTGCCTTACAATTAAACTCTTATAATAATTTCCAAAGTCCATTGCTGTTGGATTTGTATTTCTTTGTCCTCTTTGCCTTATTTGCCCAAAGAAATTTTCCAGAGGATCCTGATTGAACGTCCGCGGCATCATATATTCAAAATTTAAACCTTGCAGGACTCTCCATAATTCTTTAAAATTTTTTATTGTTTGTTTCAAATTTTTTAGTGAAGGTGGTAACACTTTTTCAACTTTTCCATCTTTATTAACTCTTTGAAAATAAACCGTATCCAGTTTCTTAAGTGCCTCATCCCAGAATGTCAAATGAGGTGAATTTCTCGTAACGGCTATTCGTAGATTCTTTCCTGGAACAGTATTGAAGGAGTTTCCATTAAGGCTATCAAAAAGTTTATCCAGAAAGTCCAACAAAATAGCAGTATCCGCAGCCGACTTGTCTAATTTTATTATTTCATCCTCTATGCACACAGTTGTTCCTAGAATGAGAGAAAATATAATAAGAATAAATGACAATTTTAAAAAACTAATAATTAGTTCAATATCTTAAAGTAAGTACCTGAAAATGCAAATACGTTAATTGCAGAAGCAACCGAATGGCTGAACACCTGCGTACATTTGGCGACCTTCATTTTATGTATCTTTTCTGGGTTCACATGTGAATCTGTAATCTTGGGCATCAATCTTAGACTGCCTAAGAAAGGATCTAGCTGGTAGGCCTTGAAAATATGCTCCCATTTTGCAGTTTTATTAGAGCCCTCTTCTTTATAACATAAGTTATAATTTATTAGATTATTTCGAAGGCACTTGAAAATGTGAGGAACATCAAATAATGGGATTACTTTCAAGTCATCTATTTCAAAGTAATAGTCAACAAAATCATGCCCTTGTCGAAGATATTTTGCTTTGGTATCATCCACAAGCTTATTAATCGCTGCTTGATTGTTAGACCCTTGGTCGCAAACAGTGGCCACCACATGCAAGCCAATATCGCGGCATTTTCTAACTATGCATTTTATGATATTCATTATATCATACTTTTTTGTACCACCATTAACTAAATTATAATAAATGGGTTGCTTCCATTTGCGATGAATCCCTCGCAGCATAAATACCTGAAAACAAATAAAAACAACATAACATTAAAAATTATTCTTATGAAATAGTTAAAATAAATTATTTCCATTGACCTCACTACCCCCTTACCTGAGCATGATTCGCTATTTGCGCGGATTGTTTTGATCCTAAGTTTTCAAAACCAACAACATTTCCTTCGTGCCAATTAGGTTGCAAGCTGGGTTGGATGCTTATTTCGTCGAACATTAAGATACAATACTTATCTAGAGGATTCTTGAAATTCTTTGCTTCTGCCTTTAGAACTTCTAGAACCTCGTTGTGAATTCCAGGACGAATTGGAATTCGGTTCAGTAGTTTCATAACAGTCTTCCGTGAGGGCAACGCAAATAATTTTGACAAAAATCTATATCCGCTAGCACTCTGCTTATATAAAGCTAATGCAAGTACTTTATCTTCCAGAGTATATCTTCTTCCTTTAGGTTTTTTATCGGAATTACAAATTTGACTTTGGAAAAACCGTTGTCGTATGCGATCCATAGTGGATACACATTTCTCAAATAATTCGGTTTTTGTGAATTTCGAAGCATAATCCAATCTTTTCTTTAATGAGAGTCGACTTCTAGTCAATAGGGCTGCTCTTTTTTTGAAGTCAATAGCCATACGATAGAGACGTTTGGCTTTTGGCGTGAGTTCTTTGATGCTCGTGACATTTATCTCAGCAAGTAAGTCAGATCGTTCTAAAATAGTAGATTAAATATTCATAATAATTCAAATACGCAAAAGTGATAAAAAATAGACTTACTTCTACTTTTAGGTGTACTAGGTGGTGATAACTTATCATCATCAGAGTTATGAAAGGTAACGGAAGATAATTCTGGCCCGGCTAGAGAACTAAGATGACACTCTCCTTGTGATGTTGACTTTAAGTCATCAGTGTTTAAGGACTCTTCTATTTTCAATGAGCAAGAGCCCCTAGTAGGAGATTCTGTGTAAGTTATAAGATGATCCAGAATATCGTCGACTGGCTCTAAGGGTTCTAAAGAACAAATACAATTAATGACAGGAAAAAAGGGCAGTTCAGGAAAGAAAACTTGTCAATAAAAGTATTGATAGAGATAATATTATGAAACATTTTCAAATTCCCTTTCAAAGATAAAGAATAATAGATAATAAATCACAGATGAGCAGGTCGTTGAGCATCTTAATTTCATCAAATTACATTACTATTCTATTTAATATGCTTCAGTAATATCAATCACCGGCTCGTCAAATTAATAAACTTTTAATGAGAGGAAAAATTACACACCTTAGAGAAGAAAATGAGTAATAACATGCACATTATAATTCAAACATGATAAAAAATAGATATAAATGTTAAGTTACCTGGCAAGTTAACTGATGGACAGACTCCTTTTTTAAGCACATTATTGGGGCCAAAGTCTTCAGGCTTAAAATGTGCAGCGCAAACTCTACAATTACTGTAAATTTTATCAGGTGCCATTTCCTCCTTCAACCTTCTGTTTCCACATAAAATAATCCACTTTTTTAAAAGTGAATCATCATCTTGCTTGGAAGGATTTGGGAAGCGATGTTTAGAAAAAGATCTTTCATAACAACCATAAACACAGCATCGTAGGGCAGGCATGATGTTGTAAGTACTCAAGCAATACTTATTTATAAAATTATATATATATATATATAAATATATAATAATAATAAGGACACAATTTAAAATTTTAAACCTCAAGCGAACACATTCAAGGTAAAATTGATAATTAAAATCTATCAACAAACAGGGGAGCCATCTGGGTAATTTATGATGACTTAAAATGATTTTAGTTGGCTTCCAGGCCGATGGGGTGGCGCTCAAAATGTTGGAAGCTTTTACGGAATAGAGTGCGCAGGCCCTGCAGTCTTGTTACATACTCTATGGTCACCAAGTCTACAGAGTTTCTTACACGATACACATACAAACCTAAACCTAACCTAATTATTTATTATTTAAATAATTTACATGTTATTTACTAAGTGTACCAGAGTGGGATTAAGATTTGGCGATTGTCTCTGACTTTCTGAATCTTGAATTTGAATTGATCTTGTTTTCCAGTTATCATTACAAAATGGAAGCAATGGAAACCAATACTTATTTCGAAAGTTATGAAGATCTAGAGGTGAGATTCGAATAAGATCAGCAAGGTTTTCTTGAAGTTGAATTTGTAGATTCATAAACTCATGTTAGAAGATGAACCAAGGAACAAGGCATATAAAGATGCCATAATGAGCAATAAAAACTTGATCAAAAATAAAGTTGTGTTGGATGTTGGTGCTGGCACGGGTATCTTATCAGTTTTTTGTGCCATGGCAGGAGCCAAAACTGTTTATGCTGTGGAAGCTAGTAACGTGTATAAAGTAGCTGAGGATATTGCCAAAGAAAATAATTTTGAGAACATAATTAAAGTACGTTGAGATATATCTATGTAAGTAGATTATGTTAACACATAAACTGACGATAAAATGTAGATTAGGAGTAAGATTATACGAGATGTTGATAAATTTTGCCAAAATGTTATGTTTGATATTTTTGTGCGGTAATAGTCTAGTTTAGGGGCTTTTGCTATAAAAGCCCTAAAAAATCAAATGTTAGTAAAAATACATATATGGTAACATAACTTTTAATAAAATTGAGGCGGAAGACGCTATTTTTAATGATTTATTACAAAAAATAGCAAAATATGGTGGTTTTGGTACTTACGACTTTTAGCAGAAATTTTCGATTTGGAATTTTATTTTCAATCCCAAATAGTATATAACCATCCTTGTATTCTATTTAATACTAAAATTGTTTAAAATAAGCAAAAATATGCGTGAAAATAGTAAATATAAGTTCACATAAAAAGGATTGACGGTTGATTTATGTAGTATGTTTGACGACACGACTTGACGTTAACAGCATTGATATACGACTATTCCAACGTTGCCAAAACTATGTTTATGATATTGAACTATTGAACATCTTTAATAATATTCGATAACGAAAGCATAAACTAAGTAGTAAGATTTTAAATGTCTGAAGGTTTAGTTCTATGTTTAAAATTTACTAAAAATGAATTTTTCATAAATACTTGCTTTAGAGCAAAAATACGATACGTATCATGGCAACTTTTGATGCTGAAGGTGACGAGTTTTGTCTTCAGGCACTTGAAAATATGAATTCATTGATTGCTTTACGACAAGATATTGAGAAAGAAAGAAGAGCTCAGTACTTGTCATTTTAGAAAACGTTAAACTATACAAGACAAATTCGTATAATATACTAAATTCTGTTGTTATTGTCGTTAACTTTTCTAAAGCAAGTATGATTGGAAATGAAATTCAAATCATAGAATACATATTTATAAAATAATTTCATAGTAAAAAAATTATACTGACAGAGTATTTCATAGTACAAAAGTTATACTGACAGAGTTGGCAACATTGATATTAATAGAACTTGGTAGTTCAGGATGTACTACATAAGACAACCGTCAATTCGTTTTACTTCACTTTTTTGTGAACTTATATTTTATATTTTCACGCATATTCTTGCTTATTTTGAACTATTTTAGTATTAAATAGAATACAAGGATGGTTATATACTATTTGGGATTGAAAAGAAAATTCCAAATCGAAAATTTCTGCTAAAAGTCGTAAGTACCAAAACCACCATATTTTGCTATTTTTTGTAATAAATCATTAAAAATAGCGTCTTCCGCCTCAATTTTATTAAAAGTTATGTTACCATATATGTATTTTTACTAACATTTGATTTTTTAGGGCTTTTATAGCAAAAGCCCCGAAACTAGACTATTACCTTTTGTGCTGATACAAATTCCCACAATTCACTTCACACTTCACAAAATGAACTTTGTTCTGTAATTTTTTGATACAGAATTAAATGTTACTGACATGAGTTTCTCTGCTCTTACTTTTTTATTTGTTATATGCTTCAAGTAAGGCTGGATGCGAATTTTATAAACAAGATGTCAAAATATTACTGGATGTGGTAAAAATGAGGGAGCAAAGAATCTGACGGAAATAACATATGATTTGTTTGAGAAACATTGTTGATCATGAAGTACTACTTATATTTTTAAGGTAATCAATGCTAAGGTAGAAGACGTTGTACTTCCCGAGAAAGTTGATGTTATAGTATCTGAATGGATGGGATTCTATCTTTTACACGAGGGTATGCTAGATTCTGTCATAGTAGCTAGGGATAAATTTCTAAAACCCAGTGGAGTCATGTTCCCAGAATCGGCAACATTGTATTCTTCCCCATGCAGGTAATTCGGGATATGCTAATTTATTTCTACTTAATTCAGCATCTTTTTGACATTGTCAATATGATACATAAATGATTATAGATATTTTACTCTAGTGTACCTCAAATGTATGATGTTTGGGATAATGTGCAAGGAGTTTCCATGAAACAGTTTGGCGCGAAACTTAGGGAAAGCTCTTTCAAGAAACCCATTACAGACATTCTATCTCCAGATTCCATTCTAGGCGACTCTGAAGTAGTAGTTTGGCTTGACCTCAGAGAGATAACAATAGAAGATATCCAATCCATCTCTATGAGGCATGTTGCTGTTGCAAATAAAGTTGGCAAATATCAAGGTATTATATGATGCGAAATATACAATGACCTTCAATAAACCCGGACATCAAAAGATTGACAGATCTTTTAAATTGGATATCTTTCGAACCGCTCTTTTGATTTTGATGTTTTTTTTTTCGTGAACTGAAGAGCAATTCACCTGTAATAATATTGTAGAAATTTTGATTGAGTTTCATTTGAAAAGTATATTCACGTTATTATTGTATATTTTACTATATATTTGTATTTAAAAATGTATTATTTTACAATTTTATTTGTATATAACAACTGTGCAATATGTAAGTGGGAATCATTCTGTTTATTGTTCAGTATAAATAAATTTCTATTCTATTATCTTAGTAGAGAAGCAACAATAGAATTAATGTTATCTTGTTCTTTTCAGTGTACCAACTGATAAGGTCGGTCCAATTTTTTGTAGAAAATATTTTGTATTTTTCAGTGCAGCAACTAATATAGTCGGTCCAATATTTGTTGTTGTTTTTGAGTCTTTTCAGCAATTTGGCAACACCGGAATCATTGATCATGATATTTTCTTCTTAAATTCCCTCCAATAACTTTGCCTTTTCCAATAAAAGACTTGACATATGTCAAGTTTCAAAAAAGTACTCACAGTTTAGCATAATAATGTTATATTATTTTTGATTGCTTGCATCGTAAGGTTTTTATCGGATAAATATATATTCCCTATTTGATTATTGTTAACAGGTATATGTTTATGGTTCACATGTTCATTTCCAAGTACAACAACAGAACCAGTCACTCTATCGACTGAACCAGAAGAGCCTCCCACACATTGGAAGCAAACCATTATTGTCTTACCTTCAGATATACCCGTGGAGGAGGGGTCGCCCATAGCGTACGATCTGTCTATGACTAGATTGACAGCTGACAAAAGGAGATACGCATTGGAGGTTACAATGTTGGATCCTTCGGATGTTGAACATCCTGAATATTGTCTATGCCATTTGACAAAGTGTATCTTGGTGAGGGCAATGTTGGAGAAATATGAGCGAGAAACTCCTAGTTGTAATGAATGATGTATCCGAATTGTTACATATATGTTTTTCCGAATAAGAAGAAAGTCTATTGTAACTGAGAAGTAATAAAAGATATACTAATTTGTACCTGTTTATATAGGGCGAAGGCAACAAAATAAAAGAAACTCTCAATAAAGATTTATTATGCTACCATTTCAAATCTTGCTATATCTTGGAAATAAAAACTTTTGTACAAGGTGGCCCATTAATAAAGGACGCCGGCTATATCTCAGGATCCGTTACGACCCAGAGAAAACAAAAATTAGAGGTAAATCGGCAAAAAAAAAGCTGGAAAATATTTACAAGTTGCTAATTCTACCGCTAAAGGTCGTAATTTACACCGCGAATTAAAAAACACTGTTTCATTCAAAATTATCCCAAGTTAACCGATATTGATAATCTTGTAACCTATTGAAAATAAAACAACTTTTTTATATTAAAGTTATTTGTTTATCTTGTTAAATAACGGGTGGGGGAGGTACAAATGTTGACCTATTTTGAATAATTTTATTTCATTTTAAAGCGCTTTTTTGGGCGCATCTACTGGAATAACTTTTGAGTTTAATCATTTTCCGATTCGGTAGATGGCGCTTTATGACAAAGTCGCAGATTTTTTGAATTTCTCGAAAATTTCAAATGCAATGGTATTTTTATTACGAAAAATTACAGTTACTGGTGAAAAATTCGATTCGATTATTCCTTATAGACATATTTAAAAATATTTTCGTGACTAATGTTAGGTGCACTAAAAAATGTGAAATAAATATTTTTTACAAAAAATTGGACCGACGTTATTAGTTGATGCACTGAAAAGTATGAAATAATATTTATTCCATTGGTGATGGTACTTGTGAAGTTGGTGCCAAAAGATATAAATCAAACTGCAACTGCACAACTTCTTAAGTAACAGCACCAAAAGAATTAATATTATTTTATACTTTTATATACAGTGCATCAACTAATAACGTCGGTCCAATTTTTTGTAAAAATATTTATTTCACTTTTTTTTAATTCACGGTGTGAGTTACGTCATCTAGCTGTAGATTTAATGGGCCACCCAGTACTTACAAACACCATAGTTTGCAAAAAATATAAGTCTTATAGTACATCCAGATTTTTATTGTCTTATAATTTCGATACATAATACAAGTAATAAGGTGATGACATAGGAATAAAATAAATAAAATAATTAGATTTACAGTCAATATTGTAGCTTCTACATATTAGTAAAACACAGTAGTTACAAATTTAATAGGATAAATAGATAAATTTGATGATAATTCTACCGATATATATATATATATATAAAAATACGTTTTCATTTGTTTTTCCTCTTAGGTTTTACTATTACCTTAAGTAGTCAATTTCATATAATTGAGAGATGCATTCGTAGTGGTTTCTCCTTTGCCATCAGCCTCTTTGATTTCAAATGAACTGATTAGAATATTGACAGCCATAATGACAATATTCATGCAAAGTATCACATTGTTGGCATTATTGGCATGATCTTGATCATCTTCTTTTCTTATATCCAGTTTACTTCCAAGTAATACACAAAGGCAAGCTTGAACCACCTTAGAGTGTGCAAAATAAATGTTGTTAAATAAAAAAAATTAGCAAAAAAAATCAAATTAGAACAGAGAGAGAAGAAAATATAATAAAATAAAATTATAATGTTTGAACTCAATATAATAAGAACAGCTGTGAAAAATAGCCATAACTAATCTTGCATCAGGTAATATCATAGTTTAGTTTGAATAACGTTAACTTGCAATAAATCATATATTTTATTTATTATTTCAAATTAGAAACATATTATAGTTTCAAGACTGCTGCTATCAAAACTCTCAAAAAGAAGCCATCTAATAGATGTCTTCAGAAACATTTTTGATTCATAGATATGATTATTAGCTACGACGACTTAGGTTTCCAAAAAATCAAAATTATAATTTAAAACTGTGAAATTTACCTATCCGCCGGCTCCGAACACTCGGAATTTTAAGAAAAGTATAAGGCCTAGTTTATTCCATTCAACATCTTTATTTACGACTAATATACAGGGTGTTTCATAATATATAGCAGGACTTGAGGATGTGATAGCTTGTCCAAAAATATGAAAAAAAGTTCTTATTAACATACCCTCTAAAATGCACCATTTTCGAGATACAGGGTGTTGAAATTGGAAAAAAAATCGTTTTTTGTGAATATCTCCGGAACCGTTTTTAGTACAGAAAACAGCTTTTGTAAGTATTTTCCACTCATAATAAGCTAAGTTTTGAGTCAAAAAACATTTTTGTTAAGTCATAATTGGTGAAGATTTCGAAGGAGTAGTGGTTGTTTTTCTCCCCAATTTCTACGCCAATGGAAAAAGTACCTACGGTTTTGAGGCGCCTATTTGAACCGCCAATGTTTTCTACACAAAAAAGTACCTACTGTTGATCGTGAGCTCTAAATGCTTTTTGATTTTGACTTTGAAAAAAAATATGTAAACGTTGGAACAAGTAAGTAAAGCTAAAATTAACTTGTTTTTTCAACATAAAAGTTGATTTTTCTCGAAAATGTTCGACTTTAGAGCTCACGACCAACAGTACCATTTTTGTGTAGAAAACATCGGCGGCAGTTCAAAGGGGCGCCTCAAAACCATACTTTTTCCATTGGCGTAGAAATTGGGGCGAAAAACAGCCACTACTCCTTCAAAACCACCAATTATGACTTAAAAAAATACCTAAATAGTATCAGTGTCGAACGTATAGTTTTTGTGCATTTGTATTGAGAAAGATGAAAATGAAGAAACTTACAGGCTCGAATCATTTGTTCTTTATTTCTATTTTAGATAATACGACTCGTAAAAAATGTTACTTCTATGGTATATTTAGGTACTCTTAGGTATAGGTTCTATTATTCATTAAAATCTTAATTCATCTCTACGGGTATATTATATAATATAGTAGATAATTTTCAAATAGTAAAACTTATGAAATCCAAAAGTGTCCATAGCGGAATATCATAGAACTTTACATAAAGGGTGTCTTTGATATGAACATAAATAGTCTTAACTAGCATAATATAAAAACATTCTATATGTAGCGTCTGTACCACATGAGAAAGTTGTAGAAACCTGTCATTTTATTTCAATGCAACTTTATTGTTGTTAGTTATAATTCTTTTTTCGTCAAATCAACTGAGATGTTGTAATGAATAGCGGGATCTAGGCCGAAATTCATTTTGATGACATCACAGAACAGGGCCCCAGTCACGAATCCCAATGAGATATGGTGTAAGATCCAAGCCAAATCTCGTAAACTTTGATCTTCGGAATCAGTGAAGATTGATACAAGTACTGACAAAAGAGCAGAAGTTACCTGCCAACAGAAAATGTATGTGTTTGCAATCAATAGGAAGCAAAATATCAAAGATGTACCTACAGTTGTGCTACAGTTGAATAATTATTGCGACGCCCTTGCGAAAGGAATACAGTGTGGACCATATGTATGGAATAAATTCATTTTTAGTGTTTTTATGTATTTGTTTTAAAAAACCTGAAACAGGTCGATTTCTAATATCAATTTAAAAATTGAATGCATGAAAATATTACCATTTTCATGCAACCTCTCAGAAATTTCATCTGAGAAGGAAGGTCGTGTGGCACCTTGTTCGAAAGGGATTTTCATTCTCTGTTCAGCAATACTAAGTTTTAAATTTATTTTGCAAATGTAATTTTTTATACTTTAAGTAGAATGAAGGAAATAATGTCACATTATGTTTAGGAAGTATTTTTCAATTCAAAAGGTGACCACCATTCACTTCTTGACAATAAGCAACAAGTGAAATTTTTGAAAAAAAATTAAAAATAGTTTTTATTGGGCATTTAAGATTTGAACCGTACCGATGAGTACCTACTATTGCTATCCTTTTCTCGATTTTAACTATACTTATGTATATGTGTTTGCCAGCAACAGCAATTCCATAACAAATTACTGTTTGTCTACCACAACACAAAATTAAACTTCAAATTAACAATAACGTCTGACGTCTGACAATTGCGACATAACCATAGACGATCTTCCAGAAAGTACCTATATACCAGAGAACGAGACGTATATATACGCTCCATGCTTGTGCGTAATTCCAGTGACGGATCCCATTGTCGTTCCATGTCGACAAAATAAAGATCTTGGTTGAATGAGATTGAATGAGATAATTATAATTACCAATATTGGATCACACTTGGAGCTTAACAGGTGGCGAGATGTCTGCGATCTAAGTACGAATTCGAAATTTCAAGTCTCTAGACCGTATGGAGCCTGAGAAATCGCTGCGGAGTCCATTGATACAAGAACCGAAAGTAATAAAAACTATTTAAAAAGATCTTGGAATTATCATACAACATTTTGGCAATCTAGTAGGCTACTGTTATTTTGGTATTTGTAAATTCCTGACAGACGTCGGCGTATTGAAAAATATTTGTGTGTGTATTTAATTTAGTGTGGATTCATGCAGCATCATGTAAGAATTATCGAGTAAAAAGTATCAAATAACAATTATCAATTAACAAGTATAAAAATGTAGCATTCATGCACTCAAATTAAGAATTATTATTAATAAGTAAAAAGTAAGCATGCGCACAAGTCTGACATCTGCGGTATTTATTTTTCAAAATAACCTCTGTCAACGCTGGATAACTGAAAACATGTGATAGAATTCCAAATTTTCAATAAAAATGGAAGATACCGAATCATTTTTCAAGGTACCCAAAGAAATACACAAATATTTCAAAAAGTGAGGTTATTGACATCATCGGCCAGACCAATCCGCGTTCACCTCGTTAAATAAAAGTAAGAGTGGATTCATGCAGCCCAAATTAACAAGTAACAATTACAAATAGCAAGTAAAAGTTGAACTTCTTATTTTTCAATGGGAGTGTTCATGCAGCCAATCAACAATTATAAATTAACGAATAAGAAGTAGAAGTTGGCCAACTTTTAACTTTCTTACTTTAATTTAACAAGGTGAACGCGGATTGGTCAGGCTGATGATGTAAATAACCTCACTTTTTGAAATATTTGTATATTTCTTTGGGTACCTTGAAAAATGATTCGGTATCTTCCATTTTTATTGAAAATTTGGAATTCTAAACACTTGTTTTCAGTTATCCAGCGGGGACAGAGGTTATTGTGAAAAATGAATACCGCGGATGTCATCAGACTTGTGCTCATATGCTTACTTTTTACTTCTTAATTCTTAATTTGAGTGCATGAATGCTACATTTGTTATTGTTATTTGATACTTTTTACTCGATAATTTTTACATGATGCTGCATGAATCCACACTCAGTGAAAATGAATTTATTCCATATCTCTAAAGGACCTCACTATATAATAACATTTATGAGTTTTAATAGTTCGTTTCTTAAGAAAATTATATTTTTCTAATATGAAATTTCTGTATTTTGTGTGGTTTTTTGTCATTACTTTCAACAAGTATTGTTTTGTTTTCACACTTATGCATAAGCAAATTATAACAGCTATAATTTAATTTTTTTTGATACTATTTTGTCATTTGACCATCGTAGTTCAATAGCCTGAGGTGTTGACTGGAATAATCTAAACCAAAACCAGAAATTATAATATTCAAAATTGAAATAAGAAAAATAAAAATCAAAATTATATCATTCAAAATAACAGCTGCCCGCTGATCTCTGCTCTTATTTATATTTAGTCCTCCAATAGTGACAAACAGAATGGCGACAATGAACTGCAAAAGAAAAAAAGATGGGGTTCTTTTTTGCATGTTGTGTAACATTGATTATATAAGTACAGGGTTATTCTGTATATTTTAACACCCACCTACAGCTTTTATTACGAGTTAATAGCGAAAATAAAATATTCACATTACAACATTGAAAAAACATTTTTTTAATGGAACACCTTGTATATTATTCGTTAAAATGAAAGTCCTCTTTGTTCTGATTTCAAATATATATAATTTGTTGGCATTTGGTTCAGTCTCTTGTGAAATATTTGAGTTTAAACTTAATTTTACACAATTGTTAATAATTGTTGCCTCGAAAACGTCTGCATTTATCGTTATCATGGCAACGAAACAATGCCATGCCATTTGAAGATTAAACCGTATTGCATTGCAAGAGTTTGATATGGGTATCATCAAATATATCCGGGCCGAAGGATCCCGTAAATAAATACTATTAAGAACGTAATTACGCATTTCTAAAGGTGCGTATATGTATGGCGAGACGCGCCTGAGCCGCGCTAACAACGTGCCTAAATTCGCAATATTTATACGGGGCTGGCGAGTCTATCGCGCGCTGGATGCTCGCGGCGATCCGTTTTCCATCAGTGTTTTGACGAGCCATCAAAGGAAAAAAGAAGTCAAGTGGGACGGGTATGTGGCAGGCTCTTTCCTAACCTATTTACTCTATCTATGGGCTCTTTCAAAATTGACTTTGCAGCGAGAAGACATGCCATGCGGGTAAAATACTACATGCAAAATCATAAAACTTTTATATCTGAAGTTATTCTCGATCACTCGCAGTAAAAGCTGTAGTAGGTGGGTGTCAAAATATGATGAATAACCCTATACATCATTGGAAGCAGATCTCATGGATATCTATTAACTTTTTAATACGTTAAAATGAAGTACCATGGCTTGAAATCGATGATTCATTTATTTTTCTGTTAGCATATTAAATGTAGATAATTAAGTATATACAGGTTGAACTACCTTCAAGTGATGGTGATGAAACACCCCCATTTCTTTATTGGTGAGCTGACTTCAAAAATAGGTATGTATTTAAAAAAAACACATAAATATTACATATACCTATTTTATAGATAAAAATCTTGGAAAATAATAATAACTC
This sequence comes from Crioceris asparagi, assembly GCA_958507055.1. Taxonomy (NCBI): domain Eukaryota; kingdom Metazoa; phylum Arthropoda; class Insecta; order Coleoptera; family Chrysomelidae; genus Crioceris; species Crioceris asparagi. Next base: position 126,383,338 of record OY293826.1, read on the forward strand.
TAGGATCCAATCGGATACTTTGATCGACAAAGAGCTATCTGTATCTCTTCGTAGGTCGTAAACATTTTACAAGGGTTTTTAACTATGACAATTGTCAATCAAAGTCCTTCAAATTCACCATTAATTGATGGGGGCTCAAAAACAGCATACTTTGCTATGGTGGGATCGAAGCAAGATATTATCAGATTTAGGACCGTGATGGCAAAAGCGAGGATAGTGGTGAGGTAATTAAAAAATATGGCAGTATCGTGGTAGCTTTCCAGGTGCAATCTGCAGTCACGAAGTAAGTGAAGGGTCAGACAGAGAACGCCGACCAGTATCTGTATACAAATAAAAAAAACTTGTTATCTTATCTTGCACACAAAGAAAGTATACTGCATAATTAAAACTTATTCATTATTGGTGGATATTATTTAATAAGAAAGGACGTGTGCCTCTATTCTCAAATCATTACATAGCAAAAAGAAAATCGAAAACTTGAGACGACAGAACAATGGTTTAAATTGGAAATTTTCCAAAAAAAAATCATCGGTTTCTGAGTTACAGCAGTGGTACAACTTCATAAGAACCAGCATCAATAGAATTAATATTATTTTATATTTTTCATTGCATCAAGTCGGTTCAATTTTAGCTAAAAAAATTATACCATGCGTACATTTGTTATAGATGAAATGGAAGAATTCAACGAGCTGAATCGCTCGACACCTGCTTTATTATTAGAAGAAGACAATTACTAAACTTTGTAGAGATTGAGGTTAGGTGAATAGGAGAATCTCAAAAGTAACTTTAATTTTTCTCCCTTTAATGTTAAATCCTTACTACAACTGTTGATGTCTAGGTCTCTAGGTTTGTATTTTGTTGAGGAAATTTTCTCTACCTAATTTAAAACATTTCTCTAGGTTCGGTAAAGAGATAGTGAAACTATAAAGAGCAAAAGTGAGTGGATGAGCGCTGCAAGTAGGTTCGGATGATACCTATGTTTACCTATGCTTCTAATTACAGCTGCAATAGGGTGTATTTATACCTAAAAGCATTATACCCTACCAATAGGATTTTACTGACCTCCAAATAATTGTTGATGTGTTCTCAAATAAATAACACACATACACAGGCGTCTTAGACAAAATAAAGTAATCTTTATAACTGATATTATTCTAGTAGTGTCGTTGAAAAGCATCTAGTTTCATTTAGACTTGTTGCAGAGTAATGAATCAATGAAAAGATAGGTAAATTCAAGTAAACTTTTCGATTTTATACAGATATTTTGGAAAAGGTGTCACATACTTATTGATAACGTATAATGAGCATTAGTATATTTATCTTTAGATATACCTATGATATGAGGCCTAACAGAGGAGCTTGGGCAAACTTAGACCACTTTATGCTTATGCCAAAAGTAGTACAAAAATTAAGAAAATCGAATAGAAAGAAGAACAAGCGATCGAAATGGAACATAGGCAATTTAAGGAACGGAAATACGCAGAAAGAACATATGACGCAAATAGAAGAACTATTAGTCGAATGTTGATATGAAGAAAATGGAATTGAGCGAGATTGGAGGGAAATAAAAAAAAATCTATTGAAATGTCAGCCAATGAACATATTGGTAAAGGTCATAACAAAAAAGGGAAGAAGTGGTTCGATAAATACTGCCAACAGCATGTAGAACAAGTGAAATTTTTGAAAAAAATTAAAAATAGTTTTTATTGGGCATTTAAGATTTAAACCGTACCGATGAGTACCTACTATTGCTATCCTTTTCTCGATTTTAACTATACTTATGTATATGTGTTTGCCAGCAACAGCAATTCCATAACAAATTACTGTTTGTCTACCACAACACAAAATTAAACTTTAAATTAACAGTAACGTCTGACGTCTGACAATTGCGACATAACCATAGACGATCTTCCAGAAAGTACCTATATACCAGAGAACGAGACGTATATATACGCTCCATGCTCGTGCGTAATTCCAGTGACGGATCCCATTGTCGTTCCATGTCGACAAAATAATGATCTTGGTTGAATGAGATTGAATGAGATAATTATAATTACCAATATTGAATCACACTTGGAGCTTTACAGGCGGCGAGATGTCTGCGATCTAAGTACGAATTCGAAATTTCAAGTCTCTAGACCGTATGGGGCCTGAGAAATCGCTGCGAAGTCCATTGATACAAGAACCGAAAGTAATAAAAACTATTTAAAAAAAAGTTAAAGCAAGGATAAAATGGATAAAAACCAATAGAACAGAAGACAGAGAAGAGAAACTAAGGAGGGAATACAATAAACTGATCAAAAAAGAAGCGAGATTGGATATAGATATTAATACAGAAGAAAAAGAAACAGAAAGAACAAATAAGAATACCAAATCATTTTATAAGAAAGCTTATGAGTGCATTAAAAAAATACAAAAATTAAGTCAAGGGAAAGAGAAGATAAAGAAGGAAAAGTTATAGAAAAAGAGAACCAATATAAGCTAAGATGGATAGATTATTTTAAAGAATTACTATGTGATCCTTAACTACAAGGAAATGAAGAAGTAGCCACAATCATCGATGCGGAATACGATAGATACAACAGAAGAACCAACTCTATAAAAAGTAAAAGAGAACATAAAAAAACTTCGTAATGGAAAATTACCAGGAAAGGATGCCAGAGGAAACGGGACAAATAGAAATAATACATAAGAAAGGTGACCAGCAAGAATGTGGAAACAACAGAAGAATAACTCGTTTAAATGTTGCATGTAAAATTCCATCAGCGTTCATCCAGAAAAAAACTTGCCGAAAAGACTAAAAACATAATATAGGAAAATATCAGTGTGAATTTATTGGAGGAAGTTCAACAGATGCAATTTTTACAATTAAACAAATAATGGAAAAATCTCATGAATATCAAATTGATATAGAAACATTCGAACATTCGATTCGATGAAAAGGGGACAAATTTTGTCACCATTGAAAGAACAAGCAAATGACATAAAGTTAAGAGGAATGATTAAAATGACCATGGAACACTTAAAAAAGAGAAACTCAAGAGTTCACGATTAATAAAGGAATAAAGCAAGGAGATTCACTATCCGCAACACTTTGGCACCGGAATATGTAATGAGAAATGTTAGAATAGTAAACCTTCGAACAAGCGGAAGCCAAATAATTGCATATGCTGATGACAGAGTTTTAATTTCAAAGAGAAAAAACATCTTTGGAACTATTTTAAAGGAAATAGTAACAGAAGGAAAGAAAATGGGGTTTGAAATAAACGAGAACAAGACAAAAATAATGAGATTTGCTACAAAATGGAGACGTTAGAGTTGGAGAGAATAAATTCGAAGAAGTAGACAGATTTAAGTATCTGGGTTTCATGATAAATAGTAACGGAGAGATACTGCCAACAAATCGAGGGTATCAAGTAAATAAGACAATCTTGAAAAGTAAAATACTCGCTCGACAAACAAAAATTCACATTATTAGACTAATAATGATGTACGAAGCTGAAACATAAACAATGACCCAAAGGGATGAAGAAGATTTAAGAGCAGTAGAAAGAAGGATCATATAAGAACTATACTGGGGCCAATTAAGACCGATGAAAACTAATACAGACAATGAATGTACCCTGAAATATTACTAGAACTCAAAGGAGAAGATATTGTGAAGAAAATCAAAGTACAAAAAGAGTAAAGTGGTAAGGCCATGTATGGGGAGTTGGGAAAAAAGCTACAACGTATTCAATGCTTCAGCGGAAGCCATGGGGAAAAAAGACGCGAAAGACCCAGGACAAAAGGACTGTAGGAGGTTGAGGAAGACCTTAGCAGAGCGGGAATTGTGAACTGGAGAGAGAAAACTAGAGACAGAGAGCTATGGAGAAATATAAGTAGATAAGTTTACTAAAAATACTGATTATGAGGACTAATCCACCTCAATTTATAAGGATTTAAAATGCTTAAATGGCCCAACCCCACAAGGGGTGTTCAGCCATCATATACGGGATGTTTCCAAATAATTGAGAAAGCTTCTTTTCCATTTTTTATCAAAACTTTTTGAAGAAATAATATTTATCAATTTCAAAATATGTGTTGAAAGAACAATTTAAGAAAACTTTTTTAACTCTTTTGCTGTGTCCGTAATAGCAATAGTTTCTTAATAACGAAATAGAATACAATCTTCTGTTTATGGAATCGAAAAAATCTAGTAGGTGGCTGTCACAATTTGTAACTTCAGTCGTAGTATTTCAAAATTATGCCCACAAAATGGCAATCCTTCATCTCTTCAGCAAACTCCAGAAAGAAAAAAATGATTTTTTTTCTCATTTTTGGAAGCGTGTAACTTTTCAGGGAAAGGTCTAAGAGCTTTTGTTTAGATGAAATACCCCGTTTAATTTTCGACAAGGATTTACCACCTAAAAGCTTTCGCACTTATTTGGATATATATTCATATATATGAAGCCTAACGTCGATCAAATATATAAAATCAATTATAAATAGAACATAATATGTGCTACATATATTAAAATATTGTACCTACCTATCTCAATTGACAATGATAAGATCCTAAAACTTTTTTTCAACAAATATGTATCTATTGAGGTACTTACCCCCTAAAACTACAACTGATAGGTTTGTGTGATATAAAATTACCTGGAGAATTATTGATATGGAGATCAGAGTTAGCATAAGAGTGTAAAACTCGTGTTTCTCTCCAACTTGGAGAACATATTTGAGCTGTGAAGCATTGGCTGTGAGTAATGCCACATCTAGTAGTCCTTGCGCTATTGTTTTCTTCGTGGCATATTTGTTGACGTCCAATGATTTCTGCAATAAAAATAAATATGGAGCCCATTGTTACCAGCGCGTTGGTATGCCGTATACGATATTACAGAGAGAGAGAGAGAGAGAGAAATGCTTTATTGTCGAAAAAATATAAATTTTGTAGACAAAGCAAAATAAAAATATCAAAATCAAACAATACAAAAACAAAACAAAGTCAAAACTAAAAATTAAATTAAAATTAATCAAATTTATATAATATAAAACAAAAATATATATCAGAATGAAACCTACAGCTGTATATTCGGTTAGAAAGTAAGTTAACATACAGCTGTAAATTCAGTCAGAAGGTAAACACTAACTAAATCACAAAACAATAACAAATTTTGTACAAACAATAAACCAGTGCGTGAGCTGAGCAGAAACGTGCCTTAGTGAAAAAAGTCATTAACTGCATAAAAGGCATTATCCTAGGTAGTAGGTATTTAATTGAATCTGGGATAAGCCGTTATAGATTTAATTTCGTGTGACAGATGATTTTACATTACAAAAGACCCTTAGGATATCAAACATCAAATAATATTCACTAAACCAGTGGGTGTAAGAAGCTTAATATTAAGTATTAACAATTTTGAACAAAAAATTCGCTTACTGCATAAAAGGCTCTCTCCAGTAAGTATGATTTCAAAACCTTTCGAAATTCAGGAAAAGATCTTATGGATTTGATTTCAAATGGTAGATGATTGTGCATTTTTTTTGCATTGTACAGTATAGAGCTTTTAACCAACTCTGAGCGAGGGGTTGGCAGATAAAGATCATGCTCCGTGTTTCTAAGCGGATAGTTGTGAGATGGCCTCTCTGGAATAGAAGATACGTGCTTGCGGATTAAGGATACAGATTCAAATATGAATAGGGACGGAAGAGTTAATATTTTGAATTTTTTAAAGTAATCCTGGCAATGAGTCCTACTGCTTAGTCTCAGTGAATACCGAACAGCTCTCTTCTGCAGTTTAAAAATACGTTCAAATTGAGTTGCACAACACGTACCCCAGAATGGAAGGGCGTATCGGAGATGCGACTCAAAAATGGCATAATAGACTGTTCTAGAAGTAGACAAGTTGAGCTCCTTGGAAACTGATCTCAGCGCAAAGCATGCAGAACTTAACCTTTTTGATAAAGCATCGATGTGCAAGTCCCATTTTAAGCGGTTGTCTACAATAAGCCCCAAGAATTTCACAGATTCAACGGCCTCAATAGTGGTGTTATTAAGCACAAAAGATTGCAATGTACTTTTATATGATAAAACTTTTGTTTTAGAAACATTGAGGCATAGGAGATTTGAATCGCACCAAGATTTAATCGTGACTAAGTCTCTAGATACAGTCCTATGAAGTGTCGTAATATCCGGGTTGCTCCACGTGAAACTAGTGTCATCCGCAAAGAGGCAGATTTCACCGCTAATGTTAAGACTAGCAATGTCGTTGATAAAAAGCAGAAACAAAATAGGGCCCAGTACTGAACCTTGAGGCACTCCATATTCAATTGGTTTACAAGAAGACATCGACGTATCAACCCTCACAATCTGAGTCCTGCTGTTGAGATACGACTTAAACCATTCGAGAGACACTCCTCTGAAACCGTAGTACTCCAATTTATTAGTTAATATATTATGATCTACGCAATCAAAAGCCTTAGAGAAATCACAGAAAATTGTTGCTATAGAGTGATGGTTGATCAGGTTTGAGTATACATTATTAAAGAGGGAAAACATGGCATCATTTGTGCATTTGTTACTTAAAAATCCAAATTGATGGGTAGAGAGTATATTATATTTAAAAAGAAAAGATAGAAGCCTTTTTTTAACCAATCTTTCGATGATCTTTGATAATGTGGGAAGGAGTGCAATTGGGCGATAGTTCGAAGCTTGATCTTTATCTCCTCCTTTATGCAGAGGAACAATTATTGCCGTCTTAAGACAGTTTGGAAAAACTCCATTTTGGAATGATTTGTTAATTAAAGTGATAAAATGATTCAATGTGCATTCCGGCAGGTTCGAACACATTTTCAGAGTAAGCCCATCAGCCCCAGATGAAGATTTGTTTTTAATGTCATTAATTGTACTGTTAAGCTCTGCTAATACTACGGGTGTAAAGAAGAAACTGTGTAAATTCATATTAGCCTTAGGGAGAAATGAGAGGGGGTCATCGGAAGGAGTTATGGTGTTCTTTAAATGTTTTGCTACATCTACAAAGTAATTATTTAGGTTCTCGGGTGAAATAGATATTGTGTTAGATGATGAGGTCTTATTTCTTAAGTCATTCACAATAGACCACATTTCTTTAGCAACATTACCGGAATTGGCCAGCCTCCTATTATAATAAATGTCCTTGGCAGCTTTTATAGTCTTATGATAGATTTTTCTGTAACGTTTTACGTAATCATGGTAGAAGACGCTGTCCGATGATTTTTTTATGTAGGATAGTGAGCGCATGTTCTTTGCAGATGTACGTAAGCCTTTAGTAGACCAGGGTTTATGTTGTTTGATTTTTAGAGGCCTAAGAGGAAAGGATTTGAATGCCAAGTTAGATAAAGTTTTTATAAATCTCGGAAATTCGATATTGACATCGTCAGATAGGACAAACCAGTCTGTTGTTAGACATAGGTGCTTGAAGTTACGAAAATTTTTATCAGAAAAAATACGGCATAATTTGCGCGAAGCATTTTTGCACTTATATTTAGCCGAAAATTTTGTTAGTATTGCTTCATGATCCGAGAAACCTGAATTAAGGACAGTACAGTCAACGAATTTTGGATCGAAGGATGATACGACATAGTCTATAGTACTAGAACTACTTTTAGTTATTCTGGTTGGTGAGTCAACATGCATGATTATGCCAAAAGAGTCGAAAATGGACTGAAGAGATTCTTGAGCAGTACACACATTGGAAAAGTCAATATTAAGGTCTCCACATAAAATTAACTTGCTTTTTAAAGGCAGGGATTCAAGCAAGCTCAGTAGTTTTTGACTGAATATATGCAAGTCAGCGTCAGGTGTTCTGTAAATACAAACTATATAAAGATTATAAGCACTATGATAGACAATGGAAAATTCAAATACTTTTTCAGACAATAGTTTATCGAATTTAGTTACAGCCGAAAAGTCGCTATTTGTAGACATTATCATAGTAACTCCATGAGATAAATTACTTCTATTAAATCTAGTTACTGTAGCGTAATTTTTGATAAACACAGGCTCATCAACATTTAACCAATGCTCAGTTATGGCAATAATTTCTGGAAAATTAAGTTCTTCTAATAAGAGAAATAATTCATCTGTTTTGTGTCTTAAGGACTGAATATTAATAAGAAAAACACTAAGCTTGCCATCGTCCAATTTTAAAGAGGGTGCTTGATCCTCTGTTCGCGTCAATTTAGTTAAAAATTTTGATTCCTTTTTGGAGAGCCAGTGGAAAAATATTTGCCATGACTCTCCCTAATTTTCTGAAGCTGTTGAAGTTTCTCGGATGAAAAGAAAGACCTGAAGGCAGCAAGATCAGCTTCCACTTCGGCTGAGCCAATACCATATGCGTTGTGGTAGCGATAATACAACTTACGCAAGGTGTCCACGTCACTAGGAAGTCCCTCTGAAGCTAGAGTTAATTTGATGCTGGTGGTGGTGTGCCCTTCAAAACATACACTGGATGGTTGGTCATGGAGATAGGCTAGAAATAGCCGAAGAGCTTTTAGTAAGGAAGAGTCCCTCAGTCTAGCCAACAAATAACGACCATCAGCCGTATCCGAATTACGGGACAGCCGCACTATAGGTGGAGTCATCGGGTCAATATTTAGCAAACTATCTTTCCTTGTACTTTTTTCCATGACAAAGTCTACATTTTCCTGCGCAAGAGACTTACAGGCAGCTAAAGCCTCCCTGTCAGATCCAATCTTAACAGATTTGATCTCCCTAGCTTTTACAGGTGTTAAGTCAGGGCGTGGTGTTGGGCTACGGCTGTCTACAGAGGTTGGAATAAAATGACAGCCTGTGGTCGAAAAACTTGACGCTGGTGGTGAAATCTTTAAGGGTGTTAAAGATGATTTTGCGATTTCAGTGCCTAGCGGCCATATCCTTGGGTCTTTTAGCTGCTTTAGGTGACTATTATTCTGCACACCAACTTTGAAGTCGGAGTGCGAACTGTCCTTATTCTTCATCATTGGAAAGCATCGAATAAAGTCAGTAGTTCCAAGTTTTTCCTTCACATAGTGTGCAAGAAGGGTAGCGCTATATGTCGATGGGATTTTGGACACTACCACATAATGCCATTCATCTTTATTGGAGGATTTGGGAGGTCTGGGCGTAATGTCTTTTGGAGAAGTCTTTGCGAATCTTGAAATTATCTTGATTGATAGATTATTCTGTAGCTGCCAAACATAAACTTAGGCAGGATAACTGTTATAAATATACAGGGTTGGAAAAAAATTGCGGAACACATGATTTATTGTTTAGTTATAACTGGTACGAAAATTTGACTAAATAAAAAGTATTTGCAATTTTCTGTACTATTTAAAGGTGTTTGCAGATTTTCCGTTTACGTCATATTTTTCAAGATATGACGTCATCGGATAATATTTTAAATGGCTTACTCTGTATTTATATTTTTTTTTTCGAATAGGTATGATTTTACTGAATTTAATAATACCAGGTTTCGTGGAACTGTGGACCCATAAAATTTGATGGTAAACAATAATTTTAATTGTCTAATAGAAAAGAACCGCAGTACTTTAGGTGGTCAAAGTGAAAGCCTTCGACTACTTGAGAGTATCCTAATCTGTCAACAAATGAACTTAGCAAATTATATATAGTTTCAGGCCTTATATTTTGAGCCGCAGCTCTAATAATTCGATCTGCTAGTTCTTGGAGAGATTGAAGTAGATCCTTATAAATTATAGACTTCAAATGGCCTCAAAGAAAAATATCTAGTCGAGATAAAGGTGGTAACCTTGCCGACCACTCAATATATCCTTTTCGTCCCACCCATCTCTGTGGAAATATTATGTTAAAGTATTCCCTAACCCTGCCAGCATAATGATGTGGAGCACCATCCTGCTGGAACCATTTTTTCTGATAGCACAATTGGGAAACAATCGAATTAATTCCGGAACTACATTTCGGATCTCGCAAAAGTTGTAAATAACTATCACCATTTAACATTTCTCACAAAAAAGGTCCAATTTAACTATTCCACACCAAACGTTCAGCTTTTGTTTATAATTTGTGTGGTCTTCTTCCATCCAATGTGGATTATTATCCAACCAATAGTGGCAATTATGACGATTTACAGAACCATTTATGGCAAAAATTGTCTCATCGGAAAACACAATGTTGTTTATAAACATATTATTCACATTAACTACATCCATCATTTCTTCTCAAAACTGAATTCGTTTATCAGGATCATCTTCATATAACGCTTGATATAATTGTACTTTATAAGGATGACATTTATTTCTATTGAGTATCCTTCTTACAGATCTCTAACTAATATCGTTAATTAATGCAAGTTTTGGTATTGAAGTTTTAGGTTCTTCATGTACGCGTACGCTTAGAACATTTCGAGAAACTGCTGACTTTGAAATTTGAGAAATTCTGTCAGGAAATGTGGCATTGAACAAATCGGCAGCTTCTTGTAAATATCTTTTTCTATCTCCAAAACCAATCATAAATAGATAAAATCTTTCACGTTCAGAAATGTTTAATAATAATATTAATTTAAAATAATTTGTAAAATGAAATAAAATTAGAAATTAAAGTTAATTGACATTAATGTAAAAATAGATAGAGAGATAAACTTAGGATATGAAAATTTAATGTTTACTATAATTTTTTTTATAAAACCTCAAGTCACAGAACCACTAAACCTAGTATTAGTAAATTCAGAAAAATCATATCTACTCAAAAATATATATATATATATATATATATAAATTTAGGGTGAGCCATTTAAAATATTATCCGATGACGTCATATCTGCACGGCTAAATAGTACATAAAATATACAAAAACTTCAAATCCAGTCAAATTTTCGTACCAGTCTTAATTAAGCCATAAATCAGGTGTTCCGCTCATTTTGTCCAAACCTGTATGTGTTATAAATGTCATTATTCTATTAAACCAGAAAAGTATTTTCTCCCATGCAAATTATTTCTCATTAAGCATTCGTGTCTTTCTTGAATAGTCACAATAGAGCGGAAACCTTGAGCCCGCCTTCCAAACCTCTTTTGTTATACCTATTCTTAATATGTTATTCAAAGTCTACTTTAATTATTCTTCAAAAATAAAATGTCAAATAACATTCCAAATTTAAAAAGCCCACGAATGTTTTACCTATAACATACCAAGATTCTTATTCCTTCACCTGTGATCTCATTGACACCACCAGACATGTTTTGTAAAACGGTCAACACTCACTCGAATAATCGACAGCAATCGACTATTCAGCATTGAAAATCGCAGTCATTGACTAGCTGATTGTCTACCAGTCCACTAATTACCTTTTATAGATACCATATAGAATAAATTTTCAGCTGCAAATTACCAGTAGCAAACTATATACAAGAATAAGTTACAAAGGAAGGTGATACGATTGATTATTAAAGCAATAGAAGTATTAATTCCATTAAAGCTGTCGTAGTCGCAGATCTCCCAGTCAATTTTGTGCTATATTCTTGAACAAAACACTTCTTCCGGCTATTGCTGATTGTCCATATTTTCAGATAAAGATGACTTGAAATTATACATTAGCTTAGTCTTATTTCTCGGTCGTTTTTGAAACCCCTCATGCTACCCAAAGATTATTGTAAACCAGATTGGGGGTTTCTCCCAAAATCAAATTTTATTATTAGTCTCAGCTAAAGAAGTAACTGTATATATATTTTTTTTGTTATTATTATATATTAGAACGTGTTTCTAAACCGTGCATGGAGCCCTGGTATCGAAGATGTATTTCTTTTAAATGGCGGATATTTAACTCTTTTATAGCTATACATTATTCTAATTAATATCTAAATATGATTTAATTAATTTTATAAATAATTTACTATTAACTAATATATTTTATTTTTGTTACATTTTCTATTATGACATTATTCAATTTTATACTTATTTGGAATATTATTTATTTTATTTTCTTTGTTTAAAAACCATATAGTTTCAGATCTAGGTTAATATTAGTTTCCATTTCATCCGCATTATAACCGCTATATAATAACACAGTGTCATCGGCAAAAGTATGATGTTGTGCCCGGAGACCCGCAGATTTTAAATTCAGTACATATAAGAAATATAATAATGGGTCCAAGATCCGAGCCTTGAGGGATACTTAAACTGTTTACGACTTGATTGAAAAACTTCATTAGAATTTATTGTATATATAAACTATGGACCGTAGAAGTATAAACCATCAGCAAAAAAATCTCGGAGAAACAGAAATGAGGACATACAGGAACGGATAGCAACTTTATTTTTGACCAACTCCAAAAAAAAGGAGGAGGTATACAAATCGGTTGTATGTTTGCTTTTTTATGTATCTATGTTCACGAGTTTTGCATAGTAAACGTGCTCCGATTTTGATGATTTTTGATTCATTTGAAAGAAGAGAGTTGAGAAATGGTTCCATATTTAGAAAAACTCAAATCCGAGATCTTCTTCCATATAAACACTGCCCCGAAGAGGGTGGAGGGAGCATTTTTTCTCGGAAATCGAAAATCTGAGACAGCAGAATTAAAGATGAGACCATATTCGGAAACGTTTAAATTGAACATTTTTTGTTCAAAAAAGGTACGATTTTCGAGTTTCAGCAAATGGTAAAGACTGAAATATGTGTATTTCGGCTATATGTTTTTAGAAAATTGAAAATTTGAGACGGCCAAATTAAAAAAGATTATATGTAGCAACATTCAAATTGGATTTTTTTTCCAAAGTATAACAACAAGTACAAGCAAAGGATATTCATGGGTAATATGATAAGTACTATCTTCTGTGGTATTAGTGAACGTTCAACGATTTTCATAACTAATGTTACATTCAAAACTGCGAAATAATCATTTCTTACCAAAAATTGGATCGACTTTATTAGTTGGTGCACTGAAAAATACAAAATAATTTTAAATCTATTGGTGCTGTTACTTTTGAAGTTGTGCAATTGTAGTTATAAGACTTTTGCACCAATTCAAAAATACCAGCACCAATAGAATTAATATTATATTGTAGTTTTCAGTGCACCAACTAATACAGTTCGCCGAATTTTTCTTAAATCCATCTTATGCGACCAAAGAAGTTTCACTTAGAAAATTTACCTCTTTTTCGAGGAGGTACAAAATACAATAACGATACGATCAGATACAAACAAATCACTATTCAGAAATGACAAATATTTCTTGCAACCTCTAAAATGGGGCGCTGAATTTTTTGGTAAACCTTTTTTTTTTGAGTGCAAGTTCAAACGAAATTTTTTTGGTACAATCACTGAATATCAAAATATTTCTTAAAAATGCATCTAAAATTCATTTAACAGAGCTGAAATAAATCCGTTGTTAACAAATGTTTTACTTGCTTCACGAGAACCAGTCATAACACTATTGAATACTTAAATATCTTTAATACTCTATCAGCATCCAATCTTTGTCACTTAATTAGATCTATACTCCATTTGGGAAAGGTGTAGAGTAATAAATTATGATAGTGAAGGGATCTTTATTGTATTATAGCGCTTATATGCCAGAACACCTTTCTTAGATAGTAGATTTTCATTCTTTCTAAAATTTCTCATTTGGCGGTACTGGCTTTAATAAATCAATGCAAACTGTAGTTTGCAGAGGTGAGAGCGGTATCTCTCACTTCTGGCTACAGATGCATTATTTACAGAAAAATGTTGGATTCTCAAGGTCACGTAATGGTTTTTCCTGATTAATTTAAAAATATGGCTTGAAATTGATGAGATATTGTATATAATACAATCTAAGAATGATAAGTAATCATTTGAGACCGTTTTCAACTCGTAAAAGGCTGTAATATTTATATTATCAATATATGTAAAACCAAGTAGACGGATTTCACAATTTATTATTTTCAAGACTCTACGGTGTTGCCGGTGCTAAAATTTCACCTGTTTTTAAATACCTCAGTAATATAGATATCGGATAAATACCTAAGTGAAACTAACAAATTAATTATGATCATAAAATCATTTATTATTTGAAAAGCATGCAAACTACTTCGCTCTTATTCGAAAGTGGTACATTTTTAACGCATTAATAATATTTGTCAAGCGTATACTCCAACTAAATGGCAACAATCAGGTAGAGGTAGCAGTAGCAGAGAACAGAGACGTATACATATATCACATTTAATACATCTATTGACTAAGAGATGGCAGAGCGATCGTACGCTGTGCCTTAATAATTATCATTAATATTTCCCATATACCTAGGTATATTTCTTCTAACATTGTCTACTCGTGCATAATTTTTTTTGGTTTTTAATTGTGGTTCAGATCACACGATATAGCTTTTTTACAATTAGACGCGGACCGCTGTTGATATATATCTAGGTAAATTTCAGTAAATATTGAAATACAAGGTGGGAGATCAGTAGTGCGTAGGTATTCGGACGATTATGGGGTTACTGTAAAGATTATGAGAAAATGTTTATAACTAACCCAATCGTATTTTAAACATTCTACAACATAAAAATATTTTCAATTATACCGGGTGTTTCTAAATAGTTGGAACTCTACACAACTTTGTTTTTTCTTATGGAATGTTTATAGATAATTTTAATTATTTCTCAGATCAAAATGGAAAAATAATGTCAGTTTATTAATATGACTTTATGTTTATAGCTAATATTTTATGAGATATTAATTATTATCAATCCAAAGGATGAGAGAGTCAGTATGTAGTTATTCTCGATTTCACATTTTTTTTTAGTATATCTATATTCATGTCCCCAACAATAATGGTAATGTTGGTACCATTATCAATGTTCCGCAAATATGCTCCAAAATCTGTAACATTGCATTTCATTTCTTGGCAAGCCCACTAAAGAAAGTTCGTTACGCTAGATACAAAAATGTTTAAAAATGAGTTTTTCTAAATGGAAAACCCTGTACCTATATTATAAAATATCCTGAAAGATGCCTAAATTTCCTTCGATTTTATTATCATGTTCCTATACCTAAGTAGCCAGAATTCCGAGATAAGATCAATTTTCAAAAAATCTAATTATATTTCTCATATTCATCTAGGTTGATAATAAATGTCATCATAGTACATAACATAATGAAAATTTGACAATTAGTGCATTATTAATAATACCTTTGCGTATTTCTCAACGTAAGTGACTTGAAATGAATGAAATAACAATACAAACGAAGTTTTAATAAAATTGTTTATTCTTCATGGAAAATGTGTAGAAACTATCGCAACAACGTGCAGAAAATTAAATGAACGTACTCTGATTTACATCCAATGAACAACTGACCTTAGAATTTCCAGATATTTCTCAGAATTCAACGGTTCATCGTAAATAAGAAAACTTGAAACTAAACTTCTCCTGAAATCCCATTTCCTTGACAATATTTGGATTTGATCAGCCCAGAAATGCTCGTTCCTTCTATTAAAAATTCCTTCTCTGGAAAATTTTGATTCGTTTGTCTAGATATTTTTTTTTTAATTCAGGATCTTCTTGGATGCGAAATAGGATTCTTTTGCAAAAGTGAACCCTACTTTGATGATATTCTGGTTTAAGATCTTAAACTTTAGTAAACTTGTACGGGCGCATGTAATGATTATGGTTGATCCTTCCAACAGACCCACGATCCAAGCCTAAATCATATTCGGCACTTCTAGTGGAAGCTTGGGGATCAGCACGGAAATAGGCCAAAACATTTATTATGTTGTCTTCATCTGAGGTTATAGGTTTCGGTAGATGTCGTTCCGCTTTTAATTTTGATCCATTATTAATGAAATTATTTTGTATACAAACTTCCTCTTGTTCATTGGATGTAAATCAGGGTACGTTTCATTGAATTTTCTGCACGTTCTTACTATAATTCCCTCTCATTTTCCATGAAGAATAAAAAACAATCATTAGTACCTCAAGTCACTTACGTTAAAAAACACTCAAAGGTATTATTAATAACGCACGAATTGTCAAATTTTCATTATGTCATGTACTATAATGACATTTAATAGCAACCTAGATGAATATGAGAAATATAATTTGATTTTTTTAGACAATTGCTCTTATCTCGGAATTCTGGCTACTTTGGTATAGGAACATAATACATCAAATCGAAGGAAATTTAGGCATCTTTCAGGATATTTCATAATATACAGGGTGTTCCAACTAAAAAGCACATTTTGAATGATCCTGTATAACACAGGACAAATTTCTCTATTCAGAATCCATAAACATTATCTAGATGACCTACTAACAAAGTTACAGCTTCCTAGGAATTGCAATAACGCAGAAATAAACATTTAATTCGAGCTATGTTTTTGATCCAAAATATGGAAAATAATTAATATCTCGGGAACCGTTAGAGATAGGTGTAGGTAAGTGGGACGGAAATATCAGAAAGTGAGGACAGGTGCAAAAACGCAGTAATACTTATATAAGCGGCAACGCTGCATCGCTGAAAATATAGTAAATAGATTATTATTATTATATTATTATATAAAATAGATTAAGAGCAATTACTTAACCAAACTTTCAGAACGATCCTATGTCCCGTTCTCCGTAAACGTCTAAGGTACCATCGACCATATATATATATATATATATATATATATATATATATATATATATATATATATATATATATATTTGTATTTAAAATTAATATGATTATTGAAAATTAAAGTTAGTTCGTGACAGCCACAGTATATATATGCTGTAGTCTAACTCAACGGCGGCCGCCTTCGATGATAGTTTCGGAGCATCAGCTTAAGGTACGGGCACAGTATAGATAAACACAGACCCGCCTTTGCCGCCGTGTCTCCCTTACTTACAAACGGGAGACACGAAATCGCGGTGTCCTTTGACGAAATCGCGGTGGCCTTTGACAAACAGACGACCGCAAAAAATGATGCTCCGAAACTATCATTTAAGGCGGCCGCCGTTGATATGGACTACTGGGTATATTTATACTGTGGGTACGGGAGACACGGCGGCAAAGGCGGGCCACATCAAGGAATGGCTTGCGTTGGACTACTGTATTTATCTACACTGTGGTGACAGCTAAACGACTTCCAAAAAAAATCCATATCCCCAAAAAACATTCCCAATGTAAGACTTTTGGAGGTGAGAGCTATATTCTGCAAAACTCGACAAAAAAATCTCAAATCTTTCGCATACGCTCAGTAAGAGCTCCACACCCATACCATTTCTTATGTTTCTTTGTATACGCATTTTGCTTTAATGGTACATTTTCATCAAGTGATTCTATCGCTTCTCACCGCCCCCAAAATTCCTTCCATGACGTTGAAACATAAGTTGTTCAATTTCTTTTTCAACTCATAATAGGTTTTATAGATACTCCACGCCTTTCTAAGTCTCCTTAATACGGTGTTAGCAGTTATTTTCATTAGGTTTAAATATACAGGATGTTTTATAATATATGCGCAGGACTTGAGGATGTGATAGCTCGTCCAAAAAAAATGAAAAAAGAAATATATTAACTTATCCTCAGAATACACCATTTTCGAGATACAGGGTGTTGAAATTGAAAGAAAAAAATAGTTTTTTGTGAATATCTTGGAATCGTTTATCTTGCAGTAAACAGCTTTTGTAAGCATTTTCCACTCATAATAGGCTAAGTTTTGGGTCAGATTTTTTTTGTGTTAAGTCATAATTAGTGAAGATTTTGTAGGAGTAGTGCGTGTTTTTCTACCCAATTCCTACGCCAATGGAAAAATTACAGTTTTGATATGCCCATTTGAACTGCCAATGTTTTCTACACAAAAAAAACACCATTGGTCGTGAGCGTTGAAGTCGACCGTTTTCGAGAAAAATCATTTTTATGTTTAGAGGTTACGACCAATGGTGTGTAGAAAACATTGGCGCTTCAAATGGGCGTTCCAAAACCGTACTTTTTCCATTAGCATAGAAATTGTGGAGAAAAACCCCCACTACTCCTTCAAAATCTTCACCAATCATGACTTAACAACAATGTTTTTCTGACTCAAAACTTGTACGATAAACGGTTCAGGAGATCGTCGCAAAAACGTTTTTTTTTA
Source organism: Crioceris asparagi (assembly GCA_958507055.1). NCBI lineage: Eukaryota > Metazoa > Arthropoda > Insecta > Coleoptera > Chrysomelidae > Crioceris > Crioceris asparagi. Next base: position 126,401,407 of record OY293826.1, read on the forward strand.
AATTTCAACGCCCTGTATCTCGAAAATTTTAGAGGGTAAGTTAATGTAAACTTTTTTTCATATTTTTGGACGAGCTAGCACATCCTCAAGTCCTGCGAATATATTTGAAACACCCTGTATATTGAGAAATAGATCGTATTGCACTTTTGTATGTTTGGTGTGTGTAAAAATATTGTAGAACCCTTAGAACTTGACCATATAGTTAAATATACACATGTAGTTCGTAAAAACGAATCAAAGTTCAAATGAAATATTATTTCTGTTTTATTTCATCTTCTTTTCCAAGACGGAATATAGTGCATTCATTTCAAGTATGTATGTAAGGTAGTGACAATTTTATCACTTAAAGTGGAACTATGGGTTATGAATATAATACGTCAAGTAGTAATTTCATGGACGGAATTTTGGGGGCGGTGAGAAGCGATAGAATCACTTGATGAAAATGTACCATTAAAGCAAAATGCGTATACAAAGAAACATAAGAAATGGTATGGGTGTGGAGCTCTTACTGAGCGTATGCGAAAGATTTGAGATTTTTTTGTCGAGTTTTGCAGAATATAGCTCTCACCTCCAAAAGTCTTACATTGGGAATGTTTTTTGGGGATATTGTTTACAAAAAATTGGACCGACTTTATTTGTTCGAGCACTGTATTTAGATTTGGCAATTCATTTCCATTTATAACAGAGAAAAAAATTTAAAGCTATACTACCTACATACCTGTAAAAACTCTGTGATAACGTTACCATCGCGCTCAATACCTGGTTTCGTTTCTTCGTTATTATTATTATTATAGTTGGAAGTTGAAGAAGATTCATCTGGTGAAGTCATAATAAAAATACACGGCACTGTATACCTAACTGACGGTTGAATCGATATTGTTTACTTACTAGTTATCACGCTTCATTTCGTTGTCTTTATCTGTATCAACTAATTATTATATCAGTCCTAATTATCGAGTTTTTTTTTTGTAAGAAATGTATTGTTTGAAACATATCATTTGTGATCGATTGACGACGAGATTAATCTCATCTCCCGTCAAAATATGAGCCTGAATTGTGAATACTTTTTATAGAAATGTTTCTTATCAAGTTTGTAATAACTAAAATTGATATCTAATAATAAACTAATACGTGATTTACCTAATATTGTTTGTATACTGGTATTGGTTGTTTTTTGATTGTGCTTATTGTACACAAATAACAAATATACCGTTGATAATGCAAGAATATAAAAATATTTTTTAGGTTATCTCTAGATAGAATAAAATAAAGTCGCTATTCTTTTCTGTCTTTTCTTTCACCGGTTTCCTCTTCTAAACCCTGCAACAGATATTGACTCGGTTTTTAGAGCTTTTTTGCAGATCGTAGAGAAAATATGATGTTTTTCAATCGAGTAGTCAAAAAACTGTTTTCCGGTGCTTTTACGGCTTGCGCTGGTTAAACTTTGAAGATAAGTCAAAATATTGTAATATAGAACTGTAGTTCTTCAAAAATCCTACAGAAAAGTCTCTGACGTTATATGTCTATCTCCTTAGGATAACACAGTACCATTTTATTCTTTACCCCTATCTTATGTTTTGGAATGTATGGTCTATATACAGGGTGTCCCATAATTATTGCGACAAAATGATAGGGGTTGTAGAGGGCACCAAAATAAGCAATTTTGCCTTATAAACCCTTTCCGGAAATATGCTATTTGGGCTCCTGCAAAAAAACTATATTACCTCACTGCTGAAAGTTTCCTCCACCTTGCTCAAGACACAGCTGGGCAGGATTGTTCAATGCTCGGCGAACTCTGTGGTATATCCCCGGTATGTCTTGAACAGGTGCGGACGTGCAGCCGTCACTCTACCCAGTAGCTCTTGTTGGTTTGGAACGGGTGTTTCGCAGACTCAAGCTTTTAGATGGCCCCAGAGAAAATAATCCAATGGGGTCAAGTCGGGCGACCGCGCAGGTCAATGCTCAGGGCCACCTCGGCCTATCCACCTTTTGGGGAATGTTCCGTTCAAATACTGCCACACTCGCAAAGAAAGTGGGCTGGAGCGCCATCCACATGTGAGCTCCTACGTCCAATGGTACATTCTCTAATAGTTCCGGCTTCCGGCAGCACATGCTGTAGGAATAGAACATAAACACGACCATCCAAACGTGGTGGGAGCAAATATGGCCCGATGATTTGTTCGTCCACAATGCCGCTCCAGATGTTAATGGAAAACTGATGTTGGTCTCTCAGGAGGGCTGTGGCATGGGAGTTCTCTTCATCCCAAATGTGACTGTTACGGCTATTAAAATAACCGTTGTAAAACAGGCCCCGTAAGTAAACAAAACAAAGTTTGCTTGTGTCAACTTCTGCTGCAAAGACCAACGACAAAAACGGCGAGATTGCTTATTTTGATGCCCTCTACAACCCCTATCATTTTGTCGCAATAATTTTGGGACACCCTATATAGTATTCTCTGTTGCTGTGTTATATTCCGTGATTGTTGAAATTCTGAATAGATAGGTATACCTAGATATTTATATACCAAAGTAGGCGAAGGAGAAAGATATTGGTGTTTTACATTGGGTATATATCTGATTTTCCGTGGGCGAAGTAGTGGGCAAAAACTAGTAATTCTATTATCATACTGAATGGATGAACACTCAGACTGACATTGATTAATTGCAGCTTATGTGATAGAGTCATAGAGAACTGTGATAGAGGATAAAGGAAATCTGATAATTCTTTATTCATTTTCATTGTTAATATGAATGATTGTCACTATAGCTCTATAAAAGCATTTATTTTTATTCCGAAAATCTATATAGATGCATGTGCACCTATATATAGAAATATTTGAAAATTTGTCAATAGTTGTTATTCAAAGTTAGCGAATGATCGGAACATTAGTGTAAGTCTGAATCTTAGCGGTCGTTTCTCAGAAATCGGCCTACCGTGATGGTTTTTTTCGTATTTCCCTTTCTGTTTATCCAACTTTCGCTTACAGTAGATATCAACTATTACTCCTGATGATTTGAAACAGTTTATTTTTCATGCCTTTATTTTACCTGGCGGATTGTTAGTTAAACAGCTATGTTTCAAATCATCCTGTTTCTCCTAACACTCACAACCATGGCTCTGGCGAGATTCGAACCTGCGCCCAATATGTGCTTTCGCAAGCTAGGAACGCATTTCCAGCGCCTTAATCCATAAATATCTATAAATAATCTATAAATCTGGACAAATAAATGTCACTTACTTTGAAAGTACCTTAGAAACATCAGTTATTCTTTTTTGGTTTTTTGACTCAATATCTTTTTTACAGCAACATTTTTCAGTTCAAAATGTAACTCATTTTGATTGTTCGGTGTATTATTTTCCGAGGCCCATCGAATGCAATTGTTAAAGGAATCTACGGCATCTTGGTGTTTAACTTTCGCAACAATTTGGACAATGTCGTTGCAAAAGAAGAATCGTTATATACATCAATTATCTCTTCATTTGCTTCAGCAACAATATCTAGGTCTGTTAGTAACATATCAGTCTCAGACCCACTACCTGTTATCCATGCTTCTTGATCATCTATTGAAATATCTGCGGCAAATAATTTTTTACCAAGAACTTTTTCCTCATTTAATTCATTCTGAAGTTCTTGCGAGTTCCTAATTTTCCTAGCTAAAATAGCCAACGGAATGTTTTCTTCTTTATCCATCTTCTGGGTGGACAACAATGGCTTTGATGACTTTTCTATTAGATCCCGATGCACTTTATGCTCTTTAAGGTTGTTGGAATGTCAGACTCAGATGCCACAATTTTTTTAAGCTGGTTCTTTCTGTAAAACAGTTTTACTGCTTGGATGACATGCTGATGCATGGATTGTATTAAGGGTGTACTGATTGTTTGTTATAACTTTCAAGATTGACAGGGTGGTCGGGGGCATTGTGTAATAATAACAGAGCTTTTTGTGGTAAATTTAATTCTTTTAGTTTTGTTCTTGCTGCTGGTACAAATTCCGTATGGAAGAGATTACATGTAGCAACATTTAAATTGGACATTTTTCAAAAAAGAATTATTACGGTTTCCGAGTTGGCGCAGTGGGAAAGTTTGAAATATATGGATTTCTGCGAAGTTTTGAAATTTCTGAATATGTTTAACCAACGTCTTTGGTAAACATTCAATGATTTTGATGACTAATGTTATACACAAAAGTGTGAAATTTTTTTCACAAAAAATTGGTACACTGAAAGATACAAAAAAATATTCTATTAGTTCGGGTACTTTTGAAGTTGGTGCCAAAAGTTTTCAATCTATCTACAACTGCACAATTTCAAAATTACCAGCATCAACACAATTAATATTATTTTCGGTAATTTTTTTATATTTATTAATAAAAAATGTAGTTTCTAATATTTGAATGGAAATGATTTTTTTTCCTTAAAGTATACGTACATATTTGATTTTCAATAAAAAAATGATATGTAGGATTTTCTTGTGTAATAAACCAAAATATCCTTATATTTTTATAATTTGATTTATGAAGTAATTCATTTCCTACCAATAGCCTTGAGAATTTTCTAGTTTATGAAATGGATCGATATTAAAAGAAAACGTTTTATGATTCGGTGCCACGTGTGAAGTCAAGTTTGAAATATCGTTAGCCGAATTTATTAATAATAAATTAACAGTTATCCCTATTTACTTATGAGTTTCAGGTATTTGAATTATGAAATCGAAAATTTCAATAATCTACAAATACTACCACTTTTTGGTACGAAATATTATGTGTCAAATTATTCTAGAATTAAATCTAATAAATATATTGGTGTAACAGCTCCAACACTTTCTAATTACATTACTGCATCGAAACCATTGCCAAAGATTACTAAATTACAATGACGATTGCTTAAAATATGAAAAAAAAAACCTTTACTAACTTCCTTTGAATTTGAGAACAATGCAGCTCATTTAGAAAGGACATGACATATATCCATCTGTCCGACAAATAAAACTATCGCGCTTTTGATCAGCATGATAAGAAAAATGCAAAAGATACTTACGCGTCTTTCTGTAGGTGAGACCGACATATTATTTCAAACATAAACGACAAATAATAACTTTGGAGACGCTTCTTCACATCAAAATCGATAATTGAAAACTAACATTGTTTGGTAGATGTAACGCTTATTCGAGCACTGATCTACTGAATGTGATTAGTCATATCCTTTTCATGTTTAACAATGCAACTACTAAATTGGAAAATCAAGAATGGAAGTTTCAATTTCAATAATAGGAATGGTTGTTATGGGTTACCGGCTGTTAGCAATGGCAACAAATGTAAATGTTTGTAGGAATAGCTGCCCATTTTCACAGTCGGAAAAAGATAATAAAAACGAGCAAAGCTGGTGAGGGCTATATTATGATGTTAGGGTGCGTCCATACGACTTTTTCTATATTTTGTTTCTGCAAGGAGATGCAAATTCAACGATATAGAGGCAACATTTTTCAATATTTTTTTTTGAATAGAATACCCCGTATGTTATTCCATTTTCCTTTCATTCATTTCCATTTTTGACTTCAGATAGCCCCAAAGGAAAAAATCTTGAGGTGTAAGATCCGGAGATCTTGGTGGCCATTCTGTACTTCTCCTGCGACCATCCATCGCAGACCTCGACTAAGTCGGATTGATCACCATTTCAGGAACAAAGTCTACCTTTTTTCTTCTGAAGGAGGCAGTCTTGCTGATCTTATTCAAATGTTTGCGCAAATATGACCTATAAAATTCTCGGGAAATCTATCATTAAACATACGGACTGCTAGATGATTATTTCTTGCAGCTTTTACAGTACAGTACACACCTACCTACAAAAATTAGCAGCGGAGAATGGGCAATGTATATACGTCTACCAGTATACAAGCAACACTCACATATCTATGGCGTCTACGTTTCTGAAAGCACAAACTACAAACAGAGCTCACTTTGGTGAGCTTTGGTACATATTTCGTATTTCCATGTCTAATAGTGCCCTTAAAATATCAACTATATCAAAATATAAATGTGCTGCCATCCATTGGGAATATTAGAAATAGAAATTAATATTATGGTACTAAACATAATAAGATCTTTGAAACTCTTACAAACTGTGTATTTCTATTATGGCTATATCAGTAAATACGAAATCCGTGTATCCGTACGTCTATTCGTCTGTTAGCGGGCCGTATCCCAGGAACTGTAATGGGTAGACAGTGGGATTTTGCTTCTGCAATGGTACCGAACCCTTCGTGTGCGAGTTCGACTCGCACTTGGCCTCATTTTTAACCGACGACCCAACCGGAGGAGGTATACGATTCGATTGTTTGTCTGTATATTTTTATGGATATTCCCGCCTTTTGCATAGTAAGCGTGCTCTGATTTTGATTATTCTTTTTTCATTTGAAATAGAACTATTGAGAATTGGTTCCATTGAAAAAAAAAATATTAGACATACCCTTCCCTTCAAAAACTTTCCCCAATTTTTCCCGAAAATTGAAAGTGCGACGGTAGAATTAAAGAAGATTCCATATCCGAAATTGGATAGAATTGGACATTCTAAAAACTAATCATTGGTTTCCGAGTGACAGCAGCAGTAATATCTGAAATATGCGTTTCAGCTATGTGGAGGGGTCAATTTTTTTCGAAAATCGAAAATTCGAGATTGGAAAATGAGAAAGGAGATCATACCCGGCAACGTTTAACTTGGACATTTTATGGTTATGGTTTCCGGGTTACAGCAGTGGTAAAATTTGAAATATGTGTATTTTCACCGCAATATTTCACAAATAATATACATGGGTAATAGGATAAGTACTATTTCCGCGATTTTTTTGAAATCTCTTAATAATAAGTATATAAGCAACATATTAACTTCATTGGTGAACGTTGAATGATTTTGACGACTGATGTTACACCGAAAAGTGTAAAATAAATATTTTTTAGAATAAATATTTTTAACAAGAAATGGACCGACGTTATCAGTTGGTGCACTGGAAAATACAAAATAATATTAAATCTATTGGTGTTGGTACTTTTGAAGTTTTTCAGATGCACTTAGATTGAAATTTTTTGGCACCAATTTCACTGCTGTAACTAGAAAACCGTAACTGTATGGAAATAAATTTCAATATAAAATAATCTGGTCCTTAAGTACCTAGTCATTCTCAGATTTTCAATTTTTTAAAGAAATTGCCTCTTTATCGAAAATACGCATATTTCAAATTTTAATATTACTGAAACTCAAAAACCGTAGCTCTTTTAAAAAAATTATTTTCAAGAAAATTTGCCACCTCCACCCCCTTAGAGTGCGGTTTTCGGAGGAAAGAAGATTTCGGATTTGAGTTGTTATAAATATGGGACCATTCTTCTCTTTCAAATAAATCAAAAATCATCGAAATCCGAGTAAATTTACCATACAAGGCGCGGCGAACAAACCAAAAAATAAAAAACCAGACAGTCGAATAATTGTATACCTTCTCCGTTTGGGTACGTCGCTCAAAAAATAGGACCGACTTTATTAAAAGTGCAATGCAAAATACAAAATAATATTAATTTTTTTGGTTCTGGTAATTTTAAAGTTGTGCAGTTGCAGTTAGATTGAAAACTTTTGGCACCAACTTCAAATGTACCAGCACCAATAGAATTAATATTAGTTTGCATTTTTCGCTGCACCTACTAATAAAGTCGGTACAATTTAAAAAATCCCGATGGCCTGTAGTCAGCGGAAAGGTATTTTTTTCAAAATTCATTGAATTGAAATTTGAACAACCTTTTCATTGGTATACCTACATGTTATTACATAAAATTGTCGTATGTGTCATAGCCTTGCGGTTAGAGGTTTTTTTTGGCTGTTGAATATAAAGCAGACAGGGTTCGAGTTCCACTTCAAGGCAGAATTTTTTTTTTCGCCTATTTCTTATCAATAAATATACTATATATTTTTAGGTAAATTTCTTATAGAAATGTACCTATTGCGATCGTTCACACTTTTGAATTTTGAAAAAAATTCAACGGCATGTTGTTATATGTCTATAAGTTAGTCCAAAAAAACATTTGGTTCAAAAGTTTATATATATATATATATATATATATATATATATATATATATATATGAGATATTACGAAATTTGTTAACACGATAGAGGTCGCAGTTTTGAAGGTATCAAGTTCAAATTTGCTACAAAAATCAATCTCTCAAATATCTCGGTCGAGTTCGTTATTGGACAATATCGGGTAAGTAGTTTCAAAATGGCGACCATTCAAACATTTAAAAAAATTATGAAAAAAGAGCCATGGGGTAAATATCATCAAAAATAATTTTAGGTTATAGATATAATCAGTACCTACAACTTTTGTTCAAAGCAATTTTTCATAAAATACACAGGTAAAAAAATAAAAATTAATAAAGAAAAATAATAAATATTGATAAAGCATGAACACTCAATATAAATTTGATGTAATTGTACATTTTCTGGAGATCTTAATACAGACCCTGATAAAAAAATATATAGTATATTTATTGAAAAGAAATAGGCGAAAAACAAATTCTGCCTTGAAGAGGAACTCGAACCCTGTCTGCTTTATATTCAACAGCCAAAACAAAAAACCTCTAACCGCAAGGCTATGACACATACGACAATTTTATGTAATAACATGTAGGTATACCAATGAAAAGGTTGTTCAAATTTCAATTCAATGAATTTTGAAAAATTTACCTTTCCGCTGACTACAGGCCATCGGTATTTTTTTAATCAGGGTCTATGTTAAGATCTCCAGAAAATGCACAATTACATCAAATTTATATTGAGTGTTCATGTTTTATCAATATTTGTTATTTTTCTTTATTAATTTTTATTTTTTTATCTGTGTATTTTATGAAAAATTGCTTTGAACAAAAGTCGTAGGTACTGATTATATCTATAACATAAAATTATTTTTGATGATATTTACACTACGGCTCTTTTTGATATTTTTTTTAAATGTTTGAATATTGCCCAATAACGAACTCGACCGAGATATTTAAGAGATTGATTTTTGTAGCAAATTTGAACTTGATACCTTCAAAACTGCGACCTCTATCGTGTTAACAAATTTCGTAATATCCCATATATATATATATATATATATACAGGGTGGGGCACCGTATACGACACGGTCTCTCAAGGGGAATCCATACAATATAATGTTTTTGTGATAAACGAAATAGATGCAGAATTTTTCTGGCCACAATCTAAAATTATTTTTATACATACAGGGTGATTCAAAAAAAAGATACATATCAAAGTTATGTTTTTTTAAATTGAATGTCCTATATTTTTCATTATTTTCGGATATAAGAGTCAAAATAAAAGTGAGTTTCTTCAGTATTCCCTATACCTATCTCTTTCCATTTTGAAAATATCCAAAGATTTGTTGAAATGTAAGGTATGAACTATTTTTCTATAATTTCCAAAGTTGCTCATTTTGAACTTGAGCTAAAGGTTTTATCATATTGATAAAGGTCAAGGTTATAGCCTGTATCATATTTCAATATCAAAAATCATACAGGGTGTTGGAAAAATATGGTTGTAAAATTTCAATATAAGATATTGAAAAACTTCGTTATCTTAAATGGAACACCCTCTATATTATTACATATTTTAATGCAGAATTGAATCCTCTTTCGAATTGTATAAGGGTTCCCTATAACTAAACTCAAGGCATTTCTTGAATTTTGCTTCTTTATCACAGTAGGAACATTACCCAATTAATCTGGACAGCTTTGAGGCTGTTACCATGGAAATGTTTTATAACTGACAGTTTTGAAGCGTTTAATTTATAAATACAATTTAAATCAGTGTACTATTCAAATAAAGCAAAATGAAGACTTATCCTATCGAAGAGAGAATAAATATGCTTCTAATAATTGGTGAGTGTCATGAAAATTGCCTATTGGCTTCAAGAGTATATGCTGAAAGATATCCAACCGTATCACATCCAAATAGAGCTGTGTTTGAACGGTTACTGAGAGAATTTCGGAATTCTGGTACTGTATCCTACAAACAAAAAACTACGCTAAAACCTATTGTAGATGATGAAGAAAATGAGTTTGTGGTCATAGGATCTGTTATAGAACACCCTCATACCAGTCAACGCAAAATAGAAAGAGAAACAGGTATTAGTAGGAGAAGCATTTCAAGAATATTGAAAAAATATCGGTTTCATCCTTACCATATTCAGATACACCAAGAACTTTATGAAATGGATTTTAATCACAGACTTGAATTTTGTGTTTGGACTCTAGACAGATTAGGCGATAATGAACTCTTTCTAGATTCAATTCTGTTTTCTGATGAATCCACTTTCCATAATAACGGCCTGGTGAACAGACATAATTTCCATTATTATAGTGATGAGAATCCTCGAATTTTTCGAAATACTAATTACCAACATAGATGGTCAGTTAATGTATGGGGGGGTGTTCTAGGGTCCCAATTAATAGGTCCTTACTTTTTTGATGGCATTTTAAATGGACAAAAATTTCTAAGATTCTTACGTGATAAACTACCCGAACTTTTAGAAAATGTGCATTTGAATATCAGACAGCAGATGTGGCTGCAGTTGGATGGTGCTCCAGCCCATTTTCAAAGGAATGTTAGAGAATTTCTTGATAGGCGTTTCCCAAACAGATGGATAGGAAGAAGCGGCTCGCAAAATTGGCCACCAAGATCTCCAGATCTAACATGTGTGGACTTTTTTTTATGGGGATACATTAAAAACATTGTATATGACACCCAGCCCACAACAGCTGAAAATATGAAAGAGAGAATAAGAGCCGCTTTTCGATCCGTGACACCACAGATGTTGAGGAAAGTTAAAAGATCTTTTGAAGAGAGAGTTCAATTATGTATTCAAGAAAATGGACGACATTTTGAACATTTACTCTAGTGTTTCTTATTTTATTATATTTTTATACTGTTATTATTTTTATATCATTCAATAAATGTCTTGTTCTTAATACTTTTATACCGCTACGCCTAGTAGCTGTGTAAGGGAAGTATTGTATTCGTGTAAAATTTTCGGTACTCTGTTTCTACGTTCCAGGGCTTTTTGAGTCCAACAAACATATGTTTTGCTATTGGTCTGTCTGTCTGTATGTTTCTCATATTCGTCAGTATTTGTTTGAGAGAGGTAGAAAAGAAGTGTGAGTGGACTTACCACATTTTTCCTTGGGCTTTCATAATAATACGTTATCAATAAATACTTATAGGTATTTCTTTACGTTTCACAGTATCTATGTAAATGTAAAACGCTGATATTCCAAAAAAAAATATATTAATGGAGTAGTTGTCTTTTAAGGGTAAAACCGACAGCAATAGAATAGTATAGTATCATTACCCGTCAGTTAATTATTTCATATGAGTTTTGAAATTCTAGGAGATTGGATAATAATCGTGAATCAATTAGTACTGTAATAATAATAATGGAATTTAACTATAATAATGATTATTTTAAAACGTCATCCCAATCATAATGGCATTGGGAATATAAGACAGAATTATTAGAGAAGTGCGAAATTGAAGAAATTCGTTGAGTTTAGTTATAGGGAACCCTTATACAATTCGAAAGAGGATTCAATTCTGCATTAAAATATGTAATAATATAGAGGGTGTTCCATTTAAGATAACGAAGTTTTTCAATATCTTATATTGAAATTTTACAACCATATTTTTCCAACACCCTGTATGATTTTTGACATTAAAATATGATACAGGCTATAACCTTGACCTTCATCAATATGATAGAAGGTATAGCTCAAGTTCAAAATGAGCAACTTTGGAAATTATAGAAAAATAGTTCATACCTTACATTTCAACAAATCTTTGGATATTTTCAAAATGGAAAGAGATAGGTATAGGGAATACTGAAGAAACTCACTTTTATTTTGACTCTTATATCCGAAAATAATAAAAAATATAGGACATTCAATTTAAGAAAACATAACTTTGATATGTATCTTTTTTTTGAATCACCCTGTATGTATAAAAATAATTTTAGATTGTGGCCAGAAAAATTCTGCATCTATTTCGTTTATCATAAAAACATTATATTGTATGGATTCCCCTTGAGAGACCGTGTCGTATACGGTGCCCCACCCTGTATATATATAAACTTTTGAACCAAATGTTTTTTTGGCCTAACTTATAGACATATAACAACATGCCGTTGAAATTTTTTCGAAATTCAAAAGTGTGAAAGATCGCAATAGCTACATTTCTATAAGCAATTTACCTAAAAAAATATTTATTTTAATAATCTAAATCTATAAAATCTGTTAAATAGTTTATGTTGCATTCAAATTACTCAGCACTTCATTCTAACCCTCTGTCACTTTACCATCTATATAGTTCTCTGAAATGCATTGATAACCATCTAGTCAACAATATGAGATAATAATTTCAAACATTTTTTTTCACACACAGACAGATGGATGGCACGCACCCACACACGCTATTGTCCCTTCTTCGTAGCTGTGAAAGTTCTTTAAATACGAATTACACCTCTCGGTTCACACTCAGTTTACATTTTACCTCTGAACGGTTGTTTCTATCGATATAGATTCAGAAATGCTGCTGCTATCTAGATGGGTCGCCTTTGGGAACAACTTCCTGTTTATCTTTATCTTGATGTTGTCGACCCAAACAACAGACATTATAGTGCAAGCACAGGCGCTGAGAGGAAATGGACTGTTGGAGAAGCAATTGATGTGTGCTTTGGATAGGGCACCCTGTGACGCCCTGGGAGGGCAAGTCAAAGGTAGGAGTGTTTGAAATTTTAGAAATAGTATTTTAATTTATTTCTTGAACGGTGATTTATATCACCAGTGTAATACATGTATCATAACCAGTTCAAAGTGCTGTCATTCTGTAATTCCCAATTAATCTACCTGAAAAGAATAAATTCAACAAAGAAACGGTAGTATCTCTATTTATATGAGCTATTGGGTTATAATTTATTTTATTTCTCCGGACTTCTCGAAATATTTGTTGTACGTACATAAATGATAAAGTGAGTTTAAATAAATATTTCTTACAAAAAAGTTGCTGCCAAAATTAATCAATCTAACAGCAACTATACAACTTCAAAAGTAACAGCACCAAAAGAATTAATATTATTTTATACTTTTCATTGCATCAACTAATAACGTCGGTCCAATTATTTGTACAAAATATTTATTGAAATATATATTTAATTTTTTTACCGATGAACTAAACGGAGGAGGTATATCGAGCGATCAAAAAAAAAATCATTCGCAGTACCTAGTAGGCATTTGAAATGGGGAGCGTGTCTTTAATTGAAGCATCTGTAATTATTGCATTTATATTGATTGAAACATCACTTGTTACTTTTAGCTTCCTATCTGTGTTAAGAAAAGACATGTTCTCATTTTTAAAGGCCTACTGGGGATGAGTTTTTTTTTTGGATCTCTCGATACAATTCCACTGTTTGTCTGCATGTTTTTTTTCTTATATATATTCGCGCTTTATAAATAGTAAACTTGCTCCGATTTTCATGATTCTTTTTCATTTGATAGAGGACTATTGAGACTTGGTCCCATTGAAAAAATGACATCAACATGTCCCTCCCTTCAAAAATTTTTGTCAAAGGGGGTGAAGGGGCCATTTTTTTTTGAAAAACAAAAATTAGAGGCGACAGAATTAACGAACAGACCATATCCGACAACGTTTGAGTTAGACATTTTTCAAAAAAATCATAGGTTTTCAAGTTAGAGCAGTGGTCAAGTATGAAATATGTGTGTCCGATGATGGGAATATTTTTTTTCCAAAACTGATAATATGAGACGGCCAAATTAAAGAAGAGACTATATGTAGCAACATTTAAATTGGACCTTTTTCAAACAAAGTAAGGTTTTTCAAGTTACAGCAGAGGAAAAGTCTGAAATATGTGTATTTCCGTATTTGGTGAACGTTCAATGATGACTAAGTTTATACTCAAACGTATGAAATAAATATTTTCCACAAAAAATTGGACTGACTTTATTAGTTAGTGCTCAGAAAAATACAGACTAATATTAGTTCTATTCGTTCAGTACCCATATATTTTATTTATTTTTGTGTGTCACTTGTTTGACGTATTCGACACTTGTGATTATTTTTCAGTGCAATCCTAATCATTGTCTTCTAATAAGACGGTGTAAAATTTATTCTTTTATAGAAAATGCTGGATTGCCAATTATTTCGAAAACTGCATATTTTCGTTAGAAACTTATCCTTATTTTTTGCTTTATATGATAAAATTTTAAATATAGGGAAAAAAATACTTAGCAAGTTTTTTTTTTTATTTGATTTTCATTTAATGTGTTCATCATGTCCTTATCTTGAAAAAAAAAATCAGCAACCGGATTATCTGACTAGTACATTATTTTTAATTTTTGAAGGATAACTTTAATTGGCAAATAGCTGATAAGTGACTGACCTTACGCTATATTATATTATGACTTTCTCGCTATATACATAATTGAATTTCTCGAGAATCAAATGAAATAGGTATGGTATGACCATTAGATTTATATGTTTTCGTTTAGGAATCTATGATCTGCTATATTTTAGTAAGTGGGGATATCGTTATTTTCTCTCATCATGTTGGACACTATGAAGAAAAAAGACAGGTTTACGAATGATAATAATTGTAATCTGAAACGTATGTTTTATTATGAAAAAGAGATTAAAAACTTTATTTATAAATAAATATGTTCGATACTGTTTATGCTTGTTTCTCAGTTACTATTGTAAATATAATACCTGACAGTATCATGGCTAGTACCGAGCTAGTTTATGAATATGTTTGTGGGGTTCTGTTTTTTTTTTTCATCATTATTTATGAAAATTGCCTTCTCCACCTTTGGGGGTGGTTTTTCGAGGAAAGGAGATTTTGGATTGGGGTTTTTCTAAATATGGGATCATTTCTCAACTCTCTTCATCCAAATGAATAAAAAATCATCAAAATCGGAGCACACGCAAAACGCGAGAACACCCATACATAAAAACAGGAAACATACAACCGATTTGTATACTTCCTAATTTTTTTGAAATCGGTAAAAAAATCAGTGGAAGCTTCGCATCCTAGAGCTCCTTAATACTCCTAGAAATAAGTCAGTACATGCATTTCGTGATTTTTCCAAAATCAACTCCTTAGAGGAGATTTTGTGAGACGTTGACAGTCACAAATATTTTTTTACAAAAAAGTGGACCGACCGACGTTATTAGTTGGTGGACAGCAAAATACGAAATAATATTAATTCTATTGGTGAGGTTATTTTTTAAGTTGTGCAGTTGCAGTTAGATTGTTAAATTTTAGCACCAACTTCACAAGTACCAGTACCAATAGAATTAATATTATTTCTTATTTTTCAGTACATCAACTAATAAAGTCGGTTCAATTTTTTGTAAAAAATATTTCTTTCACACTTTTGAGTGTAACAATAGTCACGAAAATCGTTGAACCATATACCACTATTATCCTATTACCCACATATATGCTTTGCTTGTCCTTGTTATTATTATGTAGAGATCTCAGAACATCGCTGCGGAAATACGTATAATTATTTTAGATAACCATTTTCAAAAAAAAAAAAATCATCATAAATGTTGCTACAAATATTATTGTCTTTCATGTGGTACCAAGAGATTTTGAGTTTTCAAAAAAATTCGCCCCCTTCACCTAGCGAAAGTACACATATGTGAGATTTTAACATGAATGTAACTCGAAAACCGTAACTCTTTTGAAAAAATGTTCCGGATATTGTATCTTTAATTTTTCGATGAGAAGTAGCTTTCGGATTTGAGTTTTTACGAATATGGGGCCATTTCTCGAGTCTCCTCTTTTGAATAAATCAAAAATCATCAAATTCTGAGTAAGTTTACTAGTTTACTATATACAATGCGCGAACAAACAAATCCTCCTTCGGTCAATAAAATCAATCCTATATGTTTGAGATATTCAAATTTAATTCGTTCTGATTACTCGTAGGTATCATGTTTTTGATGAAGACAATAATTATGTTTCTTATTATAAAAATGTAATAATAAAATTTATATTTTCGTTCTACTTTACTATCGGCGGCAGACTATCTTACTTATTTGAATATTCAAATGGATAAATTACGCTATTTACCTAATATCCTTCTTCAAACTTTTTATTCTCAAAACCTTTGCCGAATCGATTATGTATTTTTTTTCTTCTGTTGTTTCAGCTGCTCTTCCAGAAATTATTGGAAACAATTGTAGATCTTGTGATCAGAGGCAATTCAACAATGCTAAACGAATAGCCCGAGTGGTACAAACTAAATATCCAGAAGTGTGGAATGCTTTGGTGCGAAAATACTCACAAAGTAATTGATAAACCAATTAGGCGATCTCGTTAATCAAGATAATAGATATTTCATGCAGAAGTATCTTATATTTTTAACGCAAACTGTAGTTAGGTTAGGTTAGGTTAATTAATAAAAATAAAGAACTAGTTTCTATAAAGGAAATTATTTTATTATTCTTCCATAAGCAAATTCACTTGACACTCTAAATTATTATAGTCTTCTTAGATAGGCATAAGAAATGAATGTCTTCTACAGATGTAAAATTGACACCTTCCTTAGATTCTAATCAAATAGCTCCATTAACAAAGGACTTCATATAACTGAGGTTGATCAAACAAGCCTTGCGCACAATTAGTTTGAGTTGGTAAGTTATCAAAATTTAACACACTGATTTATTGAGAAAAAGAAAGCTTTGAATAGCGACAGTGATAATTAGTCGATATCTTAGGAGTAGACTAGAATTAATTGTACATAATGTAATGGCTATTATTGTCATGGATTGACGGATTAATTAATTAATTAATTAACCAGCAGTTCAGAAGGGAGAGCGATCAGCTGGAAGCAGTCATATTCCAGGAGTACCTAATAATTCCTTCTACGTCAATCAAGTCACGTGGTTTATTCCGCCATTTTGTGGCTAAATTAGTCTTGTTTACTTTGTGTTCTTACGGGAATTTGTGTTGATTGTGGTTTTGTGTCAAGTTTAATGCTTATTTAATTGAAATCAACTAATGTTTAAATGACATTTTATCGATTTTGTGTATCTATTGTTTGTCTACGTAGTTGTGTAGTTGCCAATATTTTGATTGTCCTTCTGTTTTATTATTTTTATATATTTTTTTATTCCAAATGTTGGGAAAAGTCAAGAAATATTTTATTAAATATTTCCCACTAAAAATGTTTACTAAGAATTTTGTACTAGTTTAAAAATGTAATGAATTGAAAAAATGTATCAGTATGCAATTTTTATTTAAAAATACCATTTCATCTGAGAATTTTTTTCAAATTTTAAACCCTTTAAAAATACTTTCGGTATAGGCCTATGATACCTATTAAAAAAGAATAGAATAAAAGAATCGCTCAAATTCATCAAGTCTCCAGTTATCGTGCATGCTTTTGTGCCCTGAAGGTAGCATGTGTCATCAAGTTGGGCAAAAAAATAATTATGGCGAACTTGTAATATTTATTAAACACAGAACTTTGTTCCAAAACGCCTTAAATATGGATAAAAACCTTCAATCGTTCAACAGTTTAAATTTTAGTTTAAAACTCGTTCTCAAAAGAGATCCTTCAATTCTGATTACAGCAGCAGTTTCTATGTGACAATAATTACTGTATTTATTGGTTCCGGGTAAGTTTAATATTAATAAATACTAAATATAATTATTCATATTTTGTTCAATATGATATTTTACCGACATTATCTTTTATTTTAATTATTTTATTTAGAAATTAAGCTAACGCTATATGCTAATAATGTTTAAATTTGCCTCAACATGGCGGGTGGGCGGAGTTTCAGTCCCGTTGTCACCACTGTCTTATATAAAGTCGCTGTAATGATTGTACTCCTTTCCTTGTTCAAGGATGGTTGTCTCTGTCCAAGGTAGATATAACCACGAAGAGGAAGAGGTTGAGCAATAAAATTTATAAATATTAGCTTAAGAAATTTGCAAAATAAATTAAGTTATTATGTTCTGATATGCTGTACCTATTTTTATTTTATATTTAATGATTTGTTATTATTATAGCTTGGTTTAAATGTTATTTAATCATTCAGTGTTTGTTTAGGTGAATTTGTTATCAGTATTTGTATATTTATATTGTTAAATAAATCGTAAAAGTGGAGACGTCATGATATACGGACAATTGTTTAATATAAGTATTTTTGACCGACGAACCCCGAAGGGAGGATGTATACAATTAGACTGTGTGCTTTTTTTTGTTTGCTTCTTTTATATAGTAATTATTATCCTCTGATAAAAGCAAACATACAACCGGATTGTATAACTCCTCCTTTTTTGAAAGTTGGTTGTCGGACAAAAAAGCGTAAGCAATATTTCGCTCAAAAGTAAACATTCAGTGCTACTGGAACTACAAAGATTTTGAACCTCTTGAAAAAATATTACAAAAAAAGAAAAGAATGATTTCTCCATCAGGGGGCTTCTTCAGCGTTTTTTTATGGAAAAAATGAAATAGTGCATCAGTTTGGGTTGTTTTGAGTGGTACGTTCGTCGTTCGCGTGTGACTGGAGTAATAATCTGGATCCTGATTGTTTTTAATGTTCACTCTTTTGATTCTTGTGAACAAAGAAAATGAGTCATATCTACTATGATTTTCCATGGAATAAATAGAATTTTCCACGTATACTCGTATTTCGTATTTTGTCGGTAGACCTCGTAGAGTATTTTCAAATGTTTCTCAAGTTGCCATGACAACCACTGCAAAATACTTGAATAAAATGCGCATTATGAGCAGCGTTGCCACTCACAATTTTAATTCTCTTGACATAGATACATTTAAATATTACAATAAATATTATTAAATTGAACGAAATTATTAAGGCGCTATTTGCTGGAGTTATTATCCCATAGTACATAAACTTGATTACATACGTATCTTTTAAATTGAACATATTATTAAATCAGTCAAAATTTCCTAATAATAATAGGTACCTCTGAAATTGATAGTTTACTCTTAAACCGATTTTAATAGTCCTTCAGTTTTCAGAGAAAATGTAAATTAGTTAAATGATATTAATTACTAACTCTAGTTGCTAGGTAAAACATTCCCGAAGTACAAGCCAAGAAGCCCTTAAACATCTGCTATAAAGTTAATTTCTGAGAAAAGTTATTCTCAAATTAATTTTTCTATTTTCTGTCTGCTTACTAATATTCTTGCGAAAAAAAGTAACATGACCATTGTTGTTCTTCTCCGTACCCTGAAAAATAAAATGATTGGTCGCATGATTTTTGAATTTGGAAAATATGAGCATGGAAATGTGCAGTCACTGAGTGGACACATTTTTTTAATTTTCGAATTCATTTGAGCCCCAGGCGGTCATGTCACATGTAAAAGAAGAAGCTTGCTTGAATTTATAGGTACTTGAGGTTTAAGAAGCAAATCAAGCTACCTAATATTTGTATATTTTCAGGAGTAATTGATAGCGCCGTAGTAATAGGCAATCCCAAGATTAAAAGTTAACGACTTATACAATTTACAGAGTTGTTAATGCTGAGTGAAAATTTGACAACGTTGCAAACATTTGACAAAGCTGTTGTTTCTGAAAGCTGTCAGATATCAGATTGTCAGCCGGGTTGTGTGTGTCAGCTGTCGAATAACAATCAATCACTTTACCAACACTTTAACCATTCTACCTTCTATTCTTCTTTATCATGCATTTCATTTTCAGTTCATATATTTCGTTATTCGTCTTATTACCTATAACAGATTGAACGTTAATCGGTCTACCAAAGACAAAGGATCTTATCAGTAAATCTGACTTGTACCTGTCTATAACCGAGTGCGGATTTCACCTTTGTGTCGGGTCGCATTATATCGTAAGAAGGAGGCTATTAAATGTTTTACTTTAAACGGGTACACATTTGTGCTGATTGTCTTTGTAGTAATAAGTAGCTGGATACATTGTTCTTTTGAAAAAATGAAATCTGTGAGTACAAAGTTCTATTATTATAATAAATATAAAGCTATATTTTTAAAGTACATACATACTCACCAGGTTATGTTTCATGTTTTGATTTTGTTAAATCTCCAAAACGTTGATTGCTGCTTTTAAGCATAAATGAGTTTTTTTATTCCGCACCATTTTGATTATAACTAGTAGTTTCATTTAAGGCCTCTCATCCTTGAAACATGCCTTTGTTAAGGTAGGAAATGTTTCAATTCTTTTGACTCAAAATACCATACTATGAACATAGTATAGAAAAAAAGGATAACATAACTAGAGAAATGACGTCATTGTTTACAATGAAATACATAAACATTTTTTTATTATTCAAATATTTGCGTAATTTTACTATGTTTTGAATATATATTCAGCATTGGAAATTGTTGCCAAACAAAGGAAGTTGGGAGCTCCAATTTTTGTTGAAAGCGCTGTAATAAATAATAAATTATTATATATTGGTAATGATACCAGTTTGTAACACATAGAGGAGAAAATAGTTACGTATTTATAGAAAATCGATTATGGAGATAAGGCAACAAAACATTTCTTATATATTTGAAAGTTACGGTTCAAATTTCAAAAATGCATTCTCAAGTCACCTTGTTCTTTTCAACTTTTTTGACCGACTTCCCAAACGGAGGAGGTCTACAATTCGACTGTATGTCTGAATGTTTTTTATCAATATTAGACATGCCCTTCCCCTCAAAACTACTCCCAAAGGGATTCGTGGGATCAATTTTTCCCGAAAATTGAAAATCCGAGACGGCAGAATTAAAGAAAATTCCATATCCTGCATCGTTTTAATTGGATATTTAAAAAATAATCATAGGTTTCCGCGTTAGTCTGAAATATGTATTTTAGATATTTTGAAGGGGGACATTTTTTTCCGAGAACTGAAAATTTTAGATTGAAAAATTAGAAAGAGGACTTTATCCGGTAACGTTTTAAAAAATCATAGGTTTCGGAGTTACAGCAATGGTGAACTCTGAAATATATGTATTTCCGACGATTTCCGCCATGTTTTGAAAAAATAATTCTAATTCTATTGGTTCTGGTACTTTTGAAGTTGGTGCCAAAAGTTTTCAATCTAACCATAGTATAAAGAACTATATAGTTCTTGGTATAGGAACACAGGCTTATGGGAGGGTGGAGTGAATAGAGGTGCTTGAGTGGGGGAAATCACTATTTAGTGATATACTCCTAGTAGTACTTTGGCTAATATAATACTAAATTAACCCGATAAATAATAAAAGTGCTGCAGTTAGCGAAAACCGATCCATAAAAATAATGAACGGGCAAGGAAAATCATCCTGCCGCTATGTATTTTGTAGATACAGCCATTGTGCGATGTTGCCAAAATGACTCGTTTGTATTGGACATCCGATATATGATTCGAATTTGTAGGAATAAAATAAATAAATAAATAACTTATGAAATATTCTCGGAAATATTCATTATAGACCATCAACGTAAACAGTCCAGCAGTGTAGTGGCGCACATGCGAAGAAGATAACATATCCGGACATTTTTTGAAAAACAGATTTTCGATTTACAGCAGTGATAAAGAATGAATCGCTGCGGAGTCCATCGATACAAGAATCGAAAGTAATAAAAATTATTTAAAAATCAATACTGAACTAGGAAGCAGTTTTCAATAAAATTATTAAGAAAACTTTAAAAAATCCCTCATATCTACAGTTTTGTTAATTATTTATGTAGCCTGTAACTCATCTTCGATTTCTCATTAATTATTAATTTGAGAATTTTTCAATTGTTATCCATTTGAATATAAAACATAAGTGGTCAAGGTTAAGATACTACTATACTCCTGTTGAGTATCAAAACTGTGGCGCAAAACTACGTTTACTCATATTACAAATAGACAGAATGCATATTATATTAGGGCAAGGGTGACCATATAACATACGATGTTCATGTGCAATATATGTATATCAAACAAACACAAGCCGATAACACCGCACTTGTAATATATTTGTTGAAAAAATTGCCAGATACAGTATAAGTAAACTTAAAAAATTATTCAAGCATTCGCTCTTATATACTTACTTAAAATTAATATTGCACAAGTGTGTTGTCGTAAAATTTACATTATGAGCACCTATTTTCGATACCGAAATTTTATAACATAGGCCATCAGATTTTTTTATTCTTTTAAGGCAAGGGAACAATCAGACAGAGGCAGTGTCAGACAACAGTGTACAGGGTTATTCAATATTTTTTGACACCCATCTACAGCTCTTATTACGAGTGATAGAGAAAAACTTCAAATAGGTATAAGAGTTTTATGATTTTTAATGTGGTATATATTGGTAATAGCGGAAATGAAAAAATCGCCTCTCCTACTCCACACCGGACAAAGATGAACAATATTTAAATTTCTGCCAACTCTCCTGATGGGTCTGAGGACTTCAGTCATGAAAAATAAACTGATCTCTCTGATAAACGTAGTTGAGAATAATAATTTCCGAAAGTAATAATGATCAAAATTTTCAAGCAGCCATTTGACAGGTATTCGGCTTTAATGATGTTAGTGTTAGGATTTCTTGGAACCAGCTCTACTTAGAATCATAATATACTATTTATTTCTCGAATAAAGGCTAAAACGGATCCGGCGTGCTTGAAAGTTGCATAAAATCTCACCTCACCTCACTATAATTCGTTTAAAGTGAGGGTGAATTCTAAAAGATGCGGCTATGAACATAGAACCCTTGCCCGCAGGTGGTTACGTGGCTATTTTTTTTTTAAAAAGGAGCAAGCACTCCCTGGAAAACAGGATAAACAGATATTAATTTAGATCCAGACAGAGACAGACGTGATTATGTAATATTAAAAGGCATTTTAGATAGTAGCGAAAAGGCCCCCAGGGAGGGTCACGAACGAATCCTTGTTATTTTAGAGAAATAAACACTTTTCAAAATAAAAATACAACACAACATACAACAATCTTAGAGCATGGAATCAAGGAGACATCGCATTCGGAGAGCAAGTGAAGCCAAATGAGGAGTAAATCAATGGCCGCCAATGGATGTAACACCATATTCTTTTTTCGACAGCGACTCTTGTATCCAAGAGCCTCGCATTTCACCATTGTGATAAGATTAAAAAATCTTCGTTTTTATTAAAAAATAGCACAAAAATGAAAATCATTATAAGCTGTAAACACCAAAGTGAGAACGAAACTAATGGCGGCCGACGAAAAATTGGCTTCACTTTCGTTTCAGGGCGGCTATACAGAGCAGCATCTCCTGTCGTGTACGCACGACTTTTCCCTACTATAAAGACAACAATAATTTATTTGGACCAATCCAAAATGGTATTTGATTCAATTGTTATTCCACCTGTCGTCGATAACATTATCTTATGCTGTAGAAGATTCCTATCTGAAATTCATTTGTTTTTCTCGCAAGTCTCAGATATTGCGCTTATTTTACGAGGAACAGTATAGAGTATAGACAATCAGACTTCCATCCCCCCCATCTCTGTTCATTCCTATCGTCAAACGACAATAATTATGCATTATTCAGTGTGGCCTAAGTAATAAACTAACTCAAACCAATAAAGATAATGTTCCTTGAATGTTTCTACAGGAAATAGGAAAGGATAGGACTCAAAAGTAGATAGCGATTACGCCTCCTAGCGGCCATCTTTGAAATTTGAAAATAATTTTCATCATTTTCTCTTGAATTAGTAATTAATTTTGTCACCGCAGCATTTGCACGCATGTTTGGTCACCCTGTACATAATGTAAATTAATCAAAAATAAAAATTAGTCATATATGTTTAATTGTTTATTATTTTTGACCACAAATGGAATGATGGATAGATAGATAGATAGATAATCATTTATTTGTTCAGATTAAGAAACAGAGCTACTTCAAAACACAAAGTTATTGAGCATTGTCAAGAAATTAAAAAGTAAATAAAGATACCAAAAATCACCCACAATATTAATTAAACAAATACCAGAACTACAAAATCCAAAATAGAAATAAATATGCATTTGCATTACCATGGCGTCAGCCAACATTGTGTTCAACTAAATAACAATCAGTAATAAATATAAATATATTTCTAGTTAGATACCTATGCTTGTTTCTGGTCTTCAAACAGATCTTCATTTTTGTGTACAGGGTGGCTAAATTAGAACGGACGCCGGCCATATTTCCGGAGCTAGTAGTAGTAGATATTTCGGATAAAATTTTCTTACGTAAAAGTGACCAAGAGAAAATGCTGGAAATAAGTTTCTAAAATGACAACCAGGGGGCGTAGCAGTCACTCTCGATGAGTACCTTCCAATCTAATCGCCTGTCAATATTCACTACAAGAAAAGAAATAGATAGAGTTATCGATCCGATTTCCAAAGACTAAGCACTGTGTCTTTGGTACATTTAACAACACGTTATTATTTGAAAAATAATGAAATGAATAGTAACTAAAATTTCAGATAATTGAAGGTTCAAATAATTATGATTTGAGAATAATAATTTTCTGAATTTAAAATCTACTACCGAGCAAAACAAATCTTTTCCTTACAGTTGTTCTATAAACTATAAATAAATGTTTTTTTATGCCATATGTATAACTAGCTTCGTATTTAATGGCTCTTGTGTTTATTAAACCTTCAACATTGTATTTGCACTTCAATAAAGTAAAAGCTTGTTAGTTTATTACTATTAATTATTTGAAATCTTTATGCCAAAACATCTATTTTATTGTCATGGATTACAACTGAAAATAGCTCTGCTCGGCCATAGATATTTTAAATAATTAATGTATCTAATCTAATATATTAATACAAGCAATTACCCTTGTACAAGTATATAAATATATGTCGTATATCTCGGAAAAGGTTCCAACGATTTTGAACAAATTTGGTATTTAGATGAGGTTTTATTTCTTATGTTTATTTATTGAGGTTATATTGCACGAAGTAAACAAATGGTCTTCATACTTTTGGATCATTTGAAACAGTGAAAAGTGTATTTTATTAGCAGAAATTCTATAAACAAGATCATTAAACTAGTTCATAGGTGATTCACTCACTGATACTATCACAAAATTCTCTTTCCAATCAGACGAAGGGAAATCTACCTACTCCAAAAATAGATTATCTAATTAAACAATACTATGTGTGTTTTTTTGAATAAGAGAGACACAAAAATAAAAATTCCTGAGGCTACAAAAATGTGCTGGTTGCCAAAAAATGAGTTTTTTTTTTAAATATGTCACACACATCTTGAAATAATTTCATACATATTTTGACAGATCTGACAGTTAATGTTAAAAATATGGTTATTCGTTGCCTATACCTATGTCATTAGGTGCTTGTCAGTTTGAAGTAGGATCTTAAAACTATTTTATTAAACATTACAGACAATCAGATGTTCCCAATGCGCTATACTGGTTATTACATTACATAATTGTTTGGAACCTCTGATGCTAGTAATTTGATTCGGAAATTATCAACCGCCTCGTTAAGTGGAATGCGACTATACTTCTCCTTATCTGTGCTAATCATGCTTTCCCTTATACATATGGTTTCTTGAAACTTTTCTTTTTTCTTTCAGTCATCTCTTCTGAGGAACCGCTTCAATGATGACGCAATCATCCCTCCTGAACAAAAACAAGACTACAATGCCAAGTATAAACATTACAAGCCAATGCCTTATATTCATTTCTTGGCTTTACTTGGATTGATTGTGGTTGTCTTCTCGTTGGTCATAATCATCGAGAAGCAGCTACCTGCCGGACTTCGGATCTCAGATGAATCCAAGTATCCGGACAGTTTCATCGCTGAAAGGGCGTACAAGATTCTTCAGAATCTTACTAGCTTCGGTCCGAGGACGGCGGGAAGCTACGAGAACGAAGTGTTGGCTGTCGAAGTACTGAAAACCGAAATCGACAGCATCATGAAAGATGCAAATCCGAGGCACCGTATTGAACTTGACACCCAGAAGGCGTCAGGTGCATTTAATTTGGATTTTCTTGATGGCATGACGAATGTCTATCAGGACGTCCAGAATGTGGTTGTTAAATTTGGTTCAGATATAGAATCGAGTAATAGTCTCCTTATTAATTGCCATTTCGATTCAGTGGTCGATAGTCCAGGTGAGTACATGAACTGAAAATTGTGTTGTAGATTTTTCTATTAGCCCAGGCAGCAGTACGATTGGAATAAAGTAACCGGAAAAAAATACGGGTGAACTTTTTGAACGAGGTTCTTTAAGGCGGCTTGCGGTAACTAGCAGAAATCGTTACGGGTTACGCTCCGTTAATGCGGCATTCGCGCCGGCTCACTCTTCCTCTTTTTCTATTATATACAAGTGTGTCTAAATTAAAATTAAAATACCATAATAAAGATACACTTATATATTGCTTAAACATGACATTTATTTCAATACACTGTACGTTAATCAAATGTGAAAATTAACTAAATTCTAAGATGATAAGTTCCTACTTAAATATATAAGGATGATGAACATAAATCTTAATGACTAATATTATAAACTAATTAGGTAGTCGACAAGTTAGTCAGAACTGGTTGTATTTATTTCACTAAAATTGATCCAGGTGTGATGCAATAAAGATTAATTATATTATGTGATTCTCGCAAGAATTAATTCAGAACATTGTTTATTTCTTTGACTTGGAACGACAATGTCTGACAATGGGTTCACAGTCCACAGGCATGCACCAAGAGAGAACAGCATATAATTTCTCCTACATATGTCTTAGAGATTTTTCGGTATGGAACCCTCCACCTTTAAGTGCCAATTGCACAGACAAACAAACTCGCACTAAACCGTCCAGTGACATACTACACACAAATATAGTGAAAAATCCACGAAAATTCAGCCATAGAGCTCAGAGATACTTCTTTGGGTGTTACAGGCATGGAATCCTCCACCTAGGAGGCCCAGTCACACTTACTGCCACTACCATATCATTCTAATAACATTCTACATACATACATGGTAAAAAGACCATCAAAATCCAGCCATAGAGTTCAGAAATATAAAGTAGATTTCCTGGTGCGGAACCCACTACATAGAGTCCCACGGGCACTGAAAGTATGTCAGTACTTTTACTTCGGGTATGATAAACACGTGTGCAAAATTTGGTGGGGTCATTTCGAATAGTGTGAAAGCCAATACGGGACATACACACTGGCGTTCAGTTTTATAGTTATAGGTATATAGTTATAAATTATTGTTTGTAGTTAATTAATCTTTCTTTTATTACGTATTATTTTGTTTACTTCAAGTAATTAGTACCACATTATCGAAAATGCTGCTACCGACGTGATAAGTGAGGGTTTCACTCAAAGATAGTGAATTTTATGGATAACATACAACGGAATTGAAATTGTTTATATAGGAAAAGCACTTTCGAAACAACAGTTGAAGTCGAGTTGATAGAAGATCATTGCAAGTCTCAAACAAACGAATAATATTTATAATATTTGAAGTTGCGATAATGTTTATAACACCGCTTTAATGACGATAGTAGACTGCATTTGAAGATCTTAGTCCCATGAACAGTTCCTGCTTAGGTCCAAAAAATGTCTGGTTATTTTGAACATTTATTGGAATATATTTCTACATAGAAAAATGATAATTTGCCAATTATTTCAATATTTTCATTGTTAACAATTGGTTTATTTCTATATACTTTAACCTTTGTAGTTCCAAAGTTCTTGAGATTTTCTAAAATTTTCTTAACAGAATTTGGTGTTGGTTTCTGTTTCTGTGGATATCGTATAGCGATTGTATTACATCTTCTTGAAATAACTTTATCACGTTCTCCATAATAATAAATAAACTCAAATAATCTTCATTTGTATAATTAAGTCTTCTCGGCATGATAATTACTTAAAATCTTCAAATGAAAAGTACCTGTTACTATTAACTTTTTTGAAGCTTGTTTGACTTTTATTGATATTTGTTATTATTTTCTAATGCAGTCATGGCCCACTTCTAACTTAACTTTAAAGATGTTTAACATTTTTACTTAAAAAAATAAATATTGTCAATTATTTAAAGAACTACTTATCTTCGAACTATACAACCTTATAAAAAGTTCTCCTTATTCTTATTGCTGCTTATTAAAATAAAATAATAAAAAGGGGGATTCCATTAAAAAAAAACTTTTTGTACAACTGCCAAAAAAACTTGTGATGCGTAAATGTTTTCACCGTGAAAAAAAATCTCACCGTGAAAAAAATACTTTTTTCACTGCCAAAATAATTCACAAAATAAATATGAATATGAGTCAATTATTAATTGATTATTCATCATAAAACAATTTCATTTATTGGAATAATAATTGATAATAAAGTTTGTACAATTACATCCAATATAAATTTCCAAAGATGTATGCAAAAAGGTCAAGTTTATTTGACAGATGTACAAAAAATGTTGTTTGTATTTCGTATATAGAATTCGTGTTTTCATGGCACATTCGAGAGAATTTTTCACACACTCATGTGCCATTAAAAAAACACTCATTTTACGCACTTGATACAAAAATAACTATTTGATGTTTTTCCAGTTTTTAATCTTATTTCTTGATCACTCTATACAAATTATTATCAAAATATCATAAAAATATTGATCTTCTTCTACAAGAAAATCAAAGTAAATATTAAAGGCTTCCTCATAGGAAAGATTGATAATTATGTTTTGGACTACAAACTTAGTTTTTAACATAAAATTTGAAATATGTAAAAAAACGGTTAGACCTAGTTATATGACATTGTATATACAAAATTGTATAAGAAATCTAAAAAAGTGGTAATATAGAGGGTATTCCATTAAAAATAACAAAGTTGGCATCTACTTACGGTATAACCGGAAATGCAACTAACATGAAAATATTTTAGACGTATGTACCCCAGTGACTTTGGTATGTCACCAAATGTTAGAAGAAAGATGATGAATTATTTTAGAACTAGGAGACCCCTGACTTTGAAGATAACTTTATAAAAAAAAATCCAAAAATTGATAAACATAATTTTAAATAAATGATCGTCATCTTATGATAGACTTTTTACTTCATTTTAGGTGCAAGTGACGATGGTGCCAGTTGTGCTGTTATGTTGGAAATTCTTCGAGTTTTATCGAAGTCTTCAACTGTTCTGAAACACAACATGATATTTTTATTTAATGGAGGAGAGGAGAATTTTATGCCAGCCTCGCACGGATTTATAACGCAACATAAGTGGGCCAAAGAGGTATGAAGAACTTTTTCGTATATTTTTTAAATGGAGCACCATATTTTTTATTATTAATTCAGAATCTACGCTTCCTCCTGATACCAAAAATATTAACTTATACTGGGAGTTAAGCAGAGAATTTCAAAACATATAATCAATTGTAGTCCTAAAAAATAAAAAAAATTGAAACAATTTTTAAATTTTATAATCATTGTTTTCATCAGTTGACATTGGTATCAGTAAAATTACTCAACGTCGCTGTTTTCGTATGGAAATTGCAATAATTATAGAAATATATAATTACAGAAATAATGAAATGTGCGATATGCACTTCATTTATGGGCTGCCTAACGGCAACGCACGTGATGTATTTATGCTGAACGTTACCAGAAGAAAAAAAAGTTTTTTTCTTAGAACTTAACCACCCTGTAGTTCAAAATCCAAGATATATATTCATAGGCATTTTTATGCTTCATTCCGTCCAAGAAACACATCTCTGAATTTTGTCACAATAATCAAAAAAACACCCTGTATAATTATTGAATTTGCTTATTGGTTGTGTCCACAGCATTGCCTCATAACCAATCGCTTAATCAAAAATCAGTATCTGATGGACACGACTGATTACTGATGCATATCTTAGCTCATTTGTCAAACTGACGCGTTAAATCGAAATAGTTCAATTCGACAATTACACATACAAGAGGAATTGAAAATAGAAGAAGAAACAGTATTTTCTGTTCAATATCTTTATAATGAAAAAGATTATGTAAACGGAACGACAGATGTTCATAATAGAATCGGGAAATAGCAGAAACAAAAGATAGAAGATAGGTTATGTTATATTATTGTTGACTGATAGCTGTCATATTAAAGTAGTCAACTTTTTACTAAGCGATTGGTAATCAGACACTGCTGTGTAAACGACAACTTATTGTTGAGTTTTTTTATATAGTGTGCTATTCTCATTTTCACAAATTTACCTAAAATCTTAAGAAAGCAATAAATATCTCCGAAACCATTCATTTTAGGTATAGGGAATATTTATGAAAAATTAAATTAAAATGAACAGTAGTTTTCATCCAAATATAGGGTTGTCCATTTAAAAAAAATCGAGAAAATATTGTATGTATTTGAGTTTTTACTTACCCTGTACTCAATTCAATTTGTCATTACTAGAAACAAATCAAGATTAAACATAATCAAAACATGCAAAAAATTCACTTTATATTATTATTTAGGTAATATTTATATGTTTAGGATGATGACATCATTATTTTTTTGATAAAACCGATCCTATCTCCTGAAACCCACAGTATAATCCAGTTTAATTTTACATTGTTGAAATCGTAAAAAAGTGTAGATTCTGAATTTAAAATAATACATTTCTAGATAATTTAAAAATATGACGACCGTGGAAACATTACAAACTCATCCTGTTTTTACATATAGTCGATATTTTTCATGTGCTACATTGCTCTGGTTATGAAAATTTCATAACACATTCTCTAAAAATTTAAGAACATCCTTTTCTAGAATTAATTTATTTATGACCATTCCCATGAACTACGTCAGGTATTTTCTATTCAAGGTTAGGGCCTTCATCAATTTGGAAGCATGTGGAGCTGGTGGTAGGGAAGTCCTATTCCAGGCCGGACCCAATCATCCATGGATTCTGGAAACCTACTCCAGGGAAGTGCCTTACCCATGTGCCTCGTCATTAGCACAGGAAATTTTCCAGAGTGGAGTCATTCCAGGCGACACAGACTACAGGATATTTAGGGACTTTGGGAATTTATCTGGTGAGAAAAAATCATTAAATAATAAACTCTTGTTAACAACAAAATATTATTGAAACACCCTTTATTTTTATATGGAGTCGTTCAACAAAAACTGTTTTTGCTGTTAATTTTCATACATTATTTATCTTGTTATAGGTCTCGATTTTGCTTGGTCTACCAATGGCTATGTCTACCATACAAAATTTGACAACATCGAACAGATACCTCTCGGTTCCTTGCAACGCACCGGTGACAATATTTTGGCATTGGCAAAGGGTATGGCTTTGGGTCATCAATTATCCGATGTGGAGAAATATCGGGCGGGAAATCTAGTGTTCTTCGATTTCCTGGGAGCTTTCGTGGTGCGATGGCCGATGCTGATTGCTGACATTATCAATATATCGACTGTGATACTATCGTCTTATTCTATATATAAGAACATCGATAAGGCTGTTCATACTGATGGTATGTCAACGTTATGAACTTTAATAATAATATATAGGCATAATTTATTCACCGAATCTCGTTATCATTATTTCAGTGAACGTCATATTACGGGGTGGTCCATTAATAAAGGACGCTGGCTATATTTCAGGAACCGTTAATCTGACGACCCGGAGAAAAAATTTTTTAGAAGTAAATCGGCCAAAAGAAAATGCTGGAAAATATTGCTAAGTTGCTAAGTCTACCGCTAGAGGGCGTAACTCATACCTCGAATTAAAAAAACACTGTTTTCAAAATTATCCTAAGTTAACCTATATTGAAATTTTTTATTTTGTAGCCTACTGAAAATAAGACAACTTTTTTATATTGAAGTTTTTTCTCTCTCTTGTCAAGTAACTGGTGGGGGAGAGGCAAATATTGGTTTCAAAAAAACTGGATATATTTTTTTTTTGTATGACCTACTTTGTATAACTTCGCCTCATTTCAATCCGCTTTTTCGGGCGCTTCTACTGGAATAATAAAATTTCGAGTTTGCTTATTTTTCAAGTCGGGAGATGGCGCTTTATGACAAAGTCGCAGATTTTTATGAATTTCTCAAAAATCTCAAATGCAATGGCATTTTTATTTCTCAATAGAAAGAAAGATCGTGAAAAATTAGAGTTACTGGTGAAAACCTCAACTCGATACGATTATTCCTCATAGACTTATTTAAAAGTATATTTAAACCTTCATTTTACGTAACAAAATTACCTATATTTTATATAACCTTCTTTAACAATAAAAAAAAACAATACCTATGTCGCTCTAGATGGGGTAATTGAAGATTAGTGGAATTATTTGTATCCAATTTCAGATATACCAAAGAGGCAATACTTGAGAAAGCTTATGGGATGTATGATAATGGTGGTTGTTTCGTGGATATTCTCCATAATGTCATCGCTGGTGATAGCTGCGATGCTCACTGGTTTGGGACGCACAATGAGCTGGTATGCCAGACCTTTATGGGTATTTTTCTTGTACGTCATTCCTACTTTGATTGTATCCATGGCTACAGTATTATTGCATGCCAAACTTTACAATAAGGTAAATTTAACACTTTCGGCTCTGAATTTACACTTGAGATTTGTTGCATGTCATATATATATATATATTATTTGTGTATAACCTTGACAAAGTTTGAGGTCTGAGCTTTGGACGTGTTTTTAGAAGTTGTAGATATTGCTTGGTATGTTGGATAATTTCCTAAACAGTTAGTCGTGTTTGTCCTTTGAGGAGGTTCACAAAAAAATCATTAGTCACTGAAGCTACTCCCCTGTACAAATTAGACGGAACACCATCAATCTACATAAGCATACTAAGTCGATTCGGAAAAATTTAAAATAAATATTGCATTTTTAAATAGTCTGCAAATAGTATACAAGGTGTCAACAGATCTGTTAGACAAATCATAACTTTTAAAATAAGAGGCGTAAAACAATTTTAAATGTCACATTCTGATTCAGAATTGTTTCAGAAATCCAAAAATGTTACAATATACAGGGTGTTCCATTTAAAAATTCAAATCTGGCTCCATTTCCATTTTTAAATTAAAAATATGCAAAAACTCCTCTATTAAATACACCATTCACCTATACCAAATCTCATTTTGATATACTTAATTTTATAGAAGTTATGACTTACCTAATAGATTCGTTGACACCCAGTATACGTAGGTGGTATAAAAATAAGTAAAATTTAAAATGTTTATGTTAATAATGTTTGTTCCATAAGAAAAGTTTAGATATACAGGGTGATTTATGAAAGGTGCGCAGGACTTTAGGGGAAGAAAGATAGTTTGTGTAAAAATATGAAAAAAAGTTTCTATAAACATGGGTCTGCATACGCAAATACGCACCGTTTTCGAGATACAGGGGACGTTATATGTATGCTAAGTCTTATACATATAACATAAACAAAATACAAGAAATATTTCTTTTATTTCTCCATTATTTTACAGGATCTAAACTTGTCCCCTTGGACAAAGTTTCAATTATATTACGATGCTTATCAGACAATATGGACCTTGGTACTGATATTCGGTATATTGATCAGGGTTCGATCTAGCTTCATACCGTTGCTTTGGGCGTTCTCTTCTGCATTAGGAAATGTACTGAAATCGAAGCTTTACGGAAGGTGGAGAGGTAAGTTGTTAGAAAATTTTGTTTTTTGATTTATAAATGGAATTTATTTAATACAAATTAATTTTGTCAATTAATGATTTTAGATTCCAAATGGCTGCTTCTTCATATAGGTGTGGTGGGCTTGCCGTTTGTGCAGTGTTTTTATCTTATAATTGGTGCCCTCTATCTTTTCATTCCCATCATGGGCAGAGCCGGATCTGGAAGCCATGCTGAATTACTGATATCAGTATTGGTCAGTAGTAATATATTATGATTTCAACACTATTTTGATATTAAGCTGCAATCAAGAGACTTCATTTTGTTTGCTAGGCATTTTCGCAAATAAAAAAGACACTGCAGATCTGCAAGCAATTAATAATTAATTATTTTATTATTTCCTCATTTAGGTGAGCTCCTTATTTGCGACACTATTCAGCTTTGTGGCACCATTGGTGTTACTTGTCAAATGTGTTGAAAGGATATTCAGCTTATTGACTGGTTTATTTTGGATTTCCTTAGCCTTGTTGATACTTACCCCTTTGGGATTTCCATATTCTGGGGAAACGGGTTATCTAGCACCACAAAGATTCATGATAGCGGTAAGTGTCTTGATAAATTAATAAATTGAACTGAAAGAAAAAAAAAATTAATTTGTTATTTTTTGCAAAATTACACAGTCAGTTTATTGTATCAGTCTGTGGAATCATATTATGTTAATAGTAGTTCAGTCAGTAAAGACATTGACAGTTTAGATTGTCAAGGTGACTGACAAGTGGTGAAAGTTGTACTATAACAGAAGGTCGTGTACCAGGTGTTGGAAATAAACGTTTTTGGAAGCAATCTGTGAACATTTGAGTATTACGCAAGTGAACTCACGCCATAACATTTAGTTCAGGGTTAAATATTACATTATGAACTACCATTTGGAAGACTCTGTACCTTTCATCGTTTTTATAAATAGGCACATAACTCTATCTCTCTCTCTCTTTTCAAGCATACCCACCGCACATTCCACGACATCACTGGCCAGATAGTGAATCAATCAACAGGTTACTGGTTTGCTGACATGGATCCCAATAGTCCGCACTCCGTTGACAGGTATGTTCATGAAATGAAGAATGCAGAATTGGTAACAGCTGACTGCGAAAAGTACTTATACTGTGGCTTGCCGTATCTAGTACCAGTACTAACAATGATCTGGAAGACACATTGGCTACCTGGACCACCTCCGGTTATATTGAAGCCAGTCAAAATGGAGGTAGTCAATAGGGAAGAGATTACTGGCGGAGAAAGAGTAACTATTCGAGTTGATGGTAAGGAAATAATTATTTTTTGTCTGTATTAAAGCTATGTTATGTATCATGGGGATAAAAAATTCTTAGGACCGACTCACATTGGAGTTATGATCTCTCCAGTATTGGGTGTACATCTGGAGCGATGGAATTTGAAAATTGAAGAACCCTTAGCAGGTCCAAAATGGAATAATCGTGAGACATATTTCATTTATTACGCTTATGGGTTGGAGCCTGTTCCGTTGATACTTTCAATGGATTTCAAGGTAGTTATTCGTATTCATAGTTACCGAAATTATGATTTATCTAGAAATATACGAGGAGAAACCCGAATAATAAATTGATTTAAGAACTCGGAAATATCTAAATGTTTTCAACAAATTATTATAAAATGACAGTGATCAGTTTTATTATGGGATACATTTACAATAATAGCAAAAATATTAACTTAAATGAACTCAACAAATTTTCTCCAAACAACCTAATGCACTTTCAAAAACCTATTTGTTCCTATTTATAATAATTTCTTTTTATCTTCACATAATACTAGGTACCTATTGACCATAAAGGTCCTATTATGGACTTGGCCGTAACATCACATTACCTTTTCGGTCCTGGTAAAGTGTCAGAGCATCTCCAACGCCTAGTCGATCAGTTTCCCCAATGGACTGCACTGACTTATTGGACGGCATCCTATGAGTCTTGGATTCTCTAGTACTCTTGTTTATATTCGCATTTTTTCCATCTTATCTATAATGTGAAGGTTTGCCAAAAGGTATGGTTGTGTTCAGAAAATGTATAATATTATAAAATAATTTAATAGACTTGATAAGTTTGTACAAGTAATTATACAGGGTGTTTCCCCCTATATTCGCAGGACTTGAGGATGTGATAGCTCGTCCAAAAATATGAAAAAAAGTTTATATCAACTTATTCTGTAAAATGCACCATTTTCGAGATACAGGGTGTTGAAATTGAAAAAAAATATATTCGTTTTTTTTGAATATCTACGGAACCGTTTATAGTACAGAAAACAGCTTTTGTAAGCATTTTCCACTCATAATAAGCTAAGTCAGAAATAATTGTTTGTTATGTCATAATTGGTGAAGATTTTGAAGGAGTAGTGGTTGATTTTCTCCCCAATATCTACGCCAATGGAAAAAGTATGGTTTTGAGGCGTTCATATGAACCGCCAATGTTTTCTACACAAATAAGGTACTGTTGGTCGTGAGTTCTAAAGTCGACCGTTTTCGAGAAAAATCTGCACACGGCAAATTTTTTGAAATACATTTTTTTATTTATTAATTAAACAACATTTAAGTAAACGTTAGGACAAGTGAGAGAAGCTAAAATTGACCGTGTTTTTTCAACATAAAAGTTGCTTTTCCTCGAAAACGGTCGACATTAGAGCTCACGATCAACGTACCTTTTTTGTGTAGAAAACATTGACGGTTCAAATGAATGCCTCAAAACCGTACTTTTTCCATTGGCGTAGAAATTGAGGAGAAAAACAACCACTACTCCTTCAAAATCTTCATCAATTATGACTTATCAAAATTTTTTTCTGACTCAAAACTTAGCTTTTTATGAGTGGAACATGCTTACAAAAGCTGTTTTCTGTACAATAAACGGTTCCGGAGATATTCACAAAAAATGATTTTTTTTTCAATTTCGACACCCTGTATCTCGAAAATTGTGCATTTTAGAGGGTAAGTTAATATAACCTTTTTTTCATATTTTTGGACGAGCTATCACATCCTCAAGTCCTGCGAATATAATATGAAACACCCTATATACATATACAGTGTGACTATCTTTATTAATAATAAAGATACCATTTCGGTTAAATGAGCAGTGAAATTTATTATTTTGTTTTAATAATCAGTTTACTAATCTCGAAAATTCTGAACAGTTCCGAAGATACTCGAGCTAAACTGAAAAACTCAATCTGGGATACACTGTATATATGCGTATTTGAATGATTAATTTTAATTTTCGAATAACAGCAAACAGCTGCAATAAAATATAGTATTCCTCTGGACACTGCAATAGCATTAGGATAGATTATTATGCTTTGATTTGTATTAATTGGAATTATTCACCTTATTCAAGACGTTCCGTATTCTAAAACTTCGAAATTAGAAATATCTAGTTAGTGAGTAGTACTCATTTTTAAAATTGGTAGTTGTATCCTAGTTAATTTTAAATTCCCATTCCTATATTCTACTTATGTCATGTGGTACGTAATACTCGACATATTTATTTGAAATACAATTTTAATATTGTTTGGATAAAAATTGACACAGATTCAGTTTCCATTTCAGAGAATTTTCAACAAACCAATTTCAGACTGATGTCTCCTTGAGACTGAAGGTAGGTACTGAGTCTGTTACAAATCGTGATGCTATCGTATAACTCAAGTCGAAATTACGAGTTAGAGTATTCGTTAAGTTTTAATATTTTGTCACAGAACAAGAAACAACCAGAAGGTTAACTCTCTTCTATCTCTAGCCTCTAAGCTTCGCTACCTTGAGATCTAAACTGAAACCGGCCAGTGCTGTAGGATTATTTTGAAACCTTTTTAGCAAATTTTGCACAATACTATTGGCGAAAGTAATTCGCCAATAAATGGCGTTAAATAGATGTGAACAATAAATAATTAATTGGCGATGAGGAAACGCGCCAACAGCTATAAATTTAAAAATCTTTTGCGGACTGGATGTAAGTTTTGTCTCTGATGTAAGAAACTTGTGAGAATACAAACGCTGAAAGGTGAACTCAAAGAATCTCTTTATATACGAAATAAATCTGTCTAACAAAATAACATAAATAAACCTCTTACTAGTAGAAAATGATGAAACATATATGCGCAAAAATATTAGTTAATTTGTGATGCTTCTTTGTCACTGGGGATACCAAAGGGAAGAGGGGTGTTAGTGAATATGTAATGTAATTGAATTAACGAAAAAAAAAATATATGTTGTTTTCATAGAGTAAATAGGTTAGGTTAATGTTTTGGTCACTGGCATTAATTGCAGAGGAGGCCAACTCTACAAAATTACTAAAATAATACAACTTGCACTTTTCCACACGACCCCTGGAGATAGTGCTACGGCAACATACATTTTTTGTGGTTGGTCGTTCATAATTATTGAGAGAACTAACGTTTTAGATTGATACGCACCTACGTCAAAAATATGAGTCTTAAATTGTAGAGGAGGCTCTGCCACTGATTTGAGTAATCTCTAATGATAATAGATGGCATACACTTCGTTCGCGAGTAAGTTCAGCGCGTTTCTAGGAGTTTGCGTATATACTATATACAGACTGTCTCATTTCGCTGTGAACTGTGCAGAGAAAACATACCTCCAAGAACTATGGTAGAGATCAGAACATATAGTGCGTTTTGAGTTTCAATAACTTTCAATAGATATTGTGAACTGGCTGCGTATTGTTCAGTGGATGGTTGTTAATTAAACTTTAATGATATCAGATATAAACTAAGGGCCAATTTTATAATGAATCCTTAATGGGAGATTAGTTAATTCTTCAATTTGTTTAACTCATATTTCGATGACGGAATAAGAAGAGTGCCCTTTTCCATAACTTTTACAACATTAGTCACCTTATCTTTCGTTCTTTTAAAGTAAATTTAAATTATATGACCAACCAAAAAAATTATGAAATTTTTAATCTAGGATTAAAATGAATATGAGATTAAATTTGATTATGAAATCGGTCCTAAGTATTATCGGAAAATGGGCAAATCTAAAAATATGTTAAGTATTCTTCACTTGCATAAATATAGGACATGTAGGTCCATTGCTTCGGTTTGTACTTGGTATTATTGGCTCCGGCAATATATCTGTCAATGCGAGCATGAATTATGTATGCGGAAAGCAAAAAAATCGTACTTTCGAGCTGCCGACAACTTATAGTATTCTGTAAACTTTGCTTTTAGTATGATGCTTCATAAATATATATTTTATTTTGAATAGCGAAAGAGTTTAATAAACAATTTTATAACGGTGACAAAACATTTCAGACCAGAGAGGTACACAAACTTACGGACTCGCATATTTTTTTGGATATTTGATTTCTTGTTAATGTATCAGTGAGCATTTTTGTGTTGTTAGATTTATCCAGATCTCACATTTGGATTAATCGGCTTTATTTATACTACACTGAAATATATAAATGATAATTTCAAAACGATAATAATTTTGAAGAATGAATAAAAGTTATTGTTAGTTTAATTATTTACAAATTATAATACTTTTCATTGCAACTATTCTTTTTTAGCAGATATAGAAGTTTTTGCCAACGCCTATGGAAGAGTAATAAAAATTTATGTAATGATTGGTACTACTGACGCCATCGAGTTGGTGGGGGTCATATCAAAATCGCCGACCCACAATTATAATACTGCTGGTTGTTCTTTATTCTTTGATTCTTTCATGCATTGGGTAGCATACATATAATCACTGAACAATATAAATATATGAAATGAGCAATGAGAAGCAAGCCGAGAGAGGTGAAGATACATATTATTATGTGGAGAGTCAACCATTCAGCCATGGAAGAAATGCATGTGTAAGCGCACGTGATTTTCTGTAGGACAATGGGAGACCTACTCTCCACAAGTAGGTACGCAGACCTGTACTATACATATGAGTGTATTTCAGGAAAATATTTTCCCATATACTGCATGCTCCAAAACAGTGTGTGGATCAACAATTTTTTTTTAAATGGCACGGCCTGTATTTTTTTGAGTAATTTTTGTGTTCTGTCTTATTTCCCAAAGTTTTATTTGATTTTCTTTAGTAATTTAGGAGAAATACATTAAAAACCCCCCAAAAATCTTTTTGGAATTAAAAACAAACGGTCGAACACTTATTTTTTTCCGGATACGTAGTGACAACTTTTATAAGGGAAGTCTACCGATACTCTGAAATTACATAGTTTCTTTTATTTTGTACAGGGTGCCTAAAATTTGGTTCCAAAAATATCAATTCTTAAACCAATTTTTCTTGACGGTTACAAATGATATACTTTGTATATTATTCCATTGATTAATACAGAATGTAAGGAAAAATAATTTTTGTATTTACAAGTACGAATATGACATTGACTGATGACATAATTTAGTATTTGACATTACTTATTGTGAAATAATTAGTGTGTTCCTAAATAGAAAACATTAGCCTGGCCAGGCTTAAATTATGTCATCAGTCAATGTCGTATTCTTATATTTAGTCCATATATCTGTCAATTTTAGACGGCCATTTTAACCCTGGCCAGGCTAGTGTTTTGAATTTTGGAACATCCAGTATAAGTGAAGCGTACTTTGGCGAATATTTTCTTAAAAGAAAATTAATTTTTCAAAGGAAGAGATCGTTGACATGATTTTCTTAGTGGCTAATAGCCTGCCAAAATGTTTTCTAGCAAGTAGAATTTATGCAACTTAGTTTCCCGATTGGCGACATCCAGAACCATCCAGAATACTTGAGCGTTTTCTTGAAACAGGGAGCGTAGACTACGGGAAACCCAAAGATTGGTTAGGCACGTATGGGAGAAGTTGGAATAAGTGAAAGGTCAGTTCAGAGAATTCTGCAACTTCATCGATATCATCCATATCCATATTCAGCTGCATCAGGCTCTGACTGAGAATGACTTTCATTATCGGGTAGAGTTTTGTGAGTGGGTTCGGTTACGCATTCAAGAAATTCATTTTTCTTTATGAATGTTCTATTTTCTGGTGAGGCTACACTTCACAACAGTGGATGAATCAAAAAACATAACTGTCATTTTTTGTTTTTTTTACGTACCTATTCATAGTAAGCTACTAAAGCAAATTAAATAAAATTTTTGGAAATAAGAAAGAACTCAAAAATGAGTCTAAATTAAATAACATTTCTGGAAATAAGAAAGTACACAAAAATTAGTCTAAA
Organism: Crioceris asparagi; assembly: GCA_958507055.1. NCBI lineage: Eukaryota > Metazoa > Arthropoda > Insecta > Coleoptera > Chrysomelidae > Crioceris > Crioceris asparagi. The sequence continues at coordinate 126,442,337 of OY293826.1, forward strand.
TATCCGTATAGGGTGTGTTATAAAAAAAATGTTTTTGATCATCTCACTTTTTTGGGACACCCTGTACATGGGAGAATATTTTCCTCAAATATAATCGGAGCTCTGCGTACTAACGACAATCCTAACCTAATTGGCTAATAGATGTCTGGCGCACTATTATTTTAGGACCCTATATAGTTATATAGTTCAGTGCTTATAATATATATCATTGTCTCTAAAATAGGCCAGTTATAATTACATATCAAATATCTCTATAGTTAAGTAATAATTGATACTGATGGGAGTGTTTTGTATATTTTCTTTTCCGCTTTGAATTAATAACTCTTAGCTGTAATTTGGTGCTCTTATGATTATAAACGTCCCTCGCGGGGCCTTAAATCCATTTTAATCTATTTGTGATATTTAAGAAAACGTCATACGTTATTTTCCTTCATATTCTGTATATTTTGAAACCCATATTTGTGTTCCTATGTTACATAACCTACCCATTATTCTAGGCATATCTAGCACAATACATTAAATAAGCAAGCCAATATTGGGATATGAGAGGAATGATTTGATTTCTTGCAGTATTATCTTATACTAAAATAGATATTGATTGGACAAAAAAAATAATGTGTTGATTCTACTCTCTTCTGTGATAATTTAAAAGCACAAAAATTCAAATGAGAATTATAAAATTTTGAGTGAATGTGTGTATTTTGAGATCCCGACAACTCAATAATGAATTTTAATAAATTAATACAATAGAGCTAAGGAGCCTTGATTTTTTTTAAATTGACAGAAATAAATGACAACACAATGTTTGCTAGAGTGCGACATATGAGTGATCATTTCGACGAGATTACTTATATAACTAATTGACAATAATAATAAACATGTGAAATTTAAGTTCCTGGTTTAAATGTTTTTTTTTATCCAATGATTTACGAAATCAAATTGTTATTTCTGTCACTTTTATACATGCAGCTACTTTTTAAAGCAGAATAGAGCTTTGTCAGAATGTAATTTAATTAAAATAATAGCTAGAACACTTCATGACGTCTTGTCCGCTTCCTGGAGTCTAGCATCAGTCAAAGTCTCGATCGGGAATGTTTTCTTCAGTAATACTTTTGCTGTTAGATACAGTGGGCATACTTTTTATCTTCATTTTTTAAATCAACATTCTATCACATTGCACCCCTGTTCTATTCTGTTAATTGAATAAATAACACAAAAAAGTCGGGGTGAAATTTTTAAATAGCACAAAATTTATGCATAATTCCAATCAATTTCACTAGACGTGCATATTGCAAAGCTGTCAAAGTATTCTTCTAAAATACCTATTTAAAAACTGCTGTCAATTCTAATCGACTTATCACTGGTTGCTTTGAAAATTTTGGACTTAGCAATAATAGTAAATGAATGGCGGAAGGAGTATCATATATTCATTTGATTTCATTAGAAAATATGGTTAAAACTCACAATTCCCTAGCCTACTGCTTTATATTTTATCGCGATAATATTGCATATTATTCTCTAGTACATATTTTCATTTCATTTGATCAAAGGTGAAAAATATTTATTTATTGTTTTCTAATAATTGATATAACTATTTCATGAGTTAGGTTGTATTTGTGCCGAACTTTCTATAATATTACTTATGTCGAAGTACTGATGACGTATTGTATTGACTTTGTATGCCAATGTTTATATTTATACCTAACCCTACTTATCGACATATGTCAACTTATAATCAATATCATCTTAAAGTAAGCGCGCTTTTTCTTAACTGGTCACTACATATCACTTATTTCTAATTAAAATGATAATATAGCTAGCTCCTCAATATATCCATATGTTAATTTTAGCAGCATTTGTATTACGTCACACTTGGTATGCCTAAAGTTTCCAGGTTTGTCAAATCAGAAAATTGAAACTATAGTGCTTTACCTACCTGTTTATCATAACCTACAAAAAATGACAGTGGCTCTTGTCATGTTTGTACACGTCAATAATGAATCGATTTCACAACTCTGTGAAATTGATATTGGAAGGTCTAGAAAAGTCACTAAAAACTGCCTCCTAGCTGATGACGTAATTACATTGCTCATTTAAATAGACTATACCTAGTTGTTTCTGCGTTAATTTTGTTTATATTGTGATTTGATCGCTCCATGTATTTGATAACCTCTAGTGAAGAAAAACTGAAATAAGGCTTTATTGATATATGTAGGCGATTACTTACTGATAATGTGATAATATAAACACCAAATTTTCTATATTTACATATTTAAGCATTTTTGGTGATAGTATGCACACCAAATGTTAGAATTTTATGACTGTTATAGAAATAAAGATTTCAAATTTCATAATATTGTATTTTAATTTTTGACTGTATATGGGTGAATCGATGTAAAAGTTGATGCAGTGTAACGCCATCTAGTAGTGAGTTACAACAAAGTGGATAGCTTTAAAATATTATCAATGCTTGCAGACATCTGCCTATACCATTTTTTTTGACTATCGGTTTACCGATATTCTGCAGTGCCATCTTGTGATAATTAAATGTTTTGGGGTGATTCTTACCCTCACTAGGGGGTAAAAGTGGTGGAGTTAAAAATACCCACAAAAAGTGTTTCCTTGAATCAAAAAGCGACAGGTCCCTGCTTCTTCCTAAAATAATGATACACAACAATTGGCTGTTTCCTTTTCGATTGGCCATCCTGTATTATTATTCCCTTAGAGAATAATGACAAGGGGTTAATATTCCCTCTTGCACGCCAATCACAATTTCTCAAATTAAATAATAGCATGGAAACAAAATAAGCAAACTTAAAAGTGTCAGCGTCAAACGTATATAGTGTTTGTGTTTTTGTATTGAGATGGATGAAAATCGAAAATCTTTTAGTTGTTCACCTCCTGAAATTATAAACATTAGCCTGGCCAGGGTTGAAATGGCCGTCGAAAATTGGCAGATATATGGACTCGATATAGGAATATGACATTGACTGATGAATAATTTAAGCCTGGCCAGGCTGATGTTTTGTATTTAGGAACACACTGTTTATAGAAGAACTTGTAGAAAACCTGGATATAGTGTGCCTTTACTCAAGGTTTACGGGAAAATCTTATGCGACAATATTAACGAAGCCTTTCCACGCGAGCCTTGTTGGCAGCTGACCAAATTTCTTTTTTCTTCTTCAAAACAAAACAAAAGAATTAAATGATATTATTATCTAATTACCTTACCTTATCCTTACCACTACGCTTTCTGAAATGGTTTGAGACGAAAAACTTCCTACAAAAATTTCCTATTTAGCTTTTGAAAGAAACCACCAATTAAAACTCTCTTGATTAATTCCAATTATTACGATATATCGTATTTCGTATTCCGAATGCTACATTGAAAAATGCATAAGATCTTCTAAGGGAATAATATTGTATTATTTAAAAATAAATGAGAACACTATTTTACGGTTTGTATGGTTTAACTGACGTAGATGTTCAGTGTAAAGACGCTAAACAGATGTGTAAATATGTGATACCACCTAGGTACCTATAATTTGGTGCATACCTATGTGTTAATTTTTATTTGGAGGTCTTGATGATGTCAATCGCTTACATAACTACGACTCAGTGTCTATGAAAATGACATTCGTATTGCATGCAATGAAATGGAACTACATCTATTGACGAAGAAGTTCGAAATATAATTATTATAAATCAATATAGGCAGTTTCCGGTGCAAAATGGATCTTTAAACCTGTTTGGACTAACTAACGAGCACTCGTCTCATATCATAACCGGTCACTCGTCCAAACACTGACTGCGCTGCGTGTTGCTTAATAAACTTCGCTGATCGAAGTAGGCCATTGAAAGTCACGCGCTGCTCTTTATAATTATTATAATAATGATATAAGAAATTATTTTCCCACACTAGTGTGTAAAGTAACAGTTCAATAATTACTACTTCCCGGGCAAACACTTTGGTAGATTGTGGTATGAAAACATAAAGTCATAAAAAGTCTTGAGTATGGAATCCTTCTACCTCAGAGTCCTACTCGCACCTGGTTAACATATCAACTCAGATCCATCCACCAAGAGAGAACAGCATGGGAATTTCTCCTATATATGTCATAGGGATGGAACCTATCCACCTTTAAGTCACATTCGTACTGACAGACTCTCACAAAACACTCCAGTGACATATTACACACAAATATAGCAAAAAATCTACGAAAATTCAGCCATAGAGCTCAGAGATATTTCTTTGGGTAGTAGGTATAGAAATCTCCACCTGGAAGGCCCATTTAAACTTTCAGCCACCACCAGATCATTCCAATAAATTCTACAAACATAAATGGTAAAAAGACTATAAAAATCCAGTCACAGAGTTCAGAAATATAAAACATTCAAGTACGGAACCCACCACATAAAGTCTAGTTTATCTCTGTACCAAATTTCATCAAAATCAGTTCAGTGGTTTAGGCGTGAAAGCTTAACAACCATACAAACTCACTTTTGCATTTATAATATTAGGATTATCTCAATAATGATTTGTTGTTTATGGATAGAATACATTTATATTCCAATTTAAATTTTTAACTAATTTGTTCGTACTTAATATGTAACTAAGAAATTAATACTTTATCTCTTATTTGGTGTTACTTGTCTTCTTAAACAATATGGATAAAAATCTAAAATTAAGCTAGAATTAGGTATTTGGTAATCTTTGACGAAGAAAAACAATTTATACAAATTAGGTACAAGTTCTCACCAGAAAAGCAAAACATGTTTCAATATCTTATTGTGCCTAGAAATTACCCACTCACTAAGTTTTATTTGATCACAAATCACAACGTTACCTACCTTCAAGTTATAGCCATAAATTTGTTTCTTTATTTTATCAAGATATCCCCAGAGATCCCTCTCCCATCCGTCCATTGTGTGTTAAAATTTCCTCCACGTCCTCTTATAGAATATGGCCGCCATCCGGTTCGCCAGACGGCCGGATGCCTGTCTATTTGATAACCATTTTCGTTGTCGGTTCTTCTTCGAACCCTGCCGAGAAATAATTATCATTCGATAAGCAACCCCGATGAAGGTCTTGCACTTTTTGACCGACGAACCAATCGGAGGAGGTATACAATTCGACTGTTTGTCTGCATATTTTTTTATGGATGTTCACCATGTAAATGGGCTTCGATTTTCATGATTCTATTTTCATTTGATAGAGGACTCTTAAGAGTTGGTCCTATTGAAAAAATCGATTTTTTTTTAAATCAAAAATTTGAGACGACAGAATTAAAGAAAAGACCATACTCGACAATGTTTTAATTTGACATTTTTGCAAAAATTATATATATATATATATATATATAATGATGAATTTTTAATGATTGGGGTTGCAGTCAAAATGCCAATAAAATTAAAACTCTTTAATCAATGTCGAGCTTTCGGTAACGCTTGTTACCTTCATCGGGACAAAAATCGTGAGATTAATGAAATTTACCAGCTACAAACATTTGTTATTATGCATTTAACTTTATGATTGAACTTTTATGTTTCATAATCATAAAGTTAAATGCATAATAACAAATGTTTGTAGCTGGTAAATTTCATTAATCTCACGATTTTTGTCCCGATGAAGGTAACAAGCGTTACCGAAAGCTCGACATTGATTAAAGAGTTTTAATTTTATTGGCATTTTGACTGCAACCCCAATCATTAAAAATTCATCATTAATTAGACAGTCAAGAATTTACAATTCATTTTATATATATATATATATAGTATACAGTAGTATATAGTATACAGTTTGACTGTCTGTTTTTTTTTTGGTTTGTGCGCGCGTTTGATGATTTCTGATTCATTGGAAAGAAGAGACCTAAGAAATGGTCCCATATTCGTAAAAACTCAAATCCGAAATCTTCTTCCTTCCGAAAACCGCCGGTGTAGGGGGCAAATCGAAAATTCATGATGCCACAATTAAAGATAGGACAATATCCGGAAATGTTTGGATTGAACATTTTTTCAAAAGAGTTAAGTACCGTTTTAAAAGTTATAAATCTAACTGCAACTGCACAACTTCAAGAGTAACAGCCAGCACCAACAAAATTAATATTTATTCGTATTTTTCAGTGCACCAACTGTTGTGGTCGGTCCAATATTTTGTAGAAAATATTTTCTACTTTACTTTCGAGGTAGATACTGGAAATATCCCGCTATAGTTTTTTTAGAATACCTACATATTATTTTTTAGGAAATCCGAAATATTCGGTTCCTGATGTCATATAGCAAAATTTGGCGAACGCAAAAACTCATAAATATCACACCTATTCCTGTGCAAAATCTGAACGACGAACATAGAAGACAGAGGCTTGTATTATTATGCTGAAAAGCTTTGGAGATACGGAGAAGATGGCGAAAATCCAAATCCAAACCAAATACTTACAGACTGTTAGAATACAGGGACGAAAATCTCTTAATGTATGGTGCCATGAAATTAAGGCTCAGTGACACTATGTCCGGTGACCGCTGTGGAAGACCATTTTGAGCTGTCGACCATCGATGATAGACTAATTATTAATTCACGTCAGTTCGTCGACAAAATTTGAATTTTAATACATCCGTCGGTGCTAAAAATGTCACCCACCGGACGCTCCTATGGGTCGATGAGTAACGAAGACATCTATAGAATTCTAGAAGCACTGATTATAATCTAAGCAATTTAAGGAGTCATATAACAACCAGCAATAAGAAATCAGTTTCACAATGTTCGATTCCTTTTACCTTTTAATAATGTTAATAAATCATAGAGATATGAATCAAGAAATTGGAAAATATGGTCCTCATTAGGTAAGTACATGAAACAGTTTCGTCCCAAATGAAATCAACTGAAAATGAACTGCAAATATTTAATTGAGATATAGAACTCTGAACCAGAGAACACTACCTCCAACTCTGAATACCTGGCAGATTTGTGGGATATATTATGGAAGATTTACTCTTGCTTTAAAAATGGAATCAACTATCTTGTTAGTAGTACAGATTGTCAATAGATGACGCGTTCAACATATCTTAGGTAAAGTCCCTATATATGAAAGTCTGGACAGATCGGGTCGTACGCGGGATTGGTCTACAGCCAAATAATATTTAAATGGCGGCACCAATGAAACAAGCGCGGGAAACCACAATTTATTCAAAGGTTAATTTTTGAATACAATCCAATTTCTAATAACTAAATGAATTTTATTTGAAACTAAGGACATTACATTGTTATCATGTGTAAAAAATGTTATTATTCGGTAGAACACAATGAATACCTCGTATAAAACTAAACCTTTGAATGATGTAGTTTCTATTCCAAATTTTTGTATCCAAATATTCATTCTAGCTTTATCCATAGGGAAGGATGCCATGTATGTTTTAGTTCCATTCTTCGAATTATTTTCGCAACATGGCAATCAACAAACAGGCATTTTTCTAAAAGAATAAGTCAATATAACAAGCTATTTCCTACTGTTATAAATTCGGTTAACAATATATTATTAATTTCACTTCACGACAATTACTTTAACATTTGTTTATATCATAGAGTATATATATACCTAAACTATTACTCTTATGACTCCATACTCCTTATTTGTCTATGAACCTGAACTTCATAATCTGTGATTCTGAAATATTGCATTTCATGAGACCTCAGACGTCGTAAGTTATGACAGTCGCCATTTAAATATTATGTAAAGGATAGCGACTTCTCTCTTTTACACAAACCCTTTAATGTATCTGTACGTATCTGGACTTTAATCTTAGGTATATACGATTTTTTGACCGATTTCAAAAAGGAGGAGGTATACAATTTCAAAGAATTCTTAAAACAAACGTATTAACTATTAAAAAATGCTATTTAAAATATGTAGGGTTAATTAACTTTTTTTTTCAAGATAATGTATACTTTCACTATGCAGCGGCCATCTACCTCTTGTATAGGTATTTCAGAAACCTGCAAAAATCAAACTCAGCAAGCGCCATCTCTAAGTTTGAGTTATTAGAAACGATTCCATTTAAATTAAAAATTGGATCGACTTTATTAGTTCGGAAGATGTGCAAATATAGTTAAATAGAAGACTTTTGCCACCAACTTTACGACTAACAGCACTAACAGAAATATTATTTTCAGTGCACTAACTAATACAGTCGGTTCAAGTTTTTGTTACAAATATTAACTGCATTATAGTTATACAGATTTTCAATAGATGGCAACATTTACTTTTTTTGTTGCCTCCAAAGTGTTTAGATTTTTTTTAAGAGTAATCTTTTGTAAATCCTTATTATTATTTTCCGTCAATAGCAGGATATGTAATCATCTAAATGAGGTCTCGGTCAATAATTTTGAAAAAGTATTCAGGAAGATACGGCGTACTGAACAAAAAAAAAACTAAAATAATAATATATGATAAAAAATATGAATGAATTATTTAAAATAAGATTATTGAATTATCGATTACAATTTTGCTAGCTTTGTCAATTTGTTTATAATATCTATAAAAGAAATGCCTCTTACAATCTTACAAAATATTCAATGAATTGCAAAATGGCTGTACAGCTCATCAATATTCTGCAATGACCTGAGATTTTCCACATTTTTTTCTGATCATTTAAACTGTTAAGAATCTATGAAAATAAAACTTTTAGTGAATTATGATGTAAATGTCAAAGAAGTAGTTAGTTATGATGCTTAAAATATTTTATTTTCTTATCATTGTTTTTCTATCTTCTCCTGGCTTAAAATATCAATATTTTATACAATTCCCTTCAAATTGTAGTTCTATGGTGATACTAGCTGTCCTAGCAGACGTCTTCGTGCCCGGAAAAGCTTTAAGCGAAATGCTGACAGCAGCGCCACCTACCGGTTTCAATTGTATTTTTAAATCATCCAGGGACCCATTGGAATATAAATAGAAAATTTCAACCCCATCGGTTCAGCCGTTTGATATACCGACAACGGCGCCATCTATCAGGTACAATTGTGAATATAAACCATTCTCGAATCCCCTCGAATACACACAAAGATAAATAAGCAGAGTGTAGTGATTAGAGGGCTCCCAGTTGGAATCACCGAACAAGAAGTAATGGACACGACCAAGGCATCCAAGTCAAGAATTGAGAATGGTGGTAACTGTCGAAAGACATCGGTTCCAGGGGGAAATAGGCCAATGTTACCACTGCCAAAGATACGGACATTCTTCATCAGCCTGCATTTGTCCACTTCTGGACACAGGCCTCTTTCGAAATTTTCTATGCACTGTTTTATGCAGATTATGTCCATTCTTTTCCCGCTATATATTTCAGGTCATCGATCTACCTCTTCAGCGGACTTCCTACTACACTTCCTCCAGTTTCTCGTGGTCTTCAGTTTGTTATTTTATGTATCGATTTATCTGTGTTTTCTCTTGCTATATGATCAACCCATTACCATTTAAGTTTCGCTACACGACTCATGATATCTGTCACTTTTGTTTTAAACCGAATGTCGCTATTCTCATGTTAATTCCCAGCATGACTCGTTCCATTGCTCTTTCCCATACAACACACATTGTTGTCAGAAATATTTCACATATATTATTCTGAAACGTTTGAAATGTTTCTGTGCATTGCCAAACATTTCAAAAATGTTTCAGATATATTTATATACATGAAAATGTCCGCTTTTGTTATATTACATTGTAACATTTCTGAATTATTTCAATGTAATATTTACGAATTATTATCCTGTAATATTGCTTGTATATTGCTATGATACTTTAAGGCATGAATCCACCAAAGCAAAATAAAAGAAACTTTGTGTTTCTGTTGCATGTATCCTTAAAATTTCTGTAAATTAAGACAAATTTTGGCTACAAATTTGCTTTGGGAGATAAGTGTCTTAAAGCACTGAGTGCTTCAGTTGCTCATCTATATATCATTATGACAGATATATCGCATAATGTGATAATACCTTGGAGCAATGATAAATAAAAGTACACTTTATGAATCAATTTTTATTGAAAAACTAAAATTATAAAATATAGTCTGATAAAGTAAACGTAGGTACATTTGCTCCTTATTAAATATGCATAAATTACACAACAAAAACAATATAACACCAACAGAAAATAAGATATTTAAATTCTCTTATAACTACTTTCTACCCGTAGCATAATAAGTACATAAATGAAACAATTTTAATTGAAATTTAAAATTAAAGAATATATTCTCAAAAAGAAAATTTACTCTGTACGAAATAAACAAAAAATATATAGGCACTTAACAAAAATGTAACATCTTTAGAAAATAAAATATTTAAATTCTCATATATAGGTATACGTGACAATTTCAAAATCACGCATTCTTCATTCTGCAAGCAAAACGAATAAGAAATTAGATACCACATACTAATTGAAATACATCTCAGCAATTTTCAAGCTTCAACTGGTTATGTGAAAGTGCAGCATATGATAGCTTCTAATTCTCTTTTCAAAAATATATGTTAAACACTTTTGCACAATTAGTTGAAGAAAAGTAAAAAATGGTTTTCAAAAGAATATTGAATAGTGAACAGCTTTCGATATGAATATATAGTTTTTCAATGATACAAGACAATAAATATATTTGTATTACATACGTTAGGTTAATTGTTGAACAAATTTACCATGCACATTCAGAATACAGTTTTTTTAATTTAGATAGATAAATAGAAACAAATCTCATATTTCACAAAATTCATAACATAATGGCGAAAAGAAAAAGATATTTTAATTACTCACTGTTCTCTATTATAGCGAAGTGTACTTTGGCTCAGCCATATTCCAATTAATTTCAGAATTTCTGACTCAGTAGCTTCAGATTTCTGTGATCTTACTACATCGATGACAAGCCTACATAAAGTCAAATCTTTAAACACTGTCTTCTTCTTCTTGCCACAGACACTGTATCCACGGCCCAAAGCATTACTTATTAGTGCTCTCATAGTGTTTGTTGTTATTTGATGTATATCCTTCCCCCCTTTTCTTTTTAAAAAATTCAACTAAAATGAAACACAATTAAAATGAATGTTTTATATAACACGGTATCTTACTACTGTCTTTAAAAATCCTGTGTCTTCGTTTAATCTATTTTCAATAGCAGCTAAAGCTTCTTCAGTCTTCAAAGGCAAAAGATGGCGGACCTCTTCAATAACTTCAGGGTCTCCCTCTGGCATTCCTGATTGTCGTTCCATTGCCAATGTCAGTTTTGTGTCAATATCATCCACTTTTCGGTAAATGTAGTTTATTTTTTTCAGGATCAGTTTTTTAAATTCTGAAAATAGATTATCTTTTGTCATTTCAATCACTTTATATATGTATTTAGACTTGCTGACCTAGATCTACGTTATGGTGCGATGAATCACGACCAGTTTCGCTATGGGAAGAGAAACGGTCCGACGTAGTGTGATGCTGCTCTGTCAGAGTATCGTCGTTTAATATTAAATCTAGAAAAAACATGAATATGCTAATTATCATGTCCTAATAGAAGATGATCCGATTTTTACCATCATCATTTAAATCCGATTCCACAACCGAGCTGCGTGTTGATGAAGAAGGAGTGTTCAAACTCTTGGAGACAATAGTTTGTCTTTTTGGCAGCGACGTAATATTTCTTTGAATTGAAGAATGTTTCAATGCGAACTGCGAAGGCTGTTGTGCTAGTTTAGGCAAAGGGGGAAGGGTTATATTACTCATCTCAACATCTTCATTACTCTCGTCTGACTCAATAATCCGTGCTCTCTTGATTCGTCTTTTTTTACTCATGTTAGCATCACTATCTACGTCAGATAACTCTTCTGCCAGCCGCAACTTTTCGAGGCTTCTTTCGTATGTATCTGAAAACAAAACACTTAGGTAATGATGCCAGGATGATAAAGAGAAATATAAGAAGTTGAATTTTTGGAAGGTCAATATTTTTACCTGCATATCCAAATATTCTTTTAATTTCATACATGGGCCAACAATCTGTAGAATCTTGCTTAGAAAAAATTGCCTTATTGATTTTCATTTGATCCGTATATGGAGGATAAAAGCACATAGTGTTTCCTTGTGACATCCATTTGGTCAGTACTACACTAACCCCATCCTCAAACTCTAAAATAACGAATGGCTTCTAAAAAAGAAATACCTATGTATCATTTATTCATTAGAAGAGTAAGTGCCCACTGGCATATATGTGTATGGTAAAGTACATTTTTGAGTAACAAGCACAACATCTTCATAAAACACTCTAAACGGGCCTAAATTACTAATACTAATGAAGAAGAGAAAATACTACATAATCATGATTATAAGAAGCTCTCCACATTTTTCTGCTTAATTCAGACAATGGCCAGCTGTATAATTTATGATTATTTACATTTACAACGAAAATGAGCAATTCAGATGAATTACATGGAATTTTGTACAGGTCATCCAAGATTGTCATTTTTTTACCAATAATCAAAATTCTGCCACTCATATCTTCTTGTAAAATATTTTCGATTGATATTACCTCACCATTTTTTAAAATAACACAATTATTTCTGTAATCATTGCATTTGATAAACACTGTTTCACATGAAAATACTTTATATTGTTTGAACTTATGACAATTATTTGCAGATACCAGTGGTCCTTCGTTGTGCTCCATGCGTAAAACATCTTCACATTTGGAATATTTATTTGCACACGACTCAATTTCTGCATACCGGTTACTCAATTGTTGCAGTGGAGTTTCATTTTTCCGTAGGGCTCGTTTTATCGTAGACATATAGTTTTCAAATCGAAATGCGCTAAAATTATCCAGTTTTCCAAATTTTCGTACATCATCACAAATATGGAGAAGATTATGTATGTTGTGAGACACTTTACTTGCACCGTAAATAAGTTGAAATGACTTCACAAAATGCAATAACAATTCCTGTGCATAATCTACATATCTTGGTTGTTCTACGTACTTCTCACATGCAAGAATCCTTATTGCAACATGTAATGTCATGAAATTGACGTATATATTTTCTTTTAATACTTCCTTTAAAGCTAATGGGCCAGTGTAAAGCAAGAATGTGCGAAACTCTGTGGCTTTCCAATTACTAATTTCTGACAACGATCTCTGTTTTCTTGCAAATTCCTTTGGAAGTGTTGCACCTAAGCGTTCCAAAACAGTAGAAATTTTCCTTGAATCAGTCCCACTTATTCTAACAGACAATGGTCCTTTCAACCACAATACCAATAATTTTCTTGCGACACCGAGACAAATCAAGTGCATGTAATCCAAAGGTACGTTGGAAACCATACCGAAGTTTGGAATGTTTCGCAAAATTGTTTGTCCCAACTGGTAATCTTCATACTCATTATTAAAAAATGCTTCATCATTACGCAAATTTGTGTGGGAAAAATTATTTGTCAAAGGAAAACTTACACAATTGTCAATATATTCACCTTCTGTTGTGCACTTTGTGCAACTATTATATCCGCTGTGGCCTTTTACTGATAGAACAAATGCTTTTGCCGGAGCATCACAAATTAACATCGAAAATTGCACTACTACTCGCAATTTATTATTATACATATAACCTGTGCGAATAATATCTGCCAGTTCATCAACAAATGGTTTTAGATATTCATTAGCATCTTTTGGCTTTTCATGTCCGAAATATGCGCCAATTATAAATACTTTGTGTGTTAGTGTGTCGGAACACAGTATTGGCCATAATGATGCTGTAGATGACCTCGATAAGGGTAACCCATCAACATTTATTAATAAATCAATAGTGGATATATCAAAGCCTTCAATTTCTCGTTTTTTACAAATATGATCTATAGCACGTTTCACAGAGAAATGACAATAACTTCCTCCAGCTATAGCTGCAACTTTTGTAGTTCTTGGCGTTTTCAATAAGGTTCGACTATCTTTTGGAAGATTAACATTAAAGTGTTTTCTTAAAAGGCACAGAAGAGCCGAAACAGTATTCTGTGGAACTCGAAAATACACAGCCCATTCTTGTAAATCTTCCGAAAATGATGGTTCGTTTATTTTATCATCAATGCGTTGAGAAGAACCCATACCAAAATTTTCAAAGCCTTTGTTTTTATCAAAGCTTGCGTCATGTTGTTCATCAAAATGCTCATTCTCCAACGATACTTCTTGTGAATTTGATTTTTCCGCATTGATCAATGGTGCCTGTAATTCCTTAGGTAATTCCTGATTAAAACAATTAAAAGGGCGCTGATAAGCCCTACAAATTCCAGAGCTAGTGCTTTGTTCGAGTATATCAATTTCCACCTCTGTTAGGCTTTGAACTAAACGACGGTTGTGTCGGTTACTGTAGACAGTTTTACGTACATTCATTGCTACAACTTTGAACCAATTTGATCACACAACTGAATATCAATACGGACGCACCTCAGTAAACAAATCTATGTGGAATTGGCGCGAATCGTTTTACATAACACTAACTCTACTACATAGATAAATAAATATATAGGTATATATACCCATAATTTCACTTACCTGACCTTCCTTGTTTGCCATCGCCATCGCTACCATTCCAGATTCCACCAGACGACGCAGCCTCAAATTAAATAAATCAATTTGATGTAATAATAATAATTATATTTCTTTTTGCCGGGGCCTTAAATTTGCGTAGCATCCGCACTTGATTCAACCTAACCTAACCTCTAACACTCTAACCTTCATAATCTCTGATTTCTGTGACTTGACCGAGCCAAGAACCAACCTACCCAAGAATTTATAACCTACCACTGGTTATCTCTGATGATACCACAGAAATATAAAAAACATACAGAAATATAATAAACATTTCTGTGGATGCCACCAACCACATACTTCACAAGCACAAGAGACACAGAGTATATAACAAGAAAGACAGAATCATAATACCCTTACACTTCGTAGGTATATATTCTCTGCTTTTAAATGATATTTTGAATCCTAGCACGATTCTAGATATATACTTATACCGAATAATTCTGCAATATTTCAGATATATTCTCCTATATATATTTCAAATCTATATGTGCTGCAATATTTCAGATATGTTATAAATGTAATGTAAGATTCTGAAACATTTGATTTATTGCAGAAATATTGCAGAAACGTCTTGTGTTGTATGGGTTGAGTTACACAAAGTTGTTATGTAGTTTTGCTTATCAAATCCATCGTTTCTAGTCCATTTTGTGGCCTCATAGTATGCAACTGTGATATACCTTGCGTTTTTGGCTCATCGGTAAATCTTTGCTTTTCAGAATAAAACTAAGATTCCAAATGCTGATGTTGTCAATGGGAATATCTGGGAATATTATTTTGCGTGTTGCTCATTATTTTGGTTTTGTTAATTTTCAGTCCTTTTTTCTCTGACTATTCGTTAATATCTTGCAACTTGTTTTTTAGTTCCTCTATGTCACTCACCAGTATTATATCCTCTGCGAAACTTAAATGATTCAAGCGTTCACCATCCACATTCATACCCGTCGTATTTTTCCAATCCGTTTGTTTAAATACATTTCCTAAGGCCGAGCTGAACAACTTGAGTGAGATGGTGTTACCTTGGCGAACTCCTTTGCCTCATCTATTTTGATATGAAAGGTCGCTTGTTCAAATATATTTTTGATGGTAGTGGTCTGCCACGAATGACCAGGTTCCAATGCTATCAAAGGCCTTTTGATAGTCGACAAACGCTGAGTGTAGTGTAATATTATATTCTGAAGTTTTTTTTTCTATTAGTGTTCTAATAGTTTGTAGTACTAAAGCCTTTTCGGAATCTCGCCAGCTCCACTGGTTGATATGAATCTAGCTTTCCTGTGACACAATTCGTTATAATTCTAGTTAGAATTTCGTATAGGTTGGGTAATAGACTTAATGGCTGATAATTCTCGATATTTGTGTTGTCTCCCATTTTGTGTATAAGTATGACTTCGGCATTTTTCCATGCTTCAGGTATCTTTCCTTCTGGCAGACAATTGTTTAAAAGAACTGTAGCAACCAGGGTAGATATCAAAATTAATAACCACAAAAAGTACTTGATAATTCATTCAAGTAACAGTAAAATAAGATAATGTAGCAAAACATAAAACAGTTTTTTTTTTGGTGATTATCAGCTGTGTTTTCTTAAGCACAGGAAACTTTTATAATATGAGATTTATTTAGAGTTCTGCCATAGAAAATGTTAAAGTGCCAATTATCCGAGAAAAACAAATTTTCGAATTCGACATTAGAGTGTTTTTGGTCAGTCACTTTAAACGCCAATTTCGTTATAGTTGTGGTTAACTTTGTGGTTAATAACCATAATTTTCTTCGCAAATCACAGAGTTTTTGGTCGCGCAAGTTTAAATAACTGTCACAATTGTAAAAGAGTTTTTTTTTATTATTTGATCTTAACAAGCTTCAAATAATCCACAAAATGCGTACCTAGGGTTATCCTGGAAATACTACACTAACTTTTATTCACAAAAGAAAAACATTAACAGAAATGTCAATGTCGAAATCGTCAAATAACGATAAGCATCCCTGTGTCCAGCACACATCTAGCTAAGAAAGCGCTGCAACATTTTTGACAGGATTTGCTGTTAGACGTCTTGCGCTCTTAAGCTGGTTTATAAAGAAGCTTTTAAAAATAACTATTGGTGTATTTTTGATGCTGCAGCTCAAAAAGCACAAGCATTTCATACCAAAATCTGTCAAAAATATTGCAGCGGTTTCTTAGCTAGATGTGTGTTGGACACAGAGACTCTTTCAGTGTGTTCCTAAATACAAAACATTAGCCTGGCCAGGCTTTATGTCATTTTATGTCATCAGTCAATGTCAAATTAATTCATATTGAGTCCATGTAGCTGTCAATTTTCGACGGCCCTTTTAACCCTGGCCAGGGTAATGTTTTGAATTTCGGAACGGCCAGTATATAAAGATACCGCTAATCTTCCGCAATTCACCACGTCCGTTATGATTAATTAACATAACGGCGTGACAGGTAGCTACTGCGCCGACAAATGTACGGACCAAAAACACTCTATTTTTATAAAAAGTTACCTTTATTGCTTTATGTGATAGAATTATAAAAATTGTGGGTTCCTATTAAAAAAATAATACATTTAAACTAAAATCTTCCGTAAATGGAATCGAAAAAATCTAGTAGGTAACTATCATGTTTTGTTTTCACAAATTGTGACTTTAATTGCAGTATTTCAAATTTATGCCCACAAAATGCAATTTTTTCAGCAATTTCCAAAAAAAAAGATTTTTCTTTCTCATTTTTGGAAGCCTGTAACTTTCAGGTAAAAATCTAAGAGCTTCTGTTAAGTGCAAGACCCCTTTTAATTTTCGAAAAAGATTCAACCCCTAAAAACTTGCGCACTTACTTGCAAATACCCTGTAGAAAATTGCTTGCACATTTATAGAACACTGTTCAGGAAATGTATTTAGAATTGAAAAAAAATGTAGTCCAAAAATTTAATAATCTATAGGTATAGGTCATTCGATTTGAAATAACGAACTTGGCACCTACTTATGGTATATAACCGGAAGTGCAACAATCAATTTCATTTCTAGTTTTCTATATATTAATCGATGCAGTTCCCGTAGTGACATGGCTAGATATTATAAATTATATACAGTGCGTCTCAGAAGTAATGTCTATATTAAAATTTCAACAGTTTTTTGCAAAAATGCTCGGACCTATTGATTTCTTTCTTTAATACGGTTCGTGTGATGACAAATAAATGAATATGGGTTATGATAGCCCAAAAATAAGATACGTCCATCAACTTTATTTTCTTGGAAAGAATAACAATTTTTTATTTCATTTTTAAATAGTTTTTATTACTTTCGGTTCTTGTATAAATGGACTCCGCAGCGATTTCTCAGGCCCCATACGGTCTAGAGACTTGAAATTTCGAATTCGTACTTAGATTGCAGACATCTCGCCGCCTGTTAAGCTCCAAGTGTGATCCAATATTGGTAATTATAATTATCACATTCAATATCATTCAACCAAGATCATTATTTTGTCGACATGGATCGACAATGGGATCCGTCGCTGGAATTACGCACGAGCATGGAGCGTATATGTACGTCTCGTTCTCTGGTATATAGGTACTTTTTGGAAGATCGTCTATGGTTATGTCGCAATTGTCAGACGTCAGACGTTACTGTTAATTTAAAGTTTAATTTTGTGTTGTGATAGACAAACAGTAATTTGTTATGGAATTGCTGTTGCTGGCAAACACATATACATAAGTATAGTTAAAATCGAGAAAAGGATAGCAATAGTAGGTACTCATCGGTACGGTTTAAATCTTAAATGCCCAATAAAAACTATTTATAATTTTTTTTCAAAAATTTCACTTGTTTCAAATAGTTTTTATTACTTTCGGTTCTTGTATCAGTGGACTCCGCAGCGATTTCTCAGGCCCCATACGGTCTAGAGACTTGAAATTTCGAATTCGAACTTAGATCGCAGACATCTCGCCGCCTGTTAAGCTCCAAGTGTGACCCAATATTTATTAATTATAATTATCTCATTCAAGCATCACTTTTTCTTCGACATGGAACAACAATGTCGGACAATGGGATCCGTCACTGGAATTACGCACGAGCATGGAGCGTATATATAGGTACGTCTCTGTTCTCTGGTATATAGGTCCTCTCTGGCAGATCGTCGTATATAACTCTATGGTTATGTGTGTTGTGGTATACAAACAGTAATTTGTTGTGGAATTGCTGTTGCTGGCAAACAGATATACATAAGTATAGTTCAAATCGAGAGAAGGCGAGCAATAGTAGGTACTTATCGGTACGGTTCAAATCTTAGATGCCTAATAAAAACTATTTTTAATTTTTTTTCAAAAACTCCACTTGTTTAATCTTGCCATGTCTAAATTAAAGATTTATTAGTATAAAAAAACTGAATCATAAAATAAAACACACGTCTGAATTTTGAATGTATTTTTGGCTGTAACATACATATTTACAATAATTATAATATTTTCGTTTCAAACACTAGTACACGATTGTCGGTTTCACTGAATTAATTTCTAAAACTGCCTCTTCACTTTTTGTAATTACATATTCTACAAATGTATTATCCATTGGCGATATATTTGTCACAATTATTCTTATTTTATGTGAGAGACTTGCTGAAAGAATTGGTGTATGAAACTTGGTTGTAAAACAACGACAATATAGTTTGTATATTATGTAACCAAATCATTGGTGTGAAAATAATATTCCTTAAATAGCACGGTGATGGTAGTTATTTATTTATTATTTTGTTGGGATTCATCATTTTTATATTTAACATTACATTAACTATGTGATCCTGAATGCTAATGTGAGTAAGTTCTAGAGAATTAATATGCAAGAGCACCTCCGAATATTCTAATAACGCTATCAATTTATGAATCAATTGTATGTTTTACCCTGTCCATAAAATTTAAGTTCGGGGTATTTTAGTTGAAAATATTGACATTTGACTAGATCACGACCAAAACCATAGTAATTTACAAATTCATTATTCTCAATATATCATATAGTAGCTTTTGCCCGCGACTTCTTGCACGTGAAAAACTGCAATTAATTTCATTCCATTCCTTGTAGTCGCTTTTACGTGATGCGTGTACAAACATACAGAAAGGCAGACAGACGCGATAAAATGTAGCCTATATTTTAAGTTAAACTTCTAGTAATACATCGGTGAAAACCGCATTTAATTCCATGCAGTAGTTTTTGCGTGATATGCGTACAAACATACAGACAAAAGGTCTAAAAAACTGTTATTTTGGCTTCTGTTGCTCTAATAAAGGCCCCCCATATTATTTTGCCTTAAATACCTTTATTATGTAGATTATACCTAGAGATCTATTGACTGAAAATATTTTCAGCCCTGCGACTTTATCAAAAATTGTTAACAACTTTGATTTTTCAAATGAGACACCCTCTATATTATCAATTTATTAGATTCTCTATCGCCTTCTGGTTATTTTTTCATAAGATACCCATACCTATCTCTAATAGTTTCCAGTGAATTAATAAATTTTCTTTTGTTTTGTTCAAAACAGAGCTCCAATCAATAGCCCATTACTCTGAATTTTAGAATTGTGAAACGATGAAATTCCGGTAATAGCTTTAGAAAGACTTGTTTCTCAGTTATTATTGAAGATTTTCTTTTTATGTTATACAGGATGGCTCAAAATTCTTGATCTTTCCACCAGATCTATAAAGACTCAACTATCAACTATCTATTAAAGTGAATTATTTCTATTTGGAAAAAAAAACTCATAATATTTAAAAAAAATCACTTCCGTGGTTTTCGAAATAGTGATAGTAACTTTATTTTTTTAAATAGGCTTGGATTTTACCATAAAAAACTTTTTTTTTGCTTCCATTAATTTCCGACAATCTAGGTTTCAGGTAATAAAATACTACGTATTTGAAAATTATTATATTATGTAAGCCATGAAAACAAATTATTCCAACAAAGATTTAAACACAATCAATATAGATTTATGGGTTATTAAAGGCATTTCTTCCAAAAACCCTTCTAATGTCGTTTCCATCATTTGTAGGTAACGTACCGCCTATCAAACGATTCCCCAGTATGCGATATGGCGGGAGTTTTTCTTACATCTTCTCCACAATATTAACCATCAAAATAGTCACCTATTTCAAAACAAACAAAAGTAAGGCTGTTGCATACAGAAGGTCAAAGAGACAGAAACCAGAGAGAGACTTTATTTTCTTGAAACAAGGAAAATTGAATCTCAGATAGCGCTTCAGTACTAAGTACCTTTAATAGTTCGGTGCTAGTTTATAGTTTGTTTATTATTTACTATGGTGACGATAATATCGAATGTGACAGTTTTTGTATCTAACTAAATATAAAACTGAGATTTGATTATGAATACGGCTGCAGACGTTTTTTTTGAAAAATAACCATTGTACATTATTTGCCATATTTCTATTCATATACCAGCATAAAACAATAAATACAAGTTATACTTACCAAAAAAAATCAAACAAATTTATTCATAGCTCAGTACTTACATGTAGTTTCCCAGCAATGAAATCAGGAAAAGTTAGATCTAATATGAGTGTAGATTTTGGAAGTGTTAAGGTGACTAGATGGGACACAGCCGATTATCAAATGCATTCAGCTATGCCGACATCTTGCCTTCCTGACCTTCCAAACGGAGACAGTGTCATAAAATGTTGGAAGCAAATATTGCTCTGCCGTCAAAAGCTATCTAGAGGTATGCCTTTGTTGACACAAGAACAACCTGTAAAAGAAAACATTCAAACAAGAAATTAGTTCATGGATTGCGTTTGAGAATAAATGAAAGCAGTTTATGATGCTTCAAATAACGGTCCAAATGAAACGAAATATGTTTGTATTGGTACTTATAAAAGGAAATTGGAAAATATGGTTGCATATTTTGATATCGTTATTGAAGTTATACTTCTTTGGGTTCGTTGGGATGGGGTGTTGGTCGAGAAACCGCGTCACGCTAAAAGTGAGAAAAATCGTCGATTATACGTTTTCGTATACCTTTTTGTACGTTCTGGCTTTCAGAGAGATTTTTAATAATTAAATTATATATTAAATTTCCTTATTAACTACCGTTTTTTTTAGGTAGTTATTGTTTTGATCATCCTGTCTGTCTGTCTGTCAACACTATAACTCGGAAAATACTTAACCGATTAACACCAAAGTTGGTACACAAATACGTAAGGGTAATACCTCCTACGGGATTGATTTTCAGATGTCTGTCTGTCTGTATGTGTGTCTGTCAACATGATATCTCGGAAAATATTTAACCGATCGACATCCAACTTGGTACACAAATACTTCAAGGTAATACCTCCTATAATATTGATTTTCAGCTGCCTGACTGTCTGTCTGTCCGTCAATCAACACTATATCTCGAAAAATACTTGACCGATCGACACCAAACTTGGTACACAAATATGTAAGGGTAATACCACATATGAGATTGATTTTCATCTGCCTGTCTGTCTGTGATTACAAGATTGTTATCGGTAGTTTTCCTTTCTATGCTTGCATAACTAGTTTACTTTAGGAGGCGCATTAAAATTTTATTATTATTATTTTATTATCGTTTGAACATAGGTATCGGAATAAGCTGATAGATAGTGACGTTTAGGATTGTTTCGATCTTCATTAATTTTGAGTTAGTACAATGCAAAAATTGTATTCATACGAAGTTATCTGCATACTCAATTTCCGTTGAACTATCCTGATCCTTTATGTAATTATTCTGGAAACTTAAATAATATTGGCTACCGTGAATGATTTGGCCATCATCAAAACTTATATGATTTGGTATTTTTTAATTATAATTATGAAGTCCATCGTATACATAAACTGTTGATGGATGAAAAAGTCAATTATACCTGCGTTCTCATTAGCAGGTGCCCGTCATAATTGGAAACCGATAAACGCTAGATATTTGATTGGAATGTAACCTACCCATTAAAGTCTACGGTTTCTATGGATGACATACATGAATAACAGTAAATCATCGAAGAATCTCCATAAACATAAACAAGAATAAAATTAAATTCAAATGGAAGATCATCATACATTATTGAGATTTCAAATTATGTTATTTGACTTTATATCATTATTCAATGTTCATCGTCGCTCCAGGTTGAATATGTCTCAATAAGACAGACTCAGACTCAGAGAACACTACCTCCAGAACTCCGGACAGAATTACTTACTGTATATACGCAAACCTCTAGACACTCGCTGAACTGGGTGAGTAGACGTATTTCTTTAGATGTGCGTTTTCGGATAGAGTGACTTAACTTATACTATTTTGTAAACTTTGCTCTGATCATCATATCTATAGCACAGAATAAATAACAATTATTTATTCCGTGTCTATGGCATGTTACAGTTTAACAAAATGACGTCACTTGCACGACCCGCTGCATGAGCTCGAGCTTTTGATGACAGAACCGGTGCTATTTTGGTTGACTGTTTTCGTGCATTGGCTCTGAAAAGCAATTAATAATAATAATAGTGGATTCATTTGTTTGAAGAATGCTGTCGTTTCTGAGATAATGTTTTACAAGTTATAAGGTTGCTGCTTTTAGTGATATTATTTTAAATTCAATAATCATATAGGTATATAACAAATGATCTCAGTCTCAGTGCTTGTACTAAAATTGATGCAGAAGATTCAAGTGCTTCACTCACTGACTTGATTTTCATAATATTGTCAAACTGTTGGTTCCTGGTTTATTTGATGGATAGTTGATTTTCTCGCAGACATTCCGAGATGGGGCACACGAACAGAAAATGCGTGATTGTTTCATTTTTTCTTCCAAATTAAACGATAGACATATTTTGTTATAGTTGATGTTGAATGAGCATCCTTGGAAATACAATCTAAGTGCGATAAAGTTTGCAAGTGTATTTTAAAGGAGCTTGAAATACTGATGTTGTAGCTTAGATCGACAAACGTAATAAGAAATGTCATGATAATGAGATGTGATGCGACGTATAGCGTGATATACGTAGCTCGTGAATGATTACTCACTATAGCTATCATTCGTGAAACAAACTACAGCTAGAGTTCTGTACACATTCCAGATCTGGTGCTGAATTCATGATTTTCGGACTAGGAGCGATTCAAATTTAGCAGGCTTGTGAAATCTTCTCAAATTGTCCTCAGAAGCAAATCCAGTTAGCTTAGTCTGTTAAAGTTTGGCATGTTTCTCGGTTATTGATGTCGTGAACTTTCATCCCTAGTACATGAACATTCGCGAGAAAATATTATATCGTCATTATTTCAGTTTATGCTTGAAGTTGGTAAAGGTGTGAATCATCTGATCATCAAATCATTACAACATTAGCATCAGGTAAATGGGAAATTCATACAAGGCCAAGGTTGCTAGTGAGGACTGACTATACGAATCTGTGTGGATATAATTCACAAAAAATTATGTGACTAATTCATTTTGACTAGAGGAATCTTACGCACCACCAGCAAAACTGTTCGCGTATTTTCAACGCAGTGATTAAAGAGATAAAGACTCAATGAGATTTAACTTCCAAGGCAGGTGTTGCAAACAGTGACGTATCCCTAAAAGTGAGCAAAGCGGACAAAGTTACAATCATGAAACAACATTCGCTTCTATAGGCATGTGTACATGGCTCAATGTCGGACTTAATTACGTAATTTTAAATATTATTGAATTTGAAGTGTAGAACCTAATTTTCTTCCAGGCGTATGTAGGTATTGTAACGTGAATACTTACCCGAATAATGAACTACACACACTCACAAATGTCACAAACATTCCAGAAAACACGGGAGACATCAGAGGCGACGAGAATAAGGCCTGGTCTATTCTCGAAGCCGTATATTGAGAAATAACATCCAGAAACAACGAAAACAACACTGGAATCATCTAGAGCTTTTTAGGTTAGATATATAATGCTGATGGCAATGACAGGACAGTTAGTTAGTGATAGATAGTCGGCCATAGATCATAGAAAGTGGAAAGTATTAAGAAGTATATAGTCCGAGAAATAAGATTGAATATAAATGTGTATATAATCGGTAGTTATTGGTGTAAATAAATAAGTGAAAATAAATCGAACCCATTTTTAATATAAATTCCCGTTACAGTGTATTTACTTTCAGGAGTATCTACCTACTTTTTTTACGTGAGTTTAATGGGATATAGACATATCAGAAGTAATACATATATTTGGTATTTATAGGTGTATCTAAGATGAATATGACACCAAATTAAAGAAATACTGAATCAATGTATCATGTATGTATAGGTAGTTTTTAAGAAGCCGAATTAATTAATGTACTGATAGATATGACCTTCAGTTTGTTTAACAAAGATAAACATTTTGAAATATTTATATTTATTAATAATAACACATTAGAGGTTTTATGGCATACGTAAAAGCTATGGTAAGAAATGAAAATTACCTTTTTATTAGCTATACAGGGTGTCCCTCCTGGAAATGCATGCATTCAGATAGGTAAAGAAAGCTGCAAATGGGTAAAATCTGAAAATTTTGTACCTACTGTATGTAGGTACCTAATGTTAATAACGCTAATTGGATCTCAACTTGAATGGAACACCATTGCGTAATGTCCTATACCTACATAATCTAATTTTTTAAATATTTAAAATTTTAAGATGAAAATTGCATATCCAGCAATATTATTTTGTTTATATTCACGCTGATGATTATATATTTTTGATTATGTTTCTATTTCTTCATAGAAGGCGTTTGCCACACAGTGATCTAAATGCTGTTGAAAAAACTCATTATTTTTTTTTATGGAAATCCTCCAATTTCACACTCTTATTCGATTTTAACATAAAGGCTATTTTTGAATAAGGTTATCTAGACCTAAATTCAACACTTTTCGAAATTTTCCCAAGTCAATTTCAAGTTCATATAATTTTGTAGTTAAAAACAAAAATCCTAAATCCACCTAACTTTATTTTGTCTTAACGAAAATATAAATTTTATATTTCGATTCAGATAAGCTCCAAGAAATCTGTGAGACTCAGTTTACCACCTTTGTAATTGAAATTGTTTTCGTCTTTATAGGTGAGTTTATAGAGTACATAAAACAAAATAAGAAACAAGTTAAGATAAAAAAGAAAGTTGAACATGCTCATTTCTATGGGAGCGTTTATACACGAAATAAGCTAAATTAAGAAATAAGAATAAGAACTAAAGATGGCCAACTTTCATCTTTATTTCTTATTTTATTTTATTTTGTTTGGAAACTGATAATGCGCATGATCAACCACCAGAGAATACTTAACTTGCATACAGCACAAAAGTTTTTGTCAAAAAGCTGTGATTTGATTGGTTCATTCTTATTTCTTATTTTGATTTCGTCATCTGTATAAACCAATCTTTTTTGAGGTTATTATTATTTCAATTTGTTTCTTATTTTATTTTAATCACTGTATAGTTAGAATTAGAAAAATTATAGAAACTGGCGACAATTGAAGAGAGTTGAATGATAGTAGAAGAAAAGCGATTAGAAATGGAGAAAGATTTAGTTGAGAAAGACGCAGCTTTGAAGAAGGCGCTGTTAAATGAAAAGTGGCAATCAAGAAAAGCTTCATCAATTTATAATGAGCAAGAAGCTGAAGAAGATATTAAAAAAAATAACGTCCAGAAATTATTATGTTAAAAAGTGGGTAAACTCGTTGCCAACTCATTATGAAGAAAATGTTACAGCGATAATTGGACGAAAGCCTGATAATCTCAAAATGGAAGAATTGCTGCAACTAAATCAATTTATGGCTAGATAATCATTCAACAAAGATCAAAGAAGGAGAACATGCACAGTGGATGAACTTTATTAAACAGTTTATGAAATCATGAAAAATTTGTGGATTTTCAGATACAAAAAATATCGAATGTTTGCAGAAATATTTGAAAGGCAAGGCTGGACATTCTGTATCTGCATTACTCTTTAGCTTTATTCAACATGTGAATAAGATAGTCGAAATCTAGAAAAAACAATTTGGCAGATCGGCACTTATAGCAAAATCAGGAGTAATTCCACTGAAAACATTATTCATTCCAAGACTTCAACTCCAAGTTGCCATCCCCCACGAATTCTATTTGAAGCAAATGAACTAGAGAAGGAAACTTATAGGATTTACCAAAGAATATTCTTCAAGTTTGTACGTATCAAATTTTTCCAGATACATGCAGAATTTCATTATGGCTTAGACTTATTCGTATGTCTACTTGGACTTTAAGGTTTATCGGACTAATTCAAAGACAAACAAATGTTACTAGAGAACTGGTACCCGTTGAAATAAATGAAGCAGGGAAATTGAGGATTAAATACGTTCAACATGAAAACTTTCCAGAAGAAATCCACAGGCTACATAATAATACTAAAATTGGATACTAGTGGCATTCTTCGAGTTCCTAATTCTTAGTAGACTTGTTAATTTGAATGATTTGACTGAGGATATCAAATTTCCAATAGCTAATCTTAGATTTTTAAAAAATATTACACAAAGCTGTTTATTACATACTACATTATAAACGGTATTAGAAAGCATTATTGGATTCAAAATCTGCTGTAAGAAGTACATTTTATAGATATATACATATTAGATAATAAGGGACCGAAACGGGACCCTTGAGGAACCACAAGCCTTACTGGCACTAAATTGGATGTCCAGATCTAGAACTCTCTACCATTTATATATTATAATCGTACAGAACTTTTGGTGTCCGGTTTTCAACAGATGTTACCTTTGGCTTCAGGTAGGTCTGAAGTATCATAGGTCATCATCATATCAAGGTGTGATGAATTTGTATCTTAAATAAGTAAATACGGTGTATACTATTTACAAAATTGATTTATTCTAGCGATTCCATTGCCACCTTATTTATTGGGTACTACTAATATCTAAACATATCTCATTCTTCTATTGATTACCTCCTTCTCCTACACACTTGTATGCACTTTTCATTCTTAAATTATGTAATATTTTTACTATCTATTCAAAAATAATAGAAAACATTTCGGAATTAAAAAAAAAATAATCAAGCTTACCATCAATTTATCCTTGAAGTACATCCATCCTCAACACTGGAACACCACTCGCCCCCATAATGTATTTGCGATATCGAATTCTTCGATTTGACAGTCAATAATTCATTATTATTATTTTCGCCGCCTTCGCAGCTGTCGGTATCGACGTCGCGGTTATGACTGAGTGACAGCACACCCGCTGGTGGTGTTCTTTTTAGACCGGCTTAAGAGGAATAATCGGTAAGCTCTCATCCTCTCTGATTCACACTTCCTCCCGCGTCAGGTAGGCACGTGCCGCCTCCGACTACTTACTACCTGACATATACCTGCCTGTGGATTTTTTACGCGCTAGTATTGCTCAGCAACGATACGACCCCACCCACACAACAAACATGTACTTAAGCAGATACCAGGGCATCTCAAGATGTTCTTTTTTTTTTTCGAATAACTTATTTCATTATCCCAAATATTTCTAAACGATCTATAACACTAATGATCTATTACATCCATACATGTTTGGTGAGCTTACTTATATTAAGTAAGTTGATACGTGGATGACTGACTCTCTGGGAGTCGAAATAAAGGCTGTTCGAGCAGTAGTTTGGGACGGTTTGATAACTGTTTAAAATGCGCATGTGCAGTTTGAAACAGTTTCCAAGTGGTTTGGGATTTTGTTGCTCGAACACCAAACTGCAGTTTGCAAACCACCCCTTCCACTTTCTTACAATTTCGTCGTCATAGAACAAATGACTATGCCGATAGATATGTTTTATGACCAAAGATAAGAGACATCAATGAAAGACTGATGGACAAAACACAAAACCAGGGCTTAGCTTAGGACTCTGGTGGTGTTCCCTGAAAGGGATTTCTTCATCAGAGAACACTGTACTCGAAGAAGAAGAAGACGCTTCAACTGTGCCTGTCTCAAACTGAGTTTGGAAATCGTCAAACTACTGCTCGAACATCTTACTAGTAGTTGGGAATAAATTATTTCATCGAAAATTCAAGTGCGCAGGCGTCTGACGGTTTGGGACTGGTTTGAACCGCTGCTCGAACAACCTTATTATGTACTATCTCTATCAGAGCGCCAACTATGAAAACAAATATATTTGCCCGTATGATAAAATACGACGACCCTAATGAAAAATTGCAAGATAATATTAAAAAAGACAATTCGAAGGCATGTTGTTCGGATTGGTGAAATCTTCCCAGCTCGCGACACCGATGACCTCGACATGCTTGTGACGTATTGCGCAGTAAAGCTAACACAATTTGAATTGATTAATTGTAGAATTACTGTACAGAAAAATAGCAAAGATTAGAATCGTTGATAATAGTGAGAACTTGATATATTTATGTAGAAAAATAAATGACAGAAACAAAGTATTTATTGTCGAATATTTCCAACATTGTTATTATATTTACGTGAAAAAAATGATATTATTTATTTTTCTAATATTTGATATCTGCAATACATCTTGCAATGAATATTATATAGTGCACTGATAGAAGGATTTGTTAGTATTCAATAAGATTTTTTCATATTTAATATAAAAAATTTGAGGATTTATACGAAAGAAGGTTCTGACATACTAAAAAAAAAGATTTGATGAAAAATATGACGATATTCCGATGATATTATGTGAGGACTTCAATATCAACTTTGCAGATTATAAAAACATACCAATAATTGAATTTCTTAATGAAGCATTAGGTTTGATTATGTCTAATGATCGAGAATTAAGTACTTGTAAAATAACGATCGATGCAGTTTTTACACAATACTTAGTTAAATTGCAGTCTAACATATTTGTTTCTTATTCCAGTTACCATAAGGCAATTATATCTTATTTAGAATAAAATAAAATAATTAAAAGTGCAAAGTATTGTTGAACTTAACGATGATAATAAAGCTAATATGTAATGAAAATAAATTTTATTAAAAATTATGTAAAACTAATACAATATTGATATTTTGTATTGAACTTGTGCAATGTATCATAATACGTTTGATTAATTAATAAACTGTATAAAACTATAAATAATTATTGCTTCGAGTGCCAATACATGTGAACCAGACTAATAATAAGAATTTCATTTAAATAATTAAAAAAAAATCAGTAATTTAGTTATTTGTTTGTTTTAAGTTTTCACTTCTTTGGTTAGAAGGTTGCATTGAATAGTATTGAATCATATTGCACCTATCAACTATAATGTAATCCAATGCGGGATGGAGTAGCTCACCGAGTAGTTGTTGTCATCGTTGGTAGGCACGGTAATAGTATTACCTATTCTCTACTGTTGACTTGGAAGTCATTCATATTTTCATATATTTCACAGTAGAAATCGTCATATCTTTTGATATCTAACGACATTATGAGGGTTTTTGGAAGAAATATATTGATTACAAAATTTTGCAATATGGTACCAATAAGATGGTACTCCTAATCACAATACCAGGAATGTTATTAATTATTTAAATAATCCTTTTAATAACCAAGTAATAGCTACTAATACACCTATTAGGTGGCCACCCAGATCAGCAGACCTAACACCATTGGACTTCTTTCTATGGGGTACTATTAAAAAGAAAGGGTACGGTAGTAATTTTAATTATAATAATATTGAAGAATTACGGAATCCGGAGAAGAAGGGCTGATTGGTCTTAACCGTCGCACAGTGGCTAAAGTAACTAATAGTATCTTGAAACGATGTCAATTATATTCAAAAAACAATGACCGACATTTTGAGCATTTGCTTTAATTAACTTTGCTAATATTGATTTCGTTTAAATCGTTGTTTAGAAAATTAGTTTGTATTGCTTACATGGTTTATTATAATAATTTTCAGATTGTCACAAAAGAAAATATTTTTTTAAATGGTAAAATCTAACATGTCGCCCATTTAAAAAAATAAAGCTCATATCACTATCTCGAAACCACGGAAGTAATTTTTTTTATTTATTATGAGTGTATCTTAATGAATCAAGCAACTTTTGTATTTACATTTTTTCCATAATTTTCACGATAATGGATATATTGGACTTTTTCGTAAACGTAGCTTTTCGTTTTCTCCCAATATCTAAGAGTTCATTATTGAATGCAGAATTCGAACTTTTGCATGTAGCCTATTGAAAAAAATAATTGAATTCCCTCGTCTTCAGATTTAAACTATTTCAGATAGATCAAGATACAAGTTTCACGTTATATCAAACTGTCAAACAAAGATCTGCCCAACCCATATGCTTGGCCACTTCCTTACGTATAACATGTATTATATGATATGCAAATGGTATATGGTAGATTAGAAAATATAGTACACCACTCGTATAACTCAAACCAGTGAATTGAACGTGCTTTGGAAATGAAATAGCAATATACCTTTTGACCAATTCATATACAAATATAGAATAAAATGCTACATCCATAAAGGGATATATTTACGAGGTAAAGGAAGTACGTGAATTATATTTTAATGATATGCTTCAAACAAATAGGTTTAAATTCTAAATCAAACATATTTTCTAAGGACCATTAAAAAGGCTCTGTGGTAGGTATTAAAATCGATATATAATAATTTCTTATATATAAATTTGATGATTTTCCGAAGTGATATTTAAATATAGAGAAGATAATATATCTCATTCAAAAATAGAATAAAACTGGTTGACTGATGAGTTTAAAGAATGTTATATTTTATGAACAGAGCTAATTATTTGAACACCAATGTCACCATTTAGGCTTTATATCTTGAGAACCACTATTATGTGTTTTCCCAAAAGAAAAACTCAAACTTTCGTATTACCTATTTAAAAACATTCATTGATCCATAAAAACAAATGGATTTAGCTTGTACCAAGATACTTTAATCCAAATAATTTATTTGAAAATTTCATTCTATTTTGTGAAGCAACCATTGTTCTGTTGAATATTCGTATATATACAGATAACGTCTGGCAGATTAAAAAATGTTCAGAAATATTACAATACTACAAATCCTCCAAACCGTCAAGCAATAGACCTCCTTATAAATTCTATTGGAAAATCCCAGAGATTTAAGTCCGCAAGGCTAGGTATCTGGCCATTCGACTAGTCACTGAAAAACATGAATTTTCCTATAAAATGTCGCATACAATGAATAATGGAGGCGTTACTTTGAAAGTACCATCAACAAACAAGTGATCACATGTCTTTAAATGTTGCAGACGCTTTTGTTGGGTTCCAAATACGTATCATAAGGTTTTCTTTTTTGCCACTGTCGTACGGAATGTACGTAGGTTTCTCCAGAAAATGTCGTCCCGTACTGTTCAGGTAAGTAGGTATATCTAGATCGAAAACAGAATTTGGCTCTCAGACCTCTGAATTGTCCTTTTCATGACAAGAATCGGTGGTAGTTTTGCTGTCACTCTTATTGATGCAGTACTTAAAACTTCGCCTATGACTTGGACTGGTGTCTCCAGGTTGCTGACTGCTTCTTGTTTCATGTTTTGAAGAATGGATGAAAATTTCTTCAAGATAGAGAAATCACTTTGTAAGTGAATTGGGAATTGAAAAGAATACTTTTTCACAATCGACATAAATTACAATAACTTGATCTCTCACAATTTGAAGACGGTTGTGAAAATTTGTGAGATTCAAATCACATCGTTCTTATGGAATTCGAACACTAAGTGTTACATTCCATTTAACATACCTACTACTTCTTTGTGTGTGGAATGTTAAGTGATATACAGGGTAATTCAATGGTTGATGATATTTTAGACGTTTAATGAAAGCGTTATCAAACTGCTGATGGTCACAGGTCATCCGAAGAGACCATGTCTTCTGCAACGGTAGCTAGGTACCTCTCGTGTTTGGTATCACCTGAAAGGTATATTCAAAATTTATTGGATGAGGGTGCCGAAGAATGGAAAAACTTGGCGGTATTACAAAATTTGGGATGAAAAATAACAACAACGGCTCTTACCGGCGAGCAAAATAATTGGAAATAAACGGAGCTACGAAGTTAACAGAGAAAGCTTTACAAGCGGAGAGATCATTCGCAAAAATAAGCGTGTGTTTGTAGTTTTCAATGCGGCGGGAGTAAAATGGGCACCAAATTTGAGCTTTTATCTGCTACGAAAAAGGTCACCCTAATGTATAAAGGGCACGCTTCAGATAATAAAGATATTTTCAATAATAATAGCTTTTTAATTGAATTATACTTATGATGTTGTTCCTGGCACGTTTTTAAAATAGGAAGTACATTTAGTTTGTAAAATATATCCGGAAAATTTAATTCGTATTGGAGTTTTAATCATACTTATATTAATTATGTAGAAATCATTTCGTGGACATTTAATTATATGGTGCGAATTATTTCTAGATTTGATATAGCCTTCCTTGGAAAATTCTTACCAGTTCAGCCAAGTCATTGTGCTATATATATATATATTTTTTTTTGATCTGTAGTTGCTTTCAGCTGACTCCAGATTTGCCTTGGCTGAAGAGATCCGTCCCTTCATCGGTTTGGAACAGTCAAGCAATAAGTGTTGCATGTAAGTTTAAATAATTTTTCTAGTCCAAAAACAATTAAATTACTTCAAGTGTAGTACGTACTTAGGGCACCTGATGAGTACTTTTATGAAGCCACTCCCAACTTAGTTTAAGATCAATTAAGAAAGAATTTTCAGTAAACCAAACAATTGCCTTGTTCAAAACACTTCTCAGAACAGCAGCATAATCAGGATTGTTGATTGTTTGAATGTTGAATATAAATTGCACAAGTCAATCATCAGTTCGTTCAACCTCACTTTTTCGCGATCTAATGTTTACCATTTTCAGGCATATTTCTACAAATTTTGAGGGTCGTGAGACTTAAGAATAACATTTTTCCCTTTTTTATTAACAAATCAGCCTAAGTTATTTATTAGCTACCTGCAGGTGAAAATTCCGTCGGAATCGTTTCAGTTGTTACGGAGATTCGCCGGAACAAACAGACAGACAGAAATTAAAAAGATTGTTATTTTGTTATCAGTGACACATATCTATACTAATATATATTTTCGTGGATTCTTCGGTATATATTTGTGAGTAGTATGTCACTGGACTGTTTTGTCAGAGTCTGTCAGTGCGACTGGAATTTAAAGGTGGAGGGTTCCATGCTGGAAAATCCTTAAGACATATGTAGGAAAAATGATCATGCTGTTCTCTCTTGGTTCATATCTGTAGATTGATCTGGGCTGGTGATTAGACTGGTTCTGCGTGCGAGTAGGTCTCATACACAAGACTTTTAATGACTTTATGTTTTCGTAGCACAATCTACGAAAGTGTTTGTCCAGAAATTGCTGGCTAAAACAGCTAGTACTTCCATATGCAATTAGTTAAAACCTGTAATTTGGATATTACAAACAGACACTTCGATTTTATTTATTAGTATAGATATAGATGTAGATGAATAAATTGAGAGTGTATTAATTATTGTAGTCTATAGTTGGAGTAAATGGTAATCAAATAATTGATTATGAAATGCAGTCCCCGATGTGATATCACTTTTGGCCCGTATAAGGCCAATAGGTATATGCCTCTATGGTCTATAGTGTCTAGGCAGATAAAAATGCTCAAGTGAGGATTGTATGTACCAGGCCCGTATTCAGAAATTTGTTTAGGGGGGGGGCTCAAGTACGAAAATCATTAGAAATTGTGGACCTATTTCAAATAATTCAGAGTATCGCACATTAAAACTTTAATCATTATGTGACATTTAATCTATTATTATTTATAGTGCAATAAAAAGATGCAGTACAGGGTGTACAATAAACAGCTACTATGTTTGAAAGAAGTTTGAGCATTTTTAATGTTCATCAAAAATACCTGTTTGTTAGTTAAATCAGTACTCAATTTTTACTAGAACATACACCTTAAAATAGTAAAGTCTATTGAAAATCTCGAAGGTTTGATAGAAAAGGTTGATTGGATTTACACAAACCTATAAGTTATAGGTTACAACACTCACGTGCAACGATTCATTTTCTCAGCTTAGGAATTTTCAAACAAACAAAAAAACCTAAAATCCCTACATCTCGATCGGAATCAATTGAACGATAATGTTCAATGATGCCACATGTGAGATATAAAAAGTTGTATTACTGAACATGGCAGGCTTCTCATAATAAAAAACAAATCAAATTTCGGGATTTCAGGGGAGGTGGATCCTCCCCTGGATACGTGCCTGGTATGTACCTACTTATTATTATTCACCTGGCGTGTCGACAAACACAATGCTCTTACATAACAGTAATATTAAAATTTTATCACCGGAAACTCTGATAGCTACTATCTCTACTTATAGGTATGAAAAGAAATATTACGTCGGAAGATTCAAGGTATTACCACAGAATACGTTGTTATTTTTTGACCGACGAACCCATGTGGAGGAGGTATACAATTCGACTGACTGCTTTTTCTTACTTTCCTATGCTACTATAGTAGCTGTATAAGGAAAGTATTATGTAATCGTGTAAAATTTTCGGTATTGAGATTTTTACAAATGTTGACGTTTCAGAATTTAATAAACATATTTTCAGCAATTGGTCTGTCTGTCTGTGACAGCATTCTCTTGGGAACGGATCGGTGTATTTTGTTGCTTTCTTTTTAATTTTGTTTGGTACCAATACCACTCGCCGGTGGCACTGAATGAGAATACTGTATACACTGGGTGTTGAGCTATAGCCAAAAAAACGTGATTTTCTCAAGACTGTAGCGTAAAAACGGCTCTAAGGATTTTGATTAAACTTGCTTAAAGTATTCTTCTGACAGCCCTTTACCACCCACATACAGCTCCATCTCTGAAAAAAGCACAAAAAAGTTATGCTTGAATAAAATTCCACATTTTCCACATGTTTCTTCAGATTCTGGCTAAACGTTTCATCTTGCGAAAAAATGTTACATGACCATTGTTGTTTGTCTTGACATGCTGAAAAAATGAGTGGTAGCACAATTTGACCAGAGGATTTTTACTTTACTACCGCTATTATTATTCACTGGAATTTGCCTGCGAGCGGTAGGAAAGTCGTGTGAGTGGACACACCAGATTTTTTGGTTTGTGCGCGCACTGTGTAAGTATAGTAAACGTACTCCGATTTTGATAATTTTTGATTCATTTGAAAGAGGAAACTTGAGTAATGGTGCCATAGTCATAAAAACGCCAATCCGATATCTCCTTTCCTCCAAAAAACGGCCCCAAATGGCGTGGATGGGTCAATTTCTCTCGAAAATCGGAGACTGCAGATTTAAAGATAAGCCAATATCTGAAAACGATTAAATTGAACATTTTGTTCAAAAGAATTCGCTATCTGGAGGTGGCGATTTCTTTCGAAAATTGAAAACGGCGAAATTAAAGACCGGATTATTTGTAGCAATATTTAAATTTAACATTTTTCTCCAAAGAGCTACGGTTTTCGGTGCATTTTTTTGTAAAAAAGTATTCATTCATTTGATTATTTGTTACTACATAAATATATACAATATACATACTCTTTTTATTAATACTTCTCCTTTGTTCAATTGTGCCTAAATAAATATTTTATAATAAATGTGCCTACTGAGTTGTACGTAGTATAATACGTACGGAAAAAAATATTTACATATGTAAGTATACGTTTTTCTAATAAAAGAAACAAACTTACTATGAATATCATTTATTGAGTCCTTTCCCCATTACATTTCAGAACTATGTGTAGTTTTATACAGTGTGGTCCATAGGTATGAATAAATTAATTTTTATTGTTATTATGTATTTGTTTGAAAAAACCTGAAATAGTTCGATTTCTATCGACAATTTGACAATTGAATGTAAAAAAATATTACACCCTTCTTGCACCACCTCTGAATTATGAGCACTCCCTCAAAAATTTTGATGGAGAAGGGGGGGTCGTTTGACACCTTTTTTGAAAGGGATTTTTTTTCTATATTCAGCAAAACTAAGTTTTACAAATTTGGTGCAATCATAACTGGCAATATTTATTTTGAAATTGTAAAATTTTGATACTTTAAGTAGAATTAATGAAATAATGTCACATAATGTTCAGGAAGTATTTTTCAATTTATTTTACAGCTAAATTAAATGTTTAAAATGACCACCATTCACTTCTTGACAATAAGCAAGGCGATCTTGGAATCCTCGTACAACATTTTGTAGGACCTCAGGGGTTATGTTGTTAATTTCTTCCGTTATCCAAACTTTTAAATCTGCAATATTATGCCTGGTCTAGTGAAATATACTTTTGATTTTAAACAACCCCATAAGAAGTAATCTAGAGGAGTCAAATCGGGGCATGTAGGCGGCCATTAAATCGGTTCACGTCTTCTAAACCACCTTTTGGGAAAAACTTCGTTCAAATAATCTCTTAACAATACCTACGTGTGTAATGTGGGGGAGCTCCGTCTTGTTAGTACCAAATGGATCTATCTATTGCATTTGGATCATTAACATCACAAACCTGACCATTAATTGTGGCTTCAAAAAACTATGGGCCAATAATTTTATTGTTAATAATACGAGCTCAAACGTTCACTTTCTTTGGCATATTGTGTGTGAACCTCACATATCCAATGAGGATTTTCTCTGCTTCAATATCTACTTTTGTCTATAAATCGTTCCATTTAAATGAAAAGTATCTTTATCAAAAAACACAATTTTGTTTATGAACTACAAATCTGCTTCCATTGTGTCCATCATCAGTACACAGAATTGTTGCCTTCTATCAGGATCATCCTCATTCAACTTCTCTACCAACTGAACTTTATAAGTATGGCATTTTTCTTATTTTTCTTCTTCTCTCAATATTGATGATTTACATCTAACTTTTTTCCTCATCCAATTTCGAACTGTTTGTCAAATAGTTTTTACATGTCCATTTTCACGAAATTTGGTTCATATTTTGCTGACTGTAGATTGTAAGACGTGTTGACCAGGATATTCATTATTGAATATTTCACATACTTCCTGTTGAGTTCGTGTTTTAGTACCGCATCCAATAATAATTAAAATGTCTATTCTTTGAATTTGGGATAAATGAGCCATAGCTGAATCAAATAGACACCCAAATATTTTTCAATACACCGACGTCTTTCAGCAACTTACAAATATCAGAATAAATTTTCTGTTATGATTGCACCAAATTTGAAAATTTTTGTATATTGCTGAACAGAAAATACGCTTACCTATAACAAATATCGTCAATAACCTACAAAAATGGCCAGTCCCTTGATGTTCGTTATAATCGCATCTTTTTAAAAGTGAAATTGAACTCTGAGAATTTTTACCTAACTCTTTTGATTTAATTTCTATATTGAGAAATTGAAAAATTAGCTCTCTTATTTGGGATCGTGAAATTGTAATATTATTATAGCATAAGATCCTACACCGCAGACAAAAGTCAGAAATGTTCCTTTGTTAATATGAAAGTATCCAGCTGCTGAGAATGTGGGTGCAAATTCTTTAAAACATTCACGAAGATCTGTTAGTTCTTCTTCTAGCTTAGAGTTTTTTCTTTCCATCGGGTACACAAGAGTAGCTCTGATAATCCGATTTCCACTTTTCTCCACGTTATTGCAGCTTTGCGTTATGATTGCTGCTTGAAACTAAAATCAAATGTCATGGATGCAGTGAAATATAAAATTGTAAAAAAAAGTTTTGAGCCACCTAACTCCTTGCTAAACTATAATTTGTATCAAGATAATACTCTTACATTGGAACCATAGACCTTATTCTTATGGACTTTATTCCTCCCATGATTCCCAGCAAATGGAAGTCTGCAATTGGTCAATGGTCAAATATAGGAGGCTAAAATAACGCCACAGATCGGAATCTTCTCTGAAGAAAGTGTTGCAATTATATAGTAGTTATAAATCGCGAAATCAGCGATTAGGTTTAATTGAAATTTTCCAGAAATGTTCTATTTTGTATATTTATCGACCTACCCATAGTGTCTGGTCTATGTTTTTAATATTATGAAACTAACAACTGTTACGCCACTGCTGCGACTATTGGGCAATCATAACTGCCATATGTCAATTTGGTATCACGTGTCTAGAGATATCAATCGAAATTGCAACTCAACACAATGCTGAGTCTATAACATTATAGTCAATGGCCAAAATACGTTGCATTGAGTGTGGGTCTCAATCGCGTATGGCGACATGCCAGGGGGAGTACACAAAAATACACATAGCCAGAAATTTTTCAAAGGTTACTTAAATTACCCATATAATTAAGATTTTTCGAAAATTAATTACCAGTTTACCTATAGTTTAAATTCCCGGATAAAATATTGCGATATAAATTCTTATTCTTTTAACAGAAAATGTTTTTTATTTAACCATTGGCGTAGATATGGGTATGACTTGGTACAATTTTAACCAAAAAAGTAGTTCGCCACTGTTTTTTGCATCTTTCTTTAAAAATTATTGATAACCATAATTCTCTCGTATTTTTGCCGTAGAACTTTTTTAAAGAAAATAATTAAACACTGTAGTTGTTACATGGTTAGTTGAAATTTAATTAACACCAAAAACTATCTATCTAATTTCATAAATAAGAAAACAACATTTTAGGTAGGTACTAAAAATGTCCCCCTTCCGCTTCTATGCAGCAGGCTTGTGCTCTTCTTCTCATCGATCTACGAACTATTTCAAAAATATCAATAATTTTGTTAAAAAACAGTGGCGTACTACCTTTTTGGTAAAAATTGTACCAAGACATACCCATATCTACGCTAATGGTTAAATAAAAAAATATTTTATGTTAAAAAAATACGTATTTATATTAAAATATTTTATCCGGGAATTGAATCCAATATCGAAAACGGTTTTTGAATTATGTAGGTATTTCAAAAAAGCCTTAATGAAAATAAAAATTTACAGCCCTGTATAGGTATATGAAACCAAAATTCTGAGAACATACCTTTATATGAACTTTTCGACTCAAAATTAGCCAAAGAATCACCTTTTAAAATAACTAAATTTTATTAATTAACATCCTGTATAGAGGGTGTCATTTGAAAATTAAAAGTGATCTTCACTTTCGGTTGAAACGGAATTAGCCTTATGTTGATTTTTCTTTTCAAAAACATTAAAGATTTTTGGTTGCTTATACTAGAGCGCTGTATAGATGAGTATCGCCGCCGCCCGCCATTTTGTGTCCTGACTGTCACGTCAGTTATAGGTTATACACGTAAAGATACGTAATCAAGCGCACTACCTATATCACTGAATGACAGTCAGGACACACAATGGCGGGTGGCGATAATACTCATCAATAGAGCGCTCTACTTATATATACCAAATTTCAACTTTATTGGTTTGCAAATACAACAGATACTCCATTGGTTACTGGATCCTGGGACACCGCGGTATAATGTCAACTACTTACCATATTAACAAGTACAGGGAAAAGTATCAGAGCCGATAATGATATCGACCCAACATGGATAACCGATAGGAACATCACAAAATGCTCCAAAATTTGGATAAAACAAAAGATGAGAGCCAGCAGTAGTCTATATCCAAATATTGTATTTATTTCGTCCACAACCAAATTTATAGACTGAGCAATCACTTGGATCTGTTCAAAATTTGCTGGGATAATGTTATTGGACATCCTCCAAGTAATTAGTTCCAACCAATAGTATCGTTTGCATAAAACATCAGTAATTGATATTAATGTCATCAATAATAACCAAGATCTGATGGACGCCATTATCACAGCGAAGTATATAAAGACATTTTGAATCCGAGGTGCCAATTTAATAATTCCCATGGTAACAGCAATTATTGGCATAATCAGAAATTTAATAGACGCTGAAAGTGATAGTTTTGTCTCTATGTAAGCAAATTTAGTCAGTAAAATATCGATTTTGTTTAACAAAGAGAAAATGTTCTTCCAAGATGGAACGTCCATTAATAGACCATAAGCGTTAACAATACTATTGATACATAAGAAGCAGCAAGATATTATTGTTACAGCTACCTCAACCTCAAATGCAGATACAGTTGGAAGTTCTTTTATCACCATAATGATTAGAAGTGTATTCTCGATTATCCAAAGTATCGCTATCAGCAGAGGAATTTTCCTGGATTGAAATTGAGCTATGGGAAAAATACCAACTGCGCCACCAATTTTGAAAAATAGTTTCAGTATATTTTGATCGTTTCTTGAAAACATGGTTTGTTCTGAGACTGTTTGTCTTCGCTTTGTTGAAAGATTTTTCTGTTGGACTTACTGCAATCATTCAATATCTGCTAGAATTTATTTATTGATTGTATAGACGCGTGTTCATAAAGTACCTACCTAAGTATGTTATGAAATATTTAATAGACGTTCGTCGTATGAATTCCATTACGAAACTCAGAATAAAATATATATTTTATGTAACAAGTGTTCTAAGAAGATTATATTTGAATATTTTTATAAAACAATTTTGGCATTGATGTTTCTTGTAGAAGGGATTGGGGATTATAAGAATAGATAATCGTCGAATGAGCTTGAAGTAGAGAAAAACCATAAGGTTCTTATAAACATTATGAATTGTAGATTGTAAATTTAAGACGTTGTCATTG
Source organism: Crioceris asparagi (assembly GCA_958507055.1). Lineage (NCBI taxonomy): Eukaryota > Metazoa > Arthropoda > Insecta > Coleoptera > Chrysomelidae > Crioceris > Crioceris asparagi. Next base: position 126,483,563 of record OY293826.1, read on the forward strand.
CATTGCGACCTTGAGGTCTATTGTGCCCCCCATCAGAGCTGTTATCACCATTACGTTGTCTACAGCTCGCTCTCCAGTTTCAGGGTTCTAATGAAATCCAGAATCTGGGAATGGCTTCTAGGAGGTTACTTCCTCATTTCTGCATGTTTCTTGTCCAAAGCTTTTCTGACGTTCGCTAGTAATGGCGAGGCGAGTCACTAGGTGATCCGGAGTTTCCTCGTGCTCCCCACAGAATCTGCACTCGTCGTTCTATGCTATACCCATTCTCGTTAGGTGCTTCCTGAGGCGACAATGCCCAGTAAGAAATCCATTGAGGAGGTATAGCATATTCTTGCTAAGATCCAGATACTTCTTAGATCTTGCCATATTAAAGCTTCCAATAAACTTTTTGGAATGAACCAGCTCAGGGAGGTAAGGGGAAAGTCTTCTGTATTATCAATAAAACTCAATGTTAAATTTTACATTTCCAAAGCTAACTGTTAACTATATGAAGTACAAAATGGGCTTCATTCATAAGATACTTTCGACTCGGCTACACCAACGAAATTTCATTGTCAAGAGGATCGCAAGAGACGGCTGTCTGATGCTGTTTTTTTTTCGATGTGTTGCTTAAAGGGCAAAGAATTGAGCGTGTCACAAAATGTCTGCAAAGTCAAAATTTCATGTCCTCTGTGGTCAAAATGTCGAGGTGCACCATCTTGTTAACACCACATTGTATTTCTTTCATTGATTGGTATGTCTTCAAGTAAGTCTGGAAGGATGTTTCGCAAAAAATCACATACCTCTCTCCAGACAGCGAGCCTTCGTAACAGTGGGTATGGTCCAATCAAACACGCATTAAACGTTCACCACCAAACCTTGACTACCCCTATTCTCTGAAATCGAGTTTCTCTCACCCATTTTGGATTTTCCACAGTGTAGTAATGGTAATTATGTCGATTAACCATTCCGTTATTATGGAATCTCGTTGCGTCACCCAACAGAATTTTATTAAAAAAAGACAAATCTTCTTCCCTTCGTACATTCATGTCCGCAATAAATAAACGATCAAAATCTTGAGGAAACAAACTTTGAACTAAGTGTATCTTGAAAGGGTAATATTTAAACTTTTCAATATTCCGTCGATAGTTGATTTTCTGATACCAAGTTCATGATCCAAATGTCGAATGGACGTATGAGGATAAGCTTGTAAAAATGCCAAAGTATTAATGATATTGTCGTTAGTTTGAACAGGCTTTATCCTAAGTGTTTCTACGTTCGCTTTCCCAGTCGGAAGAGAACCTTTCCGTAGCTGTTGTTCCATATATCTAGACGTGTCTTTTCCTGGGATTCGGCGATTAGGATAAGAAACTCGATATAAATCTATAGCTCGTCCCCAATTTCTTTCACATTCACCATTCTCTTGGGAGAAAGATGCTTTTATTCGTTCTCTGATTTTTTTGCGGTAATTTTAATTAAAGTTAGTTTTTTCTTTTATTTTAGTTTAAGTTATGTGACCATTCCTATACATAAGTTTACATGGCTTTGGAAAATAAATAAATATTATTATTATTATTATAACAATTTTCTAGAAAATTGCTTGAACCCATTGATTTATGTTTCAAGATGCGCAGCAGTTTTCAGAAATATTAGTTAAGTATATACAGACAGATCCAGAAACTAGATAGAATGAAAAGTTGCCATTAATAGATTTAAACCGTAATTCTTAATTTGATATTAGAGATCTGAATCAAGTTTCAAGTTCAAATGTTTCGCTTTCATGAGATTTTTATACAGTATCAGACATTGTGTCCTAAATCAGTAATGAACGTATTAGTATGTTTATAAATATTTGAGTTTCAGAGCAGCTTCAAGGGGCAAAGTTGTTCGGAATTCAGAAATAGATACAATATTTCTTTTGTACGATAATCTAGTTATTGTTGCCTTTTATAAATTTATAAAAATGTTGAAATTCGGTTTAGGTGCTGGGTCGCCCATTAATAAAGGAAGCCGGCTATATCTCAGGATCCGTTAATCGGACGACACTGAGAAATTTTTTTTAGAGGTAAATCGGCCAAAAGAAAAAGCTGGAAAATATGTATAAGTTGCTAAGTCTACCGCTAGAGGGCGTAACTGTCAGCGCGAAGTAGAAAACCCTGTTTTAGTCAAAATTGACCTATATTGAAAATATTTTTTGTAACCTACTGAAAATAACTTTTTGTACTACAATTTGTTCTGTATCTTGTCTGTATTTTGAATAACTTCATTCCTTCTAATGCGTTTTTTGGGCTATTCTACTGGAATAATAACATTCTGAGTTTAATTATTTTCCGTGTCGGTAGATGGCGCTTCATGACAAAGTGTTAAAGTAGGTTATATAAAGAATAGGTAACTTTAATAAAAACTACAGATACTCAAAGTGTTCCCTAATTTCGTTAAGTAAAATGAAGGCTTAAATATATTTTTAAATGTCTATAAGGAATAATCATATTGACTTCCGGTTTTCACCAGTAACTATAAGGTTTCCCGCTCTTTCTTCCCAATGAAAAATAAAAATACCATTGCATTTAAAATTTACGAGAGATTCATAAGAATCTGCGACTTTGTCATAAAGCGCCATCTACCGACTCGCAAAATAATTACACTCAAAATGTTATTATTCCAAAAGAAGCACTCAAAAAAATCGCTTTAAAATTAAATAAATTCAAAATAGGTCATACCAAAATCCAGTTTTTTCAAACCAACATTTGCCACTTCCCCCACCCGTTATTTGACAAGATAGAAAAAAAATTGTTGGTTTATTTTCAGTAGGTTGAAATTTTTTTTTCATATAGGTTAACTTGGGATAATTTTGAATAAAATAGTGTTTTTTAATTCGCGGTGTGAGTTACGCCCTCTAGCGGTGGACGTTGGTTATAAATATTCTACAGCTTTTTCTTGTGGCTGATTTATCTCCAAACATTTTTTTCTTAGGTTCGTCCGATTAACGGATCCTGAGATATAGCCGGCGTCCTTTATTAATGGGCCATTACTTTTTCTAAGGATTTAAGAATAATAGACTATCGAGGCACTTTTTGAGAATAGTTCAATATTATTTTGTTTCTGAACTACACCCTTTAACTGTAATAAAGCGCATATGTCCCACCACTTCAAATTAGAATAGAACTGTTTTTGACATAAGGTTCTGAGAATTATTTTCCTACAATTACAGATGGCTTGTTAATAAATCACTGAAAAGCTTTTAAAGCTTTATTAGATGAAAAATAACAATGGTACAGGGCGTTGCTCAAAATTAATGACAATATAACTTTTTTGAATCTTTCTTTGAAGTCTTCATTTAAAAAGTATTCAGATATTCAAAACTTCTTATATCGAATAAACCTAAAAGTTCATACAGATTAAAAATATGAGATAAAAATAAGGGATTTAATTGAATAATTTGAATTTTAACAGCTTTATCTAATTTTTTGATAATACGGCAGATTGTTGAGTATATATTATCGGACAATTTGCAACAAAATACAAAAGTTCAAGGATTCCAGCCATTCTATAAAATAATATTTCCTTTTTTGAACAATCATATCCATACGTTTACCCATCAATATAATCCATGAATAATAACTGTACAATTATTTGTTGCATGTACAAAATATTATCATTATTATCAGCTGATTTTAAGATAAACATAACATACTATATAGATTGTTTACTATGAAAACCATTGGATCAATATAATAGACTCAATCATCATCCTCATTAAACTGGTTGACACGATATATTGGTAATTAATCCCATTTTGTCGGCAATCGACGAAATGGATAAAAGCGACAACGGACTCGCGCGCCACTGCAACTCGAAATTTAACAAAGATCGATACTCCGGTGGTGCCGTAGTGCCGTCGTATTGCCGTAGCGCCGCCAGTTACTCGCTGCCCGCCGCCGGTGCAGTACGCCGCCCAATATTGTCAATCCCGTATACCTTTAGGGGGTATATTATGTACGCAGCCTTACCGCAAATAATAATTGCTTCTTCCAATGAGACAATTCAGATGACTGACCTTGATTAACGTTGCATTTCCTGGCTGAAAATGTCATAGAGAAATGCTAAGCAAGACACTTATTAATATATGGTATTAGTGAACTAGTGTTAATAGGATAACTTAATGAGAGTTAGCCTCTTTATTCCTAGCAATGATTCCGTCTCAATACTGTGATTCTACCTCTTCCAGTAAGCTTCTCTGATTCTCAGCTTGTTATTGCTTTTTTTTGACTTACATATTTATATCTTCAGAAGATTTGCAAGCAGAATCTGATTGGCTCCTTATATGCAAAGCTTCTATTATTCTTTTTGACCGACTTCCCAAAAGGAGGAGGTATACAATTCGATTGTGTGCATTTTTTTTTTTTTTGCTTTGTGCGCGCCTTTCATATTGTAAACGTACTCCGATTTTGATGATTTTTGATTCATTTGAAAGAGGAGGCTTGAGAAATGGTCCCATATTCATAAAAACGGGAATCCGACATCTCGTTCCCTCCGAAAACCGCCCCCGAAGGGGGTGGAGGGGGCAAATTTTGTCGAAAATTGAAAATCTGCGTTGATATAATTACAGATAGGACAATATCCGGAAACGTTTAAATGGAACATTTTTTCAAAGGAGTAACGGTTTTCGACATAGAGACATTTTAAACTCTCAAATATACCTATTTTCGCTATGTGGAAAGGGCGATTTCTGTCGAAAATTGAAAATCTGTTTGCAGTACATGAAAGACATAATTATTTGTAGCAACATTTATACTGAACATTTTCCCCTTAGAGTTACGGTTTTCGAGTAAAATCGGTGTTAAAATGGTAACAACTAAAATATTCAAGCGTATTTCCGCAGCGATGTACTGAGATCTCAATAATAAATATTTTTTACAAAAATTGGACCGACGTTATAGTTGATGCACTGAAAAGTATAAAATAATATTACTTCTATTGGTGATGGTACTTTTGAAGTTGTGCAGTTGCAGTTAGACTGATAGCTTTTGGCACCAACTTCACAAGTACCATCACCAATAGAAGTAATATTATTTTATACTTTTCAGTGCATCAACTATAACGTCGGTCCAATTTTTTGTAAAAAATATTTATTTCACACTTTTGAGTGTAACATTAGTCCCGAAAATCGTTGAACGTTCACTATACCATATCAATGAAGATAATACTTATCCTATTACCCACGTATATTCCTTGCTTATAGTGGTTATTATTGAGATCTCAGAACATCGCGGCGGAAATACGCTTGAATATTTTAGTTGTTACCATTTAACACCGATTTAACTCGAAAACCGTAATTCTAAGGAAAAAATGTTCATTATAAATGTTGCTACAAATAATTATATCTTTCATGTAGTATCGAAAAATTTTCAATTTTCGAAAGAAATTGTCCTCTCCACATAGCAAAAATACATATTTAACATGCGTCTATCTCGAAAACCGTAACACTTTTGAAAAAATGTTCAATTTAAACGTTCCGGATATTGTCCTATCTTTAATTATACCAACTCAGATTTTCGATTTTCGAGAAAATTCGCCCCCACCACCCCTTCGGGGGCGGTTTTCGGAGGGAAGGAGATTTCGGATTTGCGTTTTTATGAATATGGGACCATTTCTCAATCCCCTTCTTTCAAATGAATCCAAAATCATCAAAATCGGAGATCGTCTACTATATAAAAGGCGCGCACGAACCAAAAAAAAAAAAAAAAAAATAAAGCAGACAGTCGAATTGTATACCTCCTCCGTTCGGGGTTCGTCGGTCAATAACAAGCAAGGAATATACGTGGGTAATAGAATAAGTACCTACTATCTTCATTGGTATTAGTGAACGTTCAACGATTTTCGTGACTAATGTTACACTCAAAAGTGTGAAATAAATATTTTTTACAAAAAATTGGACCGACTTTATTAGTTGGTGCACTGAAAAGTATAAAATAATATTAATTCTATTGGGGCTGGTACTTGTGAAGTTGGTGCCAAAAGTTACCAATCTACCTGCAACTGCACAACTTCAAAAGTAACAGCACCAATAGAATTAATATTATTTTATACTTTTCAGTGCACCAACTAATAAAGTCGGTCCAATTTTTTGTAAAAAATATTTATCATATATAGATAGGTACATGAGCTTTGATATTTACCACTACTTCGAACTGTTCTCGTTTTATTTTCCACTTATGGATTTTCAGTCAACATTGATAATCTTTACCATATACAACTCTTTACTTTACCAAAAGAAACTAGTGCTTCGAATAAATTAAGCATGAAGGAATTAAATTATGAAAGCAAGCGTATATAATACAGACCTTGAAACTTAAATGAAAAGTATTAGTAACCTACTTGAAAACTTTAATTATTGATCTGGAACAACAAATAAACCAAGATTGAATTAAAATGATTATGTTATACTTGTAATAAATTAATTAAAAATGCGCCTCATAAATGTTATTGCATTATGAAGAGCAATCTTTTGGACTCAACTTGGGATATTTTTTCTTTGATATAATAGGAACATAAAAACGTCTATGTCCTCATAATAATTTATACTTTTTTATCATCGTAACTGTAGCGGCATTTTTCAGAACCGACAAATAAAGTCGGTCCAATTTTTGGTAAAACATATTTATTTCACACTTTTGAGTGTAACATTAGTCATGAAAATGAATGTTCATTCATATCAAAGAAGATATTACTTATCCTATTACCCATTATTATTCGGATACCACAAAAGATCGCGATGGAAATACACATATTTTAGATTTTACTACTGCTGTAACTCGAAAATCTTAACTTCTTTTGAAAAATGTTCAATTTAAATATTGCTACATTTTATCTCTTCTCTAATTTGGCCGTCTCATATTTTCAATTTTAGCAAAAAATTACATCTTCACTTAGCGGAAATAGATATATTTCAATCTTTACCATTGCTGTAACTCGAAAACCGTAACTATTTGAGAAAATGTTCAGCTTAAACGTTTCCGGATATAGTCTTATAGTTAATTCTGCCGTCTTAGATTTTAGATTTACCTCCCGCCGGTTTTTACAGGGACGGAGATTTCGGATTTGAGTTTTTTTAAATAAGGGACCATTTCTCCAGCTTCTTCTTTCAAATGAATTAAAAATCATGAAAATCGGAGCACTTTTACTACACAAACGCACAAACAGCCATGCAAAAGAGAAAAAAGCAAACATATAACTGAATTGTTTTAAAAGACTCAATTTCGGCCCTCTAAACAGACTCCAAACCCCGGAAACGTTTAATTTGAACATCTTTTTAAAAGAGCTGCGATGTTTTGAGATCTCTGAATAATAATAACAAATACAAGCAAGAATATACATGGATAATAGGATAAGTTATCTTCTTTGGAATTAGTAAACGTTCAACGATTTTCAAGACTATTGTTACACTTAAAAATGTGAAACAAATATTTTTCACCAAAAATTGGATCGACTTTATTAGTAGAATATATTATAACATATCTAATATCGCTAGAGCATTTTCAAGATTTAAATACATTAAACAATTTTATTTAGGAAATAGTTGATTTACTGCCTTACAGTAAAGATATAAAAAAAGTTCATTGCGGGGGGCCACCGCGCTCTACAGTCACTTCCGCGGTTGAGTTAAGGAAATTTGCTAGGTATACAAATATTTATAATACAATGTTAGGTATAATGTGATAAATTTATTCAGAATAGTATTCATGTTATCAGTGGATTGCAAAAATGAAATAATCTCTTTGTGGTAACGGCAATATGATAAATAAATTTGTGATTGGAGTTTACTTAAAAATGTACCAAATACTGTGTCGATATAGTTGTACCGGTTCTTGGAGTTGCTATATTGTTATTATTATTAATTTTCAATTTAAATTTCTCATCTAAGAAATTAATTAGTGGTGCTGCTTCAGGCTTGGCAAAGTTTACATTAAAATTGCCGCCTAAAATCATTGGCGTTTCACTACAATTTTTATTCTTCAATGCGGCACCTTCTGGTATGCGAACAATATCTCTGTCGAAGTTGTCGGCATTTTAATCGAGGTTCTGTATTCACTAATTTTATAAATATGTGATTAATTTTGAGTTCAACCAATGAAGCGAATATTTATATATACCGGGTGTCCCACTAAGGTCAGCGAGGTAGGATAATAGGAAAGGCGTGAATCCTACGCCTTTGGAAAAAAAATCTTAAGTAAATCGGCTCAAAGAAATTCAGCTAAAATATTTTCATGTTTCTAGAAGGGCCGCTAGGTGGCGTAATTAAAAATTATTTTTTTCTCAAAAAAACGAAACAATAACCTATTGTTTTATTAGCGGAAATGGAAAGTTCATGAAATTCTGCGTAATTTTGGTCTGTATACTTTTTTTGATTATTAAGTTAGAGGGAGCTGGGGAAACAGTACTTTTTTACCTTTCCTAGAAGTATTATCCTAATTCAACGAGTTTAGTCTTGTTTGAAAGATAATTCGACGCTTATTTCAAAAATACACACATTTACTTCTAGAGGGCGTTGTTTAAACAATCCTTTGTTTTTATATTTGTTTGTAAAAAAACAAATGGCGCGATACATTTTTCTCATTATTGGTCTTAAAGGCCATTTAAATAGATATATTATGGTGCAAACCAAAACACAATATCTTTACTCGTTTTTGAGTTATTGTAAAATTGATATTTTTAAATAGATTTTATTATTATTATTACTTCCGGTTCTTTCTATAGATGGACTCGATATCTCATACATTTTAGAGACTTGAAATTTCGAATTCGTACTTAGATCGGAGGCATCTCGCCGCCTGTTAAGCTTAACACTGATCCAAGTGAGATCCAATAATGATTAATTATATTATCTGATTCAAGCAAGATCAAATTACTTCTTCAACATGCAACGAAAATGTCGGACGTCACTGGAATTACGCACGGGCATGGAACTCTTAACCTTTGTTTACACTTTACACGATTAATTTTGTATTGTAGTAGATAAACAGTAATTTGTTATGGAATAGCTGGCAAACAGATATATACTTTGTTTCACGAATGTTGGCGTCTGCCTTAAAACACGAAAAATGGATCAATCCAACTGACAGGAGTAACGATTTCGAGCTAAGATATGGCATTTAAAGAAGTTCATATAATTAGAGGAAAAAATATCGATTGATTAAATAAGTAAACATAATATGAAAGATTTATTATCAACAATAATGCAGAAACACAAAATACAAATTTATTGCTTGAGTTATGAAATATAAATTTATACACCTGAATTATCTGAAATGTCACAATGACTTTGTGACGCCTATGAAATAAAGATTGCGTTGCCTTCGGACATACGTGCAGCGCCCTATGATTGTGAAAGGAGATAAGCTTGACATACTGATGTCGTAGCTTAGATCGACAAACGTAGCTCGTGAATGATTACACACAATAGCCATGATTCGTGAAACAAACTGTGCATAAGTACCTATAGTTGAAATCAAGAAAAGGGGAAATAGCAGTTTTAGTCATCGCTGCGGTTCAAATCTTAATTGCCTAATAAAAACTATTTTTATTTTTTTTTCAAAAATTCGACTTGTTGTTTTATTGAGTAAGTAATAAACATTATTACTATCTATTTAAAGATGTCAGTTACTTATTGCTTATTCAGTTAGTGTGCACTGAATAAAATAATAATATTATAACTATTCCTTTAGGTACTTTAATCATGATATCCTTGAAATTTTTGAAAGCTACGCAATTTTAATTTGACGATAGACCATTGGATTATCTTTATGCGTTCATAAGTTAAGACTTGATAAAAAATAATTGGGGCCATAGAAACAAATGGTTGTTTGATCGAGAAAAAAACGAGAAAAAGCCATAAATAGGTATCTATTTATGCAATATTAGTGGATAAATAGCAACATAAAATAAAATATAAAGTTATTTATTTAATTGAATTTATAATTTTAATAATACGGACATGGGCATGGAAATACCATCAACCTCGGCTGTCGGGGATAACATTGAAAATGTTGGACAATTAAGGAAGAAGAATGTTTGTGAATGTGTACTGTTTGTGCTTTTTTACTTAAGACCGCACGCCACTGCTCATCAGAACAAGTAATGATAACAACTATGTGCTGGTATTTAGGACTTGCTATTTTCCAACCAAAACTGAAAAACTTTTTTGTTAATTTTTATTTCTAGTCAGTCTATAATTATTTTGCTTCGTTTGATATTACATTTTACAATAATTCCAAAACGAGTAAATATATAGACTCGCGGTTTTCGCCAAAATATGACTATTTATATGTATCGTGCCATTTATTTTTTTGAAGAATAATATAAATCTAAGTATTGGCTATACAGCGCCTTCTGCGAGTGAAGGTGTGAACTTGTGAACACATCCGACATTATTTTTAAAAGTGTCAAGTTATCTTTCAAACAAGAATAAACTCGTTAAATTTGGATAACGTGTCTAGGAAACTACAGCGGTTTAAGAGAGTACTGTTTCCCCAGCTCCCCCACACATATAATCAAAAATACGGACAATGTATGACGACTAAAATTACGCAGAATTTCATGAACTTTTCATTTCCGGTACTAAAAAAGTACGTTAATATATCGTTTTTTTGAGAAAAAATGAATTTTAATTTATACCATGGTAATTACGTCACCTAGCGGCCATTTTAGAAACTTGAAAATATTGTGGCTGAATTTCTTTTAGCCTATTCCCTTGAGATTTTTTTTCCGAAGTCGGGGCATTCACGCTTCCAATTATCCTACCTCGCTGACCTTATTAACACCCGATATATTAACGAAGAATTATCACACTAAGGCTATGCACGCTTGACTACGAATGTGGAGTGTGGAGTGAGGCATAAGGTCTGAGAGTGGGGCGCCCAATATCCCTCCCCTTACTTTATTGCCGCGTAGGCCTGCTGCCTGCTGCCACTGCCTGCTCTTTCTTGCATTGAGCATTGAGCGACGCACCCCCCGAGCGTAGCAGTTTTCGTGTTTGATGGGTCATTTTGAAACTTACTCTACCGTGGCTAAGGAAGTTTCACTTCACAAACTTCGAATAACATCACATGTTGCGACGCAACAGTGAGACATTATTACTTCAGTGGATAACAAAGATGTTCGATTTATTTATTTTCATCTGTTGTGACGACAGATCAAACGCCAAATTCTTTCTTTCTTGTAGGACAGATGTTTTCTTATAAAATTATAACCGTACAAGAATCATTCGTTTGTATTGTAGTATAATAATTTCAAGTTCATAGATAAATTTGTATGAATAGAAACATATTTTCTATTGTTTGTTTCTCGTCCCTCTAATGAATATAATTTTGACACTACCTCCCAAACCATGGTCCATCCCATACAGATATAGACATATTAATGTCATCAATGACATTTACCATGTCAAATATAACATCTATGTGAATGCAAGCTTAACAACAAAAGTTTGACGGAAAATTGTTTATTTAAATTTTGGAAACATTGTTATATAGATATTAAATGTACAATTGTTCAGATTTGAAAACTTAACAACACCAAATTTATTCAATTGTAATTGTCCTTCCCGAAAACTATTATAAAATTCTCCATTTGTATTCCTAAATGATCTTGAGGTGCACTGGTACTGGTTCTTGCTGATTAAATGTACTTTTTGAGATTTTCAACTTATTTGCGATACTTTCCTCGATATACCCTTCAGCCACACTCTAGTTGACTGCCATATTCTCCATGCCTTTTAATTGTTTGAATGTCAGCTCCACTGTCAGCGAGAAAAGTGGTAGATATTCTTCTCAAGCAATGGGGAATTTTTGCAAGACTGTTGTTGCCGACATTTACCATGGTATAATAAATGAAAAATCTATTGTGTTTTACTTGCTTAGGTCTCAAACGTGAATACTTATGATACATTTCATATCCGTCGTTACAGTCTGAATCCTACGGTAAACACACGTTTCGTTTTAGTTTTGGAATTATGTAAACTTATAAAAAATCCCGTATCTCCTATATCTTGCTGTATAATTTGGCTCGCCGTTTTAAGAAGACCATTAGCTTCTTTTATTGAGATATTTTCTTTTATAAGTATGGTAATTTTCAACATGGAATATGTAAGATGCCTTGAGAGCTTTTGCCTAAAATAATGAAAGACATTGTATGAGAAATACTGAAGCATAAATGAAAATAGATTACCTTCTCAAAGAAATAAGCTAGCATTACACACTCTCACCAGTTCTCAGGATTTTTTTTGTTATCCTCCAGTTACAAAATACTTTATATACCTTCTGGTATTTTTTCTTGGATTTTGAAGGAAGCAAGCCCGAAGACGCTTCTCCTGCAGCATTTAAGATGTATTCAGAATGATTTCCTAGATTCTTTTTAGTAGTAAATATAATTATGTAACTTAAACAAAGACAAAGAGCGAAATTCAAGTATCAAATCAAAATTGAAACGAGTCTGCTCATAGTCTGCTGTTGTTATGTAAATAAACAAAGCTGCGTCAGGTTACTAGGTTACGGAAATCCTGTACACAGCATAACTTTATATATATATATATATATATATATATATATATATATATATATATATATATATATATATAAGAACATCTTTTTCTTTATTATAAAACCAGTCAAGAATACAAAATCAATATATATATATATATATATATATATATATATATATATATATATATATATATATATATATATATATCTTCTGTTCGCGTGTATGTGACGAAGCTCCTCCTAAACGGCTGAACCAATTTTAAGGAAATTTTTTGTGAATATTCAAGGGGATTCGAGAATGGTTTGGATTCACAATTGGATCTGATAGATGGCGCCATTGTCGGTATGCCAAACGGCTGGACCAATGGGGTTGAAATTTTCTATTTATACTCCAATGGGTCTCTGGGTGATTTAAAAATACAATTGAAACCGGTAGGTGGCGCTGCTGTCAGCACATTGCTTGAAGCTTTTCCGGGCACGACGACGTCTGCTGGGACAACTAGTTTTTTTTTTGATAAATATGTAATATGGTAATGCTTTTACATTTATGCTTTTTTCGCTTATAATAAGTAACGTAAAATGCGAAAAATAGTATAAACAAACCTCGTCAGAAAATCGTTAGGTATTTATTATACAAGGGAAAAAAATATTATATTTTAGTTCGAGAGCTAAAATCTAATATTTTTCCCGTGTATAATATACAATTTTTGACGAGAAAAACGATGATTTAAAGTGGAATAAATAGTACAAAAATAATAAAAATAATAAATACTACAATTAAAATTACAAAATTATCGAGGTGAAATTTGAAGTTTAAAACTAGTACCTAGTAGCAACAATTAGACCTGCGTTGCTAAGGAAACCTTCAAATTCAATTTAATGCTCCTGTTTGATTTAAAAATTGAGAAATTGGTGGTTATTTGTTTGAAAGAAATGTAAAAAATATAGAGTTTTCCTTTGATTGAAGCTGTAGGTATATTGTGTAGTTTTGCCAAATTTTACGCTTAGTAGATTCTCTGATAAGGGAAAAGAACGGTCATTTTCCGTCCTTCATCCTTAATATCTGTTGAACCTTTTCTCAAATATTAAAATAAATATATTTGAGTTAAACAAAAATAGATTCTTTTTTATTTTATCATATTTATTCTTTTATTTGCCTTTATCTACGGCACCTACCAGAATTTGTTTATTGTCTCATAATAATTACTTTATTTACCTTCAATTATTTCAAAATCATTAATCAGCTCTAAATACTACAGAGAATACTCGAATAAACAATGTTAAATGGTTAGATTAGAATATAATTAGAGATATTCGCTTACATGACTTTGCCCCTAAATACGTACTATAAATTCAAAGCCTGCTTTATCTGGAGCGTTTATTAAATACTTTTTATTACTTTCAGTCGTTTCCATCTGGTCCCCCAGCGATTTCTCAGGCCCCATATACGGTCTAATGACTTGAAATCTAGAATTCGTACTCGTAGATCGAAGGCATATCGCCGTCTATTAACCTTAAATACTGATCCAAGTGTGATCCAATAAAGCTTAATTATATTATCTGATTCTCGCCATGATATAAAAATAAATATTTTTTACAAAAAATTGGAATGACGTTATCAGTTGGTGCACTGAAAAGAACGAAATAGTAGATATTAATTCTATTGGTGCTGTTACTTTTGAAGTTGTGCAGTTGCAGTTGGATTGATAACTTTTTGCACCAACTTCACAAGTACCAGCACCAATAGAATTAATATTATTTTATACTTTTCAGTGCACTAACTGATAACGTCGGTTCAATTTTTGGTAAAAAATATTTATTTCACACTTTTGAGTGTAACATTAGTCACGAAAATCCTTGAACATTCGCTAATACCACTAATATCCTATAACCCACGTATATATTCTTTGCTTGTCCTTATTATTATTATGTAGAGATCTCAGAACATCGCTGCGCAAATACGTATAAGTATTCCAAATTTAATCATTTTACCACCGCTCTATATCGAAAACCGTAACTCTAAGGAAAAAATGTTCAGTATAAATGTTATTACAAATACTATTGTCTTTTATTTTCAATTTTTGAAAGAAATCGCTTTCTCCAAATAGCAAAAATGCACATATTTGAGAATTTAACATGCCTCTTACCCGATAACCGTAACTCTTTTGAAAAAATGTTCAATTTAAACGTTTCCGGATATTGTCCTATCTTTGATTATACCAACTCAGATTTTCGATTTCGAAGAAAATTTGCCTCCTACACCCCATTTGGGGGTGGTTCTCGGAGGGAAGGGGATTTCGGATTTGCATTCTTATGAATATGGGACCATTTCTCAAGCCTCCTCTTTCAAATGAATCATCAAAATCAGATTACGATTACTATATAAAACGTGCGAACGAACCAAAAAAAGCAGACAGCCGAATCGTATACCTCCTCTGTTCGGGGTTCGTCGGTCAACAAATGGTATGCCAATGCACATCTAGCTCTAGCTAGAGTTTTAACTTTTAACCACTTGACGTCACGACCACTGCCAAATCATGTCAAATTTCAACTTGAATATTGAACGGTTTCCAATATAAACTCACGATAGGATATTTATCTAATTTATGGTTTTTCAATGTTAAGAGCATCTCATCAAACTTTCGACGAGTATTTTTAGAGAAAACCATAATTGTCTCTGATATATCTATTTATAGGTTATATACAGCACGAAGCAGGATTCACATTATCATGGTTAAAATTGACGAATGAATACAATTTTAAATGAAATAATCCATAAAATTCAATAAAAGATACATCATTTGTGTTTAAATTTATTTCAGTGCTCTTATACCTTATAACAGATATCTATTATAATGTCGAGGATTTAATTTGAATAAGTACCTACCTATATATTTTAACAAAGTTTCTTTAGTTTATTTATTTAATAAGCGTATCAATTCACTGATAATATTTGCATAAACTATTTACAAATAAGAGTTCATACCTTGTTGTTCATTACAAATATTAAAGAAGGGATAAAGGTAATCGTATTACAAACGAAACAAAATAATAAAATAAGGTAGGTAATCAAAGAGATGCCAAAACAAGTAAATAAACGCAAGTGAGTGCATAAGTTTTTCTCGCAACATTATGATTGAAATCAAAAAGCTTACATATTTCATTTGCTAGGACAGCTATCCACGGAAAAATACGAGAGGCTATATAAAGTATTTTGTAAGTGGAGGATGACAAAAAACGCCTTGAGAACTGATAATATGTATTTCTATTGGTGATGAGCGCGTAGCTGCGGGTTAACACTGACCGACTTCGATCATCGAAGTTAAGCAGCGCAATACGATGGAAACGGCTTGGACGAGTGACCGTTGATGCGGGCGCGCGTTCGAGTCTCTGTGGCATTGCATTCTCCTCCTCTCTCAAGGCAACGGGAAACCAGTGAGAGTATATTATATTCCCTAGTACAGGAAGGGTGTGCCCTTTAGATTTATCTTGGGACACGTCGGTGGTTCAGAATCCACGTCAAACTGTAGGTCCCCTTGTCTGTAGTAACACTTTCAAGGCAGAGAAGCCGCCAACGCTCAAATACGAGTAGTACGGCACTCAAAGAAGAAGAAGATGACTGTACATTTTTGACCGACGAACCCCGAACGGAGGAGGTATACAATTCGACTGTCCGCTTTTTTTTGGTTCGTGCGCGCTTTTTATATAGTAAACGAGCTCCGATTTTGATGATTTTTGATTCATTTGAAAGAGGAGGCATGAGAAATAGTCCCATATTTATAAAAACGCAAATCCGAAATCTCTTTGGAGGGAGCAAGTTTTCTCGAAAATCGAAAATCTCAGCTGGTATAATTAAAGATACGACACAAACGTCTTATTGAAAATGTTTTCAAAAGATGGTAAACTTGGTAAACTCTGAAATATGTGTACTTCCGCCGCGATATTTTGAGATCTCTGAATAATAACAAGTACAAACAAATAATAATACATGGGTAATAGGATAAGTCAAAGATTTCCACAAGTACACTCAAAAGTGTGAAATAAATATTTCTTATCAAAAATTGGAACGGCTCTGGTACCAAGAGTCTTCTATCTAACTACAAGCGCACAACTTCAAAAGTACCAGCACCAAAAGTCTTCTATCTAACTACAATTGCATAGCTTCAACGGACCCAATTTTTGGTAGATAAGATTTATATTGTTGTTGTTGTTGTTCTAGAACGTGATTTGGAGGCAAGTGAACTGGAAAATATGTCTTCGGCACCAAAGATACGGCATCTAAGCAAGTCAACGTCAGAACTGAGCAGCCCGCGCGATTCATTGTCCTTTGAGTGCCGTCCTCAATCCGCTGCACCACCTGAATCGACGCACATGTCTGTCGTGCAGAAAGCACACAGTTTCCTCTCTCAGCTAAAGGTTAGTATCTCTAATACGAAGACATTGCTACAAGGCCATCAATAACAACTCACTCTTGGTGCTAGTTTCTAGCAGGGCGTCAATCTGACAGAGGGCTATTTCTCGAATACCTATCAAGGGTGTTCGAGCAACATTTCAAACCAAACTCAAACTGTCAGAAGCATACGCATTTCAATTTTGAGAAGACCGAAATTGAAATGCGCATTCCATATAATCACAGAACACAGTGTGAAACTGGTCCAAACAGCTGCTCGAACACCCTTGTCATATTTATCCATGAATCACAATGGCGGTGAAGTTTGTCCAACAATTTCTGAGTGTATTTAATTGCTTTCCATTGTAAACGTTTCAAAAATATGGTTAGGTATATCTATAAATACATAGGAATAGGTGCGTGTAAAATAACTCATCAGCGCAAAAATAAACAAGTTATCTGGCGCGTCTTGTCCAAAAACCCTTTCAATGCGCTGACGACAATAGCTATCCAACATTTCCAAACGCACCCAACACATACATTAACTTTAGCTCTTGAAATAATAATTGCTCCAACATGTTTTGGTACCAGTTACAAAATTCAAGTCGACGCTCGGAATCTCCTGGATGAATTTTGTTAACAATTTTAAATTTATAATCATGGTACTTACTTGTGCTTCTTAAGGATTTTCTGAACCAATGCGCTAATTCCACATTCGTTGCAAGTGGATTTTGAAGAAAGTTCTGGATTGATACTGACTTGTGCCAATACGTTAATTTCATGGTTGGTATTGATGACACGATATTTCTTTCAAGATTTCGAAACGCATCCAAGTTCTTTCAAGTTTTGTGAAATTGAGTAAAGTGTATTCCTTATTGGCGCAATTCTTTCTTGATACGATCTAGCCTATTCTCGCACTGCTATATCAAACTTCTTGTGTATAAAGATATATATATATCTATAAAGATTTAAATGTGAAAGTAGTGACATATACTTTGTTTCACGAATGTTGGCGTCTGCCTTGAAAATACGAAAAATGGATCAATCCAACTGACGCGAGTAAATCAGTGGCGTAACGATTTCGAGCTAAGATATGGCATTTAAGCAAGTTCATATAATTAGGGGAAAAAATATCGATTGATTAATCAAGCAAACATAAAATGAAACATTTATTATCAACAATAATGCAGAAACACATAATACAAATTTATAGCTTGAGTATGAAATATAAATTTATGCACCTGAATTATCTGAAATGTCACAATGACTTTGTGACGCCTATGAAATAAAGATTGCGTTGCCTTTCGACATACGTGCAGTGTCCTATCATTGTAGATAGGAGGATAGGAGGAGATAAGCTTGACATACTGATGTCGACAAACGTAGTCGACAATTTCACGATAATGAGATGCGATGAGACGTATAGCGATATGATTCGTGAAACAAACTGTATGAGTGAATAAAATATTTAGCCTTCTTTCATGGCCTATCACATTCGAAAATATTTCTACCGTTTCTCTATGTTTTACTGACTTTAAATGGAGACATGTTATATATCATAAATTTTTGGCTTCATTTAATGTAATGAGAAACAAATATGGCGTCCATAAGAAAAACAAAACTTATATATATATATAGCGTATAGCATATCTTTGAAAATATAAAAGATAAGATATCAATTCCACATCTTTATCTTGGTGCATTATTTGTATATGCAGTATTTCAGCTTTCCTCTCCGAGTATCATTTGAGAATATAAATAAAAACAAAATCTATGATTTTCAGTTTTTTCAAAATACTTCAATAGCCTGAGTTTTTTTTCTCAATTTGCAAATCAGAATATTACGCAACTTTTCTACAATTTAACCATCCTAACTCTTACCGTTTAGGAAATAAGTTCCAGATATAGCAATTAATTAGTTTCGCTATAAAACAGGTCATAAAAATTTACCTAAATGAATCAGCTGGTGATAGAGCTCACTACCTTCAATATAATTATCTTCAATTCATTATTTGATGACATAGCATTCTCTGAAGCAGATCCTTACTACATATTGCTTCTCCACTTCTCATATTTAAAATGGAAGACATTATTAACTTATCCATGTGTTGCTATGAGAGTGACATCTCACAAAATTGAGAGTTCTAATTTCACCGTGTTAGACTTACAAACTCAGAAATCTAAATACTCTTTTAGTTTGTTGCCCTACTGAACTTCTTTCAAGGATAATGCAATAAAGTTGAACCACACTTGCACCTAGATGAGGGCGTGTGCGCGTCTTCTGCTCCACACCATCCACCGGTCACAGTTGAAGCCACCTCTGTTCAGCATGTCGCGTACATTTGTTCCAGAATCGTCTAGGCCATCACGGCAGCGGCAACATCTCTGTAGCCGGCGGCGGCGGTGGTGGCGGCGGCAGCAGCAGTCGTAAGAAGGGCACAGATCGTCGCCGAAAAAAATCACCCGGTGGTCGCGGTAGGCAGGACAGCACTACCACGGATTACGCCGCCGACCTTAGCGGCAGCGACCGCTCCACCACCCCCAGCACTCAGAGCCCCAGGCACAGGAAAACAGTAAAGACAGGTGAGATTATTCAATTAACCATGATGATGGTAAATTACAGTGTTCTATTAAACTAGCTAGTGACAAGTTAGCAGAAACAATCGAAACTGGCGTGGGAATTTGTTGCTAATTAGTTGCTAAGATCCCGCCCCTGTATGATGTAAAATTTAGCAACCAGTTGCAATCGCGTTGTTGTCTCAGTGTTGCCACTGTCTACATGTAGTCTATTAGACCTTCTCAATTAAATATTGGATAAATAAGTGAAAATAGCTATTTTATAAAGAACATGTTAAAAAAATCCTTGATTATACATAAATACGTGCAATCAACTTCGTTTTGATAATTTTATTCAAGCATCAACTTAGGCTCTACATTGAATGAGCGGCAACGTTGTACAAAATTGACGTTTTGACAGCGACGATTGTACAATAGTTGCGGTCGCATTGCAGTTGCTAGTTACATGATAAACCCCCGATTTTGTTGTTCGAACCAATTTTGAAAAAAAAAATGAGTTCCTGCTATCTTAACGTGTAAGATAGCAGTGAAACCACAGTTTTTTTAAATATTAACACTAACTGAATTTGTTGCTAATTTGTTGCGGCAAGAAAGTATAAAGAAAAAAAATAAAAAAAGATAATAAAAAAAATATAAAAACATATTAAAAAGAACAACGCACTCTACAGGATTTCATCCTAATGCTACGCTAATCCAAAACTAAAAAAAAAATTGTTAGGATATCCACTGATTAACCTGAAATCATATTTTGTTGTTGACGCTATTAGAATATCTCCATTTTCTCTCTTAATTTCAAGCAGAATTTTTGTTGCTCATTGGATAAGTCGTTATTGGTGCTTGAATAACCAGCAACATAAATATTGTTTACAAAAAATTGGACCGACGTTAGCAATGGGTGCACTGAAAAGTATAAAATAATATTAATTCTATTGGTGCTGCTACTTTTGAAGTTGTGCAGTTCCAGTTTCCAGATTGATAGCTTTTGGCACTAACTGCACAAGTACCAGCACCAATAGAATTAATGTTATTTTATACTTTTCAGTGCACCAACCAATGACCTATTAACAGAGATAGACGGAACTTTAAACAATATATTGTGTTGACATCATCCCTTGTTCGGCCACGCCTCATCGCATATCAGCTTCTCCCCCCCTTATTTAAATACTTGGTGTTTTGGTTGTTTTTGAATATTCTATCATATTCTTTGGTTTCAAAACTTGAAACAATGGTTAGACTTTGCAAAGTGTGCAATAAAATAGAATCCACGAACCCAGAAGTAGCCCGTCCAAGTTAAAATTCACTAACTTAGATATTTGAATTTTGAAAGAAAATTATTGACATGTAAACGTCGGTCATGGGCGTAGTAAAGGAATTATTACCTAATCATTGTTATTTCATTAAAGAGATTTTAATATTGTTTGCGTTTTTATATCATAGAACATTTAACATGAATTAAAGTTTATACTCCAGAAATTGCTTTTTTGAAAAACAATTCTAATTAAAAATCACATAGAGATGTGGTATCAAATAATTATAATTACTGACTGGCTACAATTTGCGTGAAGCGCGTATCTCTACATATTGTACGAGTATAAACCAAAGTCGCTTCCCGCCGTCTGTACGCTTAGATCTTTCAAACTATGCAACGGATTTTAATGAGGCTTTCATCAATAAACACGTTTATTCAAGAGGAATGTTTATACGTGTAATACATGCATATTATAGTAGAGAAAAGCCGAGAATTTCAAAGATTTATAATTTAATGTCATTATTATATTACATTGCAAACGCTGGTTAAACCTTATGAAATAGATGAAAATAATAAGTTGAATTATTGAATTTTATATATCTTATGGAGATCTAGAAAAAGTCCGCGATGGTATATGTCTATCTTTTCAGGTTGACTTAACCATTTTGTTGCTAACCGTGCGAAGCAGATGTGGGTCTCTGGGTATACCTATAATATAAATATTTTTTACCAAAAATTGGACAGAGTTTAATAATTGGTGCACAGAAAAATACAAATGAATATTCATTCTGTTGGTGCTGGTTCTTTTGAAGTTAGTGCAATAATTGTATTTTACAGTGCACTATCTAATAAAGTCGGTCCATTTTTGGTAAAAAATATTTTTAATATCTGAAATTATTGATTTCAAATTTTTGAGTAGGTATTTTATCATCAAAGTTATTGAGCATTCACTTATGTGATTTCAAAATATAATGGTTACAATGTTGCCACTTTCATAATACTATAATTCAGCAACCCTTGTATTTTTGAGCCCTCTATATATTGTCCATTGAACAACCAATTTAAAACCGTTTGTCGAAGTGTTGTCATAGAACTGTAGTAAAAGAATTTAAGGCTATAGGTACGTAAACTCTGTACTTATATTATTATGTGAAGAGAATACTTTGGACCGTCACCCCTTTTTAGCGTATTGCGCTTACGGAGAAATATGAGATTTGGCTGAGTTAGAGTTTATATACAGAAGGAGTGCAGGAAGCTATATATATTTCTTACAAAAAATGATACTTGTCAATTTGGTGCCAAGGGTCCTCTATTTAACTACAATTGCACAACTTTAAAATTACCAGTACCAATAGAATTAATAATATTTTTTATTTTTCAGTGCACCAACAAATAAAGTCGGTGGATTTTTTTGTAAAAAATATTTATTTCACATTTTCGAGTGTAACATTAGTCATGAAAATCGTTGAACGTTCACTAATACCAAAGAAGATAGTACTCATTCTATTTGCCCACGTATATTCTTTGCATGTACTTTTTATTATTCAGAGATGTCAATACATCGCGGCGGAAATACCTACGCATATTTGAGATTTTACAACTGCTCAAACTCGAAAACTTGCTCTATGTAAAAAAATGTTTAATTTGGTACTTGTGAAGTTGGTGCCAAAAGTTATCAATCTACCTGCAACTGCACAACTTCAAAATTAACAGCACCAATAGAATTAATATTATTTTATACTTTTCAGTGCACCAACTAATAACGTCGGTCCAATTTTTTTGTAAAAAATATTTATTAATAAAATGATGATAAAATATTCCACTACGAATATTTCAAGTGATGCGGAAGACAATAATAATTATTTCATTACCTTACACTGCGAAGGTTATCATACAGAAAATTCAAAGTTTATTTCATTGTTTACATAAATGAATAGCTTGTGCCAATAACATAGAGCATAATTGCTTTTAAATGGAATTTGCTTGTTTTCGATAATAATATCCAGATAATCGAGTCATCGAATTTGCTTTAGTTTCTTTGCGAAAATCGACTGAATGTTAAATTTTCTTTCGCGTTATTTCCGTATCGTTCCTACCATCGCTAATGTAATTAGTGCAAGTGTTATTGTTTTAAACAAAAAAGCTGTTTAATGGGTAAGCAACTCAAAATAAATATTAATAAGCAAGTAGTATCTTGAGATGAATTCTTAGAATCTAGCTCATCGAACAGCAGAAAGTCCTCGTTATGTAAATGAGGTTATTTTACGTTTCTTAGTTCTAAGAGTTTAAAGTTTTGCGATAATGGCTCAAATGAGAAAGTTCCAAATCAACTTTTTAGAAGCAATGAAAATATTTTGCATAATCATAATAAATGCGAATTTGTACAATAGGGATGAGTTTCTTTTTCTAAGCATAAATATATGATCAATGAATATCGATAAGATTATGGAACCATTCAATGAAATGTTTACGTGTGAATTCGAATATTGGGTATATATCTGGTGTAAGCGTTCATTCCAGGGTTATTCAGATTATTTTCTGATTATATGCGAGTATAATCTCCTTGTGAACTACTCGTATAACTAAATTTTTGATTTGATAGACTACCTCCTGATGATCTTTGATCTTTTGTGATATTTTGATGACCAGTCAGATTGAAATAAAGGAATAATCCATGTCCAACAATTAATTAGAGCTTGAATATCACAAACAAAAGCAATGAAACTGACAAATAAATTGAAAGAATTGCAGCTGCCATGCAAGGGATAGGTATATAAGTTCTAACCGTTTAGCTGACTTTTTAGTAATACAAGGTTATTTCCAAGATCGTCTAACTGATCAGGTTTTGTATTGTAAATGATATTTTTGAGATATTGATATATTATAAAATATTTTAATGGTGATAATATGGGAAATCTTTGTGGCTGTTCTTGAGTTTCACTCATTATATTTTAAAATAAGCAAAACTGAAGAAAATATACAGGGTGTGCTGTTGAAAAAATATATCTTTAAATTATTCAGTAGTGTTGCATTAGATCAGTTTTTGCATACGCTATATGTTATTTCTTTTTTCATTTGATAGAGGAATATTGAAAATTGGTTCTATTGAAAAAGAATCGACATTCAATTTGTTTTTCATCTTAAAAATTTCTCCCAATGAGGGTGGAGGGTGTACCAACTAATTAAGCTGGTCCAAGTTTTTGTAAAAAATATTTAACTGATAGATAAACCGTTCACTCGTTTACCTACTGAGATATATAAAAAGGTGAATAGATTTCCTGAGAACTCCATAAGATTGCGAATTGCATATGTTTCATTATTTGAAAAATATAATTATCTAATCAATTTAATTCATTATACACAATATGATAAAAATGATATAAGCTATTGATTTTTCAATAACCTAAAAAAAACTACCTAATCACGTGACATGTCGACTTACCTTTGTTGTTACAACCCCCTGGAGTGCCATTACTGAAGGAGTGTTTCACTGTGTGTTTTCAGACTCTCCCCTGAGTCGAGCCTGTGGAGGCGGTGGAGACACGACTAGCTCTCCAGGTGGCTCTCCTCGACCAAGGCCACCCACACCAGGAGCACTGGCCGCCCTAGACCTTCTGCCAGTAAGTGATAAAGTGTATAATAGTCAGTATTTTTTGTGCAACCAACTTCGAGGTGCATATTGCTATTGAAGGGTAGTGCCAGTAGAATTGGAATAATGTTATTCATGGTTACTTGAGCGATTCAATCAATATGGATATTCAATACCCTGTTACAGACAAAGTAAGAGTGAATACATATGTTTTAAGTTTTTGATAATATAACCATCGGCCATTGTGAAATTCAAGTTATTATTAAATAAAAAATGACAGTGACTTTTTGAACATTGCGGGTGGTTTCTTCTCACGAAATATTGCAGTACTACTGTAAATAGTTTTTTCCATAATGGCCTTTGCAAAAATTGAAAATTAAACTTATTTAATAAAAAGTCTATTTTTCACAAAGACTGCAAGCAACATCAAGTAAATATACATATATATTCATCATAATTCTATGATTTTTGAAATTGCCAGCAAAATATCTAGAATAGGCAGCGAAAGATGCAAAAATAATGTACCTGCGCATGAGGAAGGGGGCTAAACTTACTATTATTATTTTGGATTTTCACACGGTAATACATGAGCTTTTATTGATTATATTGAGTGATCTTGGTATAAGAGGGATTTTTGATGATTTGTTGCGGAACTATCTTTCAAATTGATATTTCAGTGTGTTTTCATTAATGGTGTTAATCGTTTTTACAGTTTTGTCACTTGTGGAGTCCCTCAAGGTTCAATATTGGGTCCATTATTATATACTGCCTATATTAATGGATTATTGCAACTTAATATACCGGGTGTTATTGTATCTTTTGCGGATGACACAGTCATTATGTGTAGTGGTGAAACTTGGGATGGAGTTACAGCCAATGCTAAACATTCCTTAAAAATTATAAGAGAATGGTTTCATTATCACAGACCGACTTTAAATATGTCAAAATCGAGTGAAATGTGTCTGTATACGCGGATAAGCTACCTATTACAGACGGACCGAGAATACATAATGATTTTTTTTATAATAATTTAAATTGTAAATATGATAAAATAAAAAGAGCAAATTAAGTTAAATTCCTTGGTGCGATACTGGATGAAAATTGGAATTGGAATAAAAATATTTTTAGTATTGTTGAGAAATTAGGATACCATCTTTTCATTTTCTATGAAATTGGATTTTTGACAAAATTAATAAAATGATACTATGCTTTGTTCTGTAGCATCCCATTTTATGGGATTTTTTTTTTGGTTTTTCGGCTTATTCTAATGCATTAGGGCCAGTTGCCAAAATACAAAAGAGTGCTATCAAAATTTTAACGTTTAATAAGCAAAACAACCTTTTTACTGAGAAACGATTGTTATATATCAATCAAAAATAATTATTATATTCTACGGGAAGAATATACTATTGCTGAAGCATCTGTAGGTTCTAGACATAAATCGCTTGCAGTAAATAAAACTAAATTAAAAATATTGGCCAAAAAACTTGTTTATATCGATTCAATCTTATCTACAATAGATTAGATAATCATCTAAAAAAATACTAGAGGGCGTATTAAACTTCATATTAAGAGTTGGATTTCAAATAAATTGAGAGTACTTGAAAAATGTCTGTATTAATTTTTAATATTTTTATATCATTTGATGTTTTTTACATTTGTAGTTGTATTTAAAGTTCTGTTGTATTTTAACTCTATTATTTTTTGAGGTTGTAGATTTTAAATCATTATTGAGTTCAGGTCACAGATGCTATTTGCATCTCGGTAGGGGGTTTGTAGGGCTCATAATAAGTCAGACATACCTAAAAGCATACTATTTTTTTAAAATCAAGATTTCTATGTTAGACTGAATAAATTATAATTATTATTATTATTATTATTACAGCTATCTTCAAACGATGAAATCACCAGAAGAAGAGAAGCCACCTTACGACAGCATTCCTTCTTTCAGCTACGTGTTCATCTTCGTAGAGGACATGGTCTGGTGGCCATGGATAAAAATGGTAAGATATTTTTTTATTGTTTACCTTTATTTATAATTTCACATCAAATAATGCATACAGTAGCTGGAATATATAGTTTTAACACATAACTAAACATAAAGTTAGGAATATGTTATGTAGACCTATAGTTTGTATTTTTATGAAGTAATGACCAGCAATAAATAAAATTTCAAAACAGTCAAATCTCGCAACTGTACCTACCTTCTACATTACTCAAAGTTAGATTGAAAGTGGCCTAAAAATTTATGAAATTTCACAGGCCAATCTTTATATTCAGGACCTTCCTTATCTTTGAAAACCGCGTTGGAATCGGTGCAAAAGTTCAACAGTAACTTTACAAATTCCATAACGCTAATTGAATTTCCATTCAAACTGAATACACGTGTTCAGTGAACCTCTTAGAGTATGGAAATCAAAACAAGTGAGTCCAGAATTTGAATTGAATCTCAAGAATCCAATTTTGATTCCTGTAACTAGTCAATTTTCGATAAAAACATAACAACAGGATACAAGACCTAAATTAACCCATATGTTGGCTATCCTAACTGCTAAACGGTATGATGTTTTCACTGTACAGTTTGTTTCAGGAATATGTTGGTGTCTACCTTGAAAACACGAAAAATGGATCAATCCAACTGACGGGAGTAAATCAGTGGCGTAACGATTTCGAGCTAAGATATGGCATTTGAGGAAGTTCATATAATTAGAGGAAAAAATATCGGTTGATTAAATAAGCAAACATAATATGAAAGATTTACTATCAACGATAATGCAGACACACAAAATACAAATTTATTGCTTGAGTATGAAATACAAATTTATGCACCTGAATTATCTGAAATGTCTCAATGACTTTGTGACGCCTATGAAATAAAGATTGCGTTGCCTTCGGACATACGTGTAGCGCCCTATCATTGTATAAAAGGACATAAGCTTGACATACTGATGTCGTAGCTTAGATCGACAAACGTAGTAGAGAATTTCATGATAATGAGATGCGATGAGACGTATTGCGATATGTACGTAGCTCTTGAATGATTACAGACAATAGCCATGATTCGTGAAACAAACTGTAGGTGTAGGTGTAGGTAAAAATGCGCCTGAATGTCATGACAACATCATCACAAAAGCAAAAAAATAAAATTATGCAATAATAATGATAGCACTGGCATATCTGATCACTTTCCACAGTTTTTGTCTTATACAGTGCTTTCATAAAGTATGAAAACACTTCAATAACTACTAAAATACTATCATATAGAGATAAAGCTTTGACAGGTCGATTTTTGATTTATATTTTCTTATTTTATATGCAAACATTATCATTTTATCCCCTCCCCTTTCCAAGTTATGATGTCATCGTTATTTTTTTTAAATGGGAATGCCATTATTTTATATAATAAATCGAAAACTGGCAATTTTCTGGGTTAAAAAATACCAAATACATAAAAAAATACAGGGTTCTAAAAAAAGTAAAACTATATTTTATTTGCTGCTTTAAATTTTATACAAATTATGCATAAAAACAAGTATGCGTTTGAATCGTAGTGCTTAGCAATAATTAATAAGTTCCTAGTAACCACTGCATATTAATATTATTGTTATTATTGAAAATTGAAGGCAGCAAATGAAAATATATTAACTTTTTAGCACCCTGTATTTCATATATTTTTATGTTAATATCCATGTAGGTATTTGGTATTTTTGAGCTCAGAAAATTGCCAGTTTGCCGTTTTTAATATAAAATTATGGCCTTTCCATTTGAAAAAAATAATGATGACGTCATAATTTGGAAGGTGGATGGGATAAAATGATGCTGTTAGCATAAAAAAGTAGAAAATCAAAATCAAAAATCGGCCTGTCAGAGCTTTTTCTCTATATGTTAATATTTTAATTTTAATAAAACCACAATCCTATGAAACTAAGAAAAGAGTGAACTTCTTTACTAAACAAGCTGTCGACCATTTCTGTGAAGATATATCCCTAGATAATTTTGAAGCTTAATTGAAACCATTCTTATGTATTACAACAAGCTCTTTCCTGTTAAATACTTTAGCGAAAAAATACAAAGGAGAAAATACTTCTCCAGCCCTGAGATTCAATCCTGTACAAATGAAATTTTAGCCCTTGAAAAATGATCCCTTCAAATACACAACTACAATAATAATTTTCTCCAGGCGAAAATCAGATACAATGAAATTCTAAGAAAAACAAAACAAGCATCTCTGGAGAAAAGACTCCAAACCGCTGAAAATAAATCAAAAACTTCCTGACAAATGGCGTCAGAAATAACGGGTAGAATTAAGAACGGCGGTGCTAAATCCACCTACACAAGTCATGAAGACTGTGTAAACTCATTAAATGAATTATTTTTAAACGAAACACAACAACTAATTGACAAAAACTGTCGACTGTAAATGAATTTGATATAACACCAACTCAATCTTTTTAAAAGCGATCTATTAATTGGAATTTTTATTAAAAAAGGAAACAAAAGATGTTCAGGGCACGATGAAGTATAACCCTTCGTACTGAGCATATTTTTCATCTGTGATATAGTCAACAAATCACTCAAAACTGGGATTTTTCTCTCAATGCTAAAATTTGCCATTATAATACCTTGTCGTGTGTGTCTACTCACACGACTTTCCTACCGCTCACATGCAAATTCCAAATTCCAAAATGAAAAATTTGACACTATTTCAATACTTTCCTTTAATAGCAACGATTATAGCGTTAGTAAAGTAAAAATCCTCTGGTCAAATCATGCTAGCACCCATATTTTTCAGCATGACAAACAACAATGGTCATGTAACATTTTTCCTTAAGATGGAACGTTTAGCCAGAATCTGAAGAAACATGTGGAAAATATGGAATTTTATTCAAGCATAACTTTTTTTTGTGCTTTTTCTCAGAGATGACGCTATATGAAGGTGGTGAAGGCTCTCCGAAGAATACTAAAGTATTCCTAAAGGCAAGTTTATTCAAAATCCTTAGAGCCGTTTTTGTGCTATAGTCTTGAGCAAATCACGTTTTTTCGCTATAGTTCAACACCCAGTGTATACAGGATTCTCATTCAGTGCCACCGGCGAGTGATATTGGTACCAAACAAAATTAAAAAGAAAGCAACAAAATACACCGATCCGTTCCCGAGATAATGCTGTCACAGACAGACAGACAGATAGACAGACCAATGGCTGAAAATATGTTTATTAGACTTAGAAAACTCTGAAAGGTCAACATTTGTAAAGATCTCGATACCGAAAATTTCACACGATTACAATACATTCCTTATACAGCTACTATAGTCGCGTAGAAAAGTAAAAATATTCATTATAAATAATGCGACAAATAATTAGGTCTTTTATGTTGTGCCCACAGATTATCAATTTTGGAAAAACAATCGCCCTCTCCACATAGCAAAAATGCACGTATTTGAGAAATTAACATGCCTCTTACTCGAAAACCGTAACTCTTTTAAAAAAATGTTCAATTTAAACGTTCCCGGATATTGTCTTATATTTAATTTTACCACCTCAGATTTTTGATTTTCGAGAAAATTTGCCACTTCACCCCTTCGGGTGGCGGTTTTCAGATATATCGGATTTGCGTTTTTATGAAAAATGGGATTAAATTTGCTCGTCTTTCAAATGAATCAAAAATCATCAACATCGAAGCTCGTTTACAATATAAAAGGCACGCACGAACTAAAAAAAAATAATAATATAATAAAGCAAACAGTCGAATTGTATATCCCCTCCGTTCCGGGGTTCGTCGATCAAAAATGTACAGTCATCACCAATAGAAATATCCTTGGGAATCCTTCAGGGCAGTAATCTTGCTCCACTTATTATTCATTATATTTATTGATGACTTTACATAACTGTTAACTTCAAACATAAAGATAATTAAGTATTCTTATGACAGTTCAGTTCTGGTAAGTGCAGAAAGTTTTCAAAAAATCTGTAAATTGGGAAATTCTATCATGAATTCGGCAAACAAAGTGGTTTTATGTAGTAGATTGGAGTTAAATCCAGAAAAAAACAAATGCATGAAGTTGTATAGTTGCAGTTGGATTGATAATTTTTGGCACGAACTTCACAAGTACCAGCATTAATAGAATTTATATTATTTTATACTTTTTAGTGCACCAACTAATAACGCCGGTCCATTTTTTTGATACAAATATTTATTTCACACTTTTGAGTGCAAAATTAGTCACGAAAATCGTTGAACGTTCACGAATACCAATGAAGATAGTACTTATCCTTTTATCCACGTATATTCTTTGCTTGTAGTTGTTATTATTGAAATCTCAAAACATCGCTGCGGAAATACGCACGTTTTTTAGATGTTACCATTTTAACACCGCTTTAACTCAAAAACCGTAACTCTAAGGAAAAAATGTTCATTATAAATGTTGCTACAAATAATTATGTCTTTGTTGTAATACCCAGAGATTTTAAATTTTCGAATGAAATCGCCCTCTCTACATAGCAAAAACACATTTATTTGAGATTTTAACATGGATTTATCTCGAAAACCGTAACTCTTTTGAAAAATGTTCATTTTAAACGTTTCCGAATATTTTGGTACCTTTGATTCTGCCATCTCGGATTTTAGATTTTCGAGAAAATTTGCCCCACCCATCCCCATCGGGGGCGGTTTTTGGGACCATTTCTCAAGCCTCCTCTCTCAAATGAACCAAAGATCATCAAAATCGGAGCTCGTTTATTGTATAAAAAGCGCGGACAAACAAAAAAAATAAATATAGCAGACAGTCGAATTGTATACCTCCTCCGTTCGAGGTTCGTCGGTCAAAAATAAGAAACTTTACCATTTCCCTTTTTTCCGAAACGCATTGCTCTCAGGAAAACCTATACGCAAGAACCTACATTTTCCACGCGAGCTCGACTCTCACTTGGCTAATTTTTCTTTTTTATTGGATGTTAAATGTATGTCGAATCTTTATTTTAAATTGTAACAAAAAAACAGGATTTTATATTTGAAACAATAGCCCACATATTATACCTAGTTATATTTAACTACTACATGGTGTCCACGATTTCGTCCTCGAATAAAACTCTTAAAAACCTTTCAAAAAGTGCCTATAATTTTCCCTAGTGTCTTCAACATGATAATGAAAGTCCCGTACCAATTGAAGTTTCAATTATCGTCACTTTTCAAACTACGGATATTTTCTGTACAAAATAATACCGTTAGATAGTGTAAAATGAATGAAGTGAATTCAGACTCAAGACATTTCCTTACTTATCCAAAAACGGGCTTCGATTTTAATGATTATCTTCTCATTTGAAAGAAAATTACTATGATGTTGGACCCTTTATAATAAAAAAACTGCCTTAATTTTTAAACAATCAAGATAAACCATTACGTGATCTTGACATTCGAACAAAGTACCTTTTTGCATTTATAGCTATGGTCATAAATATAAAAAAAAATGTTCTCAGTCATTGATTTCACAAACAGATCAAGAATATTATTTTTTGTTCTGAAGATTAGGAGCAGCATTCAATATTCCAAAGAATAAGACATTAGTCTTTTGAGTTTGTTATTTTAGGAAATTATGTTTCAAGTTCAGTAGTCCTTCATGTAATTAAACTAGAATCAACAGAAGATTTGCATAGATGTGAATTTCTTCAATTATCAATCTCTCATTATTTACCAATTAGAATATTACCTTGCCCTTTTTTCCAAGAAGTTGGTCCTTTTATGAGACTAATTACCCTCCAAACATGTGCCATTTAATTTAATGCCTATCTCTAATAGGCCAGGTTATAAACATACTATTTAAAGCTGCTCACAATCATCAAATCATTCATTAAACTCTAGTCATCTCTTACCAACGTGTGGGCAGTACCTAGCCGTGAACTAACTTCAACATCGTACTAAAATAGTTATTATGAATACTTCGATGGATTATCGAACTGCACTCATACTCAATAAAAAAATGAGAGAAGAAGAAGCAAGGATAATAAATTGTCTTGTGAAACAGAAGAACAGAGCCAAGGATAAGAGCAGAACAACCAATAATCCGGAACACAAAGTGGAGTACATTAGACTAAGCAAAGTTACGTCTAGAATGCAGAGTTTTCACAAACAGAAAGGAGCTAATGCAAGGCAATTATTGAGTAAATTGGAGAAGTACATCGAGAACATGATTGTGATGAACCAACAGATGAAGATGATCTTCAAGACTACACAAGAAGCTGCTTACCATGTGAAGTACCAAGGTACAAGTGAAGCCATCAAGAAACTGATTGCAATATTCGCTGAAGCAAAAAGCAATCTGGAAAGTTAACGGTGGTGATCACGAACGATGTCTTCATATTTTGAAGCTTATATGGAATATTATCGACAACAAAGACTGAACAAATTATAAAAAGATTGTATTTGAATAAAATTATAATTTCAAAAATTGAGGAACTGTATTTTTATTTAACATGCAATGAAAATGACAAAAATACTTTTTACTTTCAAGAGCAATTATTGAATTTAATCAGTAGTTTGTCATTTCTTCGGATAATTTATGGATAAACGGAAACTGCTTGACCAATTTTGGAGACAAATAAGTTTTTAATTTATGTATCACATAATACAACTCTTAATGGGGAGTTCAGTTTTATAGACTATGATCTAATCTATTGTAAATAAGGTTGGATTGATATAAACTTGTTTGTTGGCCAATATTTATTTTTATTTCCAGCATGCGATTTATGTCTACAACATACAGATGCTTCAACAATAGTATACTGCTCCGGTAGAAAACAATAATTATATATTAGTGCTGGCAAAATATCTTTTTGATTGATATTCAAGAATCGTTCCTTACTAAAATGGTTGTTTTGCTTATTAAATTTTGATACCACGCTTTTGAATTCTGACCCTAATGCATTTGAATAAGCTGAACCCCTAACAAATAATTTATCCTAACCTAACTTAACAAATAATTTCATAAAAAAGAGCGCTACAGAAAAAAAATGTATAATTTTAAATAATAAACTTTTTTCAAGGATATATCTCATTTTATAGAAACCAACAATGAAGGTATCTTACTTTTTTAACAATACTAAAAAGATGTTTCGTTCAATATAATACTAAGGTATTTAACTTCTTTGGCTCTTTTTATTCTATCACATTTACAATTTAATTTATTATAACAAACATCTTTATGTATTGTCCGTTCGTCTGTAACAGGGATCTTATCCGCGTATAAAAACACTCGCTTCCAAAGTCACTATGTGATAATTGAACCATTTTCTAATATCTTCTAAGGAATGTTTTACATTAGCTTCATCCTAACGATCACATAATGACTGTGTCACCCGCAAATTATACAATAACACCTGGTATATTGACAAGTTAATTTGCAATAATCCATTAATATGGGCATTAAATAATAATGGACTCGAAATTGTGCCTTGAGATACTCCACATGTGACTAAACTGTAAGAAACTCCATTAATGATAACACACTGAAATCTATTTGGGAAATAGATCCTCATAAAATCATTAACAATCCCTCTTATACCAAGATCGTTCAATATAATCAATATAAGTCACGCGGAGCTTAAATTTGGAATTTCAGGCGGAATTCTTATGGTACCTATGTTTCTGTATTCTACTGCAATTAGAAAAACTTGTTAATTACGATGATTTAGGGTAAAGAGCAACTCAGAAGTATAATTGTAAATGTTAAATACGCCGAAAAATATAAAGAAAGGTCGACCTTTAAAAAATGCGACAACTAAAAGCATATTATAAAAGTAGGAAAATGCAAATTATAAATGTAGTAGGTAGGTATTCAAGATTTATGCGTTTTTATGCATTCTAAACTACCTTGTATCTCTTTTGGCTCTTTTTCTATTGCGGCACAGCATTAGATATATCATTAGGATTAGTATCAACCTCAACAAAAACTTGATCTACTTCAATACTGCTAACACTAACGTCCCTTAAATTAAACCAAAATACGTCAAAATAAAATAATATTGATTTTAGTCAACATAAACAATAATAATTGCAGCCTCTACCTGGTTTGCAGAAGAGGTTCTACAAATTTTGATGCGATTTCTTTTATTGATATGACTATTTCTGGCCAATTTTCATTTTGTATTCCTCGATTTTTCCAAAAGTAAATTGAGAACTGGCAAGGCGTCTCTTTCAAGCAATCGTCGATTTCGGGCAGTATAGCCCAAACGTAGCGTTAGATCGCTTGTAAATATTTTGGAACAATTATCTGTGTTACATCCTTCCACAGAACACGGCATTTAACACTACAAAAATCACCAGAAACTTTTAAAACCGATGAAAAAACTCGACGGAATTTTTTTAGGTTATGAATGACGCCAAATCTGGCTCCCCTTGACGTAGCCACATGCGCAATATTATACCTTCTGTTTCTTGTATCATGCAGAAATACAGCTAATACAGCTATTACCGATTTGCTATTGTCAAGTTGATTACATATGAAGTTATTGACATAATTTAAAGCATCATTAGTCGATTTACTTTTTTTGAATCTGAATTGCCTCCCATTTATCACTCCCTCTCCCTTTAGAAAATCAAAGTCTCTTGTGAATCACTTTTTTCAGATATCTTAGCCAAATATGATAATAAGGATACTGATCTATAATAATTACCAGATTTATATGTGGTACAGCTAATTTAACCCGAAAAAGACTTAACGTCGTAAAATACTTATTAAACTCCTGACCTATCTCAAATCCATCTTCTAATACCTCTTTCTTAGTATGAAATATTTCATTCATATTTACCTTCCTTTTATAATTTTTAAGTATAATTTACTATTCACGAAATTCCGCATCATTGCAGTATTTTTTGAAAATGCTTTTATAATAGTTACTTTTTGCTATTTCAAATTTTTTATTAAGAGATTCTACAAAATTCTACGGAATTGCAATAGTTATTTTAGCATAAAATCTTAAAATCCTTCACTGTGATCAATACAGACGTGAAAGGAATCAGTGAAAAAAAAATGTAATGAGTTTACAGAAATTGAGCACAATGGAAACATAGGAAAATATTCATCAACTCGAATTATACACAATTTTATTACTAACTAATGGATAATTTTCAACCGGCGCCTTCGCCCTTTATTTGAATATCTTGTTCAGTTATCCTTGAAAGAGTAATGAGTGCAAATTCATGACATAAACTTACAATAAATAATTATTCTCAATGGATGAAAATTAGACTTAGAGATGAAAAATATTTTTAGTCGGCATTTTAAAAAAAATAAGATACCTTCTTTTTGTTTTCTATCAATTGTGACATATTTTTGGCAAAAATGCTTTATAAAAAGTAAATGCTTTGTTCTGTAGCGTACTGTGGGATTATTTGTTGGGGTTCAGCTTATTCAAATGCATTAGGGCCAGGGTAGCCAGAATTAAGAAGCGTGCTATCAAAATTTGACCGTTTGATAAGTAAAACAACCTTTTTAGCGAGAAACTATTGATATAGAATATCAATCAATATATGAATTTTGGAAGCACTAATAAATAACTATTGTATTCTACGGGAACATTATACTATTAATTACTGAAGCATGTTCTAGACATAAACCTTAATATCTAAAATAAATATTTATGTATAAAATAATATCAATTCTGATGGAGCTGTTACTTTTGAAGTTGTGCAATTGCAGGTAGATTGATAACTTTTGGCACCAACTTCACAAGTACCAGCACCCAGCACCAATAGAATTCATATTATTTTATACTTTTCAGTGCACCAACTGATAACGTCGGTCCAACTTTTTGTAGAAAATATTTATTTCGCACTTTTGAGTGTAGCATTAGTCACGAAAATCGTTGAAGGTTCACTAATACCAATGAAGATAGTACTTATCCTATTACCCACGTATATTCTTTGCTTGTAGTTGTTATTATTGAGATCTCAAAACATCGCTGCAGAAGTACGCTTAAGTATTTTAGTTGTTACCATTTTAACACCGATTTAAGTCGAAAACCGTAACTCTAAGGATAAAATGTTCATGATAAATGTTGCTACAGGTAATTATGTATTTCATGTACTGCCCAAAGATTTCCAATTTTCGACAGAAATCGCTCTCTCCACATAGCAAAAATACATATATTTGAGAATTTAACATGCTTCTATCTCAAAAAACGTAACTCTTTTGAAAAAATATTCAATTTAAACGTTTCCGGATATTGTCCTATCTTTAATTATACCATTTCAAAATAAGCCCCCTCCAATAATTTTTAATAAGTTCACAACATAATGAAGAAATTACATACTGAATGAATTCCTAATTTCACAAATGATATATTTTTGAGAATTAGTTTCTCTCAATATAATATTATTCAATTATTGCATTTTGTTTTAATGTTCAATAAAAGTCAGACAATCTATTAGCACTATTTATATATTCAATATTTGTATGAATAAAATTATTATTATTATTATTAACAATAATACCGCCCTTCATAAACATTGGGATATGATAAGGAAATTAAGGGATAGATAGAAGATCAATATATAGCAATTTATTATTTATTGTTGAATAAACCAAAATAATATTTTTTAAATAAAAATTACACAGACATTTACGATCAAAAACTTATAACTGCACTACCAACTAGCCATTGGATCATTTTACACCAATTAATTCAAACGCATCAGTATATAAACCAACTCTGTAA
Source organism: Crioceris asparagi (assembly GCA_958507055.1). NCBI lineage: Eukaryota > Metazoa > Arthropoda > Insecta > Coleoptera > Chrysomelidae > Crioceris > Crioceris asparagi. The sequence continues at coordinate 126,520,595 of OY293826.1, forward strand.
TTATGAAAATTTAAATTATATAAAATTAATGTTAGTGAACATTTAAAGCTTCCATAAGCTGATTGTCAATCCAAAGTACAAAATTAAAGTCTATTGTTAAATACATTTCTAAATATTCATTGATTGCAAGCCACTGTACAAAACTTCTAACTTCTCTATAGCTGAAACCATGCCTTCACACCTGGAGCCAAAAAGCATATCTTTATTATGACCAAATTCATCAACCATCTTCCTTCCTTCTTCTACCATCCCTTGCAGATATTTGCGAAGCTCTTCCACTAAATATCTATCATCATAGGATAGATCGCCTGCCAATTTCTTCTTCAGCTCCATTACTGAATACATGGCCTTGTTTAAAGTCTCAAATTCAATTTGATGCTCTGGTTTATTCGTCTTTTCAAAAAGATCCTCTGCTTCATTTTTCACTTTAATCAAGTTAACCAGATAAGTGCAACATAATGATGCTGCTGAACTTGTTTGTTGGGATTGTTCACTAGATTCTTCATTTTGAAGAGGAACTACTCCGTCAAATAGTGAATTTGATGGTCTCTTGGGAGATTCTGAGAGGGCATCTGCTTCCGTATAAAGAGTTTGCTCCTCAGTGGTCCAGATATTGTCAAATTCTTTCATTCGCCCATAGTAGGTATCATCATCAATGATATCAAATAACCTATCTATTTTTGTTTCCAACGGACCCATCGGTGAAAGCTTGGGAGCTCTGTCTGTATCTAAGTTATCGAACATTGTATTATTATTCGATTCACAACGATCGTCAGCTAGTGTAGGTGAGAAGGAAGAACATGATGATGATGAAGATGAAGATGATGATGATGAAGATGATGATGATGATGAGGAAGACAACATTTCCTTGATGGGTTCAATTTCTTCTTTTCCATGTCCTGTTTCAATAGACTCAAGCCATTTGTGCACCATTGTATCCAAAGGTGCATTTTGCTCGTAGTTTATGCTGACATGATTGTGAGTCAGTTTTTGTCGTTTATCCATTTGTTGTTCCTTGATATGTGCTGTCCTTGGTCTTTTCAGAGAATTGCTGATAGACTCTGCTGTTTTGTCTGGTTTGTCGCATTGATCTGCCTTTTCTGGTCGTAATAATGAGACTTCCTTTTGTTTTTTGGAAACTGTCATCTTCATAGGTCTGGTTGGAACTCTCTTATATACGTCACTTTTTTCCATTTTTCTAGTTTCAGGAATACTGTATTTACTTATTTCCCTTGAACATGTAATGATCTCCTCCTTCTCGATATTAAGTATTTTATAGGTGCAGAGGACATTAAAATATACTTAACGCAATTATATTCTCAGTTTTTTCTTGGAATTATTTTAGTTTAGAAAATTTTCAATCAGTAATTAGCTAACAGCTGGCAATACCTACCTGCATTTTTAATCCCACCCGTGATTAGGATACCAGCCAAAATTTAAACTTAACTTCATATATTCATACTGCAACATTTAGCAAATGTTTAACGAAATCTAAATAAAAACTGTAAGATAATGGAATAAATTTGGATGTATATACAGGGTGTCCCAAAATTCCGTGTACAGTGTATCCGATTTTGGTTGAGACAGCCAGGTATTTCGGTTGTTGTTGAAGATAGAACCATGCGGTTTTCGCGTTCCTGTGTCACTTTTTTGTGAAACTCAAGATGACCTGAACAGATTTTGCATAACTTTATTAAATATTATTTTTAATATTATCACACTTTTTGGATTCCCCACAGATCTACGAAGTTTCTCAGCGATAATGTCAAATTCAAAACTTATCCCATAGAGTATTTTATGCAGAATCCAGTGACGCACGCATTTTTTCCTTCGGGGTATGGTAATGGATGTACGACTCAAATTTATAATTTTTTTAATGGAATACCCTCTATTTTCTTATCTCATTAAATTCCTTATTTTTTTTAATTCAAAATAATATATTATGGACATCAAATTGAACATTTCAATAAATAAGTTTTGTGTTTTGTTAGTGAATTACCGTTAATATTGTTTTTTTTTCTTTTATGGAAAATTCACTAGTAATATTCCGTCAATTGGAACATTTTCTGTATGAAAAAACCATAGCCCACTATTAAAATTCAATGTTTTAGTAATTTTGGAGTATTTTTTAAAACTTTATGTAATAAGTATATTATTTTGAAGAAAAAAAAATAACGAATTCAATAAGAAAATAAAATATAGGGTGTTCCATTGAAAAAAATATCATTTTGAGTGGTACCAACAATTTTGGTAAAAAATATTTATTTCTTATAACATTGCATCTCTTTAATAGTTTTTGAATGAAATGACTATCTCATTAGATATAATTATGAAGATAATGAGGATTGGTATTGAGGATCAAATATACATAATGCTCAAATCATGAACTTATTAATTTATTTGCTAAAATGTATGATCCTTTACAAGAGTAATTCAGTTAAATACCTTTGAATTTCTGATAAATCATCAAGACACAATACTCATAAATCTTGTTAACAATGTTTAACCACTTCTCAAATTACCTTTAATGATCCTTAATGTTATTTTCAGAATTTTCAATATTCCATATTGAAATTTAGGAAGAGAGGATAGGTAAATAGGTATTTGGTTTGGTTCAGACAAATTAGCCAGCATCTCGGGGTGTATTTTGACTTTTGACCGACTCCAGAAAAATGAGGAGGTATGTTTGCTTTTTGACCGACTTCAAAAAAGGAGAAGGTATACAATGCGGTTGTAAGATTGCTTTTTTTATGGCTGTTCGCGCGTTTCGCATAGTAAACGTACTCCGATATAGACGATTTTTGCTTCATTTGAAAGAGGAGAGTGGAGAAATGGTCCCATATTGAGGAAAATCAAATCCAAAATCTCCTTCCCTCCAAAAACCGCCCCCAAAGGGGGTGGAGGGGGCAATTTTTTTCGAAAATCTAAAATCCGAGACGACAGAATTAACGAAAATTCCATATCCGGAAATGTTTAAATTGGACATTTTTGAAAATAATCATACATTTCCGCGCTACAGTCTGAAATATGTGTTTCAGCTAAGTGAAAGGGGCAAATTTTTTTGAAAATCGAAAATTCGAGATTTGAAAATTAGAAAGGGGACCATATCCGGAAACATTTAAATTAAACATTTTTTCAAAAGAGTTACGGTTTCCGATGGTAAAGTCTGAGATATGTGAAATGCGTATTTTCGCTAGTACAAGCTAAACCTACCTATAACTTTTTGGGTATTAGTGAACGTTCAACAATTTTCATGACTAATTTTACACTAAAAAATGTGAAATAAATATTTTTTAGAAAAAATTGGACCGACTTTATCGGTTGTTGCACTGAAAAATACAAAATAATATTAATTCTATTGGTGCTGGTTCTTTTGGAGTGGGTGCCTACAACAACAAACTACAACGGCACAACTTTGTGGTGAGGGCAATTTTCTCTAAAATTGCAAAAACTGAGACGGCAGAATTAATGATAAGACAATACCTATCCGGAAACGTTTGAATTGATCATTTTTTGAGAAGAGTTACGGTTTTCGAGTTACAACAATGTTAAAATCTGAAATATGTTTATTTCCGCTATGCGGAGGGGGCAATTTCTTTCGTATTTCCGCTTTCGTATATTGCAATTCAGAGGCGGCCAATAAGAGACTAAATTATTTGGAGCAACATTTAAATTAAAACGAGTTTCAGCAGTGGTAAAGTCTGAAATATGTTATGCGTATTTCCGGGATGATGTCTTCATTAGATCTCTAATAACAAGTACAAGCAAATAATGTCCATGGGTAATAGTGTAAGTACTATCTTATTCTTTGGTATAAAAGTTCAAGGATTTCCGTAAGTAATGTTATACTAAAAGGTGTGAAATCAACATTTTTTACAAATAATTGGAAGAAGAAGTTTATTTGATCGTGTACTGAAAAATACAAAATAATATTAAATCTACTGCTGCTGGTACTTGAGAAGTTGGGTGGCAAGTGCCTGCCTACTATTTAACTACAATTGCACAACTTACTTACAAAATTACTACACCTTTTCCAACTGTAAATCAGAAAGCATCAATTTAACTTCAGAAGATATCAAATGTAATTCAGAATAATCAATTAAATTTTAGAAAGCGTCAAATGCATTTCATATTAGTCAGTTGTAATTCAAAATTCGTCAAATGTTTTTCATATTAGTGCATTGTAATTCAGAACTCGTCAAATTTAATTCAGAACTTATCAAATGTAAATTAGAACGTATCAAATGTATTTCAGAACATACGAGTTTCAAATATAAATCAGAAAGCATCAGATGGGTAATTTGGAACATATGTGTCAAATCACGCGTAAACGTGATGATTAGTTTTGTCAATCATATTTGTGAATTGTTTTTGATTGTAAAAAGCAGCTATACACTTACCAATTTACCAAAATGAACTACAAAGACAATTGTGGAGTTTGCAGACCTACAATTATAAGAAATACGAGTTCTGAATAACAATTCACCAATATGAAATACATTTGACGAAGTCTGAATTTCAATTGACCAATCTGAAATTCATCTGTAAGGTTCTGAATTTCAACTGACTAATCCGAAATACATGTGATGCTTTCTAAAATACAATTAACTATTCTGAATTACAGTTGACGACTTCTGAAATACACTTGAAAAAGGTGTAGTACCTATAGAATTAATATTATGTTATATTTTTCAGTGCATCAACAAATAAAAAAAACAAACGTTTTGGATACATTTCAATTAGATTTGATGCATTTCGATCAGGTATCAATGATCAGATTTTGTTGCTATAAATTAACTTAACTGCAGGTATTGGAGTTTGACATTTCCTTGAATTAACTTATATTCAATTAATATTTACATTACAATCCAATTAATTCTTGATAATTTCGTTCTTCTATGAATTCAGATCTACCTAATCATTTCTTAATGACACTACCTACTACTTAAACCCTGTGGTGGATTATTATAAATTTCAAATGATTGTATTAATTCAATCAGATAAATAATATATTCGTTGCAATGGATATCTCGCACGATATTCTGAGATCCATGAGTTTCACTCTTCGCCTTCCTGACAACAAAAACGACACAATTGAAGAAATGTCAAAATATCCAGTGTATATACAAGATCTCTACGAATTGAAAAATCGCTTGCAGGAAAGATATTTCAGAAATAATAATTTGATACATGGCGTCCAGTTGAGAATCATCAAGGAAGTTTTGAAGGAAGAAATCGAGAGCTACAAAGCAGAGACCAGAAGGAGGACCCTCTCATATCTAATAGGTCTCCAGAAAGTTCCGAAGGATAATAGGAGTTTTGATGACAGAATAAGGAGATGCGTCAGTCATCAGCTGAAATTCAGGATGTTATATAGACTGACACAAATAACTGTTTTCAGTATAGAGTGTCAAGGTGTAGAAGGAGCAATTAAAATGCTGCTGTCAGTGTACGAGGAGTATAAAAATTATCGCAAGAAGGTTCCATTAACATCGGTGAACGAGACAAGGGATTATAGGAAGTTTCTCAACTTTTTCGGCAAATAGTTTAGTAGTTTATGTACTTATATAGTTGCTTTTGATTATTTTCCTGTACTCAACCAATGTTATTATTTAATATTACTTATGGAATAAAAGTCTTACCATTATTATAAGCCTATGTGTCATTTACTGATTAATCTATTTTCGTATTTTCTTGATACAATTTTTAAATTGAAATCACATACTCAATAAACCAAATCTAGAGCAATTAGAGCAAAATAAGCCCTAGGTTGAAATAATATTTAAGCCAGCTTTTAATTTAAAGCACAAATTACTAGGATATCGATCCAATTTTGCATGCATCACTGCATAACTTCACTATTGCACGAAATTATTGCCACACACATGGTCGATGGAATAATTTTCTCGTTTGTTAGTAAGTTTGATAAGGTAATTCAAATTATGAATATCTGAATATACAGGGTGATCCAGGGATATGTGCAAGCAAGGTTTTTCTATTAAAGCTATCGATATATTTTTAAACCGTGCCATAATTGAGGCACATGTTTTAATACACTTCTTTAGGTAATATATGTTTTTTAGTAATTTTAAAGGATGTAAGGTGAAGAACCAGCAATAAAGGTAGGTTTATCAGGTTGTCATTTTTAAAAGTCATGGACATTTGACTTGCTGAAAAACCAATGGCCATTCTATGAAGATGGTGAGAAGAAAATATTGTACCCTCGAAACACATACATGTAATTGTGATTTAAATAATAATCATTTTTCATAAAAAATATTTCCAAACTGCTTAGGTACTCCTCTCCAAATTCTCGTTGTGAGATTTTAAAATAATAATAAATCAATGTTTACAAATCATTAGCAGTCAGAAAATTTCTACTATTTGGAATCTGGAACCAAAAAATAATAAACACAGAATTACCACTTTATTTTGTCAAAACCGACAACGAGGTTGGCATCTTCAGGTCAGGCTGGCAGTTACAGGTTAACCCTTGAAGATGTTAACCTTGTTGGCGAAACAATTGTCGGTTTTGACAAAATAAAATGTTGGTGTTTAATATGGTAATTCTGTGTTTATTATTTTTTTAATCAATTGGTAACATTATTTAATCCCTTGGTACCATTATATTCTATTAAAAGATTATCGAATTTTTAATTATTAATGGGCGCCTTGTAAGACGATTTATTGCAATCAAAAAACAAAAAAAAAACATGAAAACAAACTATCACAATATTACTCATTTACTTTTAAATGAAATCAACATATTAGATAATTGTTAAGAAAACAATTGTTTTTAAAAATCTCTAAAGTGGACCATTTTAGGAACATTGGTGCTTATTATGGCCCAAAATTAATCACGTAATTTATAAACGCTAACAAAATGACCGAACATATGAGATTCCAAGGTAATCAGATAATTACAATAGTTTTTTTGCTCATTAATTACACGATGGGCCATATTAGGATAAACAAAACTTAATCTACCTATAAAACATGTTTTTTAATTATTAGGAGTGAAATAAATATTTTTCACAAAAAATTGGACCGACGTTATTAGAATTAATATTATTTTATACTTTTCAGTGCATCAACTAATAACGTTGGTCCAATTTTTTCACCAAAATCGTTGAACGTTTAGTAATACCAATAAAGATAGTACTTATCCTATTACCCATGTATATTCTTTGCTTGTAGTTGTTATTATTGAGATCTCAACGCATCGCTGCGGAAATACGCTTGAGTATTTTATGTTACCATTTTAACACCGATTTAACTCGAAAACCTCTCTAACTCTAAGGAAAAAATGTTCATTATAAATGTTATAATTATATCTTTCATGTAGTATCGAAAAATTTTCAATTTTCGAAAGAAATTGCCCTCTCCACATAGCAAAAATACATATTTAACAAGAGTCTTTCTCGAAAACCGTAACACTTTTGAAAAAATGTTCAATTTAAACGTTTCCGGATATTGTCCTATCTTCAATTATACCAACTCAGATTTTCGATTTTCGAGAAAATTTGCCCCCACCACCCCTTCGGGTGCAGTTTTCGGAGGGAGGGAGATTTCGGATTTGCGTTCTTATGAATATGGGACCATTTCTCAAGCCTCCCCTTTCAAATGAATCCAAAATCATCAAAATCGGAGCTCGTTTACTATATAAAAGGCGTGCACGAACCAAAAAAAATAAAGCAGCCATTCGAATTGTATACCTCCTCCGTTCGGGGTTCGTCGGTCAAAAAATCAGTGAAATAAGAACATCCAAAAGTTTTTAGTTACATTCTGGACATGTGAATTCCTCAATGTCCTTCTGAGTTAGCCCAACACATTCTTCGTGGTACCATAAAAACAACCCAAACATTGTCGGGCCATCTTGGGAAGCTGTGTTCTGATTTTACCACTGCTGTAACTTGGAAATCTGTGAGAAGTTTTTGAGGGGAAGGGCATATAGAATGTTGATTTTTTTAATGATACTCTCAATAGTCCTCTATCAATTGAAAAAAAGTATCATAACAATCCGAGCACGTTTACAATTTATAAGACGCGAACCGCCATAAAAAAAGTACAGACAAATGGGTCGAATTGTATAGGTACTTACCTCCTCCCTTTGGTTCTTCGATCAAAAATAACCATACATAATGTAAGAATCAAAGATTTTGAAATTGGTACCACGAGATGATTATTCGCTTCTCTTGAAACCAACTTCAAAATCCTGATTAATAAATTATGTATTGTTATGTTTTTTTAATTCAACATCCAATAAAACATCCCCCCAGGTCCCCACGTTTTATTTTGCTTATATCATCAAAGTTTTGAGCTAGTTTTGTCGCGCTAATTATAAGTTTTGTGCTTCAATTCCCAAGGAACTGGAGACGCCGTAGCCTCTCCCAGTTACATTTTTCAAAATTCTGTTTGGACTGAATTTTTGTACTGAATTTGAAAAATTTCTACTTTTTGAAATCTGAGGGCTGGAGACACGACAAGACTGAAAAGTTTGAAAAGTTGTATGTGCTTCAAACCACAAGAATCTATCGTAGAAACAATATTTTGGGACTGGAGACACAACAGTCTCCGTTAGCTGTTTCCTAAACTCTGTTTTAACCAAAATCTTTCAGTTGGTTAATTAAATAAGACACAAATTTTGCAGATTAATTAAGTAAAAAATTATTATTCTGACACTAATACTCATGACTTACATTTAGCTTACTTAAGCTGCAGTTTTGAAATTTTACAAGCTTACTTGATGTAACAATCCATTTATAGGAACACTTTATTGATTTCATGATGGACCCGATAAAAAGTATTCTTTGTAATATTTTACATGATAAATTTGGTTAAAAAATGACTGAGTCAAATGAGAGAGAACCCTGTTCTCGTATGTTCTCTTATATTTACAGTGCTTTTCTTATTGATTAAATTCAGTTTTTATGTTGAGTGCAACCTTACTAAGAAGATGCGGAGTTTGGGCGCTACAACCTATACTAAAATTCAGCATATTATCATCCCATCGTTAATTATTCATATTTCTACGTCTATGGATGAATATTTTGAATCAACAATTTATTTGCCATAAAAAGTATTCTTAATAAGAAACAATTTCTCTTATAGTTTAACAAATTTTTGATATATGGCCCGTTTTGCATAGTAAACGTGCTTCGATTCTGATAATGTTTTATTTATTTGAAAAAGGATAGTCGAGAAGTTGCCCCATATTTAGAAAAATTCAAATCTGAAATCTCTTTTCCTCCAAAAATAGCCTCCTAAGGGAGTGGATGGGTCAAATTTTCTCGAAAATTGAAAGTATGAGACGACAGAATTAAAGATGAGACCATATCTGGAAACGTTTTATTTCGATTTTTTTTCAAATAATGTTAATTCTATTGGTACTGGTACTTTTGAAGTTGGCGCCTAAAGTCTTCTATCTAACTACAAATGCACATCTTCAAAAGTACCAGCCCCAAAAGAATTAATATTATTTTGTATTTTCCAATGAACCAACTGATAGAGACGGCCCAATTTTTTGTAGGAAACATTCATTTAACAAAATAATTATCATTTATATTTAAAACCACCTAAGATTTTTTTTAATGACATACGATTAGTGAAACTTAGAAATAGTTTGCTCTAATAACTTGCAATAGGTATACTTAATACAAACGGATTAAGAATCTACGAATATAATCCATTTAATTATTTCAAGGAAAACTGGGTTGTGGATTTAATCCCTATTAGAATAACTTCATGTCCTTAAGCGATCATTAGTTTCATGATTTATGAAGATCATTATTAGAAACATAATATTCTTGATTTTCAAAAGAGTCCAGCAGTGTAAAAATGCTCAGCGACTTTATGCAAGCTGTCGGTTTAGTACCAAGTACCAGTGTCGAATCTACGAAAAAAGAATCAGCTGTTTGTGACGACAATGAAATCGAGGAGCCAAAAGCAAAAGGTAGCTAAACAATTTTTTTATTGACCTGTAATTATTAATGTTTATATCAATTAAGAAAAAGAACTATAGTAATTATAAAGGACCACTTCTTTCTAGATGGCTATGGCAGAGTACTGAGCAGAACGAAACTGAACCAGAGAAAATTACCAAAGTATCTAACAGGTATGATACGAGACAGAAACCTGACGAAAAATGAATACCATAAGCAACGAAGTGTCGAGAAGAGCATTGAGTACACGGCCCTTCAAGACGCCATCGATTTGGAACTAAGAGAAAGGAGAAAATACTTTATGCGTTTCGGTCATCAAAGCAAGGAGGCATCTGAGAATCTGAAGGCATTCATCTCGGATCTGGTGCGAGAGAATAACCGAAATCGTATGTGTTACATCACCACCAAGACGGATTACTATCAGAAACGATACAGAGGCAGCAGGAATGCCATCAGGAAGCTTATAGCTGCACAGGAAGTGAGGAAACGCGATGCTAACGTCATTCACAGTAGTGACAGTAGCAGCAGCAGCAGCAGCAATGATAGTGACAGTAGTGACAGTGACATAAGCTATATTGAGGACAGCGATATTAGTGACGGCTTCTGTGAAAGTGATAATGACTAAAATATGTTACACCAACCAACAATTTATTGTATTATACAAGATAGAAATAATATTTCTCTATGATATTTCAGACGTCATTATTTGAAAATAAAGACATTTTTTATAAGAATATGTTGTGTATACTTTTATCGATTGCTAGATTGTCTAAAGCTATGGCCAAATGGTATCATCATACCATCTGAAAATACACATTTTGTTAAGTTTAAGGAAAAATTCCAAGAAATATTCCAAATTGAAGAGGGATCGACATTCGTAATACTTGGAGTTTTGACGTAATATTTTGCCTTCAATAAAATTTGGCAGTTGCAACTAAATTTTGGAAAAAATGGCTGGGTGGGGAGATTCAGTTAGATTAAAAATGGCGGTCGGTCGGAGAAAATAATCTTTTTAAGACCGACCGATTCAAATTGTAAATATCAGTTATGAAATTATTTTGTTAAAATTAAACTAACTGAAACTGAATATAAATAATATTACAAGAAGATAGTATATAGTAAATTTGATACTACCCCCGATACTACCTCCTTTAATATAGCTATAAGCATATTTTTTACAAGAAAATTTGACCGATTTTATTAGATGGCACAATGAAAAATACAGAATCATTCTATTGGTTACGGCACTTTTGAAGTTTTCTATTTAATTACAACTGCTCAACTTCAAAATTACCAGTACCAATAGAATTATTATTATTTCATATTTTTCAGGGCCCCAACTAATAAAGTCGGTCCTATTTTTGACTGACGAACCCCGAACGGAGGAGGTATACAATTCGACTGTCTGCTTTTTTAGGTTTGACCGCCCCTTTTATATAGTAAACGAACTCCGATTTTGATGATTTTTGATTCATTTGAAAGAGGAGGATTGAGAAATGCTCCCATATTCATAAAAACGCAAATCCAAAAGTCCCCTCCCGCTGAAAACCGCCCACGGAGGGGTAGAGGGGGCAAATTTTCTCGAAAATCGAAAATCTGAAGTGGTATAATTAGAGATTGGACAATATCCAGAAACGTTTATAGTGAACATTTTTTCAAAAGAGTTACGGTTTTCGAGATAGAGGCATGTTAGTTTCTCATTTTTCATATGTAGAGAGGGCGATTTCTTTCGAAAATTGAAAATCTTTCGATACTACATGAAAGATATAATTATTTGTAGCAACAATTATAATGAACATTTTTTCGACTTTAATCGGTGTTAAAATGGTGACATATAAAATACTTAGGGCCGATTTCATAATGATTCCTTAATGGGAGATTAGTTAATTCTTCAATTTGTTTAACTTATATATCGATGACGGAATAAAAGTGTGCATTTTTCTATAACTTTTGCAACATTAGTCACCTTATCTTCCGTTCTTTAAAAGTAACTTTAAATTATATGACCAACCAAAAAATTTATGAAATTTTTAATCTAGGATTAAAATTAATAGGAGATTAAATTTGATTATGAAATCGACCCTTAAACTGATCAAATTTGTTTTTTCTGGCAATCATTTTGCTATTCAAGAAATATGGTTTTATGGTAATATTTTCGAAGCTTAACAAAGCAATTAAATTATTTTGTTAAAATTAAACTAACTTAAGCTGAATATAAAAAATATTAAAAGAAGTAGTATAGTAGTAGTAGTATAACAAAAATATGATACTAATTCTAAGTCGGTCCTATCTTTTGCACAAAAGTGTTTATTGGTGAGCTCTTCTTGCTGGGATTTCTGAGTTAGATATTTTTTAGACAGGAATGGATTAACAATGGTTTCTTTAAAATTTAATATTTAATATTTTAAACGGTTTAGTCAAAATCGTTGCTCAATATTATCCAAAACTAATCTAACTTGTTTTATCTTACAATCATGTTGGTATTCAAGAAATATGATTTTATGGTGATATTTTCAGAACGAAACAAAGCAATGAAATTATTTTGTTGAAATTAAACCAACAGAAGCTGGACATAAATTATATTTTTTTTGCAAGAATTTTACAAAAATTTCATACTACGTTTTTTAATATCTATAAATATTTCTTACAAAAAAAAATTACCGACTTTAATAGTTGGTCCACTGAAAAATACAAAATAATATTAATTACTAATAACTACAACTGCATAACTTTCTACCGACGATAGCGCTGGATAAATATTTCTTACCAAAAATCGTATCCACTTTATCAGTTGGTGCAATGAAAAATACAAAATAATATATTAATTCTGTTGGTGCGTGTACTTTTTAAGTTGTGCCGTTGTAGTTCTCCAAAAGAACCAGCACCAATAGAATTATTAATATTATTTTATATTTTTCAGTGCAACAACTAATAAAGTCGGTCCAATTTTTTTGTAAAAAACATTTTCTGAAATAAAATCAATCAGTTTTTTATTAAGCATAACAGCATCGTATACAAAATGCTGAATGTAAAAATGAGGTTTTTACTCAGAAAAATAATTAGCATATCATGTGATACATTATTGATTTGGTAATGAAAAATGCTACCTGAAAAAGTGCAAATTGCTAGGTTTGCTTTTATTTGAAAAAACAAAAAAGTTGAAGATACTTTCTAGAAAACGGAACATCGCTGGTAGCACTCTTGATAATTCCATAATAAAATTTGTTCAAACTTACATAAATCAGTTTTTCCTTAAAATCTCGAATGCCCGAAAAGCTATTTTTTGTATATACGATACGATAATTTCATGGAGTCGCTCAATATTTCTCCCATTTGACTAAATTCGTATACGGTGCGGTCCATTGGAATGGAATAAATTCATTTTTAGAGTTATTATGTTATTATTTTGAAAAAAACCGAAACAGGATGATTTTTATTTTCAATTTGAAAAGTTATAGTATGAAAATATTACCACCTTCTTGCATTCCCTCTGAATTACTCTCTCAAAAAATTAAATGAGAAAAAGGGACGTGTGGCGCCCTGTTCGAAAGGGATTTTTATTTTCTGTTCAGCAATACTAAGTTTTTCAAATTTGTTGTAATCACAACTCAGAAAATTTATCTTGAAAATATAAAATTTTGATACTTTAAATAGAATGGAGAAGATAATGTTTATGAAGTATTTCCCAAATTTATTTTACAGTTAAATTAAAAGTTCAAAATGATCACCACTCACTTCTTGACAATAAGCAAGGCCTGGATTTCTCTTCAAAATTTTGTTTTTTTTGTTGTTGTTAGTTTCTTCAGTTACTACTGTAATCTGCAAAATTGTCTGGTCTATTGAAATATACTTTTGACTTTCAATAAGCAGTAATCAAGTGAAATCGAATCGGGCGATCTAGGCGGCCATCCAATAGTTCCACGGTTTACAACTAAGAACCTAGACAAAACTCACCGTTCATTGTGCCTTCAAAGAAATATGGGCCAATAATTTTGTTGTTAATTATACCAGCCTAAACATTAACTTTTTTGGATATTGTGTGTAAGCTTCACATATCCAATGAGGATTTTCACTGTTAGAACATCTACAGTTTTGTCTATTAACCGTTCCAATTAAATGAAAAGTAGCTTCATCAGAAAACACAAATTTGTTTATGAATTGCAAATCTGTTTCCATTCTGTCCAGGTTCAGTTCTCAGAATCGTTGCCTTGTATCAGGATATTCTTCATTTAACTCCTGAACCAACTCAACTTTGTTTGGCGAAATTTTTCATTTATAGTTTGCTGACTGTAGATTGTGAGACGTGTTTTGACCAAGTTATTTATTATTGAATATTTCGAAAAACTTTCTTCTGAGTTATTGTTTTATTACCGCATCCAATCATAGTTAAATCAAATACACACACAAATATTTTTCAATAAACCGACTTTTGTCAGCAACTTACAAATATCAAAATAACTCTAGCCTCCTACAATGACAAAATGTTGTACGAAAATTCCATGATCGCCTAGTCAAGAAGTGAATGGTGGTCACATTTTGAAAATTCCATTTAATTGCAAAATAAATTGAAAAATACTTCCTAAAGATTGTGACATTTTTTTCTTCATTGTACTTAAAGTATCAAAATTTTACAGTTTCAAAATAAATTTTCTCAATCATAATTGCACCAAATTTGAAACAGAGAATAAAAAGAAAAATAACTTTTGAACATAAGACCTCCATTCTCATTTAAAATTTTTGAGGTTTTGCTCATAATTCAGAGGAAGGTATAAGGTAATATTTTCATATATTCGATGGTTAAATTGTGTATAGAAATCGACCTGTTTCACGTTTTTTCAAACTAATACATAATAAAAATGAATTTATGCCATACCTATGGATCGCACTGTATATTACCATCCATATTTTAGCTCACTTTATACACTAGTGCACTGTTATATAAATCTAACTCTTACAAATAATTTTAAACTCAAAAATACCAACCAATTATTAACATATTCTGTAATTTTTAACTTTAAGTGATTTATTTTATTAGCATTCACAACAAAGATTATCCAAAGTATGGGATTATAGGGGGTGGGTCATTAGCTTTTAGGTATAAATCAAGAAGTTATCATTAAGGTGTTATTAGAACTAGTAGATAGGTATAATTTTTATCAAAATTCTAATCGAATCTTTGCTAATGACGTCATTTTTCAAGGGAATTATTATTTTGTAATTAGAGATGCAGATGAGAATAAAAGCATGAATAATTTTCGCTAGAAAGTCATACTTGACTGAAATACCACACTGAGATGTCCTACCGACTCAGTGAGAAAGTTGCAGCTATCAAGAAAAAGATGGCGAGGCTATCCTGCTCCAGTGAAAGTGACGATATGGAAACTTATCAAGACGTACAGCAAACTTTATCAGATCCATTTGAGGAGTTAATGAAGAAAGAAGGTAATTTTTTATGATTTATATCTTGGAGAAATATTTTTTATTATTTCTAGAAAAAGTATAGCAACTAATACCTTCTTCCCTTTTGCAGAAATAAGTGAAACATCTGCTTTTCTATCACCAACCAACAAGAGCACGTCGTCTCCATCCAGTCTTGGGCCACTCAAATCTCCAAAGTATCTTGATAAACTTATCAAGGAAATGAGCACCTCTAAGAGAAAGTACCAGCAGACCAAAAGTCCTGTCCACAAAAATGAATATCACATTCTTCAAGAAGCTGTTGGAATAGAATTTCGTGGTATTTCAAAGCTGAACGACATTCCAGAAGATCAATTCCATTGGGAAGCTTCTCTGGATTTGAAATACTATATCAAAGAAGTTTTGTCGAAAAGCGCCCGGAATAGAGTATGTCATGCCATTTCAAATGATGACAAGTACGATGCCAGATATGTGGCAAGTAAAAATGCTTTTCGCAAGATGATCGATGCCCTGGCCGAAGAAAATAATGATTCAGATACTGATTCTGATAGCAATTTCAGTTGCAGTAGTCTGTGTACATGTAGCGATATTAGTGATTTAAGTGAAGAGGACGATTGGATAGATGAAATACAGGTTCTAGAAGATTGAATCTTCTATTAAGAATTTCACAATCATCCCGTGGATAATAAATATCATTTTATGACTGTAAATAGTAGTAGTAGTTATGTGTAGGTAGTGTATTACGGAAAGTCGTATTTAAAATAGAGTATGACCATTAAAATAATGGGTTTGTATTGTTTGTTTGTATCACATGAAATTGATTGATAAATTATTGATTTCATTTACAATAAATGCTCTTGATTTTCTAATATTTCTTTTATTTCAAAACCGACAATTATTATTTTTATTTACATCTGCTTTCAAACTATGGCGGCTCTCCTCATACTAAAAGTGGCTAATGTTAAAACTATCTACTTATTTTGAGAGAGACCATACAATCTAATATAGAACAACATCATTAGGCTGAATAGCCGCACATGTTTCTGCTGAACTTTCCAGATGCGTTCGTGAATTTATTTTCTTTCGCACTAGTGCGTTAAGTAATTCATGTTATTGGCAAATAAATTAATTTAAACAAAGATGTAATAAAATTGGTTAACGTCAATGCCAGTTAGGCTTTCCTACCACCAACATGTCATAAGGATATGAATGCTGCCCGTACAGCATTTCTCTAAAAAGGAAATGCTTTGTTAAGAGAATAGCCAGTAATCCCTAACTTGAATTAAAATCTATTCTCGAATATACCCAATGAGGATTTATTTGGTTTCGTTGGAAAGAGCTTTCCATAGGCAATCAAATCTATCTAAATCTTCGAAAAACTTACTACCATAGATTTGAACGACTTTATTAGTTGGTGCAGTGAAAAATATAAAATAATATTAATTCTATTCTTACTGGTAATTTTGAAGTTGTAGTTAGATTGATAACTTTTAGCACTACTCTTCAAAAGTAGCAGAACCAATAGAATTAATATTATTTTATATTTTTCAATGCACCAACTAATAAGGTCGGTTCAATTTTTGGTAAAAAATATTTATTTCGCACTTTTGGGTGTAGCATAGTACTTATCCTATTAACCATGTATGTATACTTGTACGTGTAAACCGAAAAACCGTAAAGTTTTTTTAAAACATGTCCAATAAAATGTTGCTAATTATGTCGTCACGGACTTACGATTTTCGAAAAAGACCAGAACTGCACAAAGTTGCGTATTTTTAATGAAACATCCTATATATTTTTGCAATTTTGTATTCTACTCAAAGTAACAAGTACAATGGTCTATCACATGTGAACTTTCATTTGTTTGTTTAGGGGGCTATAAACAATCAAAAATCGACATTTTAGCCCCTTTTGTCAGATATTTTTGCCGAAACAGGAAGATAAAATAGGTTTCACATTTCTATCTTGGTTTTTTCGGGACCTTCTGCATATTGTTTTCAAAAATGGTACCGGAGGTGGTACCAACCATTTGGTAACACTCATGCAACCACTGTCAGATACGCCTTTAAAAACTAAACTCGGAATTATGGTGAAATTTATTTTACTCTATCTTTTACAGTTTTTTGAGCAATAGCTGTCAAAGAAGATGAAATGTCGGTTTTCAATTGTTTATAGCTCCTATACAAACAATTGTACGTTGACAAGTGATCCACCATTGTGCTGGTTATTTTATATGGTATTCAAAAATGTAAAATTATATAGTGTGATTCATTTAAAAAAGCATCTGGTGTTCTGTTATTTTTGGGACACCCTGTATAGCCCCAAATAATTTTAAAATGTGGGGATTGTGTTGTGTTCTCCTACAACTGTTATATTTCCATCATTTTAAAATAATTGCAAATAGTCACCACACTAATTGGCCACCCAGTATATACATTTCTTCCCGGAAACGGCTCTAACGATTTTGATCAAATTTGGTAAATAGACAAGGTTCTATTTCTTGAGATTATCTATGTAAGTGAATTTCCTGACAAAACGTGAGGTCCATGTACTTTTTCTATAATGGTTTGGCAGATTTCGATGAGAATTTGGCCCAGGTATCGATTGGCAATCGTTTCATATTAAATGGATGTAACCCTCTAGGTCCACATTAGCTATTTCGGGAATGGCTACGCAGAATGCGATAAAATTTCAGTATGGGATGTGGGGTTCCATTAGTGATGAAGCTGATTTCTTGTATCTGTAACTTATGAGTTATGTGAACGATAAAACAATATTTAGCGATCTACCCAGCGCAATACATTTTAAGTAGAAAAAATTTTTGAATTGAGATTAAACATTCTCAGTAACTCGGACCCATCCTAAATCCAGTGTAACACGAGCAAAGCTCGGTCGCCCTGATATTATTGATAATCTTCTCTTCTCTTATCCGTTTTTATTTTATAGCAAAATCTCTTTTCGTCATTAATTACTTTTATGTGACATATAATGAAGACCTTTGAACTAAATTGTTCTCATAGTTAAAAAGGATGAGACCGTCATCGTTGTGAATGTCATGATGCTGAAAAATATGGTAGTTTTCTTGATAAAAATACCTACTTTTAACAAAAAAAACTGGGTCTGCGTCGGACCAGACGGTGGAAGTTATATTTCTTTGGCTATTCGCACACAATTCTAATAAAATTTTAATGCGCCTCCTAAAGTATGATAAACTAGTTATGCAAGCATAGAAAGGAAAGCTACCGAAAACAACAATCTTGTAATCACACACAGACAGACAGGCAGCTGAAAATCAATCCCATAGGAGGTATTACCCTTACGTATTTGTGTACCAAGTTTGGTGTCGATTGGTCAAGTATTTTTCGAGATATAGTGTTGATTGACAGACAGACAGACAGACAGATAGCTGAAAATCAATCCCGTAGGAGGTATTACCCTTATGTATTTGTGTACCAAGTTTGGTGTTAATCGGTTGAGTATTTTCCGAGTTATAGTATTGACAGACAGACAGACAGACAGGATGATCAAAACAATAACTACCTCAAAAAAATCGATAGTTAATAAGGAAATTTAATATATAATTTAATTATTAAAAAATTCTCTAAAAGCCAGAACGTACAAAAAATTATACGAAAATGTATAATCGACGATTTTTCTCAGTTTTAGCTTGACACGGTTTCTCGACCAACACGCCATCCCAACAAGTCCAAAGAAGTATAACTTAAAAAAAATATTCGCAACTGATAAAATAAACATTACATTGTTTCAGGCCTTAGTGATCCGTACGTGAAATTCAAGCTGGGCGGCAGACTAGTCTACAAATCCAGGACTGTCTATCGAGATTTGAATCCCATTTGGGATGAGAGCTTCACAGTGCCTATCGAAGACCCATTCGTGCCAATCAGCATTAAAGTTTTTGATTACGATTGGGGCCTGCAGGTATGTGCAGTTTTTGTAATTCTGCTTGAATATAAAATTCTCGTTATCCCAAAGTATCGTATACAGGCAATATTTCGCTTGACAAGGTAATGAAAAATTGAAATAACTGTTTTTAACACCATCAAAACACCTTTCTAATAACCTTTTATAAAAATTATTACATTTGACTACCCTATAGTAGCTACCTCAGACTTTTTATTTTCAAATGACACCCCTATGTATTGTCATTGAAAATTACGCCATTCAATTCAGTAACCGTATATAGCTGAATCAAATTCCTGCCTTCAAGATTCAGTATACATTATAATAATCAAGAAATAACAGCTCTAATATAAGCCTATGAAGACAGCTTATATTGACTGTTACTTCGATACAAAATTCTAAAATATATTCAAAACTTCTAAATAGTAATAATTATATTATTAATTATATTACAACTATAGAACACAAATTGACATAATTTAACCACAGTCGCAGGTATAGAAACCACCATATTGGGCCAAAATCTGCTTCTCGATAAAAAGTGTCCCCGAACGGGTGAAAATCTGAGACAGCAGAATTCAAGATCAGACCACATCCGGAAACGTTTAAATTGAACATGTTTTGCATAAGAGTTACGGTTTTCGAGTTACAACAATGTTAAAATCAGAAATATGTGTATTTCTGCAATGTGGAGGGGGCAAATCTTTCGAAAATTGAAAATCGGAGACGGCCAAATTAAAAAACAGATTAATTTTTTGCATTTTCTCCAATAATGTGCTGTTTTACTAAACTCAAAATCGTTTAATGATGTTCTACTTTTCCTCATAGAAATATCACTTTACCTTTCAGTAATGTCACGTTTCTTTTTAGATTTGGTAAAGTTATAACCACATTTTTCCAGTATCTTCTATATCTTTTACAGTTAAGCTGCACAAGTATTGACTTTTCGCACGCGAGCAGCCTTATGTTTTTCTGCTGTCAAAAATGTCAACGCGGTTGTGAAATAAATAACAATTCTATGAAATTTAACTTCCAAGGCAGGTGTTGCCAAAGGGCGAAAATGACAATAGTGAAACAACATTCGCTTCTAGGTATTTGTCATATTTGATTTCGGACTCGTCTTCGCTCTTCGTGACGTATACCACACTCGTCCTTCAGCGAGTAAGACCCATACGGTTAATTTAAGTTTACTGCCACTACATAAACAAGGAAACTAACGAATATAACAACAGTAATTATTCTATGAAATATTGTTTCCATAGCTCAGGAATTCAGGAAATGTCTTTTGTAGATTTGCCAGTGAAGATTCGACATTAGTTGAGATGGTGAAATCTGAATCTGAATTGAACACTTTTTCAAAGGAGTTACAGCAATGTAAAGACTGAAATATGTGTAGGTATTTCCGCAATGTGGAGGGGGCATTTTTTGCGAACATTGAAAATATGAGACGGACAAATTAAAGAATACAATATATGTAGCAACATTTAATATAGACATTTTTCAAAAGAAGTTACGGTTTTTGAGTTACAGCTTGGGTAAACTCCGAAATAAGTGTATTTCCACTGCGATATTTTGAGATATTTGGTACAGGACCCGCTATTATCTATGATATAAAACAGTTTAAGGTAAACGATATAAGACATATCATTCTACCAAAGCGGAGGGTTTTTAAGGCGTAGGTACCTTACCACGCTGCCTCAAAGGCAAAGGTAAAGGCAAGTTATGTCGACTGCTAGGTTTTTGCCATTTTCATCCTCATCCGCGGATTTTTTCAGGAAATATTGATGGAAGAAAAAAGTCCTTGACATGGTTGGACTTTAACCCACGACCTCTTTCTTCCAACGTATTACCAACTAGACCAGTGGGGGCTCCCCTTACTAATTAGCTCAACATTATCCATTCTTATCTTTGATCATCTCATCGATTATCCCTTTTATAATCCTCACATTGCTGATCGAATACTCTATGATCTGCTCGCCTTTTTCAAGTAGTTCCTCAGCTATAAATCTAAATCATTCTTGCTTCCACTTCTTCATAAATCCTTTCTATAGTTGCTGCTCTATCTTCCTGCAGCACGCTTTCTTCCGCTTTCCTTACCTACTTATATGTAGGCTTGTATTTTACTGCCACTCAATATAACACATCCTGTTTCTGTTTTAGTTCTCTTGATCATTTCTTTGACTTTCCCAGATTTCTTTCTAATATACAGGGTTGGGCATATGTTCCGAACCGGCTCATTTGCAGCACATTTCCTTACAGCTACAATTGATCTATCTATAATAGCAAATCTGTACATCACTAACATCATAAACTGTCAGTGTAATATGATATTTTCTTAAATGGAACACCCTGTATTTTATTAGCTTTTCTGAATCCTCATTCAATTTCTGAAACAAAATGTATAATATGTCATTTGTTAAAATTCAATTGTTTTGGAAATATTGGCTTTCATAGCTTAGAAATAAATAGCTTTTATTTATAATTCAAGAAAGATGAACAAACTGCAGTAAGAGGGAAACAATACAAAGTTCAAGAGCTATTTAACTAAATGTTGATTTTGAGATGTGATGTCGTTCCTCTACGCCTATCGGAGTATCCAATCATCATGAGTAGAGTTATTGGTTCATGATCTGATAGCTGGTCCATAGTCATTTATAAAATGTGACACACTTGACATTAACTTGGACTAAATTGGTAATTATAAAGACAACATGTCATAATAAACAACTACCATGATAACGAAATAAATTACCATACTCATAATCGTGCACATATTAATATTTTTAGGATAAAGTGCGTTACCCTAATAGCAATATTCGGATCTCAATATTTCCAAAACAATTCAATTTTTACAAATGGAATATTGTATATTTTGTTTTTGAAATTGAATGAGGATTCAATAAAGCTTATAAAATACAGGGTGCTCCATTTAAGAAAATATCATATGACACTGACATATGACAGTTTATGATGTACAGATTGGCATTTATGATAGATCAATTGTAGCTGTAAGGAAATGTGCAAACTTGAATTCGCTATTTCTTCCGAATTTCCTGTAATTGTGCTGGTCCGGAACATTTGCCCAACCATGTATATTAAGCCTCTTCTTCTGGCTATACTAATCTCTTATTTTTTTTATATTTGAGTCCACTTATAAAATTTCAGCACAAATTCACGAGATTTTTCGGATGTTCTTTGCTCATATTCATATTAAATTGATAATTGGCCTGCGTCTACTTGCTCAATATCGCATTATATTTTAAGCAGCAGCAAGCAGTAGCTTCAGGTTCACTTAGAATCGCTGTTATAAATACGCCATAGGGTATCAGTGCGAGTTTGTCCTATTTGAAAATTGGGGTTATTATCTCCGAACAAACCCTCATTGAATAAAAACACCTTCAACAAACACTCACTCATATATGATGTTCGTAAATGCAGTGGACTACAACAGTTTGGAAAAGAATCTGTCACTGTCTCTTGCCATAGTCTATAATTCTATAAACTGTATTATACCATGGTCTCTTACAACAATAATTCCATTCTGTTGTATCAGTTAATTGTTATGTAATCGAGCAGTTAAATATGATAAACATTACTGTATGTATTCACGTTGTTATACATACCGGCTTCTGAAATGGCATGATAGTGCAAACTATATAATAAACGATTATTAAATTTTGGAAATTTTAGGATGATTTTATGGGGTCGACAGTTCTGGAACTGATGTCCTTGGATCTATCGAGGACAACGGATCTCAGCCTACCGCTGCAGGATCCAGCAAGACCAAATACATCATTGGGGGAGATATTCTTGACGGTAACTCTGTATCCCAAAAGTCAAGAGGACAAAGAACAGGTAAAATAGCTTTAAAATAGAAAAAAGTCATATTACAGTTTAACAACCGACTCATGATCATGAGTTAAAAACAAAATTTGAATACAACACTTGCTTTTTATATATATATATATTTGAAGATTTCCAGCCAAAACGGATTATATAAGAAAAACGATACAGTAAGCGGCAAAATTATGAAATAAATTTATGTTTCCAAAAGTAGTAAAATCTCGAGAAAAGTCCTGTGGTGACGTAACCGATGTTTATTTTAAAGATGCAAAGGTTATGTGACACTTCTTTGGAAAGGTATTCTCTAGTTCTCTATTCTTCTTCTGTGCTAAACTCGTATCGTAATTTCGACGATTGAGCGACTTAAATGTTCAATAATGTATTTCTACAGGGTGAACAAAAATTGATTGAATCAGTTTTTAGTTTTAGATGCCTCCTATTTCTCGTTCCATATTGAGAATACAGTGTGGTCGTGGTGTATAGGCAATGTATATTAAATGGGAAATCGACACCCAGTGTTGCCGTTGCTTACATTCACCTGTAATATTTTATCTCATAGCATTTAAATTCATTGTATAATATTAGTATTAATTAAAGATGAGAAGCATTTAGAGAGAAAATTTAAGCCAAAGCGGCTAGATTTGCCTTTGACACATGATCCGTTGGTTCGAGCCCGATATAACAATACGCTGACTGTAGATTGTAAGACGTGTTAACCAGAGTATTTATTATTGAATGTTTCACAAACTTCCTTTTGAGTTCTTGTTTTGTTACCGAATCCAATCATTATTAAAATGTCTCTTCTTTGAGTTTCGGATAAATAAGCCATAATCAAATACATCCATACAGAAGTACTTTTCAATATACCGACGTCTGTCAGCAACTTACAAATATCAAAATAACAGTAGCTTACTAGACTGACAAAATGTTGTACGAGAATTCCAAGATTGCCTAGAGATGGGACGTTTTGGCGCAGCCGGTTTGGCGACGCCGGTTTTGCGCCAGGAAGTTTTGGCGCCGGCGAAAATATAGAATATCCCTTCAGTTTTTATGAAACGCAAAGTAAATCAAGAAATTATTCTTATTAAATCATAAAGAATTGTTGGAAATGTTGTTTATTTTCAGTAGTTTAAAGTAAAAATATGAACATATATGAATTTTTTCCTAATTGTTTTTCTCTAAGTATTTTTCTCAGAAATTTAGAAACTCAATATGGTGAAGTAACTCGATTTTTGACAAAAGAAAAAATTCACCCTGCTTTTGAATTAGATGCATTGAGCCTCCTACTTGGAGCCTCTGAACATTTTCTGCCTCTTTGACATTTTTATAACAATAAATATAAAAGTTAGATGGGGTGTGCGGACTATAGGACAAACTGTATATCATATAAAAAAACATAAAAAATTATTTATTATTCTTGAGTGCAAGTAAAAATGTTTATTTGAAGAACATGTATTAAATCTGTGACGCGATAGAACAGAAACCAATACCAAAATATGTTACAAAAATTATAGAAAACTTCAAGAGCTTGGGAATTATAAGGGCTAAAGTACATATAAAGAAAACTGTTGTTAAGAATGAAAATCTTCAAATCGCAATTTTGGGATGTATGGACTTCTACAAAACAAGTTTTAGATTATTCCGGGTTC
Source organism: Crioceris asparagi (assembly GCA_958507055.1). Classification (NCBI taxonomy): domain Eukaryota; kingdom Metazoa; phylum Arthropoda; class Insecta; order Coleoptera; family Chrysomelidae; genus Crioceris; species Crioceris asparagi. Next base: position 126,545,367 of record OY293826.1, read on the forward strand.
GAATGCTACTTGCCTTGTTCAAATTGTTGGATAGAGATATTTCAGTGAAAATTTCATCGCAAATGTATTACATGTTCTTCAAATAAACATTTTCACATTCTTCATAAATAATAAATGAATTTAAATAACTGACTTTTATTGACAGTTGTTATTATTTTCATAAAAAAACGAAAAATTGCCATCTATTTCGAAAACTAATAATTTTTGTTATAGACGAAACTACACAAAGTCACCCTTATTTATACTGCTTAATACGATAAAATTATAAGCAATGGGAGTTTCAGTTTGAAAAAATGGACGTTTTTTAGATTCTATTTTTCGAGCTAGTTTTTGGATCACCCGGTGTAAACAATTATCATTATCTCATAAAAATAATACTAGAGTAGATCTTATTCTACCAGATTAAAGCCAGGTTCAAATTTCTATATTTCTATCTCGATTTTTAAGTGGAGAAAAAATATATATGCAATTATTGTTACAATTATTTTTTTAATAATTGAACACAGCGCCAAAACGGCTCGCGCCGTAACCTCCCGGCGCCAAATCGGCGTCGCCTTGCTTATTGTCAAAAACTGAATGGTGGTCATTTTGAACATTTGATTTACCGGTAAAATAAATTGAGAAATACATCCTAACCATTATATAACATTATCTCCTTCATTCTACCTAAAGTATCAACATTTAACATTTTCAAAAAAAAAATTCTCAGTTATGATTGCACCCTTCTTATCTAATCTTTTTGAGGGGCTCTCATAATTCAGAGTGGGTGCAAGAAGGCGGGGTAATATTTTCATACAATAAATTAATGTCAAATTGAAAATAGAAATCGAACTGTTTCATTTTTTTTCCAAACAAATACATAATAACGCTAAAAATAAATGTATTCCATATACCTAAGGACCGCACTGTATGTAGTTCGCAAATGTATCACTTGGCTGAGTGATTTCGTACTCGGATATTATTATCCAGTAATAATACTATACGTACTGAGTGTGGCAGTCATCTATTTATTTATTATAAATAAATAAATAATGACTTGTAGCTCATTATTTTATATCCTAGTTTCGTATATGTTTTAGCATGCTTTTTTGAGTCAGTTCTCAAAGTAGCAGTTAGTAGTGAATACTGAACATATTTCTGTGCGGTTTATACCTAATTGTGTCGATAATAATTTTTCATCACAAGAAGAATGAAAGAAGTTGAAATTGAATGAGTAATGGGAAAAGGATAGGTTCCACACCTCGTACTATCGCCAAAGATTAGAAACACTATCGCTGTTATTTAACTTTAACTTTAAGTCATTATTTCATGCGGTTGATTATACTACGGGTCTCAAGGTTAAAATTAAAGTGGGTATGAGAATATTGAATACATTTCATAACAGACTCAGTTCCGACTTGCGATTCCTATATTCTCGAAAATAATAATAGATACGTTCTAGAATTGATATTATTTATTATGGCTAGGAATGTGTTTTGTTAGTGAAGTGTTCGTTAATGGTTTGTTCACAAGAGTGGAAATTCTATTAAAAATATAAAAGTTATTTAGTTTAAGTAGATATAGGTATCTTCTTCTTTCGGTGCCGTGTCCGCTATTTGAACTGAATGTCTACTGCCCTTTTAAAAGTGTCTTTGGGTTGGTTTGTATCGTTGTCATAGATTATATTCTGAGTTGGCCTGTGTTCTCCTTTTGCCATAAACGTCATCCTGCATAATTTGTTAAAGAACTCAGTATTTTATATTAAGTATATAAGTAGGCCCGACATATCCTAGCTTTCATACGAATGCCTAGAGCAGTTTTCATTTCGACAATAAAGCTTCAAGCATATTATATCTGGGATCTCATCTCTTTTTAGTGCACTCAATTTTCATCATTTATTTGTATAGCGTTCTTCGCTAGCAGACTACCAATCACTTGGTCTTCTTGATGTTCTTTCTACTGTTCTTTCTACTACTTCTTGCAGCAATTCTTCTTGTGTTTTTGCGAGATGGGTGTTTGATTCAAGATTCCTTCTCTACCGTAAAAATCGTAATTTACAAAATAACACTAAAAAATATTTTTTCTCTAAAACCGTCCCAGTAATAGTACCATAAAATTTAAATATTTATAATTCACAGATCGTTTCACATAAGTTTGCTCTAATAATTTTTCCTCTATCTTGTAAAATAATAGGTAGGGGTGAGTGGGAAAGCCAACTCAATAAAATCATTGTTACTTTTTAACGCTTTTTGGATTTTGTCAAACTTTATATTGTTTGAAAGGGAATGCATTTGCTCAATAATATGTTTCATTTTCGTTCCATGCTATTTATTTTAACGAAAGCTAGATTGCTTTATGTGAACAATTTTCTTTTTTCATCTTTCCTTCGGATTTTTCAAATACGATACTATACTTTTTAATGATTCGAGTAAAAAAGCATTAAAATTAATGAATAATAATCCAAACCGCATTTCAATATCTATTTTCTAAGAAAAATAAGAAAATATATAGTTTTATAGGTTAAATACTAGTGCAATTTGTTATAAATATTCTTAACTAAATAGACATAGAAAGTAATCTAATTTATTTTATGAAAGTTGTTGAGACAGGACAGAGAAATTTCTCGTCATATCAAAATATGTAGTTGTTTTATTATATCACCATTAGACTCTGCACACTAAAATAATTTTTCAATATTGATTATATTTGTCGTATTTTGAAAAAAAGTAGAAATTATTTTTCTGTCATATAAGTATGAACTGTGAATTCTTCCTTAATGTACGGAAACTTCATCCGTTCATTCGTATTCGTATTCAAAGTCAAATAGTCTTAAAAATAACGCGATGAATCTATTTACAATAATGACACGTAAAATATGCGGGGCGAGTTGTTTAGTGATAGAAGAGCCTAATTTAAGTATTTACTCTATAAGATTATGCAAAAAATTACATTTAATCAAGTATATTCATAACAAATTGCACCTATATTACCTATACCTACATTTTCTCCTGTTTCACTTGGAAAATAGAAATGTGGTTTCGACAATTTTTCTTTAAAATGAATTTCAGATGAATGATTGAAAAATATAGTATCGTATGTGAAAAACCGAAGTAAAGATGAAAATAAAAAAAATACATAGCGTTCGTTAACGGAAACGAAGATGAAATATATTAGTGAGCAATGGATTCACTTTGAAACAATATAAAGTTTGCCAAAATCCATACAAAATTTTCAACGATTTTATTGAGTAGGATTTCCCACTCACCCCTAGCTGTTATCTTACAAGATAGAGGAAAAATTATTGGAGTAAACTTACGTGAAATGATCTGTGAATTATAAGTATTTAAATTTTATGGTACTATTACTGGTCAATTTTTAGAGAAAAGTGTTTTTGTGTTACTTTGTAAATTACGCCCACTTGCTGTGGAGAAGGGAACTTGAAAATCATTTCCAGCACTTTCTCTTATGCGAATTTGACATAAAATTTTTTCTTCCTTAGTTATAGGATATATAGTTTCGAAGATACAGCCGGGTAACCTCTCTTTGAATCAGAAACCCGGTACAATGACATTGTATCATGCTTTGGTGTTTTTCATATACCTCACACTTTAACTGAAACTCTTTCTCTAAATACAAGTTGAATCATGATTTGTATCTCATCTGACACTTCTTTGTTTACAATTGTTTTTTTTTCGCTGATGCCATTAAAGATTTTCTATTATTCTTTTATCTTAAGGTGAGTTTATACAGTAAATAAAATAAAATAAGAAACAAATTAAAATTGAAATAAGAAAAATCTCAAAAAAGATTGGTTTATACAGATGACGAAAATAAAATAAGAAATAAGAATGAACCAATCAAATCACAGCTTTTTTGACAAAAACTTTTGTGTTGTATGCAAGTTGAGTGTTCTCTGGTGGTTGATCATGCGCATTATCAGTTTCCAAACAAAATAAAATAAAATAAGAAATAAAGATGAAAGTTGGCCATCTTTAGTTCTTATTCTTATTTCTTAATTTAGCTTATTTCGTGTATAAACGCTCTCATGGAAATGAGCAGGTTCAACTTTATTATTTTATCTTAATTTGTTTCTTATTTTATTTTATTTACTGTATAAACTCACCTTTATTCATGTAGATTTTCTTCTCTTAATATTTTCCGATGTATCCATGCTTGATAGTATCGAAAGTCATCATGCGCATAGAAAAATTTCTGTCTTACATTCTTGTAGCTGGTTTTCTATAAAACGAATTGCTTCTAAAGTCTAATTTAAACATTTTTTAAATTACTAAGAAGAAGGATTCAAGACAAAATGGATTACAAATCAACGAGTCGCCTTCGTCGGAGAGTTAAGACACTTATACTAAAATTCAAGGAAGATGTCTCGGATACATTGCATGGCAATGTTGATAATGATAATCTCAAGGGACGAATTAGGAAGTTGGTCAACAGAGATAATTCCCCATCCAGGGAGTCTATAAGTAGCCATTCCAGCATTGGATCTAATATAGTTGTACCAGATGAACCTAGGTAAAAGAGTAAGGCATTAGGTAGTTTATTTTTGTCAAGATTTATCGCTAAACTTTCATTTAGGAAAAGTGTTGAAAAGTCCACTAATCAATTCACTGGATACAGTTTCCTGTAATTTTAACCAACTTTTTTTTAACTTGGTCGCATCAGTTGAGAGTATTAATGATTTAAAAATCATACAACTTACAACAGCGTTCGTTGAGTTAGTTTTTATTTTTGAGAATCATTGATTTCTGATACATGAAGTTGCAATTTACCTAATTGTAATTCATCTAGAAAACTATAACTTATAATGGCTTTATATTTCGAGAAGGGGGAGAGCAATAGTGATTGAGTCTACATCAGAAAGCGATACCGAAGATGATTCCGAGTTGAAGAATAGAACGACATTTTGTGTTCTGTTGGATGATCCTGAAGATGCAAGTAGATCAGAGAAACTGGAGAAGTTGTTCAAAGAAAGTGGTGATAAATTGTACCGGGTAATGAAAGTCGTTAAAATTGAAATACATAGGTACCTTATAGAATATAAAGATTAAACATTTATGAGTAGTTATAAACGATACATTCTACGGAAAAAATTCAATGTAGGTAGTTTGTTATTGTATTTATAAGGATATAACTGTACTGGCTGAAGGTCGATTGAAATCCATAGTAAATTAAAATTAGAACATGATATTACAATGATATTTTTAACACATGACAATTGTATATCAAAACAAGTTGTATACTCACATTTTATTACATTTGTTGGACTTTTATATTTTAACACTTACCAATGTTTCTGTAGTCGATTAATAAATTGAAGCTGATAGCTATTTTTTGTTTTTGTTTCAGTACTTCCAAAAAAACAGTAGGGTACAAGACGTAAACAAAAGACTTAAATCTCAAATATGGAGTTCAGTAGTGACCATAGTTTTAGTAGAAGGAAAGAACCTGTTACCTTGTGATCCAGAAACTGGTACATCTGATCCTTACGTTAAATTTAGGTGAGTGATTTGACACATAAAAACAGCGAATAATTAATTATTATTTGCTTGCTTTTCTGCAGTTTTAATTATCATTTTAAACAATAAAGTTTCATAGAATAAGAATTAGGTAACTCCTGAAAGTACCTTGAATACTGCTTCTCAGATAAAAGTTTGAATTGCCCTATATATGAGAGAAATATCGCTTTAAAGTTCAGATATTTGAGTGAATTAGAATAATAGAAAAATATGGGCGACCGAGCTTCGCTCGGGTAAAGCAGGGTATTTCCAAATAAGTGCGAATGTTTTTAAGGTTTGAATCCCGAAAATTAAAGGGGATCTTTCAAGTAATCAAAAGCTCATGGAGCTTTCCTTGGAAAGTTATACGCTTCCAAAAATGAGAATGAAAAATCTTTTTATTGTGATCTATTAATGGAGTGAAATTTGCAACCCCTATTCCGCTTTTTATCAGAACTTTTTGAATAAATAAAATTTTCCAATTTAAAAAAAATGGTAAAAAGGACAATTGTTTTAACTCTTTGGTTGTGTCCGTAAAAGCAATAGTATCATATAATCTTAAAAAATAACCTACAATTTTCTGTAAATTGAATCGAAAAAATCTTGTAGATGGCGCTGTCATGTTTTGTGTGCACAATTTCCGACTTCAATTGTAGTATTTCAAAATTATGCCCACAAAATGCCATTCCTTCATCTCTTCAGCAATTTCCAGAAAGAAAAAAATTTGAAAGCGTGTAACTTTTCAAAGAAAGTTCTAAGAGCTTTTGTTTACATAAAAGACCCCCTCTCTCTTCTCGACAAGGATTCACCTCTTCAAAACATTCGTACTTATTTGGAAACACCCTGTATAAATCGAATATTTTCTGTCAATCGTTTAATATGGCCACCGATTGTTTACAAAATATTCTTGAAACAGCTGCTGAATTCCAATAAACAAATGACTGAATTTACCAGTAGTAGAAATCAGAAATAGTTTGTGATAAAAATATCGAACAAGTGCGCTTTTGCAAACAATATTGAAAATTGGTCTGATCTATTTATGCGGGCTATGATTTATTGTGGGCTATGTGCAACATTCGATGTTTCAGCTCTATTATAAGCAAAGGAAAATAAATAGGAATAATCTGAAAAGAGGTTCTTGATTAGGATATTCAGTAAGGTTTGTTTTAAGCTTATTTTGCATATTTGTCCAAATTTGGAAACTGAGGTGATAACCTAACTTCTTCGATTTTATTTTTAGGAAACAAAACTAATGTAAAGATTTGAAAAGAGCTAATTTTTCTAAACGGCTTTTTTATAGAAAAAAAACTGCTATCTGCTTCCGTTTAAAAATTATAAGCAAATTTATAAAAAAAAAGTATTATCAAAAATTTAGAATCTTTCACGATTTAAACAAGTCGCCGTTGGAAGCAAATAGCAAAGTCACATCTATCAAAACTAAATTAATGATTGACAAATATGGTTTTGTTGTCATTTCGCATTGAAAAATGTTCACGCTCAACAAAAAAGTCGACATGTTGTTAATTTATGGGGAATCTCAAAAGAACCCTAGAAGTGCAGTTCGGTTATACGTCCAGAGATACCCCGAACGTGTTGTTCCAAACTTAAAAATATTTGCAAGATTTGAACGCATTTACCTGCAAATAATAAGGCATTTTCTTCTCAAAAGGGAAGAAAAATTGCTAATATTTTGATAATACTGTTGCCACTGTTTCGCAATATTTTGATACTCATCCAAGAAACTCGATTCGGCAAGCCTGTCATGAGTTGAATTTGAAATATAGTTGGGTACGCACAATTTTGAAGGAAAATGGTTACCACGAATATAAACTTCATAACTCAGTCTCCAAATTTGGACAAATATGCAAATTGAGCTTAAAAAGGACCTGACTTAATCATATGTAGGGCCAATTTCATAATGAATCCCTAATGGGAGATTAGTTAATTCTTCAATTTGTGTAGGTAACTCATATTTTGATGACGGATTAAAAATAGTGCATTTTATGATAACCTAAAATCATGGTATCTCAACTCCGTCGGTCTGTCTGTCTGTAGTCTGTTGGCGTTGTAGCTCAATAACAGCTTGACCTAGCACAACGAATTTTGGTATGCATATTGAAGGACTACCGGCGACGCAATGTAAGGGTTTTCGGTAATCATGTATACAGGGTGTACAAAATATTAAGTGTCAATATAAGAACGGTAGAAGCGACGAGGTTTTTTCCATCTCGAAGCGGGGTGGTTTGTCGAGGGAACTCACAGGTAAAGGCTTTTACCATTTTTTTTCAATTAATTCTTTCTTTGGTCAAATAAGTGAACTTTCTAGTCTAGGTATTCAAACATTCAATTGTCCTGATCCTCTATTTGTTTTATACAATTTTAAAAAAATATATCAAAGCGTCTATTGCGACCTTCATAAATTTTGGAAGAATGAATGAAAAATTTCAAATTAGCGTATCCAATCAAAATCCAATAAAATTATAAGTAATTTGTATAGAATGCGAAAAAGATGTATTTTTGTATGGTTGGTCGAATTTTTTGTAAAACAAATTATTCCACACTTTTGAGTGTAACATTGGTCATCAAAATCATTAAAAGTTCACCAATGAAGATAATAAGTTGGTTATACCTACTTATTCAAATATTTTCAAATATCTTGAAAATACACATATTTCAGACTCTCCCACTGCTGTAACTCGGTAACCGAACGGTTTTCTGTAAAATGTGGAATTGGAATCTTTGTATATATATATATATATATATATATATATATATATATATATATATATATATATATATATATATATATAAACTCTTCTTTAATTTGGCCGTCTCATATTTTCAATTCTCGAAAGAAATAGCCCACTGCTCCTCCTCCTTTGGGATAAGTTTTTGATGGAAAGTTCATGTTGATTCATGTTTTTCAGTGGGACCAATTCTCAATAGTCCTCTTTCCAAAAAAGATTACTATTTATAAGGCGCGAACATCCCATAAAAAAACATGCAGACAGACAGTCGATTTATTCATATACCTCCTCCGTTTGGTTCGTCGGTCAAAAATGAATGTTGGTGGTTTAGTCCGTAGTTGACAAAATTTAATAATTAATATGTGAGCAGGTTTCATTTTCGCAATGCTTTGATGACACGAGTAAACGGGTGATAAATATTGAACAGCGAACAGAGAAACAATGTTGCTTCTTGTTTGTGTTTTTTAAGGGCTTCTATCTAGCCTAAAACTTGATATATTTGTGGCAATTTTTTTTCCATCACAATAATTTACGTGTACAAAATGAAGTGCTTGCTAATATTACCTAATTTTTATTCAATGTCAAGTTGTCTCTGTCTGATCTATAATAATATTTGGTACTCTGTGAACGATAGAATCGAATATAATTTCACACTTTTCTTACTTTTGTCAGATTAGGCAATGAAAAATATAAGAGCCGTATCGTTTGGCGGTCTCTTAATCCTCGCTGGCTCGAACAACTGGATCTTCATTTGTACGACGATGGGGATCAGCAGTTAGAAATCACCGTCTGGGATAAAGATCGAGCTCGAGATGACTTCATGGGACGGTAAGGAGAATCACATATAGATAATTAACCTTTGTCTCCTCAAGGACTTTTGCTAATCGAATTTTTGATTAAGCGAATGTGTTGTAAGAAGATTTGAATCCAACTGAACAACTCGATTCAACTATAAACATAGTACAAGAAAATTAAGTTATATACGAGTTGGGGAATAGAGACGGAAAGTCATAGAAACATCTCTGAAGTATCACATATAAATGTGCAAAAACAACTTTAATTTGAAAATAAGAATTATTTTTTATATTTTATATATATTTTGCTCAAAAATCCTTCCTAAACATTATATGTCTAAATTAGGTATATTATGATCAATCCTACACAAATGTGCCAAAAATACAAAAAAGATAAATTGAAAAATAAGATTTATCTTCCATATTAAAGTTATTTTTCCATTTTCTAAATCTAAATCCTTCCTTAATAAATGATTTCAGCCTTTTATGTCTAACTAAGGTATTTTATGAACAATCCACACATAAAAGTGCAAAGAAACAAAAAATAAATAAATTGGAAAATAAGATTTATTTTTCGTATTGAAGTTTGTTCAGATTTTTTTGTTCATAAATCCTTCCTAAATGGCTGTTTCAGCATTTTATGTGTAAATAAGGTATATTATGATCAATCCACCCATAAATGTGCAAAAAAATAAAAAAGATAAATTGGAAATTAGGTTTATCGTTCATATTAAACTTATTTCTATTTTTTTTTGCTCCTAAATCCTTTCTAAATCGCAGTTTCCAGGTATTTTATAATCAATTCACACATAAATATTCAAAAAAATCAAAAAAAAAAAATTAAATTGGAAAACTATATCTATCTATTTTTCATAGCAATATTTCATATAATTTTTTCTCAAATGGCTGTTTTGAGCATTTCATATATTATATAAAGAAGGTATAATAAAAAGAAACTTTAAATTGGAAAATAAGATTTATTTTTCATGGTAAAGTTTATTTCTAATTTTTTCTTTCTAAATCGTCCCTAATTGGCTGTTTTCAGCATTTTATATCAAAATAAAATACGTTCTGGTCAATCCACTCCTTGCTCAATTCCCCTATCTATAGAAGTATAGTTGATTCTGTTGAAAAAATCGAAAATTCTCAATACAGAAAATCACAAACTATTCGGGCTAAAATCTTATACTTTTTTCCCTTGTTTAATAAATAACTATTTTCGTATTGATATATTGGCATTGTCTGTTTTTGATTAGATGCAGTAATATTAAGTTAAGTTAAGTTAAGTAAGTAAGTTATTTATTCAATAAGATAATGAGCTTAAATAAAATTATCAAATCAATAGCAACATTTTAAAATTGGTACGATAAATGGCATATTTTTCCCAGTTCTTTTTCTATTGTTTATAAAACTTTAAGTTGTGTGTGATTTCACTAAGCTTGGTTTCCGATACACAGGATTGTGAAGTTTTATTTATATTTAGGTTTTTCCAAATAATTCAAAAACCGTTTGCAAAAACATCGGAGCTGCTCTAACAAAAGAAAAAACCTAGTTAGAATGTACCTAGTAAAAGATGATTCCTGTATTGCTGTAATAAATCTTAGATCTAGAAATAAAAAAAATACCGAATTCTAATTCTAGAATAAATCACATTCTCACCTAAAATATTCGTGCAGGTGCGTCATTAATTTGACGGATTTGGAGAGAGAGAAAACCCATAGCATATGGCAAGAGCTAGAAGATGGAGCTGGTTCCTTGCATCTTCTTCTCACAATTAGTGGTACAACCGCCTCCGAGACAATATCAGATTTGACCACATATGATGACAATTCGAGGGAAAAACAGAATATCATAGAAAGATATGTAAGTGCAAATTTACTATTATGACAGTCCTCTGTTTTTTTTATAATAAACATCTATTCAACTTGACATAAAATCATTAATAATTATGGCCGCAAATAAATACCTATAATTTTTTTGTATTATTGTAACGTGCATAGGTAGTCATGTACTTACGGTTATTATTCCTTTAGTCTCTATTTATTTCTACTAGCTTATTTACTATAGTTTTTGGTTGAGTAGTTCATTAATTACTTGTAGAATTAGTAGATCTATTCTCGATCCTTCCAGAAATCATTGGTGATTTCGAGATACAAAACGCAACTAGCGTTGTGTTTAGCGAAACCAATCGAAACCTGCTGAACTTTCAAACGCACCAATCAGGTACCAGAACTTTGACATTCGTTCATCAAAACGTGTCGTGTGTTTCCATCTCGAAAACACCATTCATTTGAGGTACAGTTTGTCACACTATTGTCAGTTTGACAAGCCTCTAGAACATTATTATGTGCGTCTACATAATCATAGAACATTCTCGGTGAATGTCATATCCAGATTCAGATATATAATGTCGTGTCGATCACGAGTCACAGTCAAGTCTTGTGAAGTCAGTTGATAACAGTCAGTCTGTGGAATCAGATGTTAATTGTAGTTCAGTCGGTAAAGACAGTGACAGATTGTCAAGGTGACAAGTGGTGACAGTTGTACCAACAGAAGGTCGTGTACAGAGTGTTGAAAATAAACCATTGGAAGTAATCTGCGAACTTTGAGTATAACGCAAGTGCACTCACCCCACAACGTTTAGCACAGGGTTAAATGTTACACTATTAAACCCTAATGGGTGAGACATGATTTGAATAAGAGCTTTTGTTCGAATTTATAATGTTACATCTGCAAAAAATAGGCTTGTACTAAGAAATACATAAAATTGTTTGTGGCCTTGCTTCAATTTCAATGACATAGCTATATTTCCTGCGTGTCTAGAGGAGCTTTGAATCAATTAACTTACATTTCATGCTAGACACTGACTGCTTTGTCCATACTACTTCATCTATGATTCCAAAATGAAACAGGTGTGGCATAGAACATTCCACAATATCAAGGACGTGGGTCATCTCACCGTCAAGGTATTCAAGGCAACTGGTCTAGCAGCTGCAGATCTTGGTGGAAAAAGTGATCCTTTTTGTGTGTTAGAGTTGGGAAATGCAAGGCTACAAACTCAAACAGAATACAAGACCTTAGCGCCATCTTGGAATAAAATCTTCACGTTCAATGTCAAAGATATCAACAACATCTTGGAGCTGACTGTCTTTGACGAGGACAGGGATCATAAAGTAGAGTTTTTAGGTAGGTAATGTTTTGGTCTTTGTGATATGAATATGAAGGTGTAAGTTTTTTTTGAATTATTTTCTTAGGTAAGGTTGCTATTCCCCTTCTACGTATTCGAAATGGAGAGAAGCGTTGGTATGCACTCAAGGACAAAAAGTTGAGGAGTAGAGCTAAAGGAAATGGGCCACAGATTCTGCTGGAGATGAATATCGTCTGGAACCCTATTCGAGCTTGTATCAGAACTCTCAATCCAAAAGAGGAGAAGTATATGCAAACTGAGGTGAAATTCAAACGACAAGTGTTTGTTAAAAACGTTCTTCGATTGAAAGTGTTCGTGATCTACTTCTATGAATTTGGAAAACTGTTTCAGTAAGAATACTTCAATACATCTAATTTATCCATAATTAAAATCAAGAATTGATACATAATTATACTTTCTAATATTATCTTATAATAAAGCGAACCTGATCAAAAATATTTTATAATTAACTGAAATTAAAGTCTAACTTTTTCATAAGGATACCATTATAGAGTATTCAATAATTTGACAAATTTAAGATGTTACATAACTTTCAAAAAAATAATAACTCAATTTTTGTATAACTTGAGTGAATTACTTATTGTTAGTTATATCGTAGAGAACTTGCAGTTAAGGAAATTGAGCGTAGTTAAAGATTGTTTATTTTGCTGGGCCATTTTCAAACACACTGAAATACGAAATTTGAAGAGTGATGAAACATGAAAATTAATAACTCAAAATCTAGTCTTCTTAGTTTGAGGAAAGTGCCGTTGCCAAAATGAAAGATTTGCTGTTCTCTAAAGACGTAGGATGTTGCCGCATATGGTCCCCTCTTTTTTGGTCTTAGATTTTCTGTTTTTGAGGAAAATTGAAAACAGCTTTTGGGAAAGGAAATGTTAGATTTGAATTTTCCTCAAAATGCAACCATTTCTCATCACTCCTATTTTAAATAATGAAAATCATAAATGTCCGAGCACGTTGACTATGCAAAAAAGACTCATATGAACAAAAGCAGATAGGCAAATTGTATACATCCTCATTTTGGAAAGTTGGTCACTTCTAACAAACTGGTTCAGCCTCTGCTTCACGACTATTGAATTTTTTGGATAGTTTCTATATCCAAATCACTGTACCTGCAAAAATTGATCATAAACATTGAAAATAATTATCAAAAAGTTTATAAAACTCAAGTATCAATTCTGTGGACATAAACGTGAGAATGAAGGCATATCCAGAATTCACGTCAGTTACACGATAATATCTGGCTTCATCTGCGAGAAAATTTCGGAAAATCCATTAAAAATGCCTATTTTATTAATAATGTAAAATTAATAATGACGTTGAACAACATTAGAGCTGGTTATTGTTTTGCTAGTCATATTTTATTGTTGACGTATCATATTGGTGAAATTTTATTAAAGACATCGATCGATTGTGGGCAAACGATAGATAACAACAAATTTGGAGACGTACTAAAGTCACTGGAGGACAAACATCTAAAATTGTCTCATACTAGTTGAATTTCCGGTTATACCGGAAGTAGATGCCAACTTTGATTTTTCTAATAGAATATCCTGTATATTACTACATTTTTAGATTTCTTGTACAATTTTGAAAACCTTTTGTGCTCAATTTTCTACATTTAAGTCTAACCGTTCTTGGTATATTTCAAATTTTATGTCGAAAGTTAAATTTGCAGTCCAAAACATAATTAATTATAAATCTTTCCTACAAGGAATTAAAAAAAAATACTTTTGAAGTTTTTTGGATCCACTTTTCAAGCTTCTTTTTTGATCACTCTGTACAAATTATTGTCAAAATATCATAAAAATACTGATGAAATATTAAGTGCTTCGTTATAGAAAAGATTGATAATTATGTTTTGGATTGCAAACTTAATTTTTGTCATAAAATTTTAAATAAGTATGTCAAAAACGGTTAGACTTGGGTATAGGACATTACACATACATTTTTTTCAAAATTGTACAAAAAAATCTAAAAATGTGGTAATATACAGTGTATTCCATTATAAATATCAAAGTTTGCATCTACTTCCGGTATAACGGGAAATGCGACTAACATGAAAATATTTTGCTTATGCCCCCCCAGTGACTTTAGTATGTCACCAAATTTTCAGACTAATTGTATTAATCGTTTGCCCACAATCGATCGATTTCTTTCTCGGAGAAGCATCTTGTATAAAAATGTATAGTCGAATCTAACCTAACTTTCTGCTCAGAATTCCTTGAAAAGATATTAATTATTTTACAGAAATTGCTTCGAATGGGACTCGAAACTTCTCTCTTTTGTCGCTCTGGGGGCATGGCTTTTCCTGTGCTACTATTTCGAACCATGGATGCTTCCGACCATATTTCTTCTGATCTTTTTGAAACAATACACCATCCGAGTATTGGCTGGTGAATCTCAAATACCTTGGGATGAAACCCAAGAGAGCGACTTAGAGGAAGACGATGATGAAGATAAGGAGAAGGAGGAAAAGAAGAGTCTTAAGGAGAGGCTACAGGCCATTCAGGAGGTTACACAAGGTGTCCAAAATGCCATCGGAAGGATAGCATCTTTGTTAGAAAGTATTAAAAAGTAAGTTCTAAGAGAACAATATATTATTATTCTTAAGATTACCTATAGTTTTTTTTTTCCGAATGACAGCGTTTGTCTTTAATCATTCATGAGCCAGCGACGTGCATCACGCTAAATTTCTCATAAAATTCTCTACTTCGTTTGTCGATCTAAGCTACGATATCAGTATTTCAAGCTTATTTCCTTCAATACCATGATAGGGCGCTGCTCGTATGTGCGAAGGCAATGCAATCTTTGTTTCATAGGCGTCACAACGTCAAAGTGACACTTTAGAGACCTCAGATGAATACATTTATATTTTTTTGTAACTCAAATTTGTGTTTTATGTTTCTGCATTATTGTTAATAATAGATTTTCCATATTATTGCTTATTTAATCAATCGATATTTGTTTTTCCTAATTATATGAATTTTCTTAAAGCGTGTAAAAAAATTGTAATACCATATCTTATCTCGAAATCGTGACGCCACTGATGTACTCCCCTCGATTGAGTTGATCCGTATCTCGTGTTTTAAAGGCGGAAGCCATCATTCGTGAAACAAACTATAAGCTGATTATTGTTTAGGATTATTCATAGAACACGCAGACATAAAATTTGGCACAACCAAAAATTAGATCAAATTTAATGTATGGTAAATTTTTCTTCCATAGTCTTTTTCAAAATGTAGATAGATATAGGTATGTTTCGCTTTTGATTAATTTTGTTCAATTTTCAAAAATTGATGTATACAAGAAACTTGAGTTTTAAACACTGTAGAGTAATTTTGCAATGAAAACTGGACTAGATATATTTTTCTGCAGAGTTTGATTAATTTTTAATAATAAATAAATAAATCATATCTAGTTTACATTTCAAAATTACTTTACAGAGTGTTAAAAACTTAAGAGAAAAAAACTAAAATTATTTATTTATTTCATTATTTATTATTTATTTAAGTATTTATTATAATCCAGTAAATAATACAAGTTATTTTTTTTACTTGTTTACTTTTATATTTTCCTGGGCATTTCAACATGTAAACTGTATTTTTGAACATTTAATAACTATGAAGCTGTGGAAGAAAAAGTTATCATACATTATTTAGTTGTGCCAAATTTGATCTCGGTGAGTGTAGATACGATTTCAGGACGACAGTGAATGTTCAAAGTTCAACGAAGGTAATATTCATTCATTTGTCATTCATATCTTGTTGCAGTATGTTCAACTTCACAGTACCATACCTTTCGTGGATAGCTATTATACTGCTTGTGCTGGTTGCACTTGTCTTGTATATGATGCCAGTGCGGTACCTTCTCATGTTCTGGGGTACCAATAAGTTTCTCAGAAGAATACTGCGACCGCACTCAGTGCCTAACAACGAACTATTAGATCTCCTATCCAGAATACCAGACGACGAGATGCTGGTAATTATTTGTTTTTTATCTATTATTATGAAATGAAAAAAAAAACTGTTTTTTGGTATAACACAAATTTGTTGTTTTCATATATAAATAACCATTGTTGTATATCATCTACCTGCAATAATTATATTTAGTAACTAACAATGGAAATCTGCTGGTGTCATTTGGTATGAGAGTTTTCATAGAACGGAGATGGAACTGGCTGTTATGTACAGGGTTATTCTTTATATTTTTACCCCCACCTTCAGCTTTTATCACGAGTGAAAAACTTTGAGTATAAAATTTTATGATTTTTCATGTAGTATCTTTTGGTAATAGCGGAAATAACAAAAATTACTTTAAAACATTTAAAAAAAATAATTGAGCTATATTTTTTAAATGAAACACCCTGTATAAGAAAGTCATATTTGTTCTGATTTCAGATATTTATATAATTTGTTGGCATTTGTTTCAGTCACTTTTGAAATATTTGAGTTATTTTCTAATTTATTAATTAATTAGAAACAAGTTTACCCCTGAAGATGCCAACTTTGGCGAAACAATTGTCGGGTGACAATAATAAATTAGTTGGTGTGTTGTGGTATTTCTCTGTTTTTATATTGCTGTATCTACGTCAACGGTTCCAAATCAAAAAACACTATTTAAATAATCTAATGATAGAACGATCCCTCATTGGTGAACGATATCTAAATTTTTGGAGACGAAAATGGAACAATTATTAGAAAATATCCCAGTTGAAAAGTTTATTAATTTAATATGGCATCAAAATGGAGCCCCGGTACACAATGTTCTATAAGTGAAAAATTATCTAAATAATAAATACCGGCTCTAGATACAGAGACACTAAACCATCCGATGGCCAGCAAATAATCCGGATCTAAGCCCTTGTGATATATTCTTATGGGGATACCTGAAAAACAAAGTGTATTATAATAATACCGGAAAGATTAGAAGTAATAAGAATAAATCTCAATAATGCAGTATTAGAATTGAACACAGAGAATCCATTTTTTTACTTCTTGTATAAATAATAAATTATTACGTCATATTCAGAAGTGCTTTGAAAACAAAAAGGGCTATGTAGAAAACAATTAGCTTTTTATTTAGCGTTTTGTTGTGGTTGTTTTTCTTATAAATTCTAATACTTAGAAAATATATATGATTATTATTGTTAATATGCGTTATAGATTGGAAAAAGTAATTTATTTAAAACTAAAATATTTCAAATGTGAAAACCAAATGCCAACAAATTAGATATATTTCAAATAAGAATAAAGAGGACTTTCATTCTAAATAATTACATACAGCTTGTTCTATTTAAAAAATATGACTCAATGAATTTTTTCAATGTTGTAAAGTGATTCTTTTATTTCCGCTATTACCAAAAGATACTACAAGAAAAACCATAACACTTATATATTTGAAGCTTTTCCCTATCACTCGTAATAAAAGCTGTAGGCTGGTGTCAAAATATAATGAATAACCCTGTACTTATATGTTTTCGTGGTAAGTTGTTAATTAATTTTTGTTGATCTTAGAGAAAATGGTCGTCATATAAAACAGATCTCGTCATTTCAACAAGAACGGTATATAGTATATTTAAATGAGCAAATGCGATATTGTCATTAGCTAGGGACTTTTTAGTGACTTTTTTATTGACCCTCCAACATCATTTGAAATTGAGAATGCATAAATGATGTATACAGGGATTGATTTGGAGTTTGTTTTGAAATCAGTTTGAATAATACAGTTTTACAAAAAAGGTGTTTTTAAATACCTGCCAAACTCGGTGCAAAGTAACGTAGTTTATACTCTGTACGGTATTGAAACTAATAATTTAAAAATATTATTTTTTATTATAAGAATAGGTTTATGCAATTCCACAAACATATGTTTATTGTTCTAATGTAGATTACAGCGTTTGCCGTTGCATTCAGGAACTCATTGAATCTTCCGTCGAAATCTTTCCCAATTAGTGCCGCTCTGCTTGACTTAATGGAGTCGAGCTCCTCAATGGTCACTTTTTGATCTTGTCTTGCATTATATTCATCACAAAGCCTTTCACAATTCTCTCGTCCCTTCCCGGGATGTATTCTTTGCAGTACCCACCGGGAATTGTTTTCTTCGCTGTATCAGTGACTGCACCTACAAATCCTTCATAATATTATCTCTGCATCCATTCCTGGCACTTTTCCAGCCTTTCAGTAAGCTCAGCCCAGTTTATTATTTTAGAATTCCACCTTGGACTGGAAAAGGATGTTATGATTGGAATCATTTGAAACTATTAACATTCACTTATGCTTATTCCCTCAATATTTATGTGGCAGAGTCAGATGCGATTCGGATGATGTGCTCGGACGCATCCACGAGTCATATGTGTATCTGGGGAGGTCTAATCAGAAATCGGCGATTAATATCCACCTTGAGTCAACGGTGATGTGTTCCAAATAAAATAAAAGCATAAGAGATGGAAGATTTTGCAATATTTTTATTGAATACTATTTCAGTCATATTGCATCTATCAAAGTCATTTATATTTTAACTGATGATATGAAATTATGGTCTCACTTATATCGAGCAATCCAAAAAAATCCATTCGAAGTGTGCCATGTCTTTTGGAATCATGTCTTTGCTTGAATCATCTAAAATCAAATAATATTGAAACGTCAATTGTTACTCAGAACAAATTTCCTTAAATCACCAATTTGTTGACATAAATGCCTAATTCGCGGTGCCTCGTTAATTCGTTGCCTAATATCATCAATTAACGGAGGAGGATCTCTTCTCTGGCCTACCAGAACCCTTTTTTCTTCCAGCATCGCCATTTTCTCTAAAATTACAGACCAAACCAAATGATTGATCAAATCATAAAATTGTTTATATTTAATCTCTTCATCGGGCTACTTCTCTCTGAATTCCTCTAAACAAGCGAGAAGAGAGTATGGGCCACTCATCGTCAACTTTGACGCAGTTACGAATGTAACTTTCAATAATAAATGCTCAATTGAATTGTAGAATTGTATTCAAAATCATCTTGGAAGTGATCGGATTCGCAATATCGTAATCGCAATTCGCATTAATTAACAGTTAACCGCCAAAGATTCCAGGCTGTCACTGCTGTAAGGCAACTGGCAAATGACAAGAAACGTATAAAAATACTATTATCGGCGATATTTACGTATAGTGTAATTCTTTTTTATGAGCTATATTTACAAAACTAGGCAAATATAGTTATTTGGATACACGCATTCGGTAAAGAAATGACAAATAATTATTATTTGAATCTAGTAAAGACAAGCTTCCCATTTCAAATGCCTAGTGCGAATAATTCTTTTGGATCGTTGGATACACATATAAAGTAGCGGTCAGCCGTAATAGGTAAATTCGATGATAGACCATTTTCTCTACACTATATATATATAACCTGTAACAATAGTGTTATTGTGAGTTGACGGCTCTCTTTCGGGGTTACCTTAAAACATAAATCCTCATCAAAAGCAAATGACACCCGCAGACGTACATAAAGTTACTGGCCGCCGGGCTTTCAACCCACCTGGGCCGATTGACTGTGATCCGTTGGTACTTGCAGCTGGACTACAAGGACCTTAAGCTGCTCATGAGCACAGATGCTGCAGAAACGTCACGACGACGAGAACCAAAAAAGAAGCACAAGACATCCTAGTGGTTAATTTCCAGTATGAGAAACAGGTGGCGTGTTCGTTTTGATAAAATTCAAGAAAAGTCTGATTAGTTTTACATTTTATTGTTCATTCTATATTATAGATTAAAGATGTTTGAATTTATTAATCTCATTGTTGTTAGAGTATCAGTATCTACCTTCTTGTTTGTAGCACTAGACAAACATTTGTAAGAGAGTGAGAGTTTGGGATGAACGATTGGATAATTTAATAATTCTAGTTTTGACATGTGTTCAAGTGGAATTTGACCTCCAATGTATTGATTAAATCGCAGTGTCCGCCTAGTTACAATGCTCATCATAATCAAACCTAAAAAAAAATCTTCATAAATTCAACTAATCCTCCAATTTAGGTCTTCCAATATAAACAAAATATACATTTTTATTTTTTTTCCGTATCTCTCAACAGAGTTATTATTTGTATTATAACCTAGGTACCTAAATATACCACTTGTATTTTCTGTTAGAGAATTGATGAGTCGTGAATCAGGATTGTTGCTGGTGATTTTTTTAAACAGATTTCGGTTTCTCTCAGTATTTTAATCTGAAAGTTATTTATTAGATAGATACATATACTTGAATAAATATTGCTGACACCGGTTATTAAGAATGATAAATAGGCACCTAATATTTCGATCAAATGTCGCCGAAACTAGAATATAAGAACAACTAATCTCAAAGCCACGATGAAAGTTTGAGGTTCTTACCAGTCTTAAATGTCTTGTCAGTTTCAAGATAACAGTTTATAAGTTCATTACTTTGAGAATAAGAGAGATATACCTATAAAACATGTAACAATGAAATATGTGAAGTTATTCTTATTAATATCGAGGATGGCAAAATATCAAGTTGCCGATAATACATAATATCGAACTTCAATTTCTATAGATAAATTGAAATGTAAGTTACCTTCCATCATATCTTTTCAGAGGGGAAGCTACTTCAATAAGAGTTGCTCCAATATTTTTATACTTTCATTAAACACCTTGTATTGGATTTTTTTCGGTTCCAAGGGCTTGCTCCCGGCTGCATTGTGTTCTGAATCAATCGAATTCGAAGATTAAGTCGAATACTTAGAGAATTGAATCGAGTTTGAATTTAATTTCGGGAATAAGCTCCTGGACCATAAAGTAACTGAAGTTATGAATGAGATGAGATACGTACACTATTCCAGATTTTTCCAAACATTTTCCCACCTCATTAATTATTGTTGAATCTAGGATTTCTTCCTTTGTAAAAATAAGAATATTTGACTAAGGTAGGTAGGTTCATCTATTTCTGTACAAAATAATTCTTCCTGTACTTATACCCCCGTGACAATGTAAATTGTATACATATTTTTTATTGTTATTTATTTAGCGATATCGATATCTAAGATTTTTGATTAATATAACGAAACGGTGCTTGTAACTTTAAGTCAAAATTTTAGGACCTAGGAAATAATAACAAAACACATTCTGTCATTAGTTTATAGAAAAAAAAAATATATCAATTATTATATTTAAATTTTCCATTTCTATTTTAAGCTTAGATAAAATGTAAATGACTGAATTTATTTCCTTTAGTTTGTAAAACTTAATTAGACTATAAAGTGAATGAATAGATATAGTTGATAATCGAGAATCATGTTGGTGTTACCTGTTAAAATCATATTTCTTTCACTTGATGCAGATAAATAGTCCAGTAATTAAATAAAATGAAACAGGCTGAACATTTTCCACACTTCTAAAAGTTTTTAATTTCTATCAAGGGGAACTAAAATTTGAATATTAAAAAAATATCCAATGCTGATCAATTGAAATATTTTTCTTTTAGATGGTTATAATTCATGTTATTATTTTTTGTGGGCTGTATGATCAAAAAGTCTCGTTCTTGATCTGGCTATCTGAATAAAATAATAGGAAACGTCATGTCCAAATTTAACAACAGTTACATATATCAAGATCATGTGAAATGTCAAAAATATCTACCTTTTTTCTATAATATTTTTTAACTCATCTTGTTATATCTTCAAGAGATTTTCAAGAATTATAGGGGATTTATTAATTTTCGTCTGAGCTTATCAAGTCTGACTTTCAGCTTGTTAGATAATTTCTGAATAAACTTCATCTGAAATTTCTTGGATATACCTTAATACACTGACCGGCATAAAACACGCAACCCCTAAAATGATGACCAGATACAAACCGCTTTACAAACTTTTGATCATATTGCTCGATTTGAATGAGTTTTATTATTCATTCAACTGGAGCAATACATAAATAATAATAATAAATAAGCTAGGCCCTGATACCCTCAAACGAGCAAATAACCAACTGTCGATTTGTTCATCAATTTTGGCCATATCATCAATGTAGAGTGTCCGTTCAAGATGAACTAAAACTAATATCACAGTTTATTTACTTCCTGATGTTAAGTAAGTACATGTCCCAGTCCTGGGACAGGCCTGACTCCACAGTATAATTATATAAGATTTTCCATCATTCACCGCGAATAATCCAGTAGCTTATCGACATGATGTGTATCGAGGGCCAATAGCGATACGTTTCAGTCACGCCACCGAGCCACACTAACATCTCCACTTGGGAATATGATATATGTTTTCCAACAAATCGAAAACGCCTCATCTGCGATGGCCGTTTTTAAACGTAAGGCTCGCTTAAATAACTATCAAAGAGTATTTTCAAATGTCTATTCATAACACAAAAATCTGAGATCTTAGAAAATCAGATATACTTGGTAAATTTGGATAATATTATTGACTGACTGTAATAAAAGGAGGAGGTAAATAACTCAATTTAGACTTGTTTGATGCAATCCCTATTTAAAATGTTATAATTGCTATTAGTTGTGAGTCAAAACATTAATAGATTCCTTTAATTTCGCTCCATTATCTTCATTAGTTTTAGAGATATTGAATAAAAACCATCTTCAGGCGCGTACGTTGAAAGGGTTATATTTCCCTTAACGAACATTTTTCGATCTTTATTGGAATTTTCGGCATTATATTTAAACTTACAATACGCTGTTGAAGTTTGTCAGGCTAATTTTGGGACACCCTGTATCCTATTGTGATAGACTAAGATATTTTTTTGTTACTATCTGAAAAATGTTAGGTAAATTTTCTATAGAAATGCAGTCTTCACAATTTCATATTTAGAAAAAAAAATCAACGGCATGGTGATATATAGAAGATCAAAATGTTCCGAAGATATCCGGAAAAAACGAATTTTCGGGAAATCATTTTATTTTTTTCCTGGCTTTATTTCTTAATGAATTTGTAAATAAATAGCACATTTACATTGCCACTTTTTTCATTCTTTCCAATGTTGTAAATAGTTTTGTAACATGACGTTTGGTCCATGCGAAACTATCATGAACTTTTTTTTTCTTATGGGAGCCATATTGGCATTCCACAAATTTGAATAGCTGAGAAAATCCGAGAATTTAAATAAATTACTTTATAAATTAGTTGGCTTTGATTCTTTCAATCGCTGACACGTAAATGATGTATTATTGTCAATTGCTGAATCGTTTAGAATGGAGTTCTCCAATGAAGAGAAGCGAAATATGATAAAACTTTATTACAAGAATGATAAAAACAGTATGAATAAATGTAAATTTGTTATTTATTTAGAAATTCATTAAGAAATAAAGCCAGGAAAAAATTACATGATTTCCCGAAAATTCGGTTATTTCCGGATATCTCCGGAACTCCGGAACCGAATTTAACCATCTTCGTATTCCCTATAGTTTCCGAGATCCCAAAGGTGAGAGTCGAATTTGAAAAAGCCTGTATTTACCTACATATACGGGGTGTTCCAAGTTGTTGTATAGAGGCAATATCTCGCTTTTTTGACAAGACAGGATGTCTTAAAATAACAAAAGAGATTCAATTCTGTTTTTTAGTTCGTCTATGTTATAAAAATATTAAATAAAAAAAGAAATGGGTTTAATTATCTTGATTTGTTCTGGAATGATAATTTTTTGTGGGTCAATATACGAAGGTTTTTTGACTCATAAAATGACATAAGTCAAAAACTATTGCAAGAAGCTTTGATAAATGGGGTAGGTTATCTACAAGTTAGTTGAAAATATAAAACTGTACCAAAAAAAACTAAATTAAACTATCGTTACACAAAAAAAATCAAAGAACCATGAACCATAAAATAAAATAAAAAAATCCAGAAAATTAACATTTAAAGGTTGACATATATTTAATAGAATTCTGTTAAATCAACTCCTTTATAAAATGTGTCATTTCATGATGACAATTCTATCATTTTGACAACGATAAAAAGGTAAATCCTTTTTTATCACATATAAAAACGCCTCCTTACCAAACCAAACAATTATATATTTAATAACTGTTCATTTAAATAATTTAATTTCATCACTAACGATAATTATTGTTGTTTATATAAATATTTTGTCGTTAAGTTATTTTGCCATAAAAAACACTTGAGTTTTTCTTTTAAGGATACATTTCCTTTTAACTCAAAGTTTTCCATCAGTAATTTTGCTCGAAAAACTGGTGTTTAACAAAATTTGCCACATCAATTTTTCTCACAAATTTACTGATCTGAAAAATTATTATGTTACAAAAAGAAATTTATCAAATAAAAAAAGATCTTGTATTTTCAACATATATAAATTAAGTTCTATAGATTTTTCAATAAAACCGTTCTTGCCTCAAATGCAAAAAGAGGCAAGTTGTACGATATACTTGCCGACTACGGTGGGTACTAGTTACAATAAATATTTTTTACAAAAAATTGGACCGACGTTATTAGTTGGTGCACTGAAAAGTATAAAATAATATTAATTCTGTTGGTGGTGGTACTTTTGAAGTTGTGCAGTTGCAGGTAGATTGATAACTTTTGGCACCAACTTCACAAGTACCACCACCAACAGAATTAATATTATTTTATACTTTTCAGTGCACCAACTAATAACGTCGGTCCAATTTTTTGTAAAAAATATTTATTTCACACTTTTGAGTGTAACGTCCCGAAAATCGTTGAAGGTTCACTATACCATATCAATGAAGATAGTACTTATCCTATTACCCACGTATATTCCTTGCTTGTAGTTGTTATTATTGAGATCTCCGAACATCGCTGCGGAAATACGCTTGAATATTTTAGTTGTTACCATTTTAACACCGATTTAACTCGAAAACCGTAACTCTAAGGAAAAAATGTTCATTATAAATGTTGCTACAAATAATTATATCTTTCATGTAGTATCGAAAAATTTTCAATTTTCGAAAGAAATTGTCCTCTCCACATAGCAAAAATACATATTTAATATGCGTCTATCTCGAAAACCGTAGCACTTTTGAAAAAATGTTCAATTTAAACGTTTCCGGATATTATCCTATCTTTCATTATACCAACTCAGATTTTCGATTTTCGAGAAAATTCGCCCCCACCACCCCTTCGGGGGCGGTTTTCGGAGGGAAGGAGATTTCAGATTTACGTTTTTATGAATATGGGACCATTTCTCAATCCCCTTCTTTCAAATGAACCCAAAATCATCAAAATCGGAGCACGATTACTATATAAAAGGCGCGCACGAACCAAAAAAAAAAAAAAAAAAAAAAAAAAAATAAAGCAGACAGTCGAATTGTATACCTCCTCCGTTCGGGGTTCGTCGGTCAAAAATAGCCTGCCCCCTGGAATCGTTGGTCACCTTATCGACATTAGAACCTTTAATTGAAATCAGCTCATTTCTATTGCTCTTATCATCAATAATTGAATTCTTCATTTTTATCCTTTATCCACTTATTACTTCTTGAGTACAACTGAGTAGCTTTCACTGAAATATATTTTTAAGTAGGTATTATATTTGAAAGTCGGCATTTAATTAAATAATTTCTCACTCAGTCGATACAAGCTATCAGATAGAGAAATGGAATACCTACCATTTGGTATTAGGCATGTAAGTGTTAAAATGTTCAACGATTAATTCAAATACTTACAATAAATTTTATGAAGCACTGTTATGCAAGTGAATGTGTTGAGCACATAATTTTTATTGCACCACACAATAATTTTTGCTACTTCTATCACATTGTTATTCTGTTATACAAGGGATTTCATATAAATATTACATGTTCCAATAAAATATCTTTCAGATAAATTCATTTTCATTATTTTCCTTATAGTTTTAAGACGTTTAAAGATAAAATGTATGAAGGTGAGTGTCTGTAAATGGGGCAATATGTCATACTTGTCATAAGTTGAATATAGATTAAGAAGGTTTTTGGAAATTCCATTATTTTTGCATCATTTGTATTGTCTCTTCCTTTTCATAAAAATCACTACACCTTTTCCAAATGTAATTCAGAAAGGATTAATTTAACTTCAGAAGATATCAAATGTAATTCAGAATAATCAATAATTAAATTTTAGAAAGCGTCAAATGCATTTCATATTAGTCAATTGTAATTCAGAATTCGTCAAATGTTTTTCATATTAGTGTATTGTAATTCAGAACTCGTCAAATTCAATTCAGAACTTCTCAAATGTAAATTAGAATGTATCAAATGTATTTCAGAATATACGAGTATCAAATATAGATCCGAAAGCATCAGATGGGTAATTTGGAACATATGTTACAAATCACAGGTAACCGTGGTGATTATTTTTTTGTCAATCATATTTGTGCATTGTTTTTGATTGTAAAAAGCAGCTACATACTTACCAATTTGCCAAAATGAACTTCAAAGACAATGGTGAAGTTTGCAGACCTACAATGATAAGAAATACATCTGTTGCTTTCTGTTTTACATTTGATATGTTCTGAAGTAAATTTGACGAGTTCTGAATTAAAATTCATCAATATGAAATACATTTGACGAATTCTGAATTACAGTTGACGAATTCTGAAATACAATTGGTGTAGTAGGAAAAGTTATTAAAATGATACAGGCGAAGTGACTGATTATTTGTCGAATACGAACAATATGGACCTGGACACTTCGCCCAAAATGATATATCAACCACTTCACCCAATGTAATTAAAAGCCCACACAGCCCAAAATGGACAGTTCGCCTAAAACTCGTTGGTGGACACTTTGCCCAAAATGTCCAATTCGCCCAAAACTCGTTGGTGGACACTTCACCCAAAACTCGTTGGTGGACAGTTCGCCCAAAATGTCCACTTCGCCCAAACTAACTGAAAGTCCACAAAGCCCAAAATGGTCACTTCGTACAAATTGTTTATTTATTTTGTTCGGGACCTTAGTAATAAGTTAATAATATACCTAAATGTTTAGGCCCTGGAGCAAAAAAATTAATTAATCTTATTTTCCAATTTAAAGTTTTCTGGTTGACTTTTGCAATTTTATGTGTTGATTTATATCATATTATGCCTAATTTAGACATAAAATGCTGATAACAGACAGAAGGATTTAGGAGCAAAAAATAATAAGCTTATTCTCCAATTTAATGTTTTTGTTAACTTTCTGCACTTTTATGTGTGGATTGGACATTTTATAAGTACCTTATTTAGACATAAAATACTGAAAACAGATATTTGAGAAGGATTTAGCAGCAAAAAATATTAAATAATCTTATTTTCCATTTTAAAGGTTTTGTTGATTTGTTCTTAATATTATTTGTGTGTTGAAGAAATACGTTAAGTTAATAAAAAGGGGGGCGATTTCAAATATTAATCTCAGTGTTCGGTTATTTGAATTCAAAATTATAATATTAAAATTTGAAGAAAATAAAAGTATTTAAATAAATTAACCCATTTTTAGAATAAGTTTGCAAAGAATAATTCTATATAAAACGTATATAGAAAATAATATTTATTTAATAGAGCTATTTGGGATGGAACTGCCTTGATAGGTAAGGGAAGTCCAAGTAATTATAAAACGATCAAGAACCCATTTGTTCGATTAACTCTAAACCCCTGCACTATATATAAAATGAGATAAATCATATCAATTCAGCTAGTCAACTCACCACACCTGATACAGAAAGAGAAACATACAATCATAAAACTTAAAACAACACCAATCAGCAGCATGTCATCTTATAAAGTGCCAGACTTTCCGCAACTGCCACTCTACTTGGATATGCTCATGCAGCTGAAACTTGAAGCCTGCAAGGAGTATCAGAAAAAAAATACCGACGAGAAGAAACACATCGCTACAATAATAGCAAGAGCTGTCAAAGTGGAGTTCAACGAATGGAAAAGAATAAGCCTCTGTCGTCTCTCCACTTCACCACCACAACAACATCATCAAGAATCAAGAGTGAAAGAAGACGCCCTATACCAATACATCGAAGAGATCATTCAGTCGAGTTTGATAGATCGTATGATTTACAAAACATCTACCATCAGAATCTACAAGATCAGATACAAAGCGGCGAGGAAGGCGTTGAAATTGTTGATAGGCATTCATCAAAGAAAATTTATGGAAGTCTACGATGCGAACTCCCACGACGGATACATGTACCAAAAATTACTAGTAGATTAGATTAAGTTTAAAATTTGTAAAGTAGCGAATAAATTGAGACAAAGAATATTTCTTTTTTTTCTTTGGTTTTTACTAACAAAACAAACAGTTTCACGAAATAATTATACAATCTTATTTCGTATATAAAAAACCAAGTGATTATGATTTATTCTTAGAAAAGTCACAAAACTAATTCTAATTGATTCTATCAGTACTGGGCATTTTGAAGATGTACAGTTGTAGTTAGATTGAAAACTTTTGGCACTAACTTCAAAACTACCAGAATCATTAGAATTAATTTTATTTTGTATTTACGTAATAATAACGTCGGTCAAATTTTTATAGTAAAAAATATACTATTACCCATGTATATTCTTTGCTTGTAATTAATTGTCATTATTCAGAAATCTAAGAACATTGTGGCGGAAATACTCGTGTTTTGGACTTTACCATTGCTGCAACTCGGAAACCGTAACTCATTTTGAAAAAATGTTCTATTTAAACGTTTCCGGATATCGTCTTATCTCTAATTCTGTCGTCCCATATTTTCAATTTTCGAGAATAATTGCCCCATCCACCTCCTTCTGTGGCGTTTTTAGGAGGAAAGGAGATTTCGACTTTGAGTTTTTATGAATATGGGATCATTTCTCAGGTCCCTTTCAAATGAATCAGAAATCATCAAAATCGGAGTCCGTTTACTAGATGCAGCGAGGGCACAAAACAAAGCAACACAGATGAATGGGCAACATGCAATAGTTTTATTTGCGCTTTCATTATAAGGAATTCTATGTAGAATAGACCATATGTATATATATATATATATATATATATATATATATATATATATATATATATATATATATATATATATATTTAGAAAAATAAATATTTAAATATATTGCAGTAAATTCAGTTTTAAACTGAATGTTTCAAATTTCGCGCGAAAACGGAGCTACAGTTCCGATGACGTCACTAATGTCTGTCGCTGTCACACATATTTGTTCGTGTCTGGCTTTCCTAAGTTTTGCATTGCAATTTTTTGTATAAGTACATGAAGAAATTGTAAAGTTTTTAAAGTGAATCCATTTTAAAGTCATCCATCAACATCAGGTCGTCATAATAATGCTACTAATGTACTTTCTTATAAAATGCCGTGATGATTCATGCTTTGTGCCATTGTGTCCATCTACTTCAGCAAAGTTTTCAAATAAATTGTATACAAGTATAACCTCAAACAAGTTGTTGTCGTAAGTTATAAGGAGGAAATATGTGACAGACATGAGGTTATTGGAACTGTAGGTTCGTTTTCGCGCGAGAATTGAAAGAGGCATTTTAAAACCGCATTTTTTTGCAATAAATTATAGTACTTTGATTTTTAATACGTTTGTGTTCTATTCTACAATGGAATGCTTTAACATGAAATCAAAATACATCAAAAATAATTATATTGCATGTTGCCTATTATTGTATACCTCCTCCGTTTGGGTTTGTCGGTCAAAATCATGGTCGCTTCTCGCCGTCTTACGCTTAAATCTTTTAAACTACGTAACGAATTTTAATGCGGTATTCATCAATAAACAGAGTGATTCAAGTAAAATGACCTTGGGCCAAAGTAGCCCTAACTAAAAATTAAAAGAATCGTATTACGCCCTTTGAAAAAGACCAGATAAATTAGGTTAACTGATCAGTTGTGTAAAAAAGTTACCATAGCTTAAAAATATCGAGCGATCCAAAACAAATTAATTCGCAGTCGCCATTTGGATTGGAGAGCGCGTCTTCACTTGAATAACCTGCAATTGCATTTATATTGATTGAAAAACATCACTAGTGACTTTTAGTTTCCTATCTGTGCTTAGCAAAGACATGTCTCATTTTCAAAGGCCCCCTGGGAATGAGTTTTATTTTGATCGCTCGACAGAAAAGTCCACTGATTTATTGGAACGAGATTTAAAAGTTTTCAAATAGTGGACCAGGGTAACCGGTACTTCAAAATTCACAAAATTAAAAACACTATGAAAAATGTAAAAGCAAACTGGAACTATTTTTTGTCATTTGTATAGGACAGATCACAGATAAAGGGATGAGTATTGAATATAGAGAGTAGTCTTACATCAAATCAGTAAGTGCCCTTTCCATTTTCTTTCAGAAAATTATTTAATCACAATTATTATCAGTTGATAGTTTATGTAAGAGATTAAGTTTGTATAATTATTTTTGAATTAGATAGAATTGAAAATTCATAAATCCAAATACCATCCAATATGGGTATGGGGCAGGGTATAGAATTGTCTTGGGATTAACTTTTAAATTAGATTAATTTAGTATAATCCCGAAGAAGACGTCATCTTTCAAAGCATCATTAAGGATAAGAGTAATTATTCAAAGAGGATCAAGTGTCTAATTATGTCTTTAACTCGAATACTTACTTAATACCTAATGCCATTAACAGATGATTGCCAAGATTATATCTTCAGGAATACATTATTTTATAATCTGATACAAGTAACACCCACATATAAATAGGTACACGTATTTTTCATCGTGATCAGATCATAAAAGAATAAGACGTTTTATGTTAAGAAGTCTTGAAAGTCATATTCCTTATTTATTAGTAAATTTGATTGGATTGGTCTAGCCTACCAGGGCTATGAGACTCAAAAGTCAGGGGAAGTTGGTCATTAATAGGCAATAACTTTTCGGAGCAGTAGATGGATATTATACAATGATTTAAATGAAAGTGACGCAATAGTATCCAGTTATCTCGCGAAAGTAAGCCCGATTTTTTTATATAAAAATCTAATAAAATGCAAAATAATTATTGTATAATATTTAAGATAACATTATGACATTCCACGAAATGTTCCGCCAGTATAAATGTATTTGTTTACTGAATTTGTCAACTACTGAAGTCAATCAATAAAAAAACAGTTAGTACAAATGTATTATTTGTAAGTTCCGTCCTTATATTATCCTTTAGTACCATATATAAATATTAAGTATTTGATGCAGTAATATAGACAAAGAACGACGTAAGTGTTGTATATGTATTTTAACCTCAACAGTTTTTTTTTATTAAAAGCAAGCTTGAATTTCGTTCGCATTATTCGTACTTCTATTTTTTTCACGCAGAAAAAGTTTATAGTTATAATTTTTCTCTTTCACGGTTATAATTAGTGCGATAGTTGGAGTAACCTTCCGGTCCATTTACAGGTAGCCAAAGCAATCTTGCAAAAAATATTCATTGCCCTTACGTATGAGGCTGCATCGTCAGCGGTTAATTAGCGGCAAACGATGAGCCTGGATAGAATTGTCTTTTCTTGCGGTTAATTTTTTGTTTTTAAGGTTAACTTGCGGCTAACTATCGGCTAATTATTCAATAATTTGTTAGTTTGTCTGTCAAATTCGCCTTTACCAACTTCAAAATAGATTATCAGTATACGTTTTATTGAAACTGATTGTTAAAATTAAAAACGTTTACTAATATTTAAAAATAAATCAGTTCGAAAGGTCTACTTATTGCAGAGGTACCATATTAATGTTATTTGGCAAACAAATATTAACAACAACACAGTAGCGAAGAAAATAAGTTTTTGATTACGGGTTGTCATAATTCATCTAGCTTCGAAATGTGAAGATTTGTGAAAATTAATTTCTACTATTATAGGAAGTTAATAAGAGAAGTTTATTTATTTATTTGTTTATTTCGAAGCATACAACAGTATTGACATATTTAAAAACTATTTACATTTTTTTTTTAACAGATGAAATTTTTACAATAGCAACTATAGGTGTATAAGTTGACACCTGTATGTCTTTGAAAATACTTGTTAAAACCATATATTTAATCACAAATATAAAAATACAATATTACTTACAAAAAATATTAATTAGGTATCATTTATCACTGAGAACTTTGATGTCGATGACGAGTTTTTTTCTCGTAAATTTTCAACAACACTTTTATTGCCGCTTTAGATCCCACACAACGATCTGAAATGTCCTTTCGTCCTGTCGCCCGATATAACATTTTATCCTTCATGGCATCTCCTATCAGACATTTTATGAATTTGTATAGTCCATTATTGGCTGAGCCAACCGTCACTGTTGATATTTTTGTCGACATTTTCGATTTACAGTACTCTTTCAGCTCCATCTCAGCTGCTTTGAGTAGAATATTCCATCGAACGTGATTACTTTTTGATTTATGTGACATGAATCTTTCCCTTGCATAATCTTTCGCCTTAATTATCTCTTCAAGGTAGTCGGGGTATTTTAAACTAAAATTGGATGTATATTTGGCATTTGCCATACTCTTGTTTCTAATTTGGTCGTTCGAATAACTCTGACTTCGAGCTTGTACTTATTCGTTATTTATCTGTATTAAGAATAATTATAATAAAAATCTTCGAATTATGACCATAGAATACCTAATGATTTCTATTCCTAAGACAGAGTATTCTGTCTTGTAACCAGCCTAATATTCCCTAGAACCGGTCCTCAGTTTGAATGTGATTTTGGAGTTGTTACGTCGTGTGGTTTTATTATCTGCAAGTTATTTCTCAAAATTGTCAAAAATGAAAAATGTTTCAAATTTCTCCCCAGTTAAAAGGACGAGTAATTGTGCAATGAGAAAATGTACCTAGAACTTGTGTCGAAAATTTAGTGGAAATATTTTCAAAGATGACGGGGATTCGATAATCTATATATATATATATATATATAGGTTTTGAAGTGATGAAAAGTGTGTTAATCTGAAAGAACCAATACCGGCTCCAGGAAGACTTAGTTTGATTTCCGACGACTTGGCCAAAAACGAGATAAGGCATAAAGTGCAGGCGTCTTATTTTAATAAGGTAATCCCGTCCTTGAATAAAGTCCTAGCAAACTTTAAAAGTAATGAAAATGTGTCTGAAATTGGAAGAGATAAGCTATGCATAATTCTGCGGAAAATGAACTTTAAGTGGGAAAAATAAAATAGGAAATTTCTGTTGATTGGAATCTATAACAAAATTCCCAAAATGACAATGGAAAAATATATTATCTAGATGAAACCTGGTTAAGTGAACGCTATGCAGTAGGTAAAATGTGGCCAGATAAAAATATAATTTTGTCTTTTCAAGCTTTTGAAGAAGGTTTATGTACCGGCCTAAAAACACTCTCAGGATAAGGAAGAAGGCGTATCATTACACATATTGGCAGTAGTGACGGTTTCGTTAAAGGTGGGTTATTAAGATTCCAGTCTAAACGTACATTTTATTACCAAGAATAGATGAACGCAGACGTATTTGAAGAATATTTCAACAAAAGCTGGATTTA
This sequence comes from Crioceris asparagi, assembly GCA_958507055.1. Classification (NCBI taxonomy): domain Eukaryota; kingdom Metazoa; phylum Arthropoda; class Insecta; order Coleoptera; family Chrysomelidae; genus Crioceris; species Crioceris asparagi. The sequence continues at coordinate 126,579,072 of OY293826.1, forward strand.
ATCTCCTTAGGCTTTTTAATCCTTATGGACAACTCCAGCTTGTAACCTTGTACAGGTTTTGCATATTTAATTAGGGCTTATTACCCTCTATCATTGTTCAATGGACTATAATTCGAAGTGCTTCAAGGACCTGATTGTTTCTATAATACTATTAAAATAAGACTGTCTTGATGTCGTTATGAATACATTCTTATATAATTCAACAAAAATAAATACAAATATTCGTTCTAAGCTATATTGATCAGATCATACTAACGCCTTTCGTCTTAAGATGATCAGTGGTGGACTAGGAACCCTTATAATTAGAGTTTACTTTTAACGAGTTAAATAATAAATCATTGAACTACTTCTAATAACAATATAATGCAAGATGTAGAAATACATTTTTTTTGTTCAATCTAACTGCAACTGCACAACTTCAAAAGTAACAGCACCAATAGAATTAATATTATTTTGTATTTTTCAGTGCACCAACTAATAACGTCGGTCAATTTTTTTGTAAAAAATGTT